>CANXME010002029.1:1145000-1745000 GCA_948144175.1 Closterium sp. NIES-65
ATGCCATCATACCTTCACTCTGGTTGTAGGGGCTGTCGAAAGGAACAACGAATCAGTCAAAGCCAGTCTCGTGAGCCGCTGAGGAGATAACTAAAAAAGACATGCGTGGTGTGGTGTAGCGTGGTGCGGTGTGGTGGTGAGGCTTGATAAAAGGCGTGGCAAGGGGACGCACGGCCCAGTAGTGCAGGTTGGCGGGGTCGTAGCCGCCCTCGTACACGCGCATCCCGTTCAGCGGGTCCCTGCGACGCGTGCGATTCGCCGCCAGCGCGTACTGCCTCAGCGACAGATTCCACCCGTCGACTTTGCCGCCCAGTCGCCTACGTCGTCGCAGCGCGTCCAGTGACTCGTCGCGACGGAAATCGCCGCCGCTCAAAGTAGCGCGTCTGGTTGTCGCAACAGCAGCAGCTCCGCAAGGCGCGGCTTGCGCGGCGGTGAGGGGAGAAGAGAATTCCGCATGGGCCGCGGAGGGGAGGCGGGGTCGGAGGCTCCGCCGGAGGCGCGGCGACGCGGAAGGCCGTTCGCGCGGATTCGAAGCGGAAAGAGGAGGCGGAGCGGAGCAAACTCCGGAGATTGCGGCGACGGTGATCAAGAAAATGAGCGCGATACTGCGGCTGAGGGAAATGACGGCCGGGTTTGCAACTGCCGCCTTTCCTAGTAAGACTGAACGGATGCGGACGTGTGTCGTCATCATGTTAGGTCCTTTCTTGCTACGCTACCAGCGTGCGACGGCTCTGGGACTCCGCGATGAAACGCTGGTGACTGATAGTGTCGCTCGCCAAGTCGCTCGGCACGGTGTCAAGATGGGGTGGGTCACTCAGCTTTTGCGACCACCAGAATGTGCAGTCACTCTCGGTCTAATCTTGAAACGTCTAAAACGGCGATTTGGGAAACTCGTTCGTTCGGACCGGAGGGAGGGATTATCGCATTCTTAGACTTGTAATACGCGTTGACCACAATCGTAGCGCGATGGAACGGCCTGGTGACTTGAAGATGAAAACGGACTCGCAAAAACGGATTTGACGGCCAGCTCTCGCTTTCTTATGCCTCTTGTGAGCTCAATAGCGGTCTGTAAGTAGGCTTTCTCCAATCTACCAACAGGCCTGGCGGCTCTCTTGCAAGTTAGACCTCCTGTCGTCATTGGCATCGTAGCGCTGCAGTGTCGCCAAGACGAGCGAGGACGAGAGAAAATGCAGGTGAGGTGACAGCGTGCCGTGAGTGGCTGGCGCTGGCGCTGGCGGTGATTCGCATCGCATCAGCAGCAGCAGCACGCGCGTAGGGCAGGACGCATCCGCTGGGCGCGGAGCGGGATGCGCGGAAAAGGGAAGTCTTTGCCGGGCTCGCGCTGGTGCGTGCCGGTCGTCGTCGTCTTAAACAAGGGAAAGTATATAGGAGGTCACAATTATGCCCGTTTTAACACGTTTGACCACAGGGGTATCAGAAACAGTCACAGTACAGTAGATTCCTATCGCGGATAATCACAGTGCTATCACGGATGGTCACACCTCCCCCCGAAAAAGCTATCACGTTTGGTCACTCGATGAAGCGATCATAGTTAATTTGAAACCAAGAAAGAAACAGTAGAAAGTTTAGGGAATCCTAACCTTGATTGCTTGCTACCCCGCGCATTATTCTAGCCCTGAAATTTAGGGAATTGAAGAAAACATTAAAACCCCTACTGGATGGCACGTTGTTCGGGAGGCATCAACCCTAAACACTATGGGACAAGGTGTTTAGGGTTGATGCTCCCGAATTATATCCCATCCGAACGGGTTTTAGTTTTTGTACTGGGAGCAAAAATCAACCGAGGTCACCCATCTAAAAGTGATATTCTAAGGAGCAATGTTTTTCACGAGTTACCGAGAGTTGTCACGAAACTTTTCGTGATACTACGGACAAAACGGCGCGCGGGATAAAATTTCCCCTGAATCCCTACAGTGAGTCGAGTAGTTACAGTTCTCGACTGGGCGCTTCATCTGTGACCAAACGTGATAGATCTGAAGGGCAAGGTATGACTATCCATGATAGCACTCTGATCACACGCGATAAATATGAGGTGTCCTGTGGCTGTTTGTGATACCTTAAAACAAAAATGTGAAAAATCGTGTCGAGTTGTGAATACCCATATAATTTCCCTTTAAATAACCATGGCTGGTCGAGAGGGCAAAGCATGTCGTGATTCGTGAAGCATGCTGCGTCAGTGACATCTGGCAAATTGCGACAGCATGTGCAAGAGAGGAGTGTAATGCGAGCCTATGGAGCAGCGAGAAGGTGTTCTGCTGGCAAGGAAACCAGCAGGCCAGCGCGGATGCGCTCGCCTCGCTGGGCATCCCAACCGCACTGCCGAGTGTGGCCTCACCGCCTTGTACGCAAGTAAACTGGGGGGAAGCTGGTGATGGGGAAGGGTTGGGAGGGGGCAGGGGGTCATGGGAGAGACGGAGCTTGGGGGAGCAAAAGGTTGGCGCAGCTCCCTCCAAGCAATCGAGGTTTGGCGGCTTCAACACAGTCAACGCGAATCAAGCGATCTTATATATACTATTGTTACAAGTGCAATTGAGTGAACGTGTTATGAGTTTTACTAGACAGAGTGCGCGGAAGACTTTATAAAGAAGACGTGATTACAGAATGACGAAACAATGAAGAAAGCGAGAATATATAGGGCGAAAACTAGCTAGGCGAGAACCTCTAGATGTGCGTGGCTCGGAAATGTCGCGATTGGTGCGGGGCGACTCGGAATTGGCTCGGTGCGAAAGTGTAGGACGAGCCATCCTGACGCGAAGTGCTCGGGCTGTCCTCGCTAGGAGCAGCCTCTAGAGTAATGAATTGCATATTCATTACACTCTCCCACCTTCTAGATAAGGCCCCCTTATACAGAGCCGAGTCTTGCAGTAGCGTGAAAACTGCAGACCTCGGTTGAAACGGATCTGACGGTGTAGACGTCGTTGACTGTGAAGTTGACGCGTGGCTGAACGCGTTGACCAGGCGAAATTCAAAGAGTTGGAATGTCAGCCGTTGATACTGCCGATAACGATCGGGCGGTTGAATTCGAATGTCGAGTTGAAAAGCCGTTGATGAATAAGAACCATCGATGTGGTGGATCTCTGTCGGACGGTCAAGATGAACACGTCGTGGGCGGATATGCTGACGCGTTGTTAGAAGTCGATGAAGCAGGACCCGTCGATGTCGTTGATGTGATCGCGAGCGTCCGTCGTGCTGAATCTGTCAGACGAAAAGTCAGAAAAAACTGACAAGTACAGTGCGAGAGCACTTTCTCCCCCCTCTTGGAAAAGACCGCCACCCAAATATCTCCGCGTGGCAGCACCGAATCACCCTGCTGCCGCAGTATCTTCAGTTGTCAGCTACTGCAGTCCTGAAATTGCTGCAGTTTGTCTTGTTGCAGTGTCGAAAATCCTCTCTGTAGCTTCTCCAGCTGTCAGCGCCCCTGGCAGTCTTGTCCAGACTCGCCGAGGCTTTTGTCGATATTTGCCGAGAAGTACCGGGCAGAGGCGAAAAATAGCTGCTGCTCTCCCCCCTGACCTCGCAAATATGTTTTCAAAGTTGAACTCGAACTGTCGATGACGTCAGCTGCATTGTCGGTGTTGTCGTGACTCGCCGAAAACCTCCGGGCAGGGGCGAAAACAGCTGTCGCCTTCTCCCTCCACCTGTTGCAAAATTTTCCCTCGTGTTGCGGCTGGTACCCCCGAGCAGCTTCCGATTTGTACGGCTACACATTTGACGATGATGGCCTTCACGCGCTTAATCAAGCGACGCTGCAGTCAGCCGTCGGCACGGATACTGTCAGCGACCCCGCTGACTCCGTTAAAAACTCTTTTCGGAACTGCTCGTTGCGCCCGTAAATGTCGGAAATTTCCACCCCACGTAAAGTCTTGGTCGTCTGCAGGTTGTCCCCCGAAAGAACCGGTGTTTCTATCGCGCCCACCCGGTTACCATTTTTTTCGTGCGGTTAACCACCCAAGCGACCCACCAACAGGAGGTGCTTTTTTGGCGTGGAACCCAGTACTTATGGGTCTCCCGAGACCGATTTTCACGGACCCTAGCGCGCATCGTCGCCGCAGATCTAGCAGTAGAACTCCCCCAGACTGCTTCGAAGTACACCGAGGAACGCTTAAACAGCTGGCGAGTAGACGTTCACCCGTCTCCCACCGTCGAAGTTGCACCCGAAAATCATGGTTGAGGGATCAAGCCCCGAAGTATTTTCTGCCTTGTAGCCCCGACATTTCCGCCGTTAACCCTGGTGCTCCGACGTTCACCCATCTTCACACCTGTCGGGAATACTTAGCAAATCCCAGGCATCCTTGGCAATACACCCCTCGCCGCGCCTCCATGTAACGATATCAAACCCTTTCGGGGGTCTACCGAATAGACTCCGAAATTCGCGGTGGAGTGGTGTACGGGCTCCGCCTATCACTCAAGTAGCTTGAAACGGCACCCACAACTTTCCCTCCTTTTTTTTTTTTTTTTTTTTTTTTTTTTTTTTTTTCGCTTTCGCCCCCCGACAATTTCGCATGCCGCCGTTCACCCAGCGTCCGCTTTTGTCGGATGAGACCTTCTTCGTGTTGACCCGCGATTTTTCTGGCGTTCGATGAAGGCGCGAACACAATCGTAGTCGGGGTGAGTTTATCGTATCAAACGCCCGCCCGGCCGCTTCGCTGCCCACCGTGCCTATCGCACTTAAAAATCCACAGCTTCGGGAACTCCATCTTCGCCGCTACACCGCCCTTGGGTAGACCGTTGAATCGGGAGAAACACCGCCAGCTGCCACAATTTTTTCAGTCCCGACTTTTTCGGCAAGGGAAAACGTTGCCGATGGTCCGGTTTTGTCGGGGCCGAAAACAGTGTCGCTTGAAGATTTTCTTGAACGCCCTGCCGTCGAACTAGCGCCACCCACGCCTTTCTAACCAGCACAGGGCTAAAACACAGGGCCCCACCTTTTTATCCAGTAGCCAACAGAACTTACGAATTGCCTTCAAGGCTTTTCTGGTGTGAGGTATGTGGAACGTCGGTAGACTTGGCCGGTAGGGAGCTCCTTCTGCTACCGCCGCTTAGCCGTGAGACTCGGCCTCAGCAAAAGTCGTCGCTGTAGGTCGTTTTTCTCGCCTCCTGAAGTCGGAACCCGTTTCTCTCGCCGGACCCGTATTAGTGGCAACTCCGTTTATTGTAGCCGGTAGAACCCCCGAAAATTCGCGGGTCTAAACGCTGCGCCGAATCGTTGTTCCGTGGTGTACTGGGCTGTCTGCAAACACAGGTACCTCTGGCCGGAGGGAACTGTGCCGCGTGAAGTACAGAATCGGCTGCCACTGTTGCTCCGAAATTTTCGCCGATAAACATTGTGCCAGAAACAGTAGTCACCCAAGCCGGAACAGTCTGGTCGTAGGCGGCCTTTTCCGAACTTTTCGGTGGTTTGAAGAACAACTTCCGTCCCACACTGTGCCGCTCTGCCGAAAAACGCCCACGACGCACCCTCCTGCAGCAACACCTGCTGCACCCGGGCGGGACGACGGTAGACCCCGGCTTTCTTCGGGCAGTCGCCACGCCGCCTCTCCTCGCCGTCGGTTTTTCCGACGCAAATCACACATTGCGCCTGGCTGCTCGACCAGCAGTCGTTTTCCACGTGCTGCTACCCGAAATCTTCGCGCACAGTGACGACGCGCCACTTGCCGAAGACTTCCACTAGCTCGTGCGCAACGTGACGAAGACGCCCATCGCCACTTGCCCCACGCGGCTAGCTCCGAAATTGTCGCGCGCAGTTGTCGACCACGAGCCGACGCAACTCGCACAACGCCTTGCTTCCGACATCTTCGGAAGTGTACTGACGGAGATCCTGTCGACGTCAGCTGCCACACAAATTAATTCCGAAAACGCCGAAACGTACACAGTTAACTCACGCATTAAATGGGACGACAGCAAAAGCTGTCCGCCACCCGGGGGGAGGGAGGCCACGGTCCATCTCGACCGTCGAGGGCAAGGATCCGTCGGTGCAGTAGGAGCGCCCGTAAAAACATGGCCGCTAGGAGCAACTATCCGTTCTCCTGGCCGGCTACTGCGCTGCTCCTGTCACCACGGCATCCTTCCCTGTCCCCCCCCCCGAGGGGTAATACACTCTAAAAAACGGGGAAGCTAGGAAAGTAGCTATGATACCAAGTGTTATGAGTTTTACTAGACAGAGTGCGCGGAAGACTTTATAAAGAAGACGTGATTACAGAATGACGAAACAATGAAGAAAGCAAGAATATATAGGGCGAAACCTAGCTAGGCGAGAACCTCTAGATGTGCGTGGCTCGGAAATGTCGCGATTGGTGCGGGGCGACTCGAAATTGGCTCGGTGCGAAAGGGTAGGACGAGCCATCCTGACGCGAAGTGCTCGGGCTGTCCTCGCTAGGAGCAGCCTCTACAGTAATGAATTGCATATTCATTACAGAACGAACTAAGATTGCACTAAGGTGTCAAATGAGTACAAAGATGTGAGCGAAGGCATGAGCGAACATTTATACGCGAACATGCAAACAGTAACACGGTGCGTGCGAGCTAGCTAGTGCTACTCTCGCAGCGAGGCTCGGGCTAATCCCGAAGCGTAGGCCGACACGGCCGAGCCAGCAGTGCGAGGTTTGGCAAAACAGTGCGCGCGAAGTTGGCGAAGTCCCGTTAGCAGTAATGGGCGAACAACGGCTGTTGCTGTACGCGATGTAGTCGGGCTCCGTAAGGAATGCCGAGAAAATTCCTTATACTACCCCCCCCCCCCCTCAAGAAGCCCCCTCCGCTACGCGAGTGCATGTATATCGCGGAATCCCCAGCTCCTCAAGTACACTTGCAGGGTAGGGTGGTGTTCAATGTTGGCCAGGGGCACCCAGCTATCTTCAGTTGGCGTGCGGTCCTTCCAGCGAACGAGGAATTCAATCCTCCTGATTCCCATGGGGTGGCGAATCCGATGGCTTTTTCGGGCTCAATGATCGGCTCCGATTCAAGGCGAGTCATGGATGGCGGGCGGTGGCGAGGCAGTGGGCTTGTGGTTGGGATGTATCGGCGAAGCAAGCTGACGTGGAACGAAGGGCTGATGTACCAGTCGGTCGGTAACAGTAGGTGCGCAGTTACTGGCGTGATCATGTGGCTAATTTGGAATGGGCCACAGTAGCGCGGTCGAGGTTTTGGTACGTCGGGCAGTCGTTGATTTTGCGTGTCGAACAGTACGTAATCCCCTGACTGGTATGTGACTCGGCGGCGGTGGCGGTCAGCGTTGTGCTTACCGATAACGTTTGCTTTTTTAATTGTTTCTGCGGCTCTGGTGCGGGTAGCTTGCAGAATTTCGGCGAATTGCTGTGCACGTGGTGTTGGGTTGTCTGGACTCGGTGTCATGGGCACTGTAGGATTTTGCCCGTAGTTTAGGTAGAAGGGGGACTGCTGCGTCGTCGCTGACGTGACGTTGTTGTACTCGAACTCGATCAGCGGCAGCTGCTCCTCCCAAGTCGTGGGGTCGTCGCACGTGGCACGAATCAACTGCTCCATCGTCTGATTCGTCTGTCAAACTCATATGCTATAGTCTGTGTAGGCTGTAGTGGGGTAGACAATATGGGGTACAACAGTTTTAGGTTTTCCTACTTGTACCCACCTGCTTGCTAGTTCATTTATCCTCGTTCTCTCTCATGGTATAGAGCAGGTTCCCTTGTGGGAACGTTTCCTAGGGCCCACCGAATATCGATTTTTTTTCTTGCCCGTAGCGCGCTTCGCCCCTGCCCTTAGTGGCCCGTCGCGCTCCCCTACGGCCCCGTAGCGGCCCCTCTCACGGCCTCTCACGGCCCCTCTCACGGCCCTTCGCGGCCCCTTCAGGCCCCTCATGGCCCCTTCGCGGCCTCCCTTCGCGACCCCTTCGTGGCACCTTCGTGGCCCCTTCACGGCCCCTCTCACGGCCCTTCCCGGCCCCTTCAGGCCCCTCGTGGCCCCTTCGCGGCCTCCCTTCGCGGCCCCTTCGTGGCACCTTCGTGGCCCCTTCACGGCCCCAACGCGGCCCCTTCACGGCCCCTTCACGACCCCTTCGCGGCCCCTTCGCGGCCCCTTCACGGCCCCTTCACGGCCCCCTCGCGGCTCCCCTCGCGGCTCCCTTCGCGGCCCCTTCGCAGCCCCGCCCCGCTGCCCGTAGCGACCCCGCCCCGTCGCCCTTCGCGGCCCCGCCACGTCGCCCCTGCGGGACCCGTGAGGTGCGGCTCCTGTGCGTCGCGACGCCCCTGCGAGACCCACGTGGCGTCACCCCTGCCCGCCGCGACGCCCTGCCCTAACCCACGCCCTGGAGCAGCCGCCACTACAGCAGCCGCCCCTGGAGCAACCGCCACTGCAGCAGCCGCCCCTGGAGCAGCCACACCTGCAGCAGCCGCCCCTGGAGCAGCTGCCCCTGCAGCAGCCGACCCTGGAGCAGCCGCCACTGCAGCAGCCACTCCTGGAGCAGCCGCCACTGTAGCAGACGCCCCTGGAGCACCCGCCCCTGCAGCAGCCGCCCCTGGAGCAGCCGCCACTGCAGTAGCCACCCCTGGAGCAGCCACACTTGCAGCAGCCATCCCTGGAGCAGCCGCCCCTGCAGCAGCCGCCCCTGGAGCAGCCGCCACTGCAGCAGCCGCCCCTGGAGCAGCCGCCACTGCAGCAGCCGCCCTTGGAGCAGCCGCCACTGCAGCAGACGCCCCTGGAGCACCCGCCCCTGTAGCAGCTGCCCCTGGAGCAGCCACCACTGCAACAGCCGCCCCTGGAGCAGCCTCCACTGCAACAGCCGCCCCTGGAGCAGCCTCCACTGCAGCAGCCGCCCCTGGAGCAGCCGCCACTGAAGTAGCCGCCACTGCAGCAGCCGCCCCTGGAGCAGCCTCCATTGCAGCAGCCGCCCCTGGAGCAGCCTCCCTTGCAGCAGACGCCCCTGGAGCAGCCGCCACTACAGCAACAGCCCCTGGAGCAGCCTCCCCTGCAGCAGCCGCCCCAGGAGCAGCCGCCACTGCAGCAGCCGCCCTTGGAGCAGCCACCCCTGTAGTTGCCGCCCCTGGAGCACCCTCCCCTGCAGCAGCCGCCCCATGGAGCACCCGCCCCTGCACCAGCCGCCCCTGGAGCAGCCGCCACTACAGTAGCCGCCCCTGGAGCAGCCACCCCTGTAGCAGCCGCCCCTTCAGCAGCCGCCCCTAGAGGAGCCGCCCTTGGAGCAGCCGCCCCTGCAGCTCCCGCGGAGCCCTCGCCCTACAGTGGTAGCGGCCTCGCCGTTGCCACCGTCGTACGCCTGCCCTTCTGGCCACTAGTGAGCACTGCCTTGTCCGTACTGCTGTTACTGCTGCTCTTGCTGCTCCTACGATTTCTACTGCTGCTGCTGCTCCTCGCTTGGCCAGATGCAGCTCCAGCGACGTCCGCGTGAGTCCCTCACGCTCCAGCAGCTTCGTGAGTGGTACGCTACTTGGGGTTGTTGGGGTGGCCGTAGTGGGAGTTGTCCTGGAGTGAGTAGTTTGGCAGCTGCCTGTAGTGGCCAGGTGCAGTTGCAGCATCATCCGTGCGCGGTCCTTTCGCCCCAGCAGCTTCGTGAGTGGTACGCTACTTGGGGTTGTCGGGGTGGCCGTAGTGGGAGTCGTCCTGGAGTGAGTAGTTCGCCAGCTGCCTATAGTGGCCAGGTGCAGCTGCAGCGTCGTCCGTGCGTGGTCCTTTCGCCCCAGCAGCTTCGTGAGTGGTACGCTACTTGGGGTTGTCGGGGTGGCCGTAGTGGGAGTCGTCCTGGAGTGAGTAGTTCGCCAGCTGCCTGTAGTGGCTAGGTGCAGCTGCAGCGTTGTCCGTGCGCGGTCCTTTCGCCCCAGTAGCTTCGTGAGTGGTACGCTACTTGGGGTTGTCGGGGTGGCCGTAGTGGGAGTCATCCTGGATTGAGTAGTTTGCCAGCTGCCTGTAGTAGCTAGGTGCAGCTGCAGCGTTGTCCGTGCGCGGTCTTTTCGCCCCTGCAGCTTCGTGAGTGGTACGTTACTTGGGGTTGTCGGGGTGGCCATAGTGGGAGTCGTCCTGGAGTGAGTAGTTCGGCAGCTGCCTGTAGTGGCCAGGTGCAGCTGCAGCGTCATCCGTGCGCGGTCCTTTCGCCCCAGCAGCTTCGTGAGTGGTACGCTCAGCGTGACGGGTCACGGGGTACTGCTCGCTGTCCGTACGTCATTCGCACTGGTGCTCGGACTGGTCAGCCTTGCGGGACGCTTGGTCACGCAGAGTCCCGCTGCTTCGCCCGTCTGAGCGACGCCTGGCGTACAGAGTTTGGCGACGCGGCTGAGCTCCCCGACTGGGTGGAGCTGCTTAGGCTGCGGGTAGATATCTATACTCTTGACTATGATGCTATCCTCACTGCCATGTATGCATTGCCTACTAGTGATAAGGGTGACTGTTACCTGTGTGTTCCGCCTGACCCGTGCATTGAGGCTGCTGCTCTAGGTGCTGGTGAGGCTGCTGCTCTAGGTGCTAGTGCGTCTGCTGCCCCAGGTGCTGGTGAGTCTGCTCTCTCACGTACCACGCCGGATCTGGCCTTACACACCTTCACCCTTGACTCGGGTGCTTCTCGTTCCTTCTTTCGAGACCGCACCACGCTTACGCCACTTAGTCGGCCGGTTGCGATCTCCCTGGCGGACCCCTCTGGGGGTCCTGTCCTTGCTCGCTTCTCCACTGTCTTTCCGTGTCCAGCAGCCCCCTCTGGCACCCTATCAGGTCTCTACCTCCCCTCGTTCTCTACGAACTTGGTGAGTGGTGCTGATCTACAGGATCGGGGGGTTGACCAGTTCACTCATGCGAGTCAGCGGGTGACCCACTGTACGTGTGCTCGGACGGGCCGAAACTTGTCCACGTTTACCCGTCAGCCGGGGTCGAGCCTGTACACACTGACTACTAAGTCTCCTCTAGTTAATGAGTCTAGTTAGGTAGCTCCATCGAGTCAGGTGTTTGCTGCAGCGTCTTGGTCTAGTCCTGAGTCTGCTCCCTGCTCGTGTCGTCTCGTGTCCCACCAGACTCTCCTCTGGCACCACTGCCTTGGTCACCCCTCCGTGCCTCGTCTCTGAGGCATAGCCTCCCGTGTCCTTGTCTCTGGTCTCCCCCGGTCCCTCCCTCCCCTCCCTCCGGGGCCTGCCCCTACCTGCGTTCCCTGCGTCGAGGGGCGATAGCTGGCTGCCCCTCACTCCTCCGAGTTTCCTCCGACAGAGGCTCCGCTGCAGACTCTTCACATGGACGTGTGGGGCCCCGCCCGCTTCCGTGGCCAGGGTCACAAGCGTTACTTCCTGTTGGTGGTTGACGACTACTTGCGTTACACCACGGTGTTCCCCTTGCGCAGCTAGGGTGACGTCACTGAGGTGTTGATCGACTGGATCCGCGCGGCTCGTCTCCAGCTCAGAGAGAGTTCCGGCTTGGAATTCCTGTTCCGCGTCTGCACTCTAACAGAGGTGGGGAGTTTTCCTCTGCTCGTCTGGGAGCCTTCTGTCGTGCACAGGGCATCCACCAGACCTTCACGCTTCCGGCCTCTCCACAGCAAAATGGGATTGCTGAGCGCCGCATTGGCATGGTCATGGACGTCGCTCGTGCGTCCATGATCCATCCGGCAGCTCCCCATTTTCTGTGGCCGTTTGCGGTTCTATACGCAGCGCATCAACTCAACCTTCAGCCCCGGGTCTCCTTGCCACAGACCTCCCCCACCTTGTGGTGGACAGGGAAGGTTGGTGATGCGACTACGTTTCGGGTCTGGGGATCTTGGGCGTTTGTCCGCGACTTGTCTGCGGACAAGCTATCCCCCCGTGCTGTTCCCTGCGTCTTCCTTGGCTTCCCCCCTGACGCGCCTGGTTGGCAGTTTTACCACCCCACCTCGCGACGTGTTCTATCCTCCTAGGACGTCACCTTTGATGAGTCGGTGCCTTACTACCATCTCTTCCCCTACCGCACTGCCCCCCCCCCCCCCCCCCCCCCCCCCCCCCCCCACACCGCCGCTCTTCCTTGCGCCAGGTCCTCCCCAAGTAGACCCTCTCCCCCCTCAGGGTCCTGCCCCGTCAGGTGTGTCCCAGGTAGACGAAGTCGAGCCTGTCAAGGTAGCTGTTGACTTTGGTGCTGCTAGGGGTGCTGAGCCTGCGGGTGCTCAGTCTGGGGGTGCTGAGCCTGGGGGTGCTGAGTACGGGGGTGCTGAGCCTGGGGGTGCGGAGCCTTGGGGTGCTGAGCCAGGAGGTTCGAAGCCTGGGGGTGCGGAGCCTGGGGGTGCTTGGTCTGCTCGTGTGGCCTCTGGCGGTGCTTCGTCGAGGCGGGAGCTACTTGCTTCGCAGGAGTTGCACGAGTTGTTTGCCCGGCGCTGGAGCCGTGCTACTGCAGCTGGACGTACTACTGTTGCTGCTGGTCCTAGAGGTGCTCGTACTGGCGTTACTTGAGCTGCTGGGACTGGGGGTGCTTCTAGGGCTACTAGAGTTAGTCCTGCAAGAGGTACTGTTGGAGCTGCTAGCGGTACGGGAGCTGACGGTCCTGCTGGAGTTGGTGCTGCTGGAGCTGGGCTGCTGGGGGTGTTGGCGCTGGTGGTTCTGCTGGCTCTGGTGCTTCTGAGGGTGCTGGAGTTGGCGCTGTTGGAGCTGGAGATGCTGCGGGTACTGGTGCTGTCCCTGCTGGTTCTGGAGGCGCTGCGCGGCCGAGGCCGTGCTTCGTTCCGCTCCTTGAGCAAGTTCTTAGTCTCCCACCCTCTACTGGTCCTGCTCCTCCCTTAGAGTGTCTACAGCCTGTCCAGTCGCGCTTACAGTTTTAGCCCGCCTCCCCCCTACCTACTCCTTCTCCCTACACTGGTCCTACTGGAGGTCTTGCCGAGCGTCGTGAGCCTGCGTCTCGTCCTGCGTCGCCTTTTCGTGCTGCTCGCACTAGTCGTCGAGTTCCGCGTCAGCGTCCTCCTGCGGTCCCAGGCACACACCAGATGGCACTGCGTCCTTCCACTGCTCCTCTGCGTGTCCTGATGCCGTCTCCTCTAGAGTCCTCTCTTCCTGTTCTTGCTGACCCGGAGTCTGACTCTTTTCGTGCTGCCAGTCCTACTGTCACGCGTCTCCTGGCCACTGTTGTCAATGACCCTTCTTTTGAGTCCACTGCTGCGTCTGCCTTAGTTGCTGAGCTTGTCGACTTTGTTGCTCGCTGTCGTCTAGACTACGCCGATAGTCTCGTTGCTGAGTCTGAGTCTGTCTGTCCTCCATTCGTCGGGGGTGAGTGTGCTCTTAGCACGGACGTCCTTGAGGACAGGCAGGAGGAGTTCCAGTGCTTTGCTGCTGCTTTGCCTCATCTCGTGTCCACGCTGATTGCCCCTGAGGGAGACCCGAATGCACCAGACATCCCGACTCCTCGATCGTACGCTGGGGCAATCGAGGGTCCCTACTCCTCACCGTGGTAGTCAGCCATGGACGCAGAGATGGCTTCCTGGAAGTCCACAGGCACCTACGTCGATGAGGTTCCCCCACCTGGAGCGAACATCGTCAGTGGCATGTGGATTTTCAAGGTGAAGCGGCCGCTTGGTTCTCCGCTTGTCTTCAAGGCGCGTTACGTGGCTCGATGCTTCAGTCAGCGGCAAGGAGTTGACTACTTTCAGACCTTCTCTCCCACCCTAAAGATGACCACTCTTTGGGTGCTGCTGCACGTAGCCGCTCAGCGCGACTACGAGCTTCACTTTCTTGACTTCAGCACAGCTTTCCTGTTGGGCAGCTTGCATGAGGAGATCTGGCTGCGCCACCCACCTGGCTTCACTGGGTCGTTTCCTCTTGGTACCCAGTGGAGCCTCCGGCGGCCAGTCTACGGTCTCCGCCAGGCGCCCCGTGAGTGGCACGACACACTGAGGACTACACTTGCGGCTCTTGGGTTTGCTCCTTCTACTGCCGACCCGTCGCTGTTTCTGCGCACCGACACCTCTTTGCCACCGTTCTACATCCTCGTGTACGTCGACGACTTGGTCTTTGCCACACCTGACACTGCTGGACTCGCCCACGTGAAGTCCGAGCTACAGAAGAGACACACGTGCACAGACCTGGGTGAACTGCGCAGCTACCTTGGCTTGCTGATCACCCGTGACAGAGCACAGCGCACCATTACCCTGACTCAGTCACACATGGTGCAGCAGGTCCTTCAGCGCTTCGACTTCACGTACTCCTCGCCTCAGGCCACTCCTCTGTCTACTCGCCACTCGCTCTCAGCTCTGCCTTCAGATGATCCGTAGAGCCGAGTGGCCCGTACCCAGAGCTTGTTGGCTGCCTCATGTACCTGATGACCTGCATACGACATGACCTTGCATACCCTCTTAGCATCTTGGCAAGCTATGTTGCTCCTGGGAGACACCGACCAGAGCACATGGCTGCAGCGAGGAGGGTGTTGCGCTACTTGTGCAGTACGTCGGGCATGGGGCTAGTGCTTGGAGGGCAACGTCGAGTGGTCCTCACAGGTCACGCAGACGCTTCTTGAGCTGACGACCAGGCTACGCAGCGGTCGTCACAGGGTTACACCTTCAGCCTTGGTTTCGGCTCTGTTTCGTGGCGGTCTACCCGCACGTCTTCCGTTCTCGGCTCCAACTGTGTGGCTGAGATCTACACGGGGGCCATGGCTGCACATGAGCTACGCTGGCTCACCTACCTGCTGACTGACCTAGGAGAGCAGCCTCATTCTCCTCCAGTTCTGTACGTAGACAACAAGGCCATGCTGGCCTTATGTTGGGTGCACAGACTAGAGCACAGAACGAAGCACATTGCTCTTCGCTACTTCCTTGCTCGTGAGTTGCAGCAGCGTGGTCAGCTGCGCCTTGCTTACGTGGCCTCTGAGGCCAACACTGCTAATATCTTTACCAAGGCACTTCCGCCTGGTGATCATAAGCGCTTCTGTACTATGCTAGGTCTTCTGCCCACTTGGCCACACTTGCTCACTTCTTGACCTTGCTTGTACTGTGATCTGTCTATACGTGCACTTGCTTGTTTAATTTACATATAATCTTGCATGTAAACTGGCCTTCTGGCCTTGAACTTGTGCTCGGAATTTGTGGTGACATAGTGATCCACCCTGAGCGTGCTTTGCTTTCCTTGAATGGTCTTGTGACCTCTTGTTCTCCCCCACTTTGCCCATGGGGGTGTGTCAAGCTCATATGCTATAGTCTGTGTAGGCTCTAGTGGGGTAGACAATATGGGGTACAACACTTTTAGGTTTTCCTACTTGTACCCACCTGCTTGCTAGTTCATTTATCCTCGTTCTTTCTCATCGTCCGCTCTTTTTGACCGTCGGTCTCGGGGTGGTACGACGAATTGAACTGTAGCGTGGTCCTGAACTGCTCCCAGAGGTTCTTCCAGAAGTTGCTGATGAACTTAGTGTCTCTGTCGCTGATAATTGCTGCTGGTATCCTATGCAGGGGAACAACGGCTGCGATGAACAGACGAGCGGTCTCCTCGGCAGAGATCGAATTTTTGCATGCAGCGAAGTGTGCCATCTTCGTCAACCTTTCAACGACGACCATCACGGCGTCGTTACCCCCAGGGTTTGAAGGTAACCCTGTGATGAAGTCCATTGTTGACCTGCTGCCAGGCACGCTCGGGCGGTGGTATCGGCTGCAATTGACCCGCCTTCCGCTTCCTCGAGCTCTTCATCACCTGACACGTGGGGCACGAGCCCATGTGCTGCTGCACGTCGGTCAACAGCTCCGGCCAATAGTAATACTGCTGCAGTTGCTGTCCCGTTTCTTCTACCCCAAAATGTCCCGAGGTAATTCCGTTGTGTGCCTCCTGCAGTAGCAGCTCCCTCAGTAGTGAGTACGCGAGTACTCAGATGCGGTTGGTGCCTATTTTTACGTAATATACCCCTTCAGCTTCTGCCAGTTGCTGTGAATTTCCGGTCGTGAAAAATGGGTTGGTGGGGTATCCGTGGGTCAATAGGCCTGTTAAAAGCAGGTTGGTCTGGGCGAGTAGGATGGCGGTAGGGCAGGTGAGTGCGTCGGCGATGTTGGATGCGCCTTTCTTGTACGTAACCGTGTAGTGGAAGTTGGACTCGAGGTAGTCCAACCAGCGAATCTGTCGTGGATTTAGATTTGGTTGGGCGCGTAGGTACTGTAGTGATCGGTGGTCTGTCTGTACTGTCACGTCGGGGCCAGTCAGGTAACACCGCCAAACCTTGAACGCGTGCACGATCGCCAATATTTCGCGGTCGTGTATCGGGTAGTTGCGTTCGGGCGGGTGCAGTTTGCGGGACTCGTACGCGATTGGCTGGAGGTCGTTCCCGAAATCCTGCAACAGTACTGCTCCCACAGCGATGTCACTTGCGTCGGTGACGAGCTCGAACGGACGGTGTGGATCTGCAATGTGAAGCACGGGCGGTGAGCACAAAATATTTTTGAGGGCCGAGAAGGCAGCTTGCTCTTTCTCCCCCCACGTGTACTCAACCCCCTTCCTCAGCAGGTCTGTCAGCGGGACAGTCAGCTTCGCCATGTCGGGGACGAACCGGCGCACGTAGTTGACGAACCCCAAAAAACTGTGCAGCTCGGTCAAGGTGGTCGGCGCGTGCCATGCTTGGATCGTCGCAATTTTCTTCGGGTCTATTTCCACTCCAGCAGATGAAATAACGTGTCCCAAAAACTCCAGGCGTTCCTGTAAAAATTCACACTTAGACACTTTTGTCAGTAGGCGGTTCTCACTTAGTATCTTAACAACTACTTTGATGTCCTGTAAGTGCTGTGCTCTGTCAGGGCTGTAAATCAGTATGTCGCCCAGGTATACTATGACGCACTTATCTAAGAGCGGGCGGAAAGCTTCGTTCATGGTCATTTGAAAAGTGGCGGGGGCGTTGGTCAGTCCGAAGGGCATGACGGTGTATTCGAAGGATCCGTAGCGTGTGCGAAATGCGGTCTTAGGGCAGTCGGGCGGGTTGACGTGAATCTGGTGGTAACCCCCTTGGAGGTCGATTTTCGAGAAAACCCGGGCTGTGCGCAGTTGGTCGATCAGTTCGTCGGCTCGCGGGATGGGGTAACGGGATTTGATGGTAACCCTGTTCATTGCTCTGTAGTCTATGCACATGCGAAATCTCCGTCTTTCTTCAATATGAACAGTATTTGTGCTGCGAAGGGCGACGAACTAGGGCGAATGAATTCCTTCTCGAGGAGGTAATCGAGCTGCTTCCTCAGTTCGTCCAGTTCGGGCTGGGTCAGTCGGAACTGTCACTGTACTGTTGGCTGTGCCCCCGGTTATCCTGTGGTCGTGCGGTCGCTGAGGTGGCAACCCCGTTGGTAAATCGTCCGGGAAAATGTCGCTGTACTGCTTCAACAGTGCTGCTAGATCACTCGGTACGTCGGCCAGCAGTTTTTGTAAATCCCCTCCTTTGTCTGCTACCTCGGCTTCCCGAATGTCGACCGCGTACACGCCAGCTTCTGCCGCTACGGCGCGTTTCATCGTGATCGCGTTGACACGCATCGGCGAAGACTCAGGCGAGCCCCAGCGAGGTAAGGCGATGTCAAAATATGTTTACATATTATATATAATCGTTTGCAGTTGTAGTGTAGATATTGCATCATGTTTGGTGGTGCACCTCCTTGTGTTGCTGTTTACCTATTTGTACTTGCTATTCTTATTAGTGAAGCCCTCTTTTGGCTTGCTTTTTCCTCTCGTCACCCTCACCTAGTTCAAACCCTAAGCTACTATGCTCCTAATCTTAACATGGTATCAGAGCTAGGTCGTCCTAAGACCTGATTTTTCCCCCATGGGCCCACCACGTATCTCCCCACTCATGGCGCTCGTCATGCCCCCCGTCGCGGCCGTAGTTACGACGGCTGCAACGGTCGCGACCGTCGAAACGGTCTCGTCCGTCCCGTCCGTCCCGTCCTTGGCGCCCTCCCCGTCACGCCCGTTGCGCCCTGCTCGTCGCGCGCGTCGCTTTCCTTGCCTCGTTCTGTCACGAACACAGCAGCAGCCGCGCGCAGCTGCGTACGGGCGCGCATTGCTGCGCGCAGCCGCGTACGACCGTGCGCACCCGCGCACGGCCGTGTGCGTCAGCAACAGCGCCCGTCGCCAGCACCTGCGTGAGCAGCAACTAATGCCGCCCCCCTCTTCCCTTCCGCAGCTTCCGCCGTGGGGGGAGGGAGATGTGGGGGTGGCGCGTGTAAGTTGCCTGCAGCCAGTCCTTCCCCTCCCTTCAGCGGGGTCCGCCGTGAGGGGGGGGGGAGAGGTTGCGCCGGGAGGGTGAAGGGAAACGGGGGGAGTGTGACAGGGTGGCGAGAGAGATTATGCAAAGCCAGCAGCCGCCCCTCCTCTCTCTCTCACTGCCGCTCGTGCTGCTGTGGGGGGGAGGGTAAGAGAGGGTGGCGGGGAAAACAGACAAGCATCTGCAGTTGCCACCCGCTGCTATCGTGGCACCTCCTGCTGCCGCCCCTGCCCCACCTGTCCTTGTTTCTCCTGTCTGCTGCTGGGGCCTGCAGGTGCTGCCGTCGAGCCGCTGCTGTCCTGCTGCACGTTGCAGCCACAGAGCCTGCTCCTCAGGCGACCTGCCACCCCTACACCTGCTACTGCTTCTGCCTTGGCTGAGGGCATGCTACTGCTGTATTTGCCACTCCTGCACCGGCCACTACTGCTCTTGCTTGCTTCTGCTTCTTCCGCTGCACTCCTGGTGCACCCCGTCAGGGGGCGTTTTACACTTACTCCTGCAATCAATTATGGGGGCATGTCAAAATATGTTTACATATTATATATAATCGTTTGCAGTTGTAGTGTAGATATTGCATCTTGTTTGGTGGTGCACCTCCTTGTGTTGCTGTTTACCTATTTGTACTTGCTATTCTCATTAGTGAAGCCCTCTTTTGGCTTGCTTTTTCCTCTCGTCACCCTCACCTAGTTCAAACCCTAAGCTACTATGCTCCTAATCTTAACAGGCGATGTTGTTACCGTTCACTCGCACGGTGCAGTTACCCGTCGTCCAGTCGATTCGCGGATTGTGTCATCGCAGCCAATCACGCCCGAGTAAAATATCAGTTCCATCGAGGGTCATTGCGAGCATTTCCTGGCTAAATGTGAAGTTACCCCCGCATCGAATCCGAACCCGGTCTACGCGTTCCCGTATTGCCAGCGGGGCGCCGTCTACCAGTCTTGCGTCGATCTCAGGTAAACATCTGTCTAGTGGCAGTCGCAATTTTCGTGCTGTGGCAGTATTGATGAGGCTGTGGCTGGCTCCCTCGTCTACGAAGATTTTAACTAAGTCCGTCCCAAATTTCCCACTAAGCAGTATGGGGCTGTCTACCGTAGTCCCCTCCTTATTCGGCCGAGTGTGGTCGATTGCGTGAACCGGCACAATCACTCGGTGAGGGCCGGTTGGGTCGAGCGAGCGGCGTGACCTGTCAGTAGAGGGCCCGTCTGCTACTGACTCTCAGCGTTTCCCTGCTGCTTGGTCTGTCTCTGCTGCTCAGCTTCCCCCTTTTCCTTAGCGTTTTCTGGGCATTCGCTCTTGCGATGTCCCGGCCGATTGCACGCAAAGCAACGCCCTTTGAACGGTGCGGCAGCGGCATTTGCGGCAACGGCACGTATCGTGGCGCCCTCGTTCGTCCCACAAGGCCGATGAGGCCAATGGCTGCTTCCGTAGGACCCCGGTCTCGGTCGGCGGAAGAAGTCGAGTTTCTCCGCCATTGCGAGAATTTCTTGAAAACGGTGACGCCGCGAAGCTGGATTTCCTGAGCGATGTCCTGCTTCAGGCCGCCTATGTAGCAGTTGATGCACTTGCTCTCGTGCATATATCCCACCTGCTCGCATAGCGCCAGAAATCCGCTCGTGTAATCTTGGACGGAACCGAGTTGGCGCCAAGTGCGGAGCTTCCGTCGCAACGCGATCGAAGCCGCGATTGGCTCAAAACGAGCGCGCAAACCTGCGCACCACGCGTCCCACGTGCGATACTAGGGCACCTCAACGAAATACGATGGCGTCCAGGGTCCGGTTTGTCCTTCCCGTGTTGGTAGAGTCGCGTAGTCCACCGGCTTCGTGACGATGACGCGCCACCATTCCATGGCGGGTCCTCGCAGCAATGACACGGCGTAGCGAATCTTCGCCGTATCCTCCGAGACGTAGTTCGCGTCGAAGAAGACGTTCAACGTGAAGAGCCACGCCTGAACGGTAGGACCACCCCGCTGACTTGGGTCAAAGCATGGTGGACGTTGTGGCATCAGCGGCATCAGCGACGGAAGAGCTGATTCGCCGGCCGGCACTGAAATCGTGACTCGAGGCTGAGTCCTGGCCGCATTCGTCGCGTCGGGGTGTGTCATGCCGTGGTCGTCGTTTCCGTCATGGTGGATGACGCCATCACTTGCGGTGCTCGCGGGTTGCCCCACACTTCCGTGTTGTGATGTCTGTGGTGCGGGCTGAATTGGAGTGCCAGGTGCTTGGGATTGTGCCCGTGTGAGGTCGTTTTGCAGGGACAAGCGTTCTGCCGTCAGCGTCGCTATTTCCTCGGCGCTCTCGCGGATTTGTCGCAGCAGATCGTTCAGGTGCTCCTGCACGAGAGATGTGACATCGATATGTTCAGCCATTTCGAAGTGCGTCGGCTCATCTTAGTCTAGGCGCAGTCGTGGCTGCACGCCTTTACGAGAGAACGCGAGGTCAACGGCTCCTAGGTGCTAAGGTACGTGAGTCCCTTCGAGTGAAAAATCATAAGTTGATTTCCTGGGGTGCGGAGATGCGCATTCCTAAAGAAAAGGGCTATGAATACCAAGTGTTACGGGTGCAATGAATCGAAGTAGCGAGAATTGCACCAAGGTGTCAAATGAGTACAAAGATGTGAGCGAAGGCATGAGCGAAAATTTATACGCGACCATGCAAACGGTAACGCGGTGCGTGCGAGCTAGCTAGTGCTACGCTGGCAGCGAGGCTCGGGCTAGTCCCGAAGCGTAGGCCGACACGCCCGGGCCAGCAGTGCGAGGTTTGGCAAATCTGTCAAACTTATATGCTATAGTATGTGTAGGCTGTAGTGGGGTAGACTATATGGGGTACAACACTTCTAAGTTTTCCTACTTGTACCCACCTGCCCGCTAGTTCATTCATTCCTCATTTCTTCACATGGTATAGAGCAGGTTCCCTAGTGGGAACGCTTCCTTGGGCCCACCCCTGAATTTTATTTTTCTCTGACCGGAGCGCCAGTCGCTCCTGCCCGAGGCGCGCCTTGTGGGCCGCCCTTCTTTCGAGCTCTCTTAGAGGCCCCTTCTCACCGCCCCTCGTGCCGCCGCTAGCAGCCCCGTCGCCGCCCTTCCAGGCCCCTCGCGGCCCCTAGCGGCCCCGTCGCCGCCCCTACGCGGCCCCGTCCCCGCCCCTAAGCGGCCCCGTCGCCGCCCCTACGCGGCCCTGTCGCCGCCCCTAGTGGCCTCGTCGCCGCCTCCCTCCCTACGCGGCCCCGTCGCCACCCCTAGCGGCCCCGTCGCCGCCTCTCTCCCTACGCGGCCCCGTCGCCACCCCTACGCGGCCCCGTCGCCGCCCCTAGCGGCTCCGTCGCCGCTCCCCTCCCTACGCGGCCCTGTCGCCGCCACTACGTGGCATCGTCACCGCCCCTACGCGGCCCCGTAGCCGCCCCTAGCGGCCCTGTCGCAGCTCCCCTCCCTACGCGGCCCCCTCGCCGCCCCTAGCAGCCCCATCGCCGCCTCTACCAGCCCTGTAGCCGCCTCTACCGGCCCCTTCACCGCTGAGCCGCCCACCAGCTGAGCAGCCCAAAAGTCGAGCCGCCAAGCTGCCCAGCAGCCGAGCCGCCAAGCCGCCAAGCCGCCAAGCCGCCCTGCCGTGGAGCCGCTGCTGTTCCTACCGGCGCGCCCCGGCCCTACTTACTCGGACTGGTGAGATCACTCCCTACTAGGCCACTGCAGCCATGGCTACCCCCAGTGTCCTTACCTTTGATGCTGAAGGTCGTGCTGTTGACTTTGAGGTCTGGGTCGATGACCTCCAGCTGTTCCTACAATGCGATAGGGCAGACGGACTCTCCCTGTTCGATCTCACCTCTGGTGCCTCTCCTGCCTCGCCTGCTACTTGTGACAGCACTGTTCGCTCACAGTGGGCCACACGCGATGCTGCTGCCCGTCTTGCTGTGCGTCGCCACTTACCGACCACTGAGCGTGCACACTTTAGCCAGTACAAGAGAGCTAAGACCTTGTACGACACTGTCGTTGCACGCTACTCTTCCCCTGCCACTGCTGCGTTGAGCCGCCTCATGCTCTCGTACCTGTTCCCTGACCTTGCTGCCTTTGCCATAGTCGTTGACCTCATTATGCACCTTCGCACTAGTGACACTCGCTACCGCGCTGCTCTTCCTGCTGAGTTCTGTGCCAAGAACCCCCCCCCCATGTACATCACCCTCTACTACATAGTCACCCGGCTCCCTGACTCCCTTCGCTTAGTCACTGAGGTGTTGACCACTTCCTCTCAGTTTGCCCCACCACACTCACCGTTGACCTCCTCGAGGAGCGCCTCCTAGCAACAGAGACAAGCATTGTCGCTGTAGGAGCCTCTCGTGGTGACCCTCGCACCCCCGTCTTTGAGGGGTGTTCCCCTCCCCCCTTCTTGCCCTCTATTGCTTTTGCTGTTGCGGCCGACCTCGTTGGTTTCGAGTCGGTCGGCGCTGCGTCTACCCCTAGCGGGAGACGCCGCACCGGCAAGGGCAAGGGGGGCAAGGGCGCTGGAGGGGCTGGCGGGGGCGGTGGTAGTGGTGGTGGAGGCAGTGGAGGGGGTGGGGGTGGTGGTGGGAGTGGTGGCGGGGGTGGAGGTGTCGGTGGCACCAGTGGAGGCGGAGGAGGCGGCGGTGGTGGCGGAGGGAGCGGAGGCGGCGGAGGTGGCGGAGGCGGCGGAGGTGGCGGAGGCGGTGGCGGCAGCGGTGGAGCTTGTCGGAGCTCTGCGCAGAGGAGTGGGTCATGATGTCGAGTGTGTGTGTTGAGTTAATAGCGAGTTATTGCTAGACGCGTGTTACGCGGTCGTTTGTGTCTCCCGCGCGGTTTTTATTTTGTCGTGCGCGGTTCCTATTTTGTCTTGTGTCGAACGTTCGGTGTGTCGTAGGTGTGTGCAGCAGACCCATCAAGAACTCAAGGATCAGTTTGTGATGAAGAGCCTGAGCCTTGGTGTCAATCCTCAAGTGATTTCGAAGCTCGCCAAAAAGGGTGCACCTCAAGATATTGAAGATAGTTACATTACTTTGTGTAGTGTAACATTTCACTTGGTGTAGGCCCTATTGAAGTGTAGTTTCGAGACCCTTCGTGGTTGGGGACAGTGTGGCACTGTTCTACATCATTGTACCTCGGGTCTTGGGGTTTGTAGGAGCTAGGAGTCATTCCTAACTCGTAACTCTTCCTAACTCTTCCCATCTTGTGTTCTAAGACTATGTTGCTGCCATAGTGCCGTTCGTTCAAACCGACGCTCTGTCGTCAGTTCTTAATGAAAGCATGCGATTTAAATTGCCTATTGTAGGGGAAATTAAGTCGCTCTAGATCCCGGTTGAATGAATTCATTTGGAGTTGTGAGCAGATCGCTATGAACGTTTGAAGCCGCTGTGCAGAAATCCGGCTGTGCACTCTATCTTTCGTTTTAGGCACATTGGAGCCTACTATGACTATAACAAGTGGTATCAGAGCCCCTTGGAGCAGTTTCGACAATGGCTGGATCTGAGGAAAGGGGTGGCAGAGGTGCTGGTGGCAGTGGAGAAGCCCAAGCTCAAGGCCAACCCCGTGACTGAGCCATGGCGCCCGTGCAACCAAGTGTTGGCCCATCTAGGGACGAGCCTAGAGTGTTTTACCTTGACAAGTTCAACGGTGAGAACTTTGCTGAGTGGTCCTTCAGAATGGAGAACGTGTTTGATCACTATGACCTGCTGGAGGTGATGGAAGGAACCGAGAAGCGGCCCGAGAACGACCCGGAGAAGAGCCCGTGGGTGCGGAAGAGCGCACAAGGCTACCTCCTACTAGGGCAAGCGTTGGGGAGCAGCCAAATCCGTCACATCAAGCCCTTCCAGCGTGAACCACAGAAGGGACCAAAGGCATGGGCTGCTCTCAAGGGTGTACACGCTCGTGCAACAGCGGCGGTAGCTGTGGTGCTGGAACGGCAAATGGCGACGTTACGAATTGAAAAGGATGAAGCGGTTGAAGAAGGGGTGCAGAAATTCTTCGACTTGTTGATTCGGATTGAGGGAGCTGATTTGAACTATAGTGAGCTCCAAAAGAAGACCAAGTTGCTGGCCCTACTCCCTGAGTCATGGTCCTCGCTCATCATCAACCTGAATCGCGACTTGCCCCGCCTCTCGCTTGAAGACGTGAAGCGAGCTATCCTTCAAGAGGATTTCCGCCGCCGTGAGTTGGCGAGTGCGGATGGCGCAGGGGTAGCGAGCATCGGCCGTGGATATGGCCATGGAAGAGGCAGAGGACGAGGGGGAGGAAGGTTTGGTGGCAGCAACTTCAGTGGAGGCCGCGGGAGTGGCAGCGACGGCAAGAGCTACGGTCGCGGTCGCGGCCGATTTGACGGTGAATGTCACTATTGCCACAAGACCAGGCACATGTGGCGCGATTGCTTCAAACTCCCTGAAGGATGGACCCCTGCTCAAAGCCAGGAGGGTAGAGGAGCAGGAGGAGGGAGAGGAAGAGGCCGTGGAGGCCGTGGCGGTCGCGGTGGCGGAGCTGCAAACATGAAGAGCGGAGACAACGACAAGGACCCGAGCGACGATCGGTACCCGGGTCTATTCTACTTCGTGTCGACGCAAGTACCAGCTGGTCCAGAGAAGGATGAAGGCTTTGAGGAGCCAGCAGCTGTGGGGAAGGTGACCCTACACCCCCTGGACTATTGGGTGATCGATAGTGGCGCTACCTATAGCATGACACCTCGCCCGGACTTGCTCTCCGAACTCGAACCGTCACCGGTGAAGCATGTCACATCGGCTTTGGGGCAGCGAGCGGAGGTGAAAGGCATGGGCAAGGCCATGTTCAAGGGTGCGGATGGGAAGATGGTGGGCCTCAAGAACGTGCTTTGGGTGCCCAGCCTTGCTGCGAACCTGATCTCCGTGCGGTGGTTGGCAAAGGCCGGCATGGACACGAACTCGAAGGGAGCCAAGACCTCCACCGCAAGGCTTGGCGATCGAATTCTTTGGGACCTTCATGAGGACAGGGATTTCTACAACGAGATGTGGCAGATCCTAGTGGTCCCTATGCCTAAGGAGAGGCAAGTGGCAGCAAGCATCAGCACCAAGGATGGAGCGGCTGGTAGCGACGATGGCGCGAACGGTCGCGCTAAGGAGAATGAGCTCAAGAAGAGCAAACCTGGAGGGACCAGCAAGTTCAGTGAACCTAGGGAGAGTGGTGCAGCAACCAAGGAGCAGCAAAAGGGTGAGGAGAACCCCGAGGCAGCAACGAAGGAGGACTACGGAGAGAGTATGTGGGGCGCTATTGCGAGCGCGGCATTCTCCAATCCAACTTCGGCTACGGGGGAGTGTGATTGGCTCACCTTGCATCGGCGCATGGGGCATGTGGCCCTGCCCATCTTGCAGCAGCTAGTGAAGAATGAGATGGTTGATGGCATACGTGTGAAGGGGGATCCCAATGAGTTACTTGGCTGCCCGGCGTGCATGCAAGCCAAGTTCACCCGATTCCCGTTCTCTAGTTCGGAGGTGACGGCTAAGGCACCGCTTGATGAGGTGGTGATGGACGTGGTGGGCCCCCTGAAGCTTGGAGCTGCTGGAGCTGAGTATTTTCTCACCATTGTCGACGTCTACACCCGCATGACTTGGGTGTATGTGCTGGCCAAGAAGAGCGACGTGGCTGAAACGTTGAAGACGGATTGGTTCCCGATGGTGGAGCGGCAACAAGACCGTCTAGTCAAGTCAATCCGCACTGATCGAGGGGGAGAGTTCCTGAGCAAGGAGTTTGGGTTGTGGCTGAAGAAGTATGGTATTCGGCACTCCCTCACCATGCCATACTCCCCTGCAATAAACGGCATCGCCGAGCGAGCGAATCGGACGATTACGGAGGCGGCACGCGGGTTGCTCATTGAAGCCGGGCTACCCGACTATTTCTGGCCTGATGCGGTGCAGAGCGCGTGTGTGGCCAAGAACAGAGTTTTGACTCATGTGGGAGCAGACAAATGGGTGCCCTATGTGGAGTGGCTTGGAAGAAAGCCAAAGGTGGATATGCTTCGGGTGTTCGGGTGCATGTGCATGGCGCTCGTGCCTAAGCATCTTCGGCACAACAAGCTTGGTGCCAAGGCGATATGGGCTGTGCACTTGGGCATGGCTCAAAACAGCAAAGGGTGGCTTCTTTGGGACCCATTCACCAAGAAGTTCTTGGTGAGCAGGGACTGCAAGTTCATGGAGAACTTCATGTACAAGGATTGGAAGGCGGAGAATGAGGCGAAGATAGGCGTGCGGTTTGGAGAGGTGAAGAGTTCCGGCTTGGAGCACGTGGAGCTGCCTTTGGAGTTGAGCAGCGGCAGCACCAGCACAAGGCAATCTTCCCTTGTGAATGGGGAAGAGGAGGCCAAGGATGCAGAGGAAGAAGAGGAGGAGGTGCAGCAAGTGAGCGAGCGTGCACCGACACTTCCTTCCCGTACTACGAGCGCTCCACGGATCCGAGCCACACCGCAGCAACGCCAAGGCCTTCAAGTCCCTGTAGCTGAGGAGGAAGGAAGGGGGAAGAGGAGAGTTCAACCCCCTAATAGGCTGACCTATGATGCACTGGGAAAGCAGGGCAAGACAGCCCTGGCCGGAGCGGCAATGATGGTCGGAGACGACGAGGAGAGTGACTACGAGGAGTGTGCTTTCGTGTTCTTCTCTCCGGTGGAGATGCCGGGAGAACCAGCAACTCTCAAGGAGGCTTTGGAGAGTAGTGAAGCTGAGGAGTTGAAGAAGGCCATGGACGTCGCGTTTGCTACCGGGCAGCTGGCTAGGGTTGTGCAATGCCCTAATGAGGAGCAGGTAGCAGCTGGAATGAGGGTGGCCAAGTATCTTGGCCAAACACCGACCGTTGGGCTGCAATACTCGGCGGCGGCACAAAGGCGCCAAAAGGGCGCGGATGGTGTTGAACCCGGGCGTTTGTTCTTCACCGCCTACGCGGATGCTTCATATGCATCGGAACCAGAGGACATGACAAGAGTGGGAGACTTCATATGCTGTGCTGGTTGAGGCCGAACTGCTTGGGAGAGTAAGAAGCAGGTTGACCAAGCTTTGAGCTCGGTGGAGTCCGAGTACATGGCACTCTTCCGTGCCGTACGGGAGATTGTGTGGCAGCGGCGTTTGTTGGCTGAATTGGGGGAGGAGCAGCAAGGACCTACCCCACTCTACTGTGATAGCCACGGTGCCATTGCTCTTGCTAAGAACCCTGTGTTGCATGGACTCACAAAGCACATGAGGGTGAAGTGGCATTGGACGAGGAGCATGGTGACCGCGGGTGAAGTTGAGTTGCGCTACGTGAAGACCACGGGGCAGCCGGCTGACATGATGACTAAGAGGCTGGTGGATCAACAGCATTGGAAGTGTTGCAAGCTGGCTGGGATGGCTCTGAACTGAGAGAGCAACATATCCTAAGGCCAACAATCCGAGGGGGAGTTTGTTGGTGCAACCCTACGGTTTGCACTCGGCTTGTTGTTCGTGTGCGTGCATGTGTGTGTGTAAGGAATGGTATGAGGGCATGGGATAATATATATTTCATGCTTATAATTGTGTGTGAATGTTGTGTCATGATGTCGAGTGTGTGTGTCGAGTCAATAGCGAGTTATCGCTAGACGCGTGTTACGCGGTCGTTTGTGTCTCGCGCGCGGTTTCTATTTTGTTGTGCGCGGTTTCTATTTTGTCCTGTGTCGAACGTTCGGCGTGTCGCAGGTGTGTGCAGCAGACCCATCAAGAACTCAAGGATGATTTTGTGATGAAGAGCCCGAGCCTTGGTGTCAAGCCTCAAGTGATTTCGAAGCTCGCCAAAAGGGTGCACGTCAAGATATTGAAGATAGTTACATTACTTTGTGTAGTGTAACATTTCACTTGGTGTAGGCCCTAGTGAAGGGTAGTTTCGAGACCCTTCATGGTTCGGGACTGTGTGGCACTGTTCCACATCACTGTACCTCGGCTCTTGGGGTTTGTAGGAGCTGGGAGTCATTCCCAACTCGTAACTCTTCCTAACTCTTCCTATCTTGTGTTCTAAGACTATGTTGCTGCCATAGTGCCGTTCGTTCAAACCGTCGCTGTGTCGTCAGTTCTTAATGAAAGCGTGCGATTTAAATTGCCTATTGTAGGCGACGTTAAGGCGCTCCAGATCCAAGTTGAATGAAGTCATTTGAAGTTGTGAGCAGATCGCTTTAAACGTTTGAAGCCGCTGTGCAGAAATCTGACTGTGCACTCTATCTTTCGTTTTAGGCACATTGGAGCCTACTGTGACTATAACACCACGCACCTCGTCTCCAGCTCAGAGAGAGTTTTGGCTCGGACTTTCCTGTTGTGCGTCTGCACTCTGACAAAGGCGAGGAGTTTTCCTCTGCCCATTTGGGAGCCTTCTCTTGTGCACAAGGCATCCGCCAGACCTTCACGCTTCCGGCCTCTCCACAGCAAAATGGGATTGCTGAGCACCGCGTTGGCATGGTAATGGACGTCGCTCGTACGTCCATGATCCATGCGTCTGCCCCCCATTTTCTGTGGCCATTTGCGGTTCAGTACGCAGCGCATCAGCTCAAACTTCAGCCCCGGGTCTCCTTGCCAGAGACCTCCCCCACCTTGCGGTGGACGGGGAAGGTTGGCGATGCATCTGCGTTTCGGGTCTGGGGATCTCGGGCATTTGTTCGCGACTTGTCTGCAGACAAGCTGTCTCCCCGTGCTGTTCCTTGCGTCTTCCTTGGCTCCCCCCTTGACACGCCTGGTTGGCAGTTTCACCACCCCACCTCACGCCGTGTTATGTCCTCCTTGGACGTCACCTTTGATGAGTCGGTGCCTTACTACCGTCTCTTCCCCTACCGCACTGCACCCCTCCCCCCGCCCCCACTCTTCCTTGCGCCAGGTCCTCCCCCGCTAGACCCCCTCCCCCCTCAGGGTCCTGCCCCATCAAGTGTGTCCCAGGTAGACGCAGTCTAGCCTGTCGAGGTAGCTGTTGACTCTGGTCCTGCTAGAGGTGCTGAGCCTGCGGGTGCGGGGTCTGGAGGTGCAGGCCTGAGGGTGTGGCGCCTGGGGGTGCTGAGTCCAGGGGTGCGAGTGTGGAGAATAGAGCGAGAATGAATGAACTATCAGTGAAGTGAGTACAAATAGCAAAACCCTAATTGGGTTGTACCCCCTATGGTATACCCCACTGTAGCCTACACAACAGCATAAGCTACATATATGTTCTGACACACCCCCATAGGCAAAGTGGGGGAGAACAAGGGGTCACAAGACCAGTCAAGCAAAGCAAAGCAAAGCTCAGGGTGGATCACAAAGTCACCACACAGTCCGAGCACAAGAGCAAGGCTACAAGGCCAGTTCACATGCAGGAGTACACACATATATATATAAAGCTAGACAAGCAAGAGCAGGTATATATATGTGACAGTACAAGTAAAGTCAAGAGGAGAGCAAGTGAGGCAAGACAGGCACAAGACCCAGCTGGGTGCAGAAGCGCTGATGGTCACAAGGCGCGAGTGCCTTGGTGAACACATCAGCAGTGTTGGCCTCAGAGGCCACGTACGCAAGCCGCAACTGTCCACGCTGCTGTAGCTCACGAGCAAGGAAGTAGCGAAGAGCAATGTGCTTCGTTATGTGCTCCAGACGCTGCTCTTGACACAAGGCCAGCATGGCCTTGTTGTCTACGTACAGCACTGGAGGAGAACGAGGCGGCTCTCCAAGGTCAGTCAGCAGGTAGGTGAGCCAGCGAAGCTCCTGTGCAGCCATGGCCCCTGCGTAGATCTCAGCCTCACAACTCGAGCTGAGAACCGAAGACGAGCGAGTAGCCCGCCACGAGACAGAGCCGGAGCCAAGGCTGAAGGTGTAACCCTGTGACGACCGCTGCGTAGCCTGGTCGTCAGCCCAAGAAGCGTCCGCGTGACCTGTAAGTACCACTGGACTCCGCCCTCCAAGCACTAGCCCCATGCCCGACGTACTGCACAGGTAGCGCAATACCCTCTTCGCTGCAGCCATGTGCTCTGGTCGGTGTCTCCCAGGAGCAACATAGCGTGCAAGAATGCTAAGAGTGTATGCAAGGTCAGGTCGTGTGCAGGTCATCAGGTACATGAGGCAGCCAACAAGCTCTGGGTACGGGCCACTCGACTCTACGGACTCATCCGAAGGCAGAGCTGAGAGCGAGTGGCGAGTAGACAGAGGAGTGGCCTGAGGCGAGGAGTACGTGAAGCCGAAGCGCTGAAGGACCTGCTGCACCATGTGTGACTGAGTCAAGGTAATGGTGCGGCGTGCTCTGTCCCGAGTGATCTGCAAGCCAAGGTAGCTGCGCAGTTCACCCAGGTCTGTGCACGTGTGTCTCTTCAGCAGCTCTGACTTCACGTAGGCGAGTCCAGCAGTGTCCGCTGTGGCAAAGACCAAGTCGTCGACGTACACGAGGATGTAGAACGGCGGCAGTGAAGTGTCGGTGCGCAGAAACAGCGACGGGTCAGCAGTAGAAGGAGCAAACCCAAGGGCCGCAAGTGTAGTCCTCATTGTGTCGTGCCACTCACGTGGTGCCTGGCGGAGACCGTAGACTGGCCGTCGAAGGCTCCACTGGGTGCCAGGAGGAAAAGTCCCAGTGAAGCCAGGTGGACGGCGCAGCCAGATCTCCTCGTGTAGGCTCCCCTGCAAGAACGCAGTACTGAAGTCGAGAGAGTGAAGCTCGTAGTCGCGCTGAGCGGCTATGTGCAGCAGCACCCGAAGAGTGGTCATCTTCGGGGTGGGAGAGAAGGTCTGAAAGTAGTCAACTCCCTGCCGCTGACTGAAGCCACGAGCGACGTACCGCGCCTTGAAGACTGGTGGAGAGCCCGGCGGCCGTTTCACCCTGAAGATCCACATGCCACTGACGATGTTCGCCCCAGGAGGGGGAACCGCGTCAACGTAGGTGCCTGTGGACTTCCAAGAAGCCATCTCTGCATCCATAGCTGCCTGCCACTGAGAGGAGTAGGGACCCTCTACGGCCTCCGCGTAAGAGCGCGGAGTCGGGATGTCTAGTGCATCCGGGTCTCCCTCAGGAGCAAGCAGTACAGACGCGAGATGAGGTGAAGCAGCAGCCAGACACTGGAACTCCTCCTGCCTGTCCTCTAGGACGTCCGTGCCAAGAGCACACTCACCCCCGACGGACGGAGGACAGACAGACGCAGACTCAGCAACAAGACTAGCAGCGTAGTCTAGACGACAGCGAGCAGCAAAGTCGACGAGCTCAGCGACAAGAGCAGACGCAGCAGCGGACTCAAAAGAGGGGTCAGTGACGACAGTAGCAAGCAGACGCGTGACAGTAGGACTGGCAGCACGAAGGGAGTCCGACTCTGGGTCGGTAAGCACAGGAAGGGAGGACTCAGGAGGAGAAGGCAAAAGGGCACGCAGAGGAGCAGTGGACGGACACAGAGACATCCAGTGCGTGCCAGGGACAGGAGGAGGACGCGGACGCGAACCACGACCACTAGCGCGGACAGCATGAACAGGCGACGCGGGACGAGACGCAGGCTCATGACGCTCAGCAAGACCTCCAGTAGGACCAGTGTAAGGAGAGGGAGCAGGCAGTGGGGAGGTAGGCTCCAACAGTGATTGCGACTGGACAGGCTGTGGACACTCTACCGGAGGAGAAAGACCAAGAACCTGCTGCAGAAGCGGAACGAAGTACGGCTGAGGCCGCGCGGCAGCTTCAGACTCAGTAGGGACAGCACCAGCACCCTCAGCGGCAGCACCAGCGCCACCAACACCTCCAGCGGCAGGACCTCCAGCAGCACCAGCAGCAGAACCACCGTCAGGACAGACAGCAGCAGACTCAGCACCAACGCCCTCAGCAGCCCCAGCTCCAGTAGGACCCGCAGGCGTAGCACCTCCGGGACCGGCGGCACCAGTACCCTCGACGGTCGAAGAAGCTCCAGCTCCAGCAGTACGCCTCCAGCGGCGAGCAAACCACTCGCGCAGCTCCTGTGGAGAGAGGGGCTCCCGCCGAGACGCAGCACCAGGAGAAACCCCAGGCTCAGCGGCTCCAGACGTAGCACCCCCAGGCTCAGCAGCCCCAGACTCAGCACCCCCAGGCTCAGCAGCTCCAGACTCAGCACCCCCCGGCCTCGCACCCCCAGGCTCAGCACCCCCAGCAGCAGCACCCCCAAGCTCAGCACCCGCAGGCGTAGCACCCCCAGACTCTGCACCGCAGCAGGACCAGACTCAGCAGCAACCTCGACTGGCTCGACTGTGTCTACCTGGGACACACCTGAAGGGGCAGGAACCTGAGGGGGGAGGGGGTCTACCGGGGGGGGAACTGGCACCAGGAAGTCCGGTGGGGGGGGGAGGGAAGGAGTACGGTAGGGGAAGAGGCGGTAGAAGGGGACTGACTCGTTGAACGTGGCGTCCTGCGAGGACAGAACACGACGGGAGGAGGGGTGGTAGAACTGCCACCCTGGAGCGTCAGGGGGGAAGCCAAGGAAGACACAGGGAGCAGCACGGGGGGACAGCTTGTCCGCAGACAAGTCGCGGACAAACGCCCGAGATCCCCAGACACGGAACGCAGACGCATCGCCGACCTTCCCCGTCCACAGTAACACTGGGGACATATCGGGCCGAGAGACCCTGGGGTGAAGGTTGAGCTGATGCGCCGCGTACCGAACCGCAAACGGCCACAGAAAATGGGGGGCAGCCGCATGCATCATGGACGTACGAGCGACATCCATGACCATGCCAATGCGGCGCTCAGCAATCCCATTTTGCTGTGGAGAGTCCGGAAGCGTAAAGGTCTGGCGGATCCCCTGTGCACGACAGTAGTCTCGCAGAAGGCGAGAGGAGAACTCCCCACCTCGGTCAGAGTGCAGACGCAGAACAGGAAAGTCCGAGCCGAAGCTCCTCCTGAGCTGGAGACGAGCCTCGCGGATCCAGTCGATCAGCACCTCAGTGACAGCACCCTTGCTGCGCAAGGGGAAGACTGTGGTGTAACGCGAGTAGTTGTCAACCACCAACAGGAAGTAGCGCTCGTGACCCTGCCCACGGACCCGCGACTCAGAGGCTCGGCAGCACGGCGGCTCTGCGGCTCGGGCGACTCGGGCGGCTCGGCGGCAGGGCGGCTCGGCAGCAACTGCAGCTCGGCAGCTCGGCGACCCGGCGGCGCGGCTGTAGGGCGGCTCGGCTGCTGGGAGGCTCGGGTGTAGAGCGGCTCGGCTGCAGGGCGGCTCGGCTGCTGGGAGGCTCGGGTGTAAAGCGGCTCGGCGGCGAGGCGGCTCGGCTGTAGGGCGGCTCGAGACGAAGGAGGAGGAGAAGTAGGGGAGACCACACACCTGCCACCAAGCGGCCCCCTCAGGTCGCCTCGACGTGCGACGGGAAAAGGGGGGGGGGGGGGGGGGGGGGGGGAGCGGCTAGGGCGGCTCGGGCGGCTCAGGCGGCTCGGGCAGCTCGGGCAGTCAGCGGCACAGGCGGCTCGGGCGGCTCGGCTCCTCAGCTGCGCAGACGGCTCGGGCGGCTCAGGCTGCACGGCGGCTAACGGGCGGCGTGGGGGGGCCAGGACGGCGGCGTGCAGCAGGGACGGGCGGCGCACGGGCGGTGTGAGGCCGGGACGGGCGCGCGTGGGCGGCTAGGGGCCGGGACGGGCGCGCGCGGGTGGCTAGGGGCCGGGACGGGCGGCGGGCGTGCGGCTAGGGGCCTGAACGGGCGGCGCGCGAGCGGCTAGGGGCCGGGATGGGCGGCGCGCGGGCGGCTGAGGGCCGGGACAGGCAGCGCGCGGGCGGCTAGGGGCCTGAACGGGCGGTGCGCGAGCGGCTAGGGGCCGGGACGGGCGGCGCGCGGGCGGCTAGGGGCCAGAACGGGCGGCGCGCGAGCGGCTAGGGGCCGGGACGGGCGGCGCGCGGGCGGCTAGGGGCCAGAACGGGCGGCGCGCGAGCGGCTAGGGGCCGGGACGGGCGGCGCGCGGGCGGCTAGGGGCCTGAACGAGCGGCGCGCGAGCGGCTAGGGGCCGGGACGGGCGGCGCGCGGACGACTAAGGGCCGGGACAGACGGCGCGCGGGCGGCTAGGGGCCTGAACGGGCGGCGCGCGGGCGGCTAGGGGCCGGGACAGGCGGCGCGCGGGCGGCTAGGGGCCTGCAGGGCAGGCCGAAAGAGTGAGAGCGAGGGCCCAGAGCGCGCTCCGGGCAGAAAAAAAAGTTTAAAAGTGGTGGGCCCTAAGCACAGTTCCTACGGGGGAACCTGCTCTGTACCATGTGGAGAATAGAGCGAGAATGAATGAACTATCAGTGAAGTGAGTACAAATAGCAAAACCCTAATTGGGTTGTACCCCCTATGGTATACCCCACTGTAGCCTACACAACAGCATAAGCTACATATATGTTCTGACAGCGGGGCCTGGGGGTGCTGAGCCTGGGGGTGCTGAGTCTGGGGGTGTTGAGCTTGGGGATGCTGAGCCTAGAGGTGCAGAGCCTGGGGGTGCTGGGTCTGCTCGTGTGGCCTCTCGTGGTGCTTCGTCGAGGCGGGAGCTACTCTCTCCGCAGGAGCTGCGCGAGTGGTTCGCCCGGCGCTGGAGCCGTGCTGCTGGAGCTCGAGGTACTACTGTTGCTGCTCATCCCGGAGGTGCTCGTACTGGCGGTACTGGAGCTGCTGGGACTGGGTGTCAGACATATATGCTATAGTCTGTGTAGGCTGTAGTGGGGCAGTTCATATAGGGTTTCCTACTTGTACTCCTCTTTCTGCTCAATGCATTCATTCTCGTTTCTTATCATGGTATCGAGTAGGTTCCCTAGTGGGAACGCTACCTAGGGCCCACCACGATATCTTTTTTTTTTCCTGCCTGGAGCGCGCTTCACTCTTGCCCGAGTCGCGCCCTGTGTGCCCTCCCTACCTTCGAGCCGCCCCTAGTGGCCCCTCTCACGGCCCCTTTGGCCGCCCTTACGGCCCCTCGCACCGCCCTTACGACCCCTCGCGCCGCCCTCTACGGCCCCTCGCGCCGCCCTTACGGCCCCTTAAGGCCCCTCGCATCGCCCTTACGGCCCTCGTGCGGCCCCTTTCAGCCCCTTACGGCGCCCGTTCCGGCCCCTTACGGCCCCGTCGCCGCCCCGTTTAGGCCTCTTGCGGCCCCTCTTCGGCTCCGTCTAGGCCCCTTCCGACCCCTCTACGGCCCCGTCTAGGCCCCTTACGGCCCCTCCGCGGCCCCGTCTAGGCCCCTTGCAGCCTTGCCGCCGCCACCTGCGGCCCCGTCGCCGCCACCTGCGGCCCCGTCGCCACCACCTGCAGCCCCGTCGCCGCCACCTGCAGCCACGCCGCCGCCACCTGCAGCCCCGCCGCCACCTGCAGCCCCGTCGCCGCCACCAGCAGCCCCGTCGCCACCACCTGCGGCCCCGTCGCCGCCACCTGCGGCCACGCAGCCGCCACCTGCGGCCGCGCCGCCACCTACGGCCCCGTCGCCGCCACCTGCGGCCCCGTCGCCGCCACCTACGGCTTCGTTGCCGTCACCTGCGGCCCCGTGGCCCTCCCCTAGCAGCCTTGTCACCGAGCCGCCCAGCAGCCGAGCCGCCTAGCAGCCGAGCTGCCCTGCCGCCGAGCCGCCCAGCAGCCGAGCCGCCCTGCCTCCGAGCCACCCTACTGTCGAGCTGCTGCTGTTCCTACCGGTACTCCCCGGCCCTCCTTCCTCGGAATGGTGAGCTCACTCCCTACTAGGCCACTGTAGTCATGGCTACCCCCAGTGTCCTTACTTTTGATGCTGAGGGCCGTGCCGTTGACTTCGAGGTCTGGGTCAATGACCTCCAGCTGTTTCTCCAGTGCGATAGGGCAGACGGACTCTCTCTGTTCGATCTCACCTCTGGTGCCTCTCCTGCCCCGCCTGATACTGCTGACAGCAATGTTCGATCACAGTGGGCCACGCGCGATGCTGTTGCTCGCCTTGCTGTGCGTCGCCACTTACCGACCACTAAGCGTGCACACTTTAGCCAGTACAAGAGTGCTCAGACCTTATACGACGCTGTAGTTGCACGCTACTCTTCCCCTGCCACTGCTGCACTGAGCCGCCTCATGCTACCGTACCTCTTCCCTGACCTTGCTGCCTTTCCTACAGTAGCTGACCTCATTACGCACCTCCGCACTAGTGACACTCGCTACCGCGCTGCGCTTCCTGCTGAAATCTGCGTCAAGAACCCCTCCCCCTATGTACATCACCCTCCACTACATAGTCACCCAACTCCTTGACTCTCACCGCGTAGTCAGGGACCATTCCTCTCAGTTTGCCCCACCACTCTCACCGTTGACCTCCTCGAGAAGGGCCTCCTAGCAGCAGAGAAGAGCATTGTCGCTGTAGGAGCCTCTCGTGGTGACCCTCGCACCCCCGTCTTTGAGGGGTGTTCTCCCTTCCCCCTATTGCCCTCTGTTGCCTCTGCTGCTGCGGCCGACCTCGTTGGTTTCGAGTCGGTCGGCGCTGCGTCTGCCCCGAGCGGGAGACGCCGCACCGGCAAGGGCAAGCGGGGCAAGGGTGCTGGAGGGGCTGGCGGGGGCGGTGGAGGTGGTGGTGGAGGCAGTGGAGGGGGTGGGGGTGGTTGTGGGGGTGGCTGTGGGAGTGGTGGCGGGGGTGGCGGCGGCGGCGGCAGCAGTGCAGGCGGAGGAGGCGGCGGTGGTGGCGGAGGGAGCGGAGGCGGCGGAGGTGGCGGAGGAGGCGGAGGTGGAGGAGGCGGAGGCGGCGGCGGCGGTGGTAGTGGAGCGGGTCGCGACTCTGCGCAGAGGAGTGGCTCAGGTGGTGGTCCGCGCTAGCAGCAGCAGAGTGGTGTGACCCTGTCCCCTCAGCAGCTTCGTGAGTGGTACGCTGTGCGTCAGCGCGGTGGGGGTACTCGTCCCTGCACTTACGTCCTCCGTACCGGCGACCGAGCTGGTGAGCAGTGCGGGGACCCGCACTCCACCCAGCGCTGCTTCGGTCGTCTGACGGACGCGTGGCGTTGCCAGTTCCATGAGGCGTCAGAGATCCCTCGCTCGGGAGATCTGTCTAGGGCGGGGGTTGCCATCTTTGATGTTGACTATGATGCTATCCTTGCTGCCATGTATTCTGTGTCTACTAGTGTTGAGGGTGACTGTTACCTGTGTCTACCGCCTAATCCGGGCATTGAGGCCAGTGCTCTAGGTGCTGGTGAGACTGGTGCTCTACGTGCTAGTGCGTCTGCTGCCCCAGGTGCTGGTGAGTCTGCTCTCTCACGTACTACGCCGGCTCAGGCCTTACACACCTTCACCCTTGACTCGGGTGCGTCCCGCTCCTTCTTTCGAGACCGCACCACTCTTACGCCACTCAGTCGGCTGGTTGCAGTCTCCCTGGTCAGGTGTTTGCTGCAGCGTCCAGGTCTGGTCCTGAGTCTGTTCTGTGCTCGTGTCGTCTCCTGTCCCACAAGACTCTCCTCTGGCACCACCGCCTTGGTCACCCCTCCTTTCCTCGTCTCCGAGGCATGGCCTCCCATGTCCTTGTCTCCGGCCTCCCTCGGTCTCTCCCTCCCCTACCTCCGGGGCCTGGCCCTACCTGTGTCCCCTGCGTCGAGGGGCGACAGCGCGCCGCCCCTCACTCCTTCGAGTTTCCTCCGACAGAGGCTCCGCTGCAGACTCTCCACATGGACGTGTGGGGCCCCGCCCGCGTCAGCGGGCAGGGGCGCGAGCGGTACTTCCTGCTGGTGGTTAACGACTACTCGCGTTACACCACAGTCTTCCCCTTGCTCAGCAAGGGTGACGTCACTGAGGTGTTGATCGACTAGATTCGCGCAGCTCGTCTCCAGCTCAAGGAGAGTTGTCAAACATTATATATATTGTTGTAGTTGTTTAGGCTACAGTGGGTTAGCCTATAGGGGGTACACACTTCTAGGTTTCCATATTTGTACCCATTTCATCCTTAGTCATTCATTCCTTGTTCAACATGGTATAGAGCAGGTCCTTCCTAGGACCGTTTTTTCCTAAGGGCCCACCACTACCTACCTGCCTATCTGCCTACCTGCCCTAGGGCGCCTCGACGTTCACGCCTCTAGAGGCCCTGTAGGCCCCGCGCTGTTGCACCTAGAGGCCCCGAATCGGCCCCGCGCCTAACCCTAACGGCCCGCGTCGGCCCCGAGCTCGTCCCCTGGGGCCCGCGTCGGCCCCGCGCCTACCCTAGAGGCCCGCGTCGGCCCCGAGCCTACCCCTAGAGGCCCGCGACGGCCCCGTCCTTACCCCTAGAGGCCCACGACGGCCCCGTCCCTACCCCTAGAGGCCCGCGACGGCCCCGTCCCTACCCCTAGAGGCCCGCGACGGCCCCGATCCTACCCCTAGAGGCCCGCGTCGGCCCCCGTCCCTACCCATAGAGGCCCGCGTCGGCCCCGTCCCTACCCCTAACAGCCCGCGTCGGCCCCGTCCCTACCCCTTTCGGACCCCGTCGGCCCCGATCCTACCCCTTTCGGCCCACGTCGGCCCCGTCCCCAACCCCACCCGCTCCCCGCGCTCCCCTTAGCCGCCTCGAACGGCCCCACCTAGACCGCGCCGCCCGCACCGAACAGCCCGACCCTAACGGAACCGAGCCGCCCGAACCGAGCCGCCCGACCCGAGCCGCCCGAACCGAGCCGCGCCGCCCGACCCGAGCCGCGCCGCCCTACCTATACCGAGCCGCGCCGCCCTACCTGTACCGAGCCGCGCCGCCCTACCTACCTACTGCTCCTACTGCTTTTACTACTGCTGCTACCATGGCTAGCCCTCCAGTGCTAGCCTTCGATGCTGAGGGGCGCCCAGTGAAGTTCGACACCTGGCTTGATGACGTACACCTCTTCCTACAGCTCACTGCCAAGGAAGACATCTCGCTGTACGATCACGCCCTAGGCCACGCTACTGCTCCTGCTGCTACTGCCGACAGCACTGCTCGCTCACAGTGGCAGACTCGTGACGCCCATGCTCGCTTCGCTATCCGCAACTCTCTGCCGATAGATGAGCGCGAGCACTTTGGGCAGCACAAGACTGCACAGGCACTGTACACTGCTGTCGTTGCCCGCTACTCCTCACCGGCCTCTGCTGCTCTAGGCCGTCTCTCTCTTCCCTACCTGTTCCCCGACTTAGCTTCCTTTCACACTGTCGCTGACCTCATTACCCACCTCCGCACTAGTGAGGCTCGCTTCCGCGCCGCTATGCCTGATGAGTTCCTCGCCACGAACCCACCCCCGCTCTGGATCACTCTCTACCACCTAGTCACCCGCCTCCCTGACTCGCTGCGCTCAGTCAGGGACCACTTCCTCGCTCGCTGCCCCACCGAGCTCACCATTGCCCTCCTCGAGAAGGAACTCCTTGCAGCCGAGACTAGCATAGTCGCTGTAGGTGCCTCTCGCGGTGACCCCCGCACCCCGTTCTTTGAGGGGTGTTCTCCCTCCCCCCTTCTTCCCTCTGTCGCCTCTGCTGCTGCTGTCGACCTCTTTGGTGCTGAGAAGGTCGGGACTGCGTCTGCTTCGGGCGGACGCCGCAGCGGCAAGGGCAAGGGGGGCAAGGGCGGTGGTGGTGACGGCGGGGGTGGCAGTGGTGGGGGAGGTGGTGGCGGGGGGAGTGGCGCGGGTGGGGGAGGTGGCAGCGGTGGTGGGGGTGGCGGCAGCGGCGGGGGAGGTGGCCGGGGCGGAGGAGGTAGTGGGGGTGGCGGTGGACGAGGCGGCGGCAGGGGTTGGGGTGGTCGAGGAGGTGGTGGCGGGAGTGGTGGGCGTGGGGGCACTGGCGGTGGCCAGGGACAGCAGCACACTCCCTCGCCCCAGGAGGTCCGTGAGTGGTACTCTCAGCCCGGGGGGGGGGGGGGGGGGTGGCCTTAGCTGCACGTACATCATTCGCACTGGTGACCGCACTGGCCAGCCGTGTTGGGGACCGCACGCCACACAGCGTTGCTTCGCTCGTCTGAGCGACGCTTGGCATGTTCAGTTCCCTCAGGCCACTGAGCTGCCCCGCTGGCTTGATCTCCTGAAGAAGGGGATTGATATCTATGCTCTAGATTTTGATGCCATTCTCTCTGCCATGTATGTGATGTCTACTAGTGGAGAGGGTTCTGAGTACCTGAGTGTCCCGCCCGACCCGGGCATTAGGACGAGTGCGTCTGCTGCTCCAGGTACCCACGTGTCTGCAACCCCACGTGCTGGTGAGGCTGCTGCTCTAGGTGCGTGCGTGTCTGCCCCCCCTGGTACTGTGTCGACTGCAGCACTACACACCTTCATGCTGGATTCAGGTGCCTCTCGCTGTTTCTTTCGTGACCGCACTGCCCTTGAGCCCCTTGCTCGGCCAGTTGCTGTCTCCCTTGCTGACCCCTCTGGGGGTCCGGTCATTGCGACCTCCTCTACTGTCCTTCCCTGTCCTGCATTCCCGTCGGGCACACTGTCAGGTCTCCACCTCCCCTCGTTCTCCACGAACTTGGTGGCAGGTTCTGCTCTCCAGGACGGGGGTGTTCACCAGTTCACCCCTGCCTACGAGCGTGTGACACACTGCACGTGTGCTCGTACGGGCCGCCACTTGGCTACCTTCACCCGGCAGCCGGGGTCGGACCTGTACACACTGACTACTGCCTCCCCTCAGGTCGCTGCGTCTGCGTCTGCGTTTGCGTCCGCGTCAGGTCAGCTGTCTGCCCCCTGCTCGTGTCGCTCTCTAGCGCACGAGACTGTCCTCTGGCACCACCGACTTGGCCACCCGTCTGTGCAGCGCCTTCGTGCCATGCACTCCCGGTACCTTGTCTCTGGTCTTCCCAGGGTTCTCCCTCCTCTCCCACCCTCGCCTGCTCCTCCCTGCCTTCCCTGTGTCGAGGGGCGGCAGCGCGCCGCTCCTCACTCCTCCTCGTTTCCCCCGACGACTGCTCCTTTGCAGACGCTCCACATGGACGTGTGGGGCCCAGCCCGCGTCCGTGGTCAGGGTCAGGAGAGGTACTTCCTGATCGTTGTTGACGACTACTCGTGCTACACCACGGTCTTCCCCTTGCGCACCAAGGGTGAGGTCCCTGATGTTTTGATCCCTTGGATCCGCAGAGCTCGTCTCCAGCTCAGCGAGCGTTTCTGCCCGGACTTTCCTGTCCTGCGCTTGCACTCTGACAGAGGGGGTGAGTTCTCCTCCGACCTCTTGGCCGCCTACTGTGCTGAGCACGGCATTGAGCAGTCGTTCACGCTTGCGGCCTCTCCACAGCAGAATGGGGTTGCGGAGCGCCGCATTGGCCTGGTCATGGAGGTCGCTCGTACCTCCTTGATCCATGCGGCTGCCCCCCATTATCTGTGGCCATTTGCGGTCCGGTACGCTGCGCATCAGCTCAACCTCTGGCCCCGTGTCTCCTTGCCGGAGACCTCGCCCACACTGCTGTGGACGGGGGAGGTTGGCGATGCGTCCCGTTTCCGGGTCTGGGGATCTTGAGCTTTTGTTCGCGATTCGTCTGCGGACAAGCTCTCCTCTCGTGCTGTTCCCTGCGTCTTCCTCGGCTTTGTTCCGGACGCGCCTGGTTGGCAGTTTTACCACGCCACCTCGCGCCGGGGCTTGCCCTCTCAGGACGTCACTTTTGACGAGTTTGTCCCCTACTACCGCCTCTTCCCCTACCGCACTGCCCCGCTCCCACCCCCGCCTCTCTTCCTCGCGCCAGGTGCTGCTGTCGTAGACCCCCTCCCCCCTCAGGGTGCTGCTCCCTCAGGTGTGTCTCAGGTAGACCCGGTCGAGCCTGTTGAGGTTTCTGTCGACTCTCGTCCTGCTGGGGGTGCTGAGCCTGGGGGTGCGGACGCTGGGGGTGCTGAGCCTGGGGGTGCGGACACTGGGGGTGCTGAGCCTGGGGGTGCGGACTCTGGGTGTGCTGAGCCTGGGGGTGCGAAGACTGGGGGTGCTGAGCCTGGGGGTGCTGTGCCTGGGGGTGCTGAGCCTGGGGGTGCGGTGACTGGGGGTGCTGAGCCTGGCGGTGCTGCGCCGGGGGGTCCTACGCCTGGACGAGACCTCTCCTCGGAGCAGTTGCGTGAGTGGTACTTACAGTACTGCAGCCTCCGGAGAGGTACCTCTGGGACCAGGCGCGCTACAGAGACTGGTGCTGGCACTTCTCCTTCTAGTTGGGAGCTCCCCTCTCGTGAGCGGATCCGTGAGTGGTACGAGCGCCGTTGCACACTTCGTAGTGGCGCGCCTCGTCTCACGGACCCTGCTGCTGCTGGTGCTGCGGACCCGGGCGTTGGAGCTGCTGCTGGTGCTGCGGACCCGGGCGTTGGAGCTGCTGCTGGTGCTGAGGACCTGGGCGTTGGAGCTGCTGCTGGTACTGTGGACCCGGGCGTTGGAGCTGCTGCTGGTGCTGAGGACCCGGGCGTTGGAGCTGCTGCTGGTGTTGAGGACCCGGGCGGTGGAGCTGCTGCTGGTACTGCGGACCCGGGCGTTGGAGCTGCTGCTGGTGCTGCGGACTCGGGCGTTGGTACTGCCGCTGGGGGCACTGGTGCTGTCCCTGCTGTGTCTGGAGTCGCCGCGCGCCCTCAGCCGTACTTCGTTCCGCTCCTTCAGCAGGTTCTTGGTCTCTCGCCTCCTCCTGGTCCTTCCCCTCCTTTAGTGTGTCCACAGCCTGTTTAGTCACTGCCTGCTCCTTCTCCTTACTCTGGTCCTACTGACGGTCTTACTGAGCGTCGTGAGCCTGCGTCTCGCCCTGCGTCGCCTGTCCGTCCTGCTAGCACTAGTGCTCGTAGTTCGCGTCCACGTCCTCCTCCTGCCCCTGGCATGCACCGGATGTCTCTGCGTCCTTCCACTGCTCCTCTGCGTGCCCCTTTGCCTTCTCCTCCTGCTTCCTCTCTTCCTGCTCTTGTCGACCTTGAGTCGGACTCTCTTCGTGCTGCCAGTCCTACTGTCACGCGTCTCCTTGCTACTGCCGTCACTGACCCTTCCTTCGAGTCTTCTGCTGCGTCTGCCCTTGTTGCTGAGCTCGTCGACTTTGCTGCTCGCTGTCGTCTAGACTACGCTGCTAGTCTTGTCGCTGAGTCTGAGTTTGTCTGTCCTCCATCCGTCGGGGGTGCGTGTGCCCTTGGCACGGACGTCCTTGAGGACAGGCAGGAGGAGTTTCAATGCTTGGCTGCCGCTTCACCTCATCTCGCGTCTTTACTGCTAGCCCCTGAAGGAGACCTGGATGCACTAGACATCCCGACTCCGCGCTCTTACGCGGAGGCGATAGAGGGTCCCTACTCCTCTCAGTGGCAGGCAGCTATGGATGCAGAGATGGCTTCCTGGAAGTCCACATGCACCTACGTTGACGCTGTCCCCCCTCCTGGGGCGAACATCGTCAGTGGCATGTGGATCTTCACGGTGAAGCGGCCGCTGGGTTCTCCGCCTGTCTTCAAGGCGCGTTACGTGGCTCGTGGCTTCAGTCAGCGGCAGGGAGTTGACTACTTTCAGACCTTCTCCCCCACCCCGAAGATGACCACTCTTCGGGTACTCCTGCACGTTGCTCCTCACCGGGACTACGAGCTTCACTCTGTCGACTTCAGCACTGCTTTCTTGCAGGGCAGCCTGCACGAGGAGATCTGGCTGCGCCGCCCACCTGGCTTCACTGGGTCTTTCCCTCTTGGTACCCAGTGGAGTCTCCGGCGTCCAGTCTACGGTCTCCGCCAGGCGCCACGTGAGTGGCACGACACACTGAGGACTACGCTGGCGGCACTTGGGTTTGCTCCTTCTACTGCCGACCCGTCGCTGATTCTGCGCACCGACACTTCTCTGCCGCCGTTCTACATCCTCGTACACGTCGACGACTTGGTCTTTGCCACAGCTGACACTGCTGGACTCGCCTACGTGAAGTCCGAGCTGCAGAAGAGACACACGTGTACTGACCTGGGTGAACTGCGCAGCTACCTTGGCTTGCAGATCACCCGGGACAGAGCACGCCGCACCATTACCCTGACTCAGTCACACATGGTGCAGCAGGTCCTTCAGCGCTTCGGCTTCACGTACTCCTCGCCTCAGGCCACTCCTCTGTCTACTCGCCACTCGCTCTCAGCTCTGCCTTCGGATGAGTCCGTAGAGTCGAGTGGCCCGTACCCAGAGCTTGTTGGCTGTCTCATGTACCTGATGACCTGCACACGACCTGACCTTGCATACCCTCTTAGCATTCTTGCGCGCTATGTTGCTCCTGGGAGACACCGACCAGAGCACATGGCTGCAGCGAAGAGGGTGTTGCGCTACTTGTGCAGTACGTCGGGCATGGGACTAGTGCTTGGAGGGCGGAGTCCAGTGGTCCTCACTGGTCAAGCGGACACTTCTTGGGCTGACGACCAGGCTACGCAGCGGTCGTCACAGGGTTACACCTTCAGCCTTGGTTCCGGCTCTGTTTCGTGGCGGGCTACTCGCTCGTCCTCTGTTCTCGGCTCCAGTTGTGAGGCTGAGATCTACGCAGGGGCCATGGCTGCTCAGGAGCTTCGCTGGCTCACCTACCTGCTGACCGACCTTGGAGAGCCGCCTCGTTCTCCTCCAGTGCTGTACGTCGACAACAAGGCCATGCTGGCCTTGTGTCGAGAGCAGAGACTAGAGCACAGAACAAAGCACATTGCTCTCCGCTACTTCCTTGCTCGTGAGCTACAGCAGCGTGGTCAGTTGCGACTTGCGTAGGTGGCCTCTGAGGCCAACACTGCTGATGTTTTCACCAAGGCACTTGCGCCTTGTGATCATCAGCGCTGCTGTACCCAGCTGGGTCTTGTGTCTGTCTTGCCTCACTTGCTCTCCTCTTGACCCCCTTTGTACTGTTACATATATATATATCACTGCTTTTGCTTGTTTAGTCTTATATATATATATATGTACTCCTGCATGTGAACTCGCCTTGTGGCCTTGAACTTGTGCTCGGATTGTGTGGTGACATTGTGATCCACCTTGAGCTTGCTTTGCTTTACTTGACTGGTCTTGTGACCCCTAGTTCTCCCCCACTTTGCCTATGGGGGTGTGTCAAACATTATATATATTGTTGTAGTTGTTTAGGCTACAGTGGGTTAGCCTATAGGGGGTACACACTTCTAGGTTTCCATATTTGTACCCATTTCATCCTTAGTCATTCATTCCTTGTTCAACAAGAGTTTCGGCTCGGACTTTCCTGTTCTGCGTCTGCACTCGGACAGAGGCGGGGAGTTTTCCTCTGCTCGTCTGGGAGCCTTCTGTTGTGCACAGGGCATCCGCCAGACCTTCACGCTTCCGGCCTCTCCAAAGCAAAATGGGATTGCTGAGCGCCGCATTGGCATGGTCATGGACGTCGCTCGTACGTCCATGATGCATGCGGCTGCCCCCCATTTTCTGTGGCCGTTTGCGGTTCAGTACGCCGCGCATCAGCTCAACCTTCAGCCCCGGGTCTCCTTGCTAGAGACCTCCCCCGCCTTGCGATGGACGGGGAAGGTTGGCGATGCGTCTGCGTTTCGGGTCTGGGGATCTCGGGCGTTTGTCCGCGACTTGTCTGCGGACAAGCTGTCCCCCCGTGCTGTTCCCTGCGTCTTCCTTGGCTTCCCCCCTGATGCGCCTGGGTGGCAGTTTTACCACCCCACCTCGCGCCGTGTTCTGTCCTCCCAGGACGTCACCTTTGACGAGTCGGTGCGTTACTACCGTCTCTTCCCCTACCGCACTGCGCCCCTCCCCCCACCGCCACTCTTTCTTGCGCCAGGTCCTCCCCCGGTAGACCCCCTCCCCCCTCAGGGTCCTGCCCCGTCAGGTGTGTCCCAGGTAGCCGCAGTCGAGCCTGTCGAGGTAGCTGTTGACTTTGGTGCTGCTAGAGGTGCTGAGCCTGCGGGTGCTGGGTCTGGAGGTGTTGAGACTAGGGGTGCTGAGATTGGGGGTGCTGAGTCTGGGGGTGGTGAGCCTTGGGGTGCTGGGTCTGGGGGTGCGGAGCTTGGGGGTGCAGAGCCTTGTGGCGCTGGGTCTGCTCGTGTGGCCGCCGGGGGTGCCTCGTCGAGGCGGGAGCCACTCTCTCCACAGGAGCTGCGCGAGTGGTTTGCCCGCCGCTGGAGACGTGCTGCTGGAGCTGGAGGTGCTACTGCTGCTGCTGGTGACGTTGTGATCCACCCTAAGCTTGCTTTGCTTTGCTTGACTGGTCTTGTGACCTCTTGTTCTCCCCCACTTTGCCTATGGGGGTGTGTCAAACTTATATGCTATAGTCTGTGTAGGCTGTAGTGGGGTAGACTATATGGGGTACAACACTTCTAGGTTTTCCTACTTGTACCCTTCTGCCTACTAGTTCATTCATTCCTCATTTCTTCACAAAAACAGTGCGCGCGAAGTTGGCGAAGTCCCGTTAGCAGTAACGGGTGAACAACGGCTGTTGCTGTACGCGATGTAGTTGGGCTCCGTACGGCATGCCGAGAAAATTCCTTACAAAAGCGAAGTAATGAGTGAATGTTATATAGCGACTAACGTGGCAAGTGAATTGTGGGGTGCGTGACGGGTCTGGCACCGAGGTTGGGAATTTGGCGGAGGACCGGAGCGCGAATTACCAGCCGAGGTGTAAGGTTGGGTCACGTTGGGAACAGTGGGGAGAACAGTTGTCGAGGCGAGTGTCGCGAGGGGGTTGTTGGAAACAAGTAATTCAAGCTCCTCTGTCGTGTCGAAGCACTAAGTCGTAAACGAAGCGAAGTACAGTAACGCATCGGCGAGTCAACCCTCGGAGGTTGAACAACTGCTAGAGGTTACACGAAAGTCAAAGGTCAGCGATCTTTAACCTGACAATTACAGCGCGACAGCAAGGACAAACAACTGACTCGTTATTGAGCAGTTGCCCGAGTCGGCACTGTATCGAACCGCAACAGCAACACTAAAACAGCTATTAGCTATAACCTTTCATATTCTCTTGTACTCTTATAAAAGCCTGTATCCATTTACTTTAATCAATCTACTTCGCCCTCACATACCAGCGCAAGGTGGTTTACAGACTTATAATTAAACTTTTCCGCTATTTCATTTTTCCTACTTAGAGTTTAGTCCTTCAAAGATCCTAAGGGCTATTTCAGCCCAACATGGTATGAGAGCTATCAGGGTAAACTCAACTACTATCAAGACACCTACAACATCAGAAGGCATGGCAACGCAGAAGGAGAGAAGCTCCTCTAACGGCTCTCCCGGTACTACTCCTACTCCACCTCCTGCCTCTGGCCTACAGACAGAGGAGGGCACAGCAACAAGACCGGCAGCTGGGTCCACCGAAACTCCCGCAAATCAAGGTGCGGGCTTCGACCCAAGGATGATGGAGAAGTTCTTCTCGTTCATGTCCTTCTACGAACAACACCAGCAAGGGCCACTTGCGCAGTCAAACAACAGCAACAACAACAACGATGTGACACCGATGAGCTTCGACGGTTTATCCTACGCGCGAGGAAATCAGCAACAACAACCTACCTTCGCCCCGTACGAACCCCAGCGCGGTTCCGCCAGTTTCATGCCGCGCTAGCAGCCTTCACCTGAGCAAGAGAAGACATTGGACGCACTTCAAGTTCAGTCGCAGTTTGCGCACGTCTTTAAACTGCAGACATCAAGACCATTCGACGGAAAAGACTTCTTCACCTGGTCGTTCCAATTTGAGCTAATGATGGAAGGCGCGCAGATTCTTGGCTTCTTCGACGGGTCCCTGCCATATCCAATGCACGGGACGCAATACGACAAGCAACAGTACACATATTAGTCCATGATAGCGTACACAATCCTACCGCGCAACGTCACACCGAACCAGCACCAGAACATTCGGTCTTACTGGGGATATGGGAACTCCGCCGAGCTCGTGCACAATCACCTGAAGAACCTGTATCAGGCCACAGACAGCGTCAATCAGAGTCGGTTTATGGCACTTGTCAGATTTATATGACATAGCTACTGTAGGCTATAGTGGGGTAGCACATATGGGGTACAACTTTCTAGGGGTTTATATTTGTACCCAACTTTCACTTAGTCTTTCATTCCTTGTTCCAGTTTTCTCATGGTATCGAGCAGGTTCCCTCGTAGGAACTGTTCCTAGGGCCCACCGATTCGGAATTGTTTTTTTCCTGCCCGGAGCGCGCTCAGCCCCTGCCCGAGTCACGCTCCCCTCTCTGATCCCGACGCGCCGCCCTCGCGGCCTCGATCCGCCGTCCTAGCGGCCCCGTCGCCTAGTCCTGCGGCCCCGGCGCTGCCCTTCGCGGCCCCGATCCGCCGCCCTGCGGCCCCGTCGCCTACCCCGCGGCCCTCGCGCCGCCCTTCCCGGCCCCGATCCGCCGCCCTGCGGCCCGGTTGCCTACCCTGCGGACCCGGCGCCGCCCTTTTCCGGCCCCGACCACGCCCTTCCCGACCCGGCCCCGCCTCTGCTGGCCCCGTCCCCTAGCCCTGCGGCACCAGCGCCGCCCTTCCCAGCCCCGATCCGCCGCCATGCGGCCCCGTCGCCTACCCCGCGGCCCCGGCGCCGCCCTTCCCGGCCCCGATCCGTTGCCCTGCGGCCCCGTCGCCTCCACCGCGGCCCCGGCGCCGCCCCCTTTTCCGGCCCCGACGCCGCCCTTCCCGACCCGGCCCCGCCCATGCTGGCCCCGTCGCCTACCCCTACGGCCCCGAGCCACCCTTCCTGGCCCCGTCACCTACCCCTGCGGCCCCGAACTGCCCTTCCCGGCCCCGACCCCGCCTTCATGCGGCCCCGCCGTCACCACCGCACCACCTAAGCCGCCAGAGCCGCCGAGGCGCCGCGCTGCAGTTGCCGCCGAGCCGCCGTACCGCCGAGCCGCCGTACCGCCGAGCCGCCCGAGCCGCACTTGCCGCCGAGTCGCCCGAGCCGCCTGAGCCGCCCGAGCCGCCGAGTTGCCGAGCCGCCGAGCTGCAGTTCCTGCCGAGCCGCCGAGCCGCCCGAGCCGCCCTGTCTGGTCGGTGCAGCGCCTCTACCACTGCACTGCCCTTACCCCACTGTTCGCGCTACTAGTCTACTGCTGTCATGACTACCCCTAGTGTCCTCGCTTTTGATGCTGAGGGTCGGGCCATTGACTTTAACGTCTGGGTAGATGACCTGCAGCTTTTCTTACACTGCAATAGGGCGGACGGTCTCTCCCTCTTTGACCTCACCTCTGGTGCCTCTCCTGCCCCTGCTGCTGATGCTGACGCCACTGTTCGCTCACAGTGGGCCACGCGAGATGCTGCTGCACGTCTTGCTGTGCGTCGCCTTCTGCCTACCTCTGAGCGTGCGCACTTTAGCCAGTACAAGAGTGCTCAGACCTTGTACGACGCTGTAATTGCATGCTACTCTTCCCCTGCCACTGCTGCACTGAGCCGCCTCATGCTACCGTACCTCTTCCCTGACCTTGCTGCCTTTCCCACAGTCGCTGACCTCATTACGCACCTCCGCACTAGTGACACTCGCTACCGCGCTGCGCTTCCTGCTGAGTTCTGCGCCAAGAATGCCCCCCCCCCCATGTACATCACCCTCTACTACATAGTCACCCGGCTCCTTGACTCTCCTCGCGTAGTCCGGGACCACATCCTCTCAGTTTGCCCCACCACTCTCACCGTTGACCTCCTCGAGAAGGCCCTCCTAGCAGCAGAGAAGAGCATAGTCGCTGTAGGAGCCTCCCGTGGTGACCCTCGCACCCCCATCTTTGAGGGGTGTTCCCCCTCCCCCCTTTTGCCCTCTGTTGCCTCTGCTGCTGCGGTCGACCTCGTTGGGCTTGAGTCGGTCGGTGCGGCGTCTACCCCTAGCGGGAGACGCCGCCCTGGCAAGGGCAAGGGGGGCAGAGGCGCTGGAGGAGCTAGCGGGGGCGGAGGAGGCGGCGGTGGAAGCGGCGGAGGGAGTGGGGGTGGAGGTGGGAGTGGTGGTGGGGGTGGAGGTGTCGGTGGCGGCAGTGGAGGCGGAGGCGGCGGCGGCAGTGGCGGTGGGAGCGGAGGTGGCGGAGGTTGCGGCGGTGGAGGAGGCGGTGGCGGAGGAGGTGGAGCTGGTCGGGGTGGCGCTGCGCAGAGGGTCGGCTCCAGTGGTGGTCCGCGTTAGCAGCACCAGCAGCAGCAACGCACTCGGGACATCCCCCCCCCTCAGCACCTCCGTGAGTGGTACGCTGCACATCAGCGGGGTGGGGGTACTGGTCCGTGCACCTACGTCCTACGCATCCAGCGACCGCGCAGGTGAGCAGTGTGGGGGTGCGCACCCCACCCAACGCTGCTTTGGCCGCCTGACGGACGCTTCGCGTCACCAGTTCCCGGAGGCAATTGAGATCCCCCACTGGGGTGAGCTGTCTCGGGCGGGAGTAGCTATCTTTGACCTTGACTTTGATGCTATTCTTGCTGCCATGTATGGTGTGACTACTAGTGATGAGGGTGACTGTTACCAGTGTTTCCCGCCCGACCCGGGCATTGAGACTGCTGCTCGAGGTACTGGTGAGGCTGCTGCTCTAGGTGCTAGCGAGGCTGCTGCTCTAGGTGCCAGTGCGTCTGCTTCCTCAGGTGCTGGTGAGTCTGCGCTCTCAGGTACCGCGTCGGCTTCGGCCTCCCTCACCTTCACCCTTGACTCAGGGGCTTCTCGCTCCTTTTTTCGAGACCGCACCACACTCACGCCGCTTGGTCGGCCAGTTGCAGTCTCGCTGGCCGACCCCTCTGGGGGTCCTGTCCTTGCTCACTTCTCCACAGTCATCCCGTGTCCGGCGGCTCCCTCTGGCACCCTGTCTGGTCTCTACCTCCCCTCGTTCTCTACGAACTTGGTGAGTGGTGCTCACCTAGAGGATGGAGGAGTTCACCAGTTCACTCCTGCGAGCCAGCGAGTGACCCACTTCGCGGACGCTCGGACGGGCCGACACTTGACCACGTTTATACGTCGGCCGGGGTCGAGCCTGTACACACTGACCACTGCGTCTCCTCTTGTCCCTGCGTCTGGTCAGGTAGCTACGTCAGGTCAGGTTTTTGCTGCAGCGTCCAGGTCTGGTCCTTAGTCTGCCCCCTGCTCGTGTCGCCTCCTGTCTCACGAGACTCTCCTGTGGCACCACCGCCTTGGTCACCCCTCCTTGCTTCGTCTCCGAAGCATGGCCTCCCGTGTCCTTGTCTCTGGTCTTCCCCGGTCCCTCCCTCCCCTTCCTCCGGGGCCTTGCCCCACCTGCGTCCCCTGTGTCGAGGGGCGGCAGCGGGCTGCCCCTCACTCCTCCCAGTTTCCTCTGACAGAGGCCCCGCTGCAGACGCTTTACATGGACGTGTGGGGCCCGGCCCGCGTCCGTGGACACGGTCAGGAGCGCTACTTCCTACTGGTAGTTGACGACTACTCGCGTTACACCACAGTCTTCCCCTTGCGCAGCAAGGGTGATGTCACTGAGGTGTTGATCGATTTGATCCGCGCAGCTCGTCTCCAGCTCAGGCAGACCTTTGGCTCGGACTTTCCTGTTCTGCGTCTGCACTCTGACAGAGGTGGAGAGTTCTCCTCTGGCCTTCTGCAAGCCTACTGTCGTGCACAAGGCATCCGCTAGACCTTCACGCATCCGCACTCACCACAGCAAAATGGGATTGCTGAGCGCCGCATTGGCATGGTCATGGACGTCGCCCGTACGTCCATGATGCATGCGGCTGCCCCCCATTTTTTGTGGCCGTTTGCGGTTCGGTACGCAGCGCATCAGATCAACCTTCACCCCAGGGTCTCCATGCCAGAGACCTCCCCAGCTTTTCAGTGGACGGGGAAGGTTGGCGATGCGTCTGGGAATTTCGGGCGTTTGTCCGCGACTTGTCTGCGGACAAGCTATCCCCTCGTGCTGCTCCTTGCGTCTTCCTTGGCTTCCCCCTGACGCGCGAGGGTGGCAGTTCTACCTCCCCACCTCTCGCCGTTTTCTGTCCTCCCAGGACGTCACGTTTGACGAGTCGGTCCCCTACTACCGCCTCTTCCCCTACCGCACTCCGTCCCTCCCCCCGCCACCGCTCTCCCTTGTTCCACATCCCCCCCCCGGTAGACCCCCTCCCCCCTCAGGGTCCTACCCCTTCAGGTGTGTCCCAGGTAGACGCAGTCGAGCCTTTCGAGGTTACCGGTGACTCTGGTGCTGCTGGGGGTGCTGAGCCTGGGGGTGCTGACTCTGGGGTTGCTGAGCGTGTGGGTGCTACGCCTAGGGGTGCTGAGACTGGGGGTGCTGAGCCTAGGGGTGCTGAGCCTGGGCGTGCTAAGACTGAGGGTGCTGAGCCTGGGGGTGCAGAGCCTGGGGGTACTATGCCTGGGGGTGCTGAGCCTGGAGGTGCTGTGCCCTGGGGGTGCCACGTCTTGAGGTGCTGAGCGTGGGGGTGAGGAGCCTGCGGGGGCTGGGCCTGGAGGTTCTCCGGGTGCTTCGTCTCGGCGGGAGCCACTCTCTCCACAGGAACTGCGCGAGTGGTTTGCACAGTGCTGGAGGCGTGCTGCTGGAGCTGGAGTTTCTTCGACTGCTGAGAGTGTTGGTGCCGCGGGTCCCGGAGGTGCTCGTACTGGGAGTGCTGGAGCTGCTGGGCCTGCGGGTACGACTGGAGCTGGAGCTGCTGAGGGTGTTGGCTCTCAGGCTATTGCTGTCGGTCCTGGAGGCGGTACTACTGGGGGTACTACTGGTGCTGCTGGACGTACTGGAGCTGGAGGTGCTGTTGGCGCTGGTGGTGCTAGTGGTGGTACTGGTTTTGTCCCTGCTGTGTTTTGAGTCGCCGCGCGGCCTCGGCCGTACTTCGTTCCGCTCCTTCAGCAGGATCTTGGTCTCCCGCCTTCTACTGGTCCTCCTCCTCCCTTAGAGTGTCCGCAGCCTGTCCCATCCCAGTTACAGTTACAGCCGGCCTCCCCACTGCCTGCTCCCTCTCGTTACACTTGTCCTACTAGAGGTCTTGCTGAGCGTCGTGAGCCTGCGTCTCGCCCTGCGTCGCCTGTCCGTGCTGCTCGCACTAGTAGTCCCGGTTCGCGTCAGTGTCCTCCTCCTATCCCTGGCACGCACCGGATGTCTCTGCGTCCGTCCACTGCTCCTCTGCGTGCCCCTTTGCCTTCTCCTTCTAAGTCCTCTCTTCCTGCTCTTGCCGACCCGGAGTCGGACTCTCTTCGTGCTGCCTGACCTACTGTCACGCGTCTCCTTGCTACTGTCGTCACTGACCCTTCCTTTGAGTCCACTGCTGCGTCTGCCCTAGTTGCTGAGCTCATCGACTTTGCTGCTCGCTATCGTCTAGACTACGCTGCTAGTCTTGTTGCAGAGTCTGCGTCTCTCTCTCCTCCGTCTGTCGGGGGTGAGTGTGCCCTTGACACGGACGTCCTTGAGGACAGGCAGGAGGAGTTCCAGTGTCTGGCAGCTGCTTCACCTCATCTCGTGTCCGTACTGCTTACCCCTGAGGGAGACCCTGATGCACTTGACATCCCGACTCCGCGCTCTTACGCGGAGGCGATAGAGGGTCCCTACCCCTCTCAATGGCACGTGGCTATGGACGCATAGATGGCTTCCTTGAAGTCCACAGGCACCTACGTTGACGAGGTTCCCCCGCCTGGGGTGAACATCGTCAGTGGCATGTGGATTTTCAGGGTGAAGCGGCCGTTAGGCTCTCCGCCTGCCTTCAAGGCGCGGTATCTCGCTCGTGGCTTCAGTCAGCGGTAGGGAGTTGACTACTTTCAGACCTTCTCTCCCACTCCGAAGATGACCACTCTTCAGGTGCTACTGCACAGAGCCGCTCAGCGCGACTACGAGCTTCACTCTCTTGACTTAAGCAATGCTTTCTTGCAGGGCAGCCTGCACGAGGAGATCTGGTTGCGCCGCCCACCTGGCTAAACTCGGACTTTTCCTCCCGGCACATAGTGGAGCCTCCGGCGGCTTGTCTATGGTCTCCGCCAGGCACCGCGTGAGTGGCACGACACACTGAGGACTACACTCGCGGCTCTTGGGCTTGCTCCCTCTACTGCTGACCCGTCGCTGTTTCTGCGCACCGACACTTCTTTGCAGCCGTTCTACATCCTCGTGTACGTCGACGACTTGGTCTTTGCCACAGCGGACACTGCTGGACTCGCCCACGTGAAGTCCGAGCTACAGAAGAGACACACGTGCACAGACCTGGGTGAACTGCGTAGCTACCTTGGCTTGCAGATCACCCGGGACAGAGCACGCCACACCATTACCCCGACTCAGTCACACATGGTGCAGCAGGTCCTTCAGCGCTTCGGCTTCACGTACTCCTCGCCTCAGGCCACTCCTCTGCCTACTCGCCACTCGCTCTCAGCTCTGCCTTCGGATGAGTTTGTAGAGTCGAGTGGCCCGTACCCAGAGCTTGTTGGCTGCCTCATGTACCTAATGACCTGCACACGACCTCACCTTGCATACCCTCTTAGCATTTTCGCACGCTATGTTGCTCATGGGAGACACCGACCAGAGCACATGGCTGCAGCGAAAAAGGTGTTGCGCTACTTGTGCAGTACGTCGGGCATGGGGCTTGTGCTTGGAGGGCAGAGTCCTGTGGTCCTCACTGGGCACGCAGACACTTCTTGGGCTAACGACCAGGCTACGCAGCGGTCGTCACAGGGTTACACCTTCAGCCTCGGTTCTGGCTCTATTTCGTGGCGGGCTACCCGCTCGTCTTCTGTTCTTGGCTCCAGTTGTGAGGCTGAGATCTACGCCGGGGCCATGGCTGCACAGGAGCTTCGTTGGCTCACCTACCTGCTGACTGACCTCGGAGAGCCGCCTCGTTCTCCTCCAGTGCTGTACGTAGACAACAAGGCCATGCTTGCCTTGTGTCGAGAGCAGAGACTGGGGCACAGAACAAAGCACATTGCTCTCCGCTACTTCCTTGCTCGTGAGCTACAGCAGCGTGGTCAGCTGCGTCTTGCGTACGTGGCCTCTGAGGCCAACACTGCTGATATCTTCACCAGGGCACTTGCGCCTTGTGATCATCAGCGCTTCTGTACTCAGCTGGTTCTTGTGCCTGCCTTGCCTCACTTGCTCACCTCTTGACCTTGCTTGTACTGTTACATATATATATACGCCTGCTCTTGCTTGTCTAGCCTTTTATATGTATGTGTACTCCTGCATGTGAACTGTCCTTGTGGCCTTGAACTTGTGCTTGGAATGTGTGGTGACGTTGTGATCCACTCTGAGCTTGCTTTGCTTGACTGGTCTTGTGACCCCTTGTTCTCCCCTACTTTGCCAATGGGGGTGTGTCAGATTTATATGACATAGCTACTGTAGGCTATAGTGGGGTAGCACATATGGGGTACAGCTTTCTAGGGGTTTATATTTGTACCCAACTTTCACTTAGTCATTCATTCCTCGTTCCAGTTTTCTCACAACTGACAACAGTGGAAATGAAATCGGGCGAAAAGGGAATGGTGTATATCAGCCGCTGTCGCAAATTGCGCTACAAACTCCTTTGATGCGGATGTTCGATATCGCAAGACGCCTTTGTCACAATCGTCATTGGCGGTCTTGGTCCTCATTCGCGCTCCACTCACGCCATAATCCGAGCTCACGGGAAGATCTCCGAAGCAGCACTCTGCGCCAAATTTCACGTTGAGCAGCAAGACATGGACCTACAAGAGGAGGGACACAAGAAGAAAACGTCAGTACCCGAATTTGCGTTTCACACTCAACAGCGCTACAACAACAACAACAACCGGCATCAACCAAAACCCAAACCTCTGTTCTGTCATCTCTACAAGACGTCTGGACACCCCCGCACAGACTGCCCTAACCGACAGCAGACAACACCAACATAGTGGCAGCTTTGCCCTTCAAGCACTCAAGTTGCCTCAACGCAAGCGAATCCCACCACTCAAGTACTAGCCTCAACAACATCGACGAGACAACCTGCGCAAGGAACAAGAAACATCGTTAGCTGCATGGCAAGACTGACCGACTCCTGCATCACCGAGTCACCGCCGCACTACTCACCAGAAGAACAACTCGACAAAATTACTCCACGGCGCGAGTCATTGCAACTGAACCTGACATACGCAGCTATCGCCCAAAGTGAACCATCCGGGAAGGACACCTGGTTCTTGGACAGTTGCTGCGGGCAACATATGTGCTCCTCGGGTCGTTTCTTTCAACGCGAACACCAACTTCAGCGCGAAGTCGTCATCACCATCGCAAAAAATCAGAACCTACGCACACGACGACAAGGCGTAGTGCAACTTCAGTCACGACAGACAAACGTCATACTACAAATGTCAAAGGATTTAATTGCGGAGAGACTCGGCTACAACTTACTAAGCGTCAGTCAGCTGATGGCGAAAGGCATCCACCACGAAGCAAACAGCGCAACACGGGAGTTCAAGCTGTACCACGGGAGAGGAGGCAACTGTTGATTGTGTAGGTGGTTGTGGTATTTTGCTCTAGCTGGTTGTGGGCTAAGGGTTTGGGCAAAATGTGGTAGTTAGACTTGTTGCGGGCTGGAATTGATCTCGCACTCAACAAGTACCAACAAACCTTTGCTATTCACTACAACACCTTTGGTGGTGCTAGCTTAGCACTTTGGGTTATTGGGGATTGTTGTAGGGCGAGAGTTGGGTTGGTAGGTTTTGACCAACTCGTCACTTTTTAGATCTGAACTCTTGCTAAAGCTAGTCTCTTGATCTAATCCATGGCTGCCTATTGATTCCGCCAGAATACCTCGTCGCACTTAAATCGCGAAAGCGATCGGCCTAGATCTTGGTTGAAGACGTGCGTTACCATTCTGGAAAGCAGAGATTAAGACCTTTTCAACGTGTACCTGCGCATAGTTTAAGGTTTCGTGAGCTGCACGCAATGTTCCGTCGAAGTCGGCGGACTTAATCTCTTGTTACGCTCTCCAGATTCGCTCGCTTTCCATCAGCAACTACATCGGCAAGGCCGTGCTAAAGAACAACGTGTTCGTCCTCGACTTCGTTCCAGATGTAGGCACCGCTTACACCGACAGAATTGTCACCTTCACCTCGTGGACGCACCCACTGGATCTCGATCCTGACTTGAGCCCCGAAGGTTTCCGGTATTCGCACACCATCCCTAAGGCAGAACGAATAAAAGCATTAGCAACAATTCAATCGGCAGTGTCAAACACTATATCTGTTGTTGTGCAGGCTATAGTGGGTTAGCCTTTAGGGGGTACACAAAACTAGGGTTCATTACTTGTACTCCATCTTTTCATAGTTCACACACTTCTCATTCTGATATGGTATTAGAGCTTAGGTTCTAGACCTAGGACTCACCTAAGGGCCCACCGTTAGAAGCGCCCTCGAGCGCCCCATCGTTCTAGCGCCCTCGAGCGCCGTTCCCCTAGTGCGCCCTCGTGCGCCTCGTCTTCCCCTGCTGCCTGTGCGCGGCTCGCTAGTGCCGCGCGCGGCCTTTTTTTTTTTCCCGCGCATCGCCCCTTAGCAGCCCACGCGCGGCCGTTTCTGAGTGCGCGCCACCCGTTAGCCGCCCACGCCGCCACGAGCAGCCCGTCGACCGGCCCCCCCCTAGCCGCGCGCCGCCCGTGAGCCACCCGTAGGCCGCCGCGACGCCCTCCCTAGGCCACCTGCTCGCTAGTAATGCCCACAAGCGGCTCCGGCCTGCCCGCTACAGCCGCCCACGCGCACGTCCCCTAGGCGCGCACCGCCGCGTAGCCCAGACCGAGCCGAGCCGCACAGTCCAAACCGAGCCGCGCTGCCCGAACCAAGTCGCGCCGCCCGAACCGAGTTGCGCCACCCGAACCGAGCCGCGCCGCCCGAACCGAGCCGCGCCGCCCGAACCGAACCGAGCCGCACCGCCCTACTGTGCCCCACCTGCAGCAACTCCTGTTCCTGTTCCTACTGTACTACTGCTACTAGTGCTACTGTTCCTACTGCTACAATGGCCGCCCCATCCATTCTCACCTTTGACGCTGAGGGTCGCCCGATTAAGTTTGAGGTGTGGCTAGATGATCTTCACCTGTTCCTTCTAGTCACTGCCAAGGACGATGTCTCACTGTATGACCATACGTCATGCGCTGCTCCCGCACCTCCCACTACTGCTGACAGTACTGCTCGCTCCCAGTGGCAGACCCGTGATGCACACGCTCGCCTAGCCGTTCGCAGTCACCTACCGTTAGATGAGCGCGAGCACTTTGGACAGCATAAGACCGCCAAGGAGCTGTACGACGCAGTAGTCGCGCGCTACTCCTCCCCTGCCACAGCTGTTATAGGCCGTCTCTCACTGCCCTACCTCTTCCCCGACCTGTCCGCCTTTGCCACTGTAGCTGACCTCATCACCCACCTCCGTACCAGTGACCTCCGCTACCGTGCAGCGCTCCCCCCCAATTTCCTCACCAAGAACCCCCCCCCCGATGTACAACACACTGTACCACCTTGTCACCCGCCTCCCTGACTCCCTTCGCACTGTGAGGGACCAGTTTCTCTCCCTCTCCCCCACTGACCTCAATGTCGACCTCCTCGAGAAGGAGCTCCTAGCAGCTGAGAAGAGCATTGTCACTGTAGGTGCCTCTCGTGGTGACCCCCGTACCCCCTTCTTTGAGGGGTGCTCCCCCTCCCCCCTCCTCCCCTCTATTGCATCTGCTGCTGCTGTCAACTTCCTCGGAGCTGAGAGGGTCGGGGCCGCGTCTACTCCTAGTGGGAGACGCAAGGTCGGCAGGGGCAAGGGAGGCAGGGGTGGTGGAGGTGGAGGGGGGGGCGGCGACGATGGAGGAGGCGGGGGGGGCGGGGGTGGTAGCAGGAGTGGGAGTGGCGCGGGTGGTGGGGGGGTCGGTGGTGGCACTGGGGGTGGTGGCGACGGCGACGGTGGTGGGGGTGGTGGCGATGGTGCTGGCAGTGGTGGCGGCGGTGGAGCGGGTGGCGGGCGCGGTGGAGCGGTACAGCGTGGGGGGTTTGGCAGTGGCCAGAGGCAGCAGCAGCAGCGCCCCGGCGAGGCTCCCTCGCCCTAGTAGCTCCGTGAGTGGTACTCTTAGCGTGGGGGTCTCGGGGAAGGGGTACTTGCCCGTATGTCATCCGCACAGGTTACCGCACTGGCCAGACTTGTGGGAGGTTTCGCACTGCGCAGCGCTGTTTCTTTCGCCTTTGACGACGCCTGGCGCGAGCAGTTTCCTGACGCCTCTGCCCTCCGCCGCTCTTTCTCATGCCAGGTGCTGCTTCGGTAGACCCCCTGCCCCCCCAGGGTGCTGCTCCCTCAGGTGTTTCCCAGGTAGACCCGATCGAGCCTGTCAAGGAAGCTGTTGACTCTGGTCCTGTGTGGGGTACTGAGCGTGTTGAGCCTGGGGGTGCTGAGACTGCGGGTGCGGAGTCTGGGGGTGCTGAGTCTGGGGGTGCGGAGACTGGGGTTGCTGAGACTGCGGGTGCGGAGACTGGGAGTGCTGAGTCTGGAGGTGCGGAGACTGTAGGTGCTGAGCCTGGAGGTGCTGCGACTGGGGGTGTTGTGCCTAGAGGGACTAAGGCTGGGGGCATTGAGACTGATAGTGCCGCGCCTGCTAGCGCTCCTTCTTCACAGCAGCTGCGTGAGTGGTACTCCCAGCGTTGCAGCCTTCGTCGTGAGGCTCCTGGAGCTGGGGGGTCTGCTGGAGCTGGGGCTAGTCCTCCTGCAGGTGCCGTGTCGCAGCCAGAGCCCCCCTCCCCTCAGCAGCTACGTGAGAGGTACGCTCGGCGCTGCAGCCTCCGGAGTGGAGCTCTTGGTGTTGAGGTACCGCCTGCTGGAGACGCTACCGCTGTTGGAGGTCTTGGAGCCCCTGGCAGTGCTGCTTGTGCTGCTAGAGGTGCTGACAATTCTGCTAGAGCTGATGGAGGCACTAGAGGTGCTAGAGGTGCTGCTTGAGCTGCTGGAGGGTCTGCTAGAGCTTCTGGAGGTTTTGGTGCTGTCTCTGCTACTGCTGGGGGCACTTCACGACCGCAGCCGTACTTCCTTCCACTCCTTCAGCGGGTTCTCAATCAGCCGCCTCCTCCTAGTCCTCCCCCCTCCGTAGAGTTTCCTCCGCCTGTCCAGTCGCAGTCACAACTACCGCCTACATCGACGCTTCCTAGTCCTCTTCCCTAGAATGGTCCGACAGGCGGTCTTACAGAGCGTCGTGAGCCTGAGTCTCGTCCTGTATCGCCTGTGTCCCGTCCGGCCTCACCTGTTTGTACTGCTTGTGCTAGTTGCCGTGTACCACGTGAGCGTCTGCCACCTGTCCCTAGCACACACCGGATGTCACTGCGTCCCTCCACTGATCCACAGCGTGTCCCTCTGCCGTCTCCTCCCCTGTCCTCTCTTCCTGCCCTTGCTGACCCGGAGTTTGACTCCGTTCGTGCTGCCTGTCCTACTGTCATGCGTCTCTTGGCCACTGCTGTCACTGACCCTTCCTTTGAGTCTGCTGCTGCGTCTGCCCTAATTGCTGAGCTTGTCGACTTTGCTGCTCGCTGTCGTCTAGACTACGCTGCTAGTCTTGTTGCTGAGTCTGAGTCTGTCTGTCCTCCGTCCGTCGGGGGTGAGTGTGCTCTAGGCACGGACGTCCTTGAGGACAGACAAGAGGACCTTGAGTGTCTTGCAGCCGCTACGCCCCATCTCGTGTCCACGCTGATTGCCCCTGAGGGAGACCCAGATGCACCAGACATCCCGACTCCTCGATCGTACGCTGAGGCGATCAAGGGTCCCTACTCCTCTCAGTGGCAGTCAGCCATGGACGCAGAGATGGCTTCCTTGAAGTCCACAGGCACCTACGTCGACGAGGTTCCCCTACCTGGGGCGAACATCGTCAGTGGCATGTGGATTTTCAGGGTGAAGCGGCCGCCGGGTTCTCTGCCTGTCTTCAAGGCTCGTTACGTTGCTCGAGGCTTCAGTCAGCGAGAGGGAGTAGACTTCTTTCAGACCTTCTCCCCCACCCCGAAGATGACCACTCTTTGGGTACTTCTGCACGTTGATGCTCAGCGTGACTACGAGCTTCACTCTCTTGACTTTAGCACAGCTTTCTTGCAGGGCAGTCTGCACGAGGAGATCTTGCTGCGCCGCCCACCTGGCTTCGCTGGGTCGTTTCCTCCTGGTACCCAATGGAGCCTCCGGTGGCTGGTCTACGGTCTCCGCCAGGCACCACGTGAGTGGCACGACACACTGAGAACTACTCTTGCGGCACTTGGGTTCGCTCCTTCTACTGCTGACCCGTCGCTGTTTCTACACACCGACACTTCGCTGCCACCGTTCGACATCCTCGTGTACGTCGACGTCGTGTTCTTTGCCACTACTGACACTGAGGCTCTCGCCCACGTGAAGTCGGAGCTGCAGAAGAGACACACGTGCACAAACGTGGGTGAATTGCGCAGCTACCTTGGCTTGTAGATCACCCGGGACAGAGCACGCCGCACCATTACCCTGACTCAGTCACACATGGTGCAGCATGTCCTTCAGCGCTTCGGCTTCACCTGGTCCTCACCACAGGCCACTCCTCTTGCTGTAGGTCACTCGCTCTCAGCTCTGCCTTTGGATGAGTCCGTCGAGTCGAGTGGTCCTTACCTAGAGCTAGTTGGTTGCCTCATGTACCTGATGACTTGCACTCGTCCTGACCTAGCATACCCTCTTGGCCTTCTCGCCTGCTACGTAGCTCCTGGCAGGCGCCGAAAGGTGCACTGGGATGCTGCAAAGAGGGTGTTGCACTACTTGTGCAGTAAATCAGTCATGGGGCTCGTGCTTGGAGGAGGGAGCTCAGTTGTTCTCATTGGACACTCAGACGCTTCTTGGGTTGACGACCAGGCTACGCAGCGGTCGTCACAGGGTTACACCTTCAGCCTTGGTTCAGGTTCAGTTTCGTGGCGCTCTACACGTTCGTCTTCAGTTCTCAGCTCCAGTTGTGAGGCTGAGATCTACGCCACAGCCATGGCTGCACAGGAGTTACGCTGGCTCACCTACCTGCTGACCGACCTTGGAGAGAGGCCTAGTTCTCCTCCAGTGCTGTACGTCGAAAACAAGGCTGCCATTGCCTTGTGTGAGGAGCATAGACTGGAGCACAGAACGAAGCACATCGCTCTCCGTTACTTCCTTTCTCGAGAGCTGCAGCAGCGTGGTTAGCTTCGTCTGCGTTACGTGGCCTCTCAAGCCAACACCGCTGATATATTCACCAAGGCACTTCAGCCTGGTGATCATCAGCGCCTCTGTACTTTGCTGGGGCTGGTGCCCACTTTTCCTCACTTGTTGTAGGCTTTGCCTGTACTGTGATCTCTATATAATTCCTGCCTGTTTGCTCTGCTAGGCTGAGATCACCCTTGTTGTTTGTACTACATATATAGTTCTGCATGTGAACTGGCCATACGGCCCTTTGCTTGTGCTCGGAATGTGTGGTGACGTCGTGATCCACCCTGAGCTTGCTTGTCTTTCCTGACTGCTCTTGTGACCCCTTGCTCTCCCCTACTTTGCCTATGGGGGTGTGTCAAACACTAGATGTGTTGTTGTTGTGTAGGCTATAGTGGGTTAGCCTTTAGGGGGTACACAAAACTAGGGTTCACTATTTGTACTCCATCTTTTCATAGTTCACACACTTGTACTCCATTTTTTCATAGTTCACACACTTCTCATTTTGACAGGTAGCAGTAGAGACAACATCGGCAGCAGCAGAGACAACATCGGCAGCAGCAGAGACAACATTGGCAGCAGCAGAGACAACATCAGCACCAATCGCGGGTCCTTCAAATGCACCAGCCCCAATCGACGACGACACTCCACCGACTTGTGCGCAGCAACTGAATCCAACACCACGAGAAGTACATCGAAGCGCAAACCTCACCGCAAGCTTCTACTCCAACTCCGACTTGTACCGTCGCTCACCCGGACATCGAGCTGATGAAGATATCTGGCACGTACTTATGGGACATCCAAGCAACACGGTGTTAAATAACACAATTAGAGCAGGAGTGCTCGACGAAGACTTATTACTTCTAACTGACGGAAGCGAACTTCGACGAGCTCGCGGAACGTGCTTTCCCTACCCCGAAGCCGACTCACCACATCGGCCGTTCGTTTCACACCACAACCCGAGCGCACCAGCTTACGCACCACTCGAAAAATTGTACAGCGACATCCTGTACAATCTCGAACCTGGACAAGGAGCATACAGCTACACCATCACGTTCATCGACGCCGCCACTCGCTACGTTTGGCACCTCAACCTTCCAAGCCACGACATGGCCTTCGAAGCCTTTGTTGCCTGGCTTCCAGTAGCAGAGCGAGAATCGAGAGTTAAGCTAAAGAGCTTTTAGTGTGACGGGGGAGGATAATACACCTCACAGAGGTTCAAGCAGTACTAGGCAGAAAGAGGGATCAAGCGGCTTATCTCCCTTCCCTACGCCCACCAACAGCAAGGCGTAGCAGAAAGGATGAACAGGACTCTCCAGAACACCATGCGCAAGCTGCTACGTCGCATGCGGCTACCCAACCACCAATGGCTCGAAGCAATTGACCACGCTGTCATGCTGCACAACTTGCTCTCGTCATCATCGCTCCTGAACAATGCATCACCGCACCTGCTGTGGACAGGAAAACAGGGCAGCACAAAAATGTTCAGAGTTTTCGGCTGCATGGTGCAGTACCGACCCCCAGCTACATGAGCCGACCGATTCTCCCAACGGGCACAGTAGGGACCACACCTGGGCATCGAAAAGAATTACAACGCGTGGAAGATTTTTGACGTCCACTCAAAGGAAACAGCAGCAGCACGTGATGTCATTTTCTACGAGCGACTCATACTTCTGACGTACCTTGCCAACGTGCAAGAAGACCGGGACCCCAAAGGTGGTTTTCATGGTGACCGAGCCTTCACTTCAGCAGCATACGAAGCTGACTGTAATCAGCAGAATGTGGATGAAGCCTTGGAGGAAGCCGGGCCTCTCCCTTACTGCTCTGTCGACGTCCCAATGAATGACAAAAATCCTCGCGAAAGCGCCAACGCCTAAGTATTTTACCACTTCGCCAACAACGGTTACGTTACACCTACAAGAGTCAACACCAACAAAGGAGAACGCATAGGGCCCAATTTCATACCTGACCCAGAAGCAGGAGACGAAGCAGCTTATCCCGAGGACACAACACTTCCCCGCTACACACAGAGTGGCCTCCAGATACTCGGCCTCGTCACCGCGGTCCACGGCACAACAATTCCTAAGGAGCCTACCATAGTTCAGCAGGCTCTGGGGGGGGAGCATAGGGAAAAATGGCGCGAAGCCATGGGCAAGGAGCTGAAAGTGCTGGAAGGATGAAACACCTGGAAGGTCGTTACCATGAGCGTGGGACGCAACAAAACGGTACTCACCGGAAAATGGGTTTTCCGTGTGAAGACAAAGGTAGACGGCACCATTGACAAGTTTAAGGTGCGCTGGGTCGTGCGCAGTTTCGACCAAGAGCACGGACGCAATTTCACCAAGACGTTCGCCCCGGTCAGCCGACACATCTCGCTTTGAATTCTCCTCATGATCGTCGCCATGAAGAAGAAGAATCTGCGGCCAATTGACATCGCCAATGCATTTCTCTATGCACCTGTTGACGCCGACGGAGAGCCCAACCAAGTCTGTCAGCTGTTGAAGTCCCTGTACGGTATTAAACAGGCCCCGAGACTGTGGCAACAGCACCTACATGCCAGACTTATCCGCATCGGATTCCGCCAACTTCCGCACGACCAGGGCATGTACCGGCTCATGAAAGGTGACGAGTACATTCTGCTCATCGTCTACGTGGACGATCTGCTGTACATCGGCTCGACTGACAGCGTCACTATTTGGTTTGAAGGGGAGTTACAGCAGGACCTCACTCTCATAGTGTCATCAACCGTCACGCAATACCTCGGCCTCAACATCTATGAAGAGGAAGGCGCAATCTATCTCAACGCCGCAAAATACGCCGACACCATCGCCAAACGCTTCGGACTCTCCCCGACCGCCATCTCCACGCCATACCGCTACACCATCGGAATCACAAAGAAAGCTCCGCTCTACTCAAACCCACTGGCATACGCTACTACCAACGAAAACTAGGATGTCTGCTCTTCGCAGCCGTCACCTGCCGACCGGATCTCTCGTACTCCGCAAGCCAACTTGCTACCTACCTCAAGAAACCTGAAGCAGAGCACATGGCAGAGCTCGACCGTGCACTACACTACCTCGTCGGCACCCCGAAAATCGGACTAACTTACTACAAGACCGGAACTGCGGCGCCTAAGCTAATCGGCTACGTCGACGCTGATCACGCCGACGACTCTGACAACAGGCGCTCGCGCACCGGCTATATCTACCGACTTGAGCCTATCGGGCCCATCTCATGGCAGTCGAGCAAGCAGGAACTAATTGCTCTCTCCTCAGCTGAAGCAGAATATATTGCACTTTGCTCAGCCACCAAGGAAGGACTTTACCTTTGCGAACTGCTAGAAGAAGCGAAACTGGCCCAGTTACCCAGCTTCTCTCTGTTCTGCGACAACCATGTCAAACATTATATATGTTGTGTTAGATTAAGCTACAGTGGGTTAGCCTATAGGGGGTACACAATTCTAGGGTTAGGTACTTGTACTCATTTCACTGCTAGTTCATTCATTCCTGTTCAGTGATTCCAACATGGTATAGAGCAGGTCCTTCCTAGGACCGAAATTTTCTAAGGGCCCACCACTACGTAACTACCTACCTACCTACCTACCTGTGCCCTAGGGCGCCTCGGCGTGTCACGCCCCTAGAGGCCCCTCTTGACGGCCCCGCGCTAGCCCCGTTCAGGCCCAATCGGCCCCACGCCCGCTCTCCCTAGCGGCCCCGTTCAGGCCCCGTCGGCCCCTTTAAGGCCCCGTTCAGGCCCCGCGCTAGCCCCGTTCAGGCCCCGTCGGCCCCGTTTCAGGCCCCGTCGGCCCCGCGCTAGCCCCTCTCAGGCCCCGTCGGCCCGCGCTAGCCCCGTTTTAGGCCCCGTCGGCCGCGTTTCAGGCCTTGTAGGCCCCGCGCTAGCCCCTCTCAAGCCCCGTCGGCCCGCGCTAGCCCCGTTTCAGGCCCCGTTGGCCCCGTTTCAGGCCCCGTCGGCCCCGCGCTAGCCCCTCTCAGGCCCCGTCGGCCCGCGCTAGCCCCTCTCAGGCCCCGTCGGCCCCGCGCTAGCCCCATTCAGGCCCCGATCGGGCCCGCGCTAGCCCCGTTTCAGGCCCCGTCGGCCCCGTTTCAGGCCCCGTCGGCCCCGCGCTAGCCCCGTTCAGGCCCCGTCGGCCCCTTGCTAGCCCCGTCAAGGCCCCGTTTGGCCCCGTGCTAGCCCCACTCAGGCCCCGATCGGCCCCGCGCTCGCCCCTCTAGGGCCCCAACCGGCCCCGTGCCGACCTCGCCGACCCGTGGTCACCACCTAGAGGCCCCGGGCGGCCCGTTCCCGCCGCAGCACACGAGGGAGAGCGGGCGGCCCGTCCCCGCCGTGACCCGAGCCGCGCGACCCGAGCCGCGCGCCCTGAGCCGAGCCGCGCGCCCCGAGCCGAGCCGCGCGCCCTGAACCGAGCCGCGCCACCCAGCCGAGCCGCGACCCGACCTGAACCGAGCCGCGCCGCCCTGCCCTACCTGGTTCGTCCTACCTGCTTCTCCTACTGCTACTGCTGCTATTTCTTTTGTTCCTATGGCTAGCCCACAGGTTCTCGTGTTCGATGCTGAGGGCCGCCTTGTGAAGTTTGACACCTGGCTCGATGACCTGCACCTCTACCTACAGCTCACAGCCAAGGATGACATCTCACTGTACGATCACGCCCTAGGCCATGTCACTACCCCTGCTGCTACTGCTGACAGCACTGCCCGCTCACAGTGGCAGACTCGTGATGCCCACGCTCGCTTCGCAATTCGCAACTCCCTACCGATAGACGATCGCGAGCACTTTGGTCAGCACAAGACTGCACAGGCACTGTACACAGCTGTCGTTGCTCGCTACTCCTCACCTGCCTCTGCCGCACTAGGCCGTCTCTCCCTCCCCTACCTGTCTCCCGACCTGGCCTCCTTTCACACAGTCGCTGACCTCATCACGCACCTCCGTACTAGTGAGGCCCGCTTCCGTGCCGCCATGCATTCTGAGTTCCTTGCCACGCACCCCCCTCCACTCTGGCTCACTCTCTACCACCTAGTCACCCGCCTCCTTGACACACTGCGTGCTGTCAAGGACCACTTCCTAGCTCGTTGCCCCACTGAGCTCACCATTGCCCTCCTCGAGAAGGAGCTACTTGCAGCTGAGACTAGCATAGTCGCTGTAGGTGCCTCTCGTGGCGACCCCCGTACCCCGTTCTTTGAGGGGTGTTCTCCTTCCCCCCTTCTTCCCTCTGTCGCCTCTGCTGCTGCTGTCGTCCTTCTTGGTACTCAGAAGGTCGGCGCTGCGTGTGCCTCGAGCGGACGCCGCAGCGGCAAGGGCGAAGGGGGCAAGGGTGGTGGCGGTGACGGCGGGGGAGGCGGCGGTGGGGGCGGTGGAGGCAGTGGGGGTGGTGGCTCGGCTGGAGGGGCGAGTGGTAGCGGTGGGGGTGGTGGCGGCAGCGGCGGGGGAGGTGGCAGGAGTGGAGGCGGCGGTTGGGGTGGCGGTGGACGAGGCGGCGGCAGGGGTTGGGGTGGTCGAGGAGGTGGCAGCGGTGGTGGTGGCCGTGGAGTCACTGGCGGTGGCCAGGGCCAGCAGCACACTCCCTCGCCCCAGGAGGTCCGTGAGTGGTACTCTCACCACGGGGGTGGGGGTGGTCTTAGCTGCACCTACCTCATTCGCACTGGTGACCGCACTGGTCAGCAGTGCGGACGAACACACGCCACACAACGCTGCTTCTCTTGTCTCGACGACGCTTGGCGTGTTCAGTTCCCTCAGGCCACTAAGCTGCCCCGCTGGCTTGATCTCCTGAAGAAGGGGATTGATATCTATGCTCTAGACTTTGATGCTATTCTATCTGCCATGTATGTGATGTTTACTAGTGGAGAGGGTGCCGAGTACTTGTGTGTGCCGCCCGACCCGGGCATTAGGGCCAGTGCGTCTGCCGCTCCAGGTACTCGCGTGTCGGCTACCCCAGGTGCTGGTGAGGCTGCTGCTCTAGGTGCTCGTGTGTCTCCCCCCCTTGGTACTGCGTTGACTGCCGCACTGCACACCTTCACACTGGACTCAGGTGCTTCTCGCTGCTTCTTTCGTGACCGCACTGCCCTTGAGCCGCTTGCTCGGCCAGTTGCTGTCTCCCTTGCTAACCCCTCTAGGGGTCCGGTCATTGCAACCTCTTCCACTGTCCTTCCCTGCCCTGCGGTCCCGTCGCGCACACTGTCAGGTCTCCACCTCCCCTCGTTCTCTACGAACTTGGTGGCAGGATGTGCACTCCAGGACGGGGGTGTTCACCAGTTCACCCATGCCTACGAGCGCGTGACACACTGCACGTGTGCTCGTACGGGCCGTCACTTGGCTACCTCCACTCGGCAGCCGGGGTCGGACCTGTACACACTGACTACTGAGTCCCCTCAGGTTGCTGCAACTGCGTCCGCGTCCGCGTCAGGTCAGCTGTCCGCCCCCTGCTCGTGTCGCTCTTTGGCACACGAGACTGTCCTCTGGCACCACCGCCTTGGCCACCCGTTTGTGCAGCGGCTTCGTGCCATGCACTCCCGGTACCTTGTCTCTGGCCTGCCCAGGGTCCTTCCTGCCCTCCCACCCTCGCCTGCTCCTACCTGTCTCCCCTGTGTCGAGGGACGGCAGCGCGCCGCTCCTCACTCCTCCTTGTTCCCCCCGACGACTGCTCCCTTGCAGTCACTCCACATGGACGTGTGGGGCCCAGCCCGCGTCCGTGGTCAGGGTCAGGAGAGGTACTTTCTGATAGTTGTTGACGACTACTCGCGCTACACCTCGGTCTTCCCCTTGCGCACCAAGGGTGAGGTCCCTGATGTCTTGATCCCTTGGATCCGCAGAGCCCGTCTCCAGCTCAGCGAGCGTTTTCACTCGGACTTTCCTGTCCTGCGCTTGCACTCTGACAGGGGTGGTGAGTTCTCCTCCGACCTCTTGGCAGCCTACTGTGCTGGGCACGGCATTGAGCAGTCGTTCACGCTTCCGGCTTCTCCACAGCAGAATGGGGTTGCGGAGCGCCGCATTGGCCCGGTCATGGAGGTCGCCCGTACCTCCTTGATCCATGCGGCTGCCCCCCACTTTCTGTGGTCGTTTGCGGTCCGTTACGCTGCGCATCAGCTCAACCTCTGGCCCCGTGTCTCCTTGCCGGAGACCTCGCCCACGCTGCTGTGGACGGGGGAGGTTGGCGATGCGTCGCGTTTCCGGGTCTGGGGGTCTCGAGCTTTTGTCCACGATTCGTCTGCGGACAAGCTCTCCTCCCGTGCTGTTCCCTACGTCTTCCTCGGCTTTGTCCCGGACGCGTCTGGTTCGCAGTTTTACCCCGCCACCTTGCGCCGAGTCTTGCCCTCCCAGGACGTCACTTTTGACGAGTCCGTCCCCTACTACCGCCTCTTCCCCTACCGCACTGCCCCGCTCCCCCCCCCGCCTCTCTTCCTCGCGCCAGGTGCTGCTATTGCAGACCCCCTCCCCCCTCAGGGTGCCGCTCCCTCAGGTGTGTCTCAGGAAGACCCGGTTGAGCCTGTTGAGGTAGCTGTCGACTCTCGTCCTGCTGGGGGTGCTGAGCCTGGGGGTGCTGAGCCTGGGGGTGTGGAGCCTGGGGGTGTGGAGCCTGGGGGTGTTTAGCCTGGGGGTATGGAGCCTGGGGGTGTGGAGCCTGGGGGTGTGGAGCCTGGGGGTGTGGAGCCTGGGGGTGTGGAGCTTGAGGGTGCTGAGCTTGGGGGTGTGGAGCCTCATGGTGCTGAGCTGCGGAGTCCGGAGTCTGGGGGTTCTAAGTCTGGAGGTACTAGGCCTGGGAGTCCTGCACCTGGAGGAGCCCTCTCCTCGGAGCGGCTGCGTGCGTGGTACTTAGAGTACTGCAGCCTCCGGAGAGGTACCGCTCGAGCCGGACGTACTACTGGGACTGGTGCTAGTGCTTCTTCTCCCGTTCGGGAGCTCCCCTCCCGCGAGCGGATTCGTGAGTGGTACGAGCGGCGCTGCACTCTTCGGAGTGGCGTGCTTTGTGTTACGGACCCCGCTATTGTTGGAGCTGCTGCTGGTGCTGAGGACCCAGGCGTTGGAGCTGCTGCTGGTGCTGAGGATCCGGGCGTTGGAGCTCCTGCTGGTGCTGAGGATCCGGGCGTTGGAGCTGCTGCTGGTGCTGAGGACCCGGGCGTTGGAGCCGCTGCTGGTGCTGAGGATCCGGGCGTTGGAGCTGCTGCTGGTGCTGAGGACCCAGGCGTTGGAGCTGCCGCTGGTGCTACGGACCCGGGCGTTGGAGCTGCTACTGGTGCTGAGGACCCGGGCGTTGGAGCTGCCGCTGGTGCTGAGGACGTGGGCGCTGGAGCTGCTGCTGGTGCTGCGGACCCTGGTGCGGGTGTCCCTGCTGGCTCTGGTGTTGCTGCTCGGTCTCGGTCGTACTTTGTTCCGCTCCTTCAGTAGGTTCTTGGTCAGCTTCCTCCTCCTTTTCCTCCTCCCTCCTTAGCGTGTCCTCCGCCTGTCCAGCTCCAGTCGGCGTTACCGTTTGCCTCCTCTCTCCCTTGTCCTGCTCCTTACACAGGTCCGACTGGAGGACTTACTGAGCGGCGTGAGCCTGCGTCTTGTCCTGCGTCGCCTGAGTCTCGTCCTGAGTCGCCTGTCCGCACTGCTCTCTCTTGGGTTCGCGCCTTCTACTGCTGACCCGTCGCTGTCTCTACGCACCGACACCTCACTGCCGCCGTTCTACGTCCTTGTGTACGTTGACGACTTGGTCTTTGCTACTGCTGACACCGTGGCACTCGCCCACGTGAAGTTGGAGCTGCAGAAGAGACACACGTGCACAGACCTGGGTGAACTGACAAGCTATCTTGGCTTGCGGATCACCCGGGACAGAGCACGCCGCACCATCACCTTGACTCAGTCACACATGGTGCAGCAGGTCCTTCAGCGCTTCCGCTTCACGTACTCCTCGCCTCAGCCCACTCCTCTGCCTACCAGTCACTCGCTCTCAGCTCTGCCTTCGGATGAGTCCGTAGAGCCGAGTGGCCCGTATCCAAAGCTTGTGGGTTGCCTCATGTACCTGATGACCTGCACTCGACCAGACCTTGCATACCCTCTCAGCATTCTTGCACGCTATGTCGCTCCCGGCCGTCACCGGAAGGAGCACATGGATGCAGCTAAGAGGGTGTTGCGCTACTTGTGCAGTACGTCGGGCATGGGGCTAGTGCTTGGAGGGCGAGTCCCAGTTGTTCTCACTGGGCACTCAGACGCTTCTTGGGTAGACGACCAGGCTACTCAGTGGTCGTCTCAGGGTTACTCCTTCAGTCTTGGCTCTGGTTCTGTTTCTTGGCGTTCTACTCGCTCTTCTTCTGTTCTCACCTCCAGTTGTGAGGCTGAGATCTACGCCACAGCCATGGCGGCCCAGGAGCTACGCTGGCTCACCTATTTGCTGACCGACCTTGGAGAGCAGCCTCGTTCTCCTCCAGTGCTGTACGTCGACAACAAGGCAGCCATTGCCTTGTGTGAGGAGCACAGACTGAAGCACATTGCTCTGCGTTACTTCCTTGCTCGAGAGCTGCAGCAGCGTGGTCAGCTTCGCCTGCGTTACGTGGCCTCTGAGGCCAACACTGAGAAGAAGTGAACGAGAATGAAATGACTATGAACGAAGTGAGTACAAATAGGAAACCCTAATTGGGTTGTACCCCCTATGGGATACCCCACTATAGCCTACACAAATAAGTAAGCTATATGTTCTGACACACCCCCATAGGCAAAGTGGGGGAGAACAAGGGGTCACACGACCAGTCAAGCAAAGCAAAGCAAAGCTCAGGGTGGATCACAAAGTCACCACACATTCCGAGCACAAGTTCAAAGGCAACAAGGCCAGTTCACATGCAAGATCATATATAGAGATATACAAGAGTCAAGAAGTGAGTAAGTGAGGCACGACAGGCATAAGACCCAGCTGCGTGCAACAACGCTGATGATCACAAGGCGCAAGTGCCTTGGTGAAGACATCAGCAGTGTTGGCCTCAGAGGCCACGTACGCAAGTCGCAACTGTCCACGCTGCTGTAGCTCACGAGCAAGAAAGTAGCGGAGAGCAATGTGCTTTGTCCTGTGCTCCAGTCGCTGCTCTCGACACAAGGCCAGCATGGCCTTGTTGTCTACGTACAGGACTGGAGGAGAACGAGGCGGCTCTCCAAGGTCGGTCAGCAGGTAGGTGAGCCAGCGAAGCTCCTGAGCAGCCATAGCCCCGGCGTAGATCTCAGCCTCACAACTGGAGCCGAGAACAGAAGACGAGCGAGTAGCCCGCCACGAAACAGAGCCGGAACCAAGGCCGAAGGTGTAACCCTGTGACGACCGCTGCGTAGCCTGGTCGTCAGCCCAAGACGCGTCCGCGTGCCCAGTGAGGACCACTGGACTGCGCCCTCCAAGCACTAGCCCCATGCCCGACGTACTGCACAAGTAGCGCAACACCCTCTTCGCTGCAGCCATGTGCTCTGGTCGGTGTCTCCCAGGAGCAACATAGCGTGCGAGAATGCTAAGAGGGTATGCAAGGTCAGGTCGAGTGCAGGTCATCAGGTACATGAGGCAGCCAACAAGCTCTGCATACGGGCCACTCGACTCTACGGACTCATCCGAAGGCAGAGCTGAGAGCGAGTGGCGAGTAGGCAGAGGAGTGGCCTGAGGCGAGGAGTACGTGAAGCCGAAGCGCTGAAGGACCTGCTGCACCATGTGTGACTGAGTCAGGGTAATGGTGCGGCGTGCTCTGTCCCGGGTGATCTGCAAGCCAAGGTAGCTGCGCAGTTCACCCAGGTCAGTGCACGTGTGTCTCTTCTGCAGCTCGGACTTCACGTAGGCGAGTCGAGCAGTGTCAGCTGTGGCAAAGACCAAGTCGTCGACGTACACGAGGATGTAGAACGGCGGCAGAGAGGTGTCGGTGCGCAGAAACAGCGACGGGTCGGCAGTAGAAGGAGCAAACCCAAGTGCCGCAAGTGTAGTCCTCAGTGTGTCGTGCCACTCACGCGGCGCCTGGCGGAGACCGTAGACTGGACGCCGGAGACTCCACTGGGTACCAGGAGGGAAAGACCCAGTGAAGCCAGGTGAAGTCGAGAGAGTGCAGCTCGTAGTCACGGTGAGCAGCAACGTGCAGCAGTACCCGAAGAGTGGTCATCTTCGGGGTGGGGGAGAAGGTCTGAAAGTAGTCAACTCCCTGCCGCTGACTGAAGCCACGAGCCACGTAACGCGCCTTGAAGACAGGCGGAGAACCCGGCGGCCGCTTCACCCTGAAGATCCACATGCCACTGATGATGTTCGCCCCAGGAGGGGGGACAGCGTCAACGTAGGTGCCTGTGGACTTCCAGGAAGCCATCTCTGCATCCATAGCTGCCTGCCACTGAGAGGAGTAGGGACCCTCTATCGCCTCCGCGTAAGAGCGCGAAGTCGGGATGTCTAGTGCATCCGGGTCTCCCTCAGGGGTGAGCAGAACAGACGCGAGATGAGGTGAAGCGGCGGCCAGACACTGGAACTCCTCCTGCCTGTCCTCAAGGACGTCCGTGCCTAGGGCACACTCACCCCCGACGGACGGAGGACAGGCAGACTCAGACTCAGCGACAAGACTAGCCGCGTACTCTAGACGACAGCGCGCAGCAAAGTCGACAAGCTCAGTGACAAGGGCAGACGCAGCAGAAGACTCGAAGGAAGGGTCAGTGACAGCAGTAGCACGGAGACGCGTGACAGTGGGGCTGGCAGCACGAAGAGAGTCCGACTCCGGGTCGGCAAGAGCAGGAAGAGAGGACTCTGGAGGAGAAGGCAAAGGGGCACGCAGAGGAGCAGTGGACGGACGCAGAGACATCCGGTGCGTGCCAGGGATAGGAGGAGGACGCTGACGCGAACTGCGACCACTAGTGCGTGCAGGACGAACAGGCGACGCAGGACGAGACGCAGGCTCACGACGCTCAGTAAGACCTCCAGTCGGACCAGCGTAGGGAGAAGGAGCAGGCAAAGGGGAGGCAGGCTGTAGCTGTGACTGGGACTGGACAGGCTATGGACCCTCTAAGGGAGGCGGAGGAGGACCAGGAGAAGGTGTAAGACCAAGAACCTGCTGCAGGAGCGGAACGAAGTACGGCCGGGGCTGCGTGGCGACGCCAGAAACAGCAGGGACAGCACCAGTACCCCCAGCAGGAGTACACGCTCCAGCAGCACCTCCAGCGGCACCTCCAGCAGCACCAGGAGCACTGCCAATCGGACCGCCAACAGTAGTCTCAGCGCCAACACCCTCAGCAGCACCAGCTCCAGGAGAACCCTCAGGCCCAGCAGCTCCAGCACCCACAGCACGAGCACCTCCGGGACACGCGGCAGCAGCACCCTCTGCAGCCGAAGAACCTCCAGCACCAGCAGCACGCCTCCAGTGCCGGGCAAACCACTCACGCACCTCCTGTGGGGAGAGTGGCTCTCGGCGAGACGAAGCACCTCCAGGCGGAGAACCTCCAGGCGAAGAACCTCCAGGCGCAGCACCCCCAGGCAAAGCACCTCCAGGCGGAGCACCCCCAGTCTCAGCACCCCCAGGCTCAGTACCCCCAGACTCAGCACCCCCAGGCTCAGCACCCCCAGACTCAGTACCCCCAGGCTCAGCACCCCCAGGCCCAGCACCCCCAGGCTCAGCACCCCTTGACTCCGCACCCCCAGGCTCAGCACCCCCAGGCTCAGCTCCCGCAGCAGCACCAGAGTCACCAGTGACCTCGACAGGCTCGACCGCGTCTACCTGGGACACACCTGAAGGGGCAGGACCCTGAGGGGGGAGGGGGTCTACCGGGGGGGGACCTGGTACCAAGAAGAGCGGGGGCGGGGGAAGGGAAGGAGTGCGGTAGGGGAAGAGGCGGTAGTAGGGTACCGACTCGTCGAATGTGACGTCCTGGGAGGACAGAACACGCCGAGAGGTGGGGTGGTAGAACTGCCACCCAGGGGCGTCGGGGGGGAACCCCAGGAAGACGCAGGGAGCAGCGCGAGGGGACAGCTTGTCCGCAGACAAGTCGCGGACAAACGCCCGAGATCCCCAGACCCGGAACGCCGACGCATCGCCAACCTTCCCCGTCCACAGCAGGGCTGGGGAGGTCTCCGGCCTGGAGACCCTGGGGTGGAGGTTGATCTGATGCGCCGCGTACCTGACCGCAAACGGCCATAGAAAATGGGGGGCATCCGCATGCATCATAGACGTACGAGCGACGTCCATGACCATGCCAATGCGGCGCTCTGCAATCTCATTTTGCTGCGGTGAGTCCAGAAGCGTGAAGGTCTGGCGGATGCCTCGCGCACGACAGAAGGCACGCAAAAGGCCAGAGGAGAACTCTCCGCCTCAGTCCGAGTGCAGACGCAACACAGGAAAGTCCGAGCCAAAGCTCTGCCTGAGCTGGAGACGAGCCTCGCGGATCCAGTCGATCAGCACCTCAGTGACATCACCCTTGCTGCGCAAGGGGAAGACTGTGGTGTAACGCGAGTAGTCGTCAACCACCAACATGAAGTAGCGCTCGTGACCGAGTCCACGGACGCGGGCAGGGCCCCACACGTCCATGTGAAGTTTCTGCAACAGAGCCTCTGTCGGAGGAAACTGGGAGGAGTGAGGGGCAGCACGCTGGCGCCCCTCGACACAGGGGACACAGGCAGGGCCAGGGCCCTGAGGAAGGGGAGGGAGGGACCGGGGGAGACCAGAAACAAGAAGACGGGAGGCCATGCCTCTGAGCCGAAGCAGAGAGGGGTGGCCAAGGCGGTGGTGCCAGAGGAGAGTCTCGTGAGACAGACGGCGACACGAGCAGGGGGCAGACTCAGGACCAGACCTGGACGCTGCAGCAAACACCTGACCAGACGAAGGGACTCTACCAGACTCAGCACCGGGAGGAGAAGCAGTGGTCAGTGTGTACAGGCTCGACCCTGGCTAACGTGTAAACGTAGCCAGGTGGCGACCTGTGCTAGCCTCTGTGCAGTGTGTCACCCGCTGACGAGCAGGAGTGAACTGGTGGACACCCACATCCTGTAGGTCAGCACCACTCACCAGGTTCGTAGAGAACGAGGGGAGGTAAAGACCAGTCAGGGTGCCAGAGGGAGCCGCCGGACACGGGAGGACTGTGGAGAAACGAGACAGGACAGGACCCCCAGAGGGGTCAGCCAGGGACACCGCAACAGGCCGACTAAGCGGCGTGAGAGTGGTGCGGTCCCAAAAGAAGGAGCGAGACGCCCCAGAGTCAAGGGTGAAGGTGTGAGAGGCAGAAGCCGACACAGTACCTGAAAGGGCAGACTCACTAGCACCTGAGAGCACAGACGCGTTGGCACCTAGAGCAGCAGCCTCACCGGCACCTGACACTGCAGTACCAATGCCCGGGTCGGGCGGGAAACACCGGTAACAGTCACCATCATCACTAAGAGTCACGCCATACATGGCAGCAAGGATAGCATCAAAGTCAAGATCAAACACAGCTACACCAGCCCTAGACAGCTCTCCCCAGCGGGGGATCTCACTGGCCTCCGGAAACTGCTGGCGCCAAGCGTCGGTCAAGCGGGCAAAGCAGCGGCGAGCGGTGTGGGTGCCCCCACACTGCTCACCCGCGCGGTCGCCGATGCGAAGGACGTAGGCGCAGGGACCGAACGCCCCACCACGCTGACGCTGCAAGTACCACTCACGGAGCTGCTGAGGGGCGGGGACGCCGCGAGAGCGCTGCTGCTGCTGCTGCTGCTGCTGCTGCTGTTGCTGCTGCTGCTGCTGCTGCTGCTGGCGCTGACCACCCCCAGTGCTGCTCCTCTAGGACGAGCCACTCCGACCACCTCCACCACCGCCACCCCCGCCTCCGCCGCTACCGCCGCCACCGCCACCCTCGCCCCCGCCGCTTCCACTGCCTCCTCCGCCACCACCTCTGCCGCCACCTCCGCCTCCACCGCCGCCACCAGTACCTCCACTCCCACCTCCACCCCCACCGCCACCCCCACTCCCCCCGCCGCCCCCACCTCCTCCGCCACCGCCCCCGCTAGCTCCACCCGCTCCCTTGCCCCCCTTGCTCCTGCCAGAGCGGCGCCTACCGCTGGGGGCAGACGCCGCACCGACCGACTCTAAACCAACGAGGTCGGCCGCAGTAGCAGAGGCGACAGAGGGGAGCAGGGGGAAAGGAGAATACCCCTCAAAGATGGGGATGCGCGGGTCACCACGAGAGGCCCCTACAGCGACTATGCTCTTCTCGGCCGCTAGCAGGGACTTCTCGAGGAGGTCGACAGTGAGGGTGGTGGGACAGACAGAGAGAAACTGGTCCCTAACAGCACGAAGGGACTCAGGGAGACGGGTGACTAGAAAGTAGAGGGTGATGTACATGGGAGGGGGGTTTTCGGCGAGGAAGGCAGCAGGAAGCGCAGCTCGGTAGCGAGTGTTGCTAGCGTGAAGGTGGGTAAAGAGGTCAGTGACTGTTGGAAAGGTAGCAAGGTCAGGGAAGAGGTACGGTAGCATGAGGCGGCTCAGTGTAGCAGTGGAAGGGGAGGAGTAGCGTGCAACTACAGCGTCGTACAAGGCCTGAGCGGTCTTGCACTGACTAAAGTGTGCACGCTCGGAGGAAGGGAGGTGGGGACGCACAGCAAGACGTGCAGCAGCATCGCGTGTGGCCCACTTGGAGCGAACAGTGGGGTCAACATCAGCAGGAGGGGCAGGGACAGCGCTAGAGACAAAGTCAAAGAGAGAAACCTCATCGATCGCATCGCACAGTAAGTACAGCTGCAGGTCCTCAATCCAGACTGCAAAGTCAATCGACCCTCAGCGTCAAAAGCCAGGACACTGGGGGTGGCCATTGTAGCAGCTGACAATCTCACCGGGCAGGAAGAGTCGGGAAGCACAGCGGCACAGCAACACGGCAGCACAGCAGCTGCGCCGGCCCAGGAGCAGCAGCAGCCCCACAGGAGCAGGAGCTCGGCACCTCAGGTTGCTCGGGCGGCTTGGGCGGCTCGAGCGGCTGGGGCGGCGCGGGCGGCTCGGGCGGCTCGGGCGGCTCGGGCGGCTGGGGCGGCTCGGGCGGCTCGGGCGGCACAGGCGGCTCGGGCGGGTCTACTGCACGGGCGGCTCGGGCGGCTCTGCTGCACGGGCGGCCCGTTCGGCTCGGGTGACGCGGGTGGCACGGGTGGCGCGGGCGTCGCGACGAGCGGCTCGCTGGCGGCTCGCGGGCGGCTGCACGGGCGGCTCACGGGCGGCTGCACGGGCGGCTCACGGGCGGCTGCGGGCGGCTGCACGGGCGGTTCACGGGCAGCTGAGGGCGGCTGCACGGGCGGCTCACGGACGGCGGCCTGGGCGGTCGCGGGCGGCTCACGCTGGGCGGCTGCACGGGCGGCGCACAGGCGGTGCAACGGGCGGCTCGCGGGCGTCGGGCGCTAGGGCGCTAGGGCGACGACGGGCGGCGCATGGGCCCTAGGGCGGGCGGCCGTCAGGCTCTAGGGCGGGCCGCGCTCGAGCTCTAGGGCGGGCAGCGCGCTGGCGCTAGGGCGGGCGGCGCTCAGGCTCTAGGGCGGGCGGCCGTCAGGCTCTAGGGTGGGCCGCGCTCAAGCTCTAGGGCGGGCAGCGCGCGGGCGTTAGGGCGGGCGGCGCGCGGGCGTCTAGGGGCCGTTAGGGCAGATCGAAAAAAAGGAAGTAAGAGGGCCCAGAGCGCGCTTCGGGCAGAAAAAAAGTTACGATGTAGCGGAGGTGGGCCCTAAGAACAGTTCCCACAGGGGAACCTGCTCGATACCATGAGAAGAAGTGAACGAGAATGAAATGACTATGAACGAAGTGAGTACAAATAGGAAACCCTAATTGGGTTGTACCCCCTATGGGATACCCCACTATAGCCTACACAAATAAGTAAGCTATATGTTTTGACAAACACTGCTGATGTGTTCACCAAGGCGCTTCAGCCTTGTGACCATCAGCGCTTTTGCACTCTTCTAGGCATTGTGCCTACTGGACCTCACTTGCTTACTTCTTGAGTGTGTTTGTACTGTGATCTCTATATATATACCTGCATGTTTACTCTTGTTAGGTTGTGATCATTGTACCTTTTGCTCTATTATAAACCTGCATGTGAACTGGTCTTGTGACCACTTGCTTGTGCTCGGAATTTGTGTGGTATCCTTGAGATCCACCCTGAGCTTGTTTTGCCTTGCTTTGCCTTGACTGGTCTTGTGACCCCTAGTTCTCCCCCACTTTGCCTATGGGGGTGTGTCAAACATTATATATGTTGTGTTAGTTTAGGCTACAGTGGGTTAGCCTATAGGGGGTACACAATTCTAGGGTTAGGTACTTGTACTCGTTTCACTGCTAGTTCATTCATTCCTGTTCAGTGATTCCAACAAACCAGTCAGTAATTCGTATTGCAAACAAAAACGGATTCGCAAACAGGACAAAGCACATCACCCTGGGATATTTCTTTGTGAAGGACGAGGTCGAGAAGGGGAGACTCGAGCTCTCCTATTGCCCCACGTCTGAGATGGCAGCTAATTACTTGACCAAGAAATTCGGAAAGCAAAAGTTCGAGTACTGCATGCTGCTGACTGGACAAGGCCACGTCACCAGCAACAACACTCCAGAAGCAAAGGGGAGTGTTGGAAACAAGTAATTTAAGTGCCTTTGTCGTGAAGCAAAGTACAGTGAAGCATCGGCGAGTCAACCCTCGGAGGTTGAACAACTGCTGGAGGTTACGCGAAAGTCAAAGGTCAGCGAACTTTGACCTGACAAGTACAGCGCGACAGCAAGGACAAACAACTGACTCGTTATTGAACAGTTGCCCGAGTCGTCACTGTATCGAACCGCACCAGCAACAGTAAAATAGTTATTAGCTATAACCTTTCATATTCCCTTGTACTCTTATAAAAGCCAGTATCTCTTTACTTTAACCAATCTACTTTGCCCTCACATACCAGTGCAAGGTGGTTCATAGACTTATCATTAAACGCTTCCGCTATTACATTGTTCCTACTCAGAGTTTAGTCCTGCAAAGATCCTAAGGTCTTTTTCAGCCCAACAAGGGTAACAGTTTACTATTGGGGGTATTGTGGCTGGAGCAGTCGTGCGCGCAGTAAGTGTCAAACTGTCAGTAGATCTGCACTGTGGATGCCCGATTGATCCTGGAGAGGGTTACAGGCGCGCTCGCCTGGGGGGTTATGGGCGCACTGACCCGCTACTGAAACAAGCCCTTTTATCCCAATGGTCTAGTGGTTGGGATTCTGACATGGTATCAGAGCGGTCTCGGGTTCGAATCCCGGTGTATGCACATATAGGCCGTTTCCACTCTGCTTAGTCCTGGGCCTTCCAGTGTGGGGGGGTGTCAGTAGATCTGCACTGTGGATGCCCGATTGATCCTGGAAAGGGTTACAGGCGCGTTCGCCTGGGGGGTTATGGGCGCACTGACCCGCTACTGAAACAAGCCCTTTTATCCCAATGGTCTAGTGGTTGGGATTCTGACACAAACTACATATGGCTTATAATTAGGAGTAGGCTATGAGAGAAGGTAGCTAATGAAGGGTACAACCCCTTAGGGTTCTAATCCTTGTACCCAACTCACTCGATAGTCAAACATTCCGAGCTACCTTTCTTTCATATGGTATTAAGAGCATGTAGGGTCTTAGGACCTTAGGACAGAATTTTTAGGCCCCACCACCTACCACCTGCCCGTATCGCGCTACCTCGCGCTCTGCTCTGCCCTAGTCCCGCGCGCGCCTTGCTAGTAGCCCGCGCGGCCCGCGCGTCGCCTATGCTGGCCCGCGCGTCGCCTCTGCTGGCCCGCACGCCGCCCGCCAGTAGCCCGCGCAGCCCGCGCGCCGCTCGCCTGCAGCCCGCGCGCCCTTCGAGCTGCCCGTCGCGTTGCTACGCAGCCCCGTGCGCCTACCCTGCTGCTGCTGCAGCTGCCTGCTACACCCTACGCACAGCCCGCCCTGCTGCCTTGCCAACCACCTGTAGCCCTGCGCGCCGCCTGCCTCTGCCGCGGCTGCCAGCTACGCCGCGCGCGCCACCTGTAGCGCTCCCCTGCAGCTCTGTGCATCGCGTGCCCTGCTGCCGCTGATGCTTGCTGCGCCCTGCCCGCGCTACCCTGCGCCCTACCTGCCCTGCGCCCTGCCTTGCTCTGCCAGCGCTGCAGCCACTGCTACGCTGCTGCTGCTGCCAGCGTCGAACTGCCCCGCCGTGCCCGAGCCGCGCCGCAGTGCCCGAGCCGCGCCGCAGTGCCCGAGCCGCACCGCACAGCCCGAGCCGCACCGCACCGCCCGAGCCGCACCGCCTTGCTGAGCCGCGCCACGCTGCCTAGGGCCCTAGCATTAGGTTTCTATTGCTGCTAGTGCTACTGCTGCTTGCCTGCAATCGCTATGCCTTGCCAATCCCGCGCCAGCAGCTATGGCCGCCCTTCGCGTTCTGTCGTTCGATGCCGAGGGCCGCCCGATTTAGTTTGAGACCTGGTTCGATGACCTGAAGCTGTTCTTAATGAGCGGTAGCAAGGATAACATCTCTCTCTTTGACCACACGTCTGGTGCCTCAGTCGCTCCTGCTGCCACAGCTGAGCTTAGCGCCCGTTCCCAGTGGCAGACTCGTGATGCTGCTGGGCGCCTAGCCGTTTGCAATCACCTTTCGTTAGCTGAGATCATGCATTTTTGCAAGCACAAGACCGCTAAGGCCCTTTACGCCACTGTAGTGGCTCGATACTCCTCCCCTACCACAGCTGAGCTTAGCCGCCTCATGCTGCCCTACCTGTTTCCTGAGCTGTCCACCTTTGTCACAGTTGCCTATCTCATTACCCACCTTTGCACTAGTGACACCCACCTTCGTGCCGCCCTCCCCAAAGACTTCTGTGCTAAGCACCCGCCTCCGATGTACTGGACCCTCCACTTCATAGTTACTTTTCCATGACTCTCTTAGCACGGTTTGAGACCACTTTCTCGCTCGCTGTCTTACCGAATTCACTGTCGACCTCCTAGAGCAGCACCTCTTTGCAGTAGAGAAGAGCATTGTCGCTGTAGCTACTGCTCGTGGCGCTCCTCGCACCCCCATATTTGAGGGGTGCTGCTGGTGTTCACCTCCTTGGTGATGAGTCTGCTGATGCTGCTTCTACTTCTGGTGGGAGGCGTCGCAACGGCAAGGGCAAGGGAGCCAAGGGTAGCGGAGGTGGCACCGGGGTGGGTGGTGGTGGAGGAGGTGGAGGAGGAGGAGGTGGCGGAGGGAGTGGTGGCGGGAGTGGTGGTGGGAGTGGTAGCGACGATAGCGGCGGTGGAGGCGCTGGCCGCGGAGGGGGTGGTAGTGGCGGTGGCGGTGGCAGTGGCAGCGGCGGTGGCGGCTCTTGCGGTGGTGGCGGTGGAGGTGGCGGTCGGGGTGGAGGCACGGGCGCTGGTCAGAGACAGCAGTAGAAGCAGAGTCCCCAGACGACCTAGCAGCTTCGTGAGTGGCTTGCTCAGCGTGGGAGGTCTGGGGGTGGTGGTCGCTACCCGTATGTCATTCGCACAGGTGATCGCAAGGGTCAGACACGCGGGAAGTTCCACAACCAGCACCGCTGCTTCTCCCGCCTTGACGACGCTTGGCGTGAGAAGATGGGCGAGGACGCTGAGCGCCCTCGCTGGTATGAGCTGCTTAGGGCTGGTGTATACATCTTTGCTCTTGACTATGATGCTATTATTACTGCCATGTATGCATTGGAGATTAGTGATGATGGAGACTATTACTAGTGTGTGCTGCCTGACCCCGGTATAGAGACTGGTAATCTAGGTGCTCGTGAGGCTGCTGCCTTAGGTGCGAGCAGGTCTGCTCTTTTAGGTACTGCGCCTGCTGAGGCCTTGCAGACCTTCACGCCTGACTCAGGTGCTTCCCGCTGCTTCTTTTGTGACAGTACTGCACTAACACCACTCCCTGCACCTGTTGCAGTCTCTCTGGCTGACCCCTCAGGGGGCCCAGTTCTTGCACGGTCCACCACTGTGCTCCCGTGCCCGGAGGTTCCGTCCGGCTCACAGTCAGGTCTCCACCTCCCCTCATTCTCTACGAACTTGGTGAGCACTGCTGTCCTCCAGGATGCGGGGGTTGACACCTTCACCCCTGGTCGGCAAAACGTGGCAATCTGTACGTGCTCCTAGACCAGCCGCCACCTGGCCATGTTTACCCATCGGCCAGGGTCGAGTCTTTACACACTGACTACTATGCCTCCTCAGGTAGCTGGTACTGGTCAGGTGTCTGCGTCAGGTCAGGTAGCCTCCCCCTACGAGTGTCGCTCCTTGTCGCACCAGACTCTTCTCTGGCCCCACTGCTTGGGTCACCCCTCCTTGCCATGTCTCCGTGGCATGCACCGTCGTCTCCTTGTGTCTGGTCTTCCCAGGTCTCTCCCTCCCCTCCCTGCCTCGCCTGTGCCACCCTGCCTTCCTTGCGTTGAGGGGCGGCAGCGCGCCACTCCTCACTCCTTGTTTCCCCCGACAGAGGCTCCTCTGCAGGCCCTCCACCTGGACGTGCGGGGCCCAGCCCGCGTTCGTGGATAGGGCTGTGAGTGGTACTTTCTGCTGGTTGTCGACGACTTTTCGCGTTACACCACGGTCTTCCATTTGTGCACCAAGGGTGAGGTCCCTGCTGTCCTGATCCCTTGGATCCGAGCAGTTCGTCTTCAGCTTTGCCGGAGGTTCCGCCAGGACCTTCTTGTCATGCGTCTGCACTCTGACATAGGTGGTGAGTTTCCCTCCGACCTCCTGCGGGCCTTCTGTCAGGGGGAGGGCATCGAGCATTCGTTCACGCTTCCGGGCTCACCGCAGCAAAATGGGGTTACTGAGCCCCGTATTGGCTTGGTCATGGAGGTCGCTCGTACCTCCTTGATCCATGCGGCGGCTCCCCATATTCTGTGGCTGTGTTCGGTCCGGTAAGCTGCGCAGCAGCTCAACCTCTGGCCCTGTGTCTCCTTGCCGGAGACCACGCCCACACTGCGTTGGACGGAGGAGGTTGGCGATGTATAGATGTTCCGGGTCTAGGGTGCTCGTACCCTTGTCCGCGATACGTCAGGGGACAAGCTGTCCTCCTGCACCATTCTTTGTGTCATCCTTGGCTTTGTCCCTGACGCGGCTGGCTGGCAGTTTTACCACCCCACCTCGTGCCGTCTCTTCCCCTCTCAGGACGTCACCTTTGACGAGTTGGTTCCTTTTCTACCGTCTCTTTCCCTATCGTACTGCCCCTCTCCCTTCCCCGCCGCTTTTCCTCACTCTAGGTCCCCCTTTGGTAGACCTCCTCCCCCTTCAGGGTCCTGCTCCTTTAGGTATGTTTTAGGTAGACACGCCCCCTTTGGCTGAGCCTGTAGAGGTCACTAGCGACTCAGGTGCTGCTGCGGGTGCTGCTGGGGGTGCTGAGCTTGCCCGTGAGGTGCTGGGGAGTGCAGAGCCTAGGGGTGCTGAGCGTGCGGGTGCGGAGCCTGGGGGTGCTGAGCTCGTCTGTGAGGTGCTGGGGGGTGTGGAGCCTGGGGGTGCTGAGCCTATGAGTGCGGAGCCTGGGGGTGCTGAGCCGGAGGGTGCCTGGTCGGGGGGTGCTGAGTCTGCTGGCGTTCCTCTAGGCCTCGTTTCACGACGCGGACCTGTCTCACCACAGCAGGTGCGAGAGTGGCTTGCGTCGCGTACCCGCCTGAGGAGTCGTGCAGATGGAGCTGCTTGTCGTGGAGGCGCTGGGTGGTCTTGGAGGTGCTCAAACTGGTGGTTCTGGAGCTGCCGGGACAGGTACTGCTCCTGGAGCTTGAGGCGTCAGCTCTGGGGGTGATGCTGCTGGAGTTACTGGGGCTAGAGGCCCTGGAGCTGGTGCTGTCGACCCTGGCGTTGGAAACCCTGGGGGTGCCGGTTCTTGGGGTGCTGCTACTGGAGGCCCTAGAGCTGGTACAGTCGACCCTGGAGTCGGGGACCTTGGGGCTGGAGGTGCCGGTTCTGGGGATGCTGCTAGTGGTGGCGCTAGAGCTGGAGGTGCTGCTACTGGAGGCGCTGGAGCTGGAGGTTCTGGAGCTCCTGGAGGCACTGGAGCTGGAGGTGCTACTGCTGGAATCAATGGAGCTGGAGGTGCTGTTGCTGGAGGCACTAGAGCTGGAGGTGCTAGTGCTGGTGGCACTGCGCCGCCGCGACTATTTTTTCGCTCTGCCGTCACCGTCGTCTCTGCCATCGCCTGGCTCCGTGCTTCACCCGGTTCTTAGCCTCCCGTCTTCTACAGGCCTCCCGTTACAGCCCGGCGCACCACTGCCTGCTCCTTCTCCTTACACTGAGCAGACAGACTTGCTTACAGAGTGTCATGACCCTGCGTTTCGTCCTGCCTCGCCTGTTCGCGCGTGTCGCACTGGTAGTCGTGCTCCTTGTGAGCGTCCGCCTCCTGTCTCTGACACGCACGCTATGACAGTTCGTCCTTCCTGTGTTCCATAGCATGTTCCCCTACCATCTCCTCTTGCGTCTTCTCTGCCTGACATTTAGGACCCTGAGTCTGACCTGGTTTGTCCTGCTCACCCTACTTACACGCGTCTGCTAGCCACTGTTGCCACTGACCCGTCGTTTAAGTATGTTGCTGCGTCTGCTCTAGTCTCTGAGCTTGTTGACTTTGCTGCTGCCTGTCTTCTAGACTTTGCTGCTAGTCTTGTTGCTGAGCCTGGGTCTGTCTATCCTCCGTTCGTCGGGGGTGAGTGTGCTCTTGGCACGGACGTCCTTGAGGACAAGCAGGAGGACTTTTAGTGTCTTCCAACCGCTGCGCCTCATATTGTGGCCATAGTGCTTGCCCCTGAGGGAGCCCCAGATGCTTCAGACATCCCTATCAAAAGTATATGCATGTTATATGTGTGTAGGCTGTAGTGGGGTAGCCAATATGGGGTACAGCCCCGTTTAGGGTTTCATACTTGTACCCAACTCTTCCATAGTGCACTCATTTCCTACTGCTGCTAGATTCTAACATGGTTTCAGAGCACTAGGTCCGTAGGACCGTCTTTTTTTTCAAGCCCACCTACCGTTGCAGTTACCGCGCTACCCCACGTGTTCTCCTGCCTACCTGCCCTGCCTTGTGACGTGCTGCGCTGCACGTGCCGTCTTGCAGCCCTCGCGCTGCCTCCTGCTGCCCTAGGCCAGCGCGCCACCCGTGCAGGCCCGTAAGGCCATCGCGCTGCCCCTACAGGCTCGTAAGGCTCACGCGCTGCCCCTACAAGCCCTCCAGACCCACGATCCACCCCTGCAGGCCCGACAGGCCAGCGAGCCGCCCCTGCAGGCCCGTCAGGCCAGAACGCGGCCCCGCCCTGCCTCGGACGCGACCGCGCCCAGCCTCTGCCGCGGCCCTGCCCTGCCTTCGATGAAGCCGCGCCCTGCAGCCGACACGGCTGAGCCCTGCCTCTGACGCGGCCGCGCCTAGCCTCTGATGCGGCCGCGCCCTGCCTTCGACGTGGCCGCACCTTGCAGTCGACGCGACATCGCCTTGCCTTTGACGCAGCTGCGCCGTGCAGCCGACGCGGCCCTGCCCTGCCTCTGGCGGCCGCGCCCAGCCTCTGACGCGGCCGCGCCCTGCCTTCAATGCGGCCACTCCCCACAATCGACGCGGCCGCGCCCTGCAGTCGACGCGGCCGTGCCCTGCCTCTGACGCGGCCGCGCCCTGCAGCCGACGCGGCCCCGTCCTGCTGTGAAAATAAATGACCAGGAATGAGAATGACTAAGTCAGTGTTGGGTACAAATACAACCCTAGAAAGCTGTACCCCATATGTGCTACCCCACTATAGCCTACAAACATGCATCAGCTATAATAATCTGACACACCCCCATAGGCAAAGTGGGGGAGAACAAGGGGTCACAAGACCAGTCAAGCAAAGCAAAGCAAAGCAAGCTCAGGGTGGATCACAAAGTCACCACACAGTCCGAGCACAAGAGTAGGGCCAGAGGCCAGTTCACATGCAAGAGTACAGACATATATATAAAACTAGACAAGCAGGAGCAGGTATATATATGTCACAGTACAAGCAAAGTCAAGAAGAGAGCAAGTGAGGCAAGACAGGCACAAGACCCAGCTGGGTGCAGAAGCGCTGATGGTCACAAGGCGGGAGTGCCTTGGTGAACACATCAGCAGTGTTGGCCTCAGAGGCCACGTACGCAAATCGCAACTGACCACGCTGCTGCAGCTCACGAGCAAGGAAGTAGCGGAGAGCAATGTGCTTCGTTCTGTGCTCCAAGCGCTGCTCTCGACACAAGGCCAGCATGGCCTTGTTGTCTACGTACAGCACTGGAGGAGAACGAGGCGGCTCTCCAAGGTCAGTCAGCAGGTAGGTGAGCCAGCGAAGCTCCTGTGCAGCCATGGCCCCGGCGTAGATCTCAGCCTCACAACTGGAGCTGAGAACCGAAGACGAACGAGTAGACCGCCACGAGACAGAGCCGGAACCAAGACTGAAGGTGTAACCCTGTGACGACCGCTGCGTAGCCTGGCCGTCAGCCCAAGAAGCGTCCGCGTGGCCTGTAAGGACCACTGGACTCCGCCCTCCAAGCACTAGCCCCATGCCCGACGTGCTGCACAGGTAGCGTAATACCCTCTTCGCTGCAGCCATGTGCTCTGGTCGGTGTCTCCCAGGAGCAACATAGCGTGCAAGAATGCTCAGAGGGTATGCAAGGTCAGGTCGAGTGCAGGTCATCAGGTACATGAGGCAGCCAACAAGCTCTGGGTACGGGCCACTCGACTCTACGGACTCATCCGAAGGCAGAGCTGAGAGTGAGTGGCGAGTAGACAGAGGAGTGGCCTCAGGCGAGGAGTACGTGAAGCCGAAGCACTGAAGGACCTGCTGCACCATGTGTGACTGAGTCAAGGTGATGGTGCGGCGTGCTCTGTCCCGAGTGATCTGCAAGCCAAGGTAGCTGCGCAGTTCACCCAGGTCTGTGCACGTGTGTCTCTTCCGTAGCTCGGACTTCACGTAGGCGAGTCCAGCAGTGTCCGCTGTGGCAAAGACCAAGTCGTCGACGTACACGAGGATGTAGAACGGCGGCAGTGAAGTGTCGGTGCGCAGAAACAGCGACGGGTCAGCAGTAGACGGAGCAAACCCAAGAGCCGCAAGCATAGTCCTCAGTGTGTCGTGCCACTCACGCGGTGCCTGGCGGAGACCGTAGACTGGCCGTCGGAGGCTCCACTGGGTGCCAGGAGGGAAAGTCCCAGTGAAGCCAGGTGGACGGCGCAGCCAGATCTCCTCGTGCAGGCTACCCTGCAGGAACGCAGTGCTGAAGTCGAGAGAGTGAAGCTCGTAGTCGCGCTGAGCGGCTATGTGCAGCAGCACCCGAAGAGTGGTCATCTTCGGGGTGGGAGAGAAGGTCTGAAAGTAGTCAACTCCCTGCCGCTGACTGAAGCCACGAGCAACGTACCGCGCCTTGAAGACAGGTGGAGAGCCCGGCGGCCGCTTCACCCGGAAGATCCACATGCCACTGACGATGTTCGCCCCAGGAGGGGGAACTGCGTCAACGTAGGTGCCTGTGGACTTCCAGGAAGCCATCTCTGCATCCATAGCTGCCTGCCACTGAGAGGAGTAGGGACCCTCTACGGCCTCCGCGTAAGAGCGCGGAGTCGGGATGTCTAGTGCATCCGGGTCTCCCTCAGGAGCAAGCAGTACAGACGCGAGATGAGGTGAAGCAGCAGCTAGACACTGTAACTCCTCCTGCCTGTCCTCTAGGACGTCCGTGCCAAGAGCACACTCACCCCCGACGGACGGAGGACAGACAGACGCAGAATCAGAAACAAGACGAGCAGCGTAGTCTAGACGACAGCTAGCAGCAAAGTCGACGAGCTCAGCGACAAGAACAGACGCAGCAGTGGACTCAAACGAGGGGTCAGTGACGACAGTAGCAAGTAGACGCGTGAGAGTAGGACTGGCAGCACGAAGAGAGTCCGACTCAGGGTCGGCAAGCGCAGGAAGAGAGGACTCAGGAGGAGAAGGCAAAGGGGCACGCAGAGGAGCAGTGGACGGACGCAGAGACATTCGGTACGTGCCAGGGACAGGAGGAGGACGCTGACGCGAACCGCGACCACTAGCGCGAGCAGCACGAACAGGCGACGCGGGACGAGACGCAGGCTCACGGCGCTCAGTAAGACCTCCAGTAGGATCAGTGTAAGGAGAGGGAGCAGGCAGAGGCGAGGAAGGCTCCAACAGTGACTGCGACTGGACAGGTTGAGGACACTCTACCGGAGGAGAAAGACCAAGAACCTGCTGCAGGAGCGGAACAAAGTACGGCCGAGGCCGCGCGGCAGCTCCAGACTCAGCAGGGACAGCACCAACACCCTCAGTAATAGTACCAGCGCCACCAACACCTCCAGCGGCAGGACCTACAGCAGTACCAGCAGCAGAACCACCGTGAGGACAGACAGCAGCGGTCTCAGCACCAACACCCTCAGCAGCTCCAGCTCCAGGAGGACCCGCAGGCCCAGCAGCTCCGGGACCGGCAGCACCAGCACCCTCGACGGTCGAAGAAGCTCCAGCTCCAGCAGCACGCCTCCAGCGGCGAGCAAACCACTCGCGCAGCTCCCGTGGAGAGAGGGGCTCCCGTCGAGACGCAGCAGCAGGAGAAACTCCAGGCTCAGCACCCCCAGGCTCAGCAGCTCCCAACACAGCACCCCCAGGCTCAGCAGCTCCAGGCACAACACCCCCCGGCTCAGCACCCTCCGCAGTAGTACCCCCAGGCCCAGCACCCCCAGACTCAGCACCCCCAGGAGTAGCACCTCCAGGCCCGGCACCCCCGCGTACAGCACCCCCAGAGTCAGCACCCCCAGGCTCAGCACCCGCAGCAGCACCAGAGTCACTAGTAACCTCGACCGGGTCAACTGCGTCTACCTGGGACACACCTGAGGGGGCAGGAACCTGAGGGGGGAGGGGGTCTACCGGGGGGGGAACCGGCACAAGGAAGTCCGGCGGAGGGGGGAGGGAAGGAGTGCGGTAGAGGAAGAGGCGGTAGAAGGGGACGGACTCGTCGAACGTGACGTCCTGGGAGGACAGAACACGACGAGAGGAGGGGTGGTAAAACTGCCACCCAGGAGCGTCTGTGGGGAAGCCAAGGAAAACACAGGGAGCAGCACGAGGGGACAGCTTGTCCGCAGACAAGTCGCGGAAAAACGCCCGAGATCCCCAGACACGGAACGCCGACGCATCGCCAACCTTCCCCGTCCACAGCAAGACTGGGGACATCGCGGGCCGAGAGACCCGGGGGGTGAAGGTTGAGCTGATGCGCCGCGTACCTCACCGCAAACGGCCACAGAAAATGGGGGGCAGCCGCATGCATCATGGACGTACGAGCGACATCCATGACCATGCCAATGCGGCGCTCAGCAATCCCATTTTGCCGTGGAGAGTCCGGAAGCGTGAAGGTCTGGCGGATCCCCCGTGCACGACAGTAGTCGCGCAGAAGGCGCGAGGAGAACTCTCCGCCTCTGTCCGAGTGCAGACGCAGAACTGGAAAGTCCGAGCCGAAGCTCTTCTTGAGGTGGAGACGAGCCTCGCGGATCCAGTCGATCAGCACCTCAGTGACAGCACCCTTGCTGCGCAAGGGGAGGACTGTGGTGTAACGCGAGTAGTCGTCAACCACCAACAGAAAGTAGCGCTCGTGACCCTGCCCACGGACGGGGGCTGGGCCCCACACGTCCATGTGAAGCGTCTGCAGAGGAGCCTCCGTCGGGGGGAACTGGGAGGAGTGAGGAGCAGCCCGGAGGCGACCCTCGACACAGGGGACACAGGAAGGTCCTGGCCCAGAGGGAAGGGGAGGGAGAGACTGGGGAAGACCAGAGACAAGGACACGGGAAGCCATGCTCCGAAGACGGGGCAAGGAGGGGTGGCCAAGACGGTGGTGCCACAGGAGAGTCTCGTGAGACAGGAGGCGACAAGAACAGGGGGCAGACTCAGGACCTGACCGGGACGCAGCAGCAAGCACCTGACCTGACGCAGCTACCTGACCAGACGCAGGGACAGGAGGAGACTCAACGGTCAGGGTGTAGAGACTCGACCCCGGCCGACGCGAGAACGTGGCCAGGTGTCGGCCTGTGCGTGCATCCGTGCAGTGGGTCACCCGCTGACTCGCAGGAGTGAACTGGTGAACCCCCACATCCTGCAGGTCCGCACCACTCACCAAGTTCGTAGAGAACGAGGGAAGGTACAGACCGGACAGTGTGCCCGAAGGGGCAGCCGGACACGGGAGGACAGTGGAGAAGTGAGAGAGGACAGGACCCCCAGAGGGGTCAGCCAGGGAGACGGCAACCGGCCGGCCAAGCGGCGTAAGGGTGGTGCGGTCTCGAAAGAAGGAGCGAGATGCCCCAGAGTCAAGTGTGAAAGTAAGGGAGGACGAGGGCGACGCAGTACCTGAGAGCGCAGTCTCACCAGTACCTGAGCGCGCAGACGCACTGGCACCTAGAGCAGCAGCCTCACAAGCACCTAGCGCAGCAGCACCAATGCCCGGGTCAGGTTGGAAACACCGGTAACCCTCAGTCTCCTCACTAATAGTCACAGTATACATAGCAGCAAGGATAGCATCAAAATCAAGATCAAAGATCGCTACACCAGCCCTAAGAAGCTCATCCCAGCGAGGGATCTCACTAGCCCCGGGGAACTGCTGACGCCAAGCGTCCGTCAGGCGGCCAAAGCAGCGCTGGGAGGGATGGGCACCCCCACACTGCTCACCCGCGCGGTCGCCGGAACGAAGGACGTAGGTGCAAGGACCAGTACCCACACCCCTCTGACGCTGAGTGTACCACTCACGAAGCTGCTGAGGCGGAGGGATGTCCCGCGAACGCTGCTGCTGCTGCTGCTGCGAGCGCTGGGCACCACTACCGCCGCTCCGCTGCTGGGTACCACCCCGACCAGCTCCACCCCCTCCACCACCACCGCCTCCTCCGCCGCCTCCTCCGCCGCCTCCACCTCCGCCGCTGCCACCACCACCACCGCTGCCACCACCACCACCGCTGCCACCACCACCGCCGCCTCCGCCGCTGCTGCCACCACCACCACCACCTCCGCCACTACTCCCGCCGCCACCCCCGCTCCCTCCGCCGCCTCCGCCGCCACCGCCACCGCCCCCTCCAGCTCCACCCGCACCCTTGCCCCCCTTGCCCTTGCCAGAGCGACGTCTCCCACCAGGGGCAGACGCCGCGCCGACCGACTCAAGACCAAGCAGGTCGGCAGCAGCAGCAGAGGCAACAGAGGGCAGCAAGGGGGAAGGAGAGCACCCCTCAAAGATGGGGGTGCGAGGGTCACCACGAGAAGCTCCTACAGCGACAATGCTCTTCTCCGCTGCGAGGAGGGCCTTCTCGAGGACGTCGACGGTGAGGGTGGTGGGACAGACTGCGAGAAAGTGGTCCCTGACTACGCGAAGGGAGTCAGGGAGGCGTGCGACTACGTAGTAGAGAGTTATGTACATGGGGGGGGGGTTCTTAGCGCAGAACTCAGCAGGAAGGGCGGCGCGGTAGCGAGTGTCACTAGTGCGGAGGTGCGTAATGAGGTCAGCGACAGTGGGAAAGGCAGAGAGGTCAGGAAAGAGGTAGGGAAGCATGAGACGGCTCAGTGCAGCAGTGGCAGGGGAGGAGTAGCGCGCAACTACAGCGTCGTACAAGGTCTGAGCACTCTTGTACTGACTAAAGTGCGCGCGCTCAGAGGTAGGGAGGTGGCGACGCACAGCAAGACGTGCAGCAGCATCGCGGGTGGCCCACTTAGAGCGCACGGCAGGATCAGCATCAGCAGCAGGAGCAGGAGAGGCGCCAGAGGTAAGGTCAAAGAGAGAGAGTTCGTCTGCCCTATCGCACTGTAAAAACAACTGCAGGTCGTCTACCCAGACCTCAAAGTCAATGGCGCGACCCTCAGCGTCAAAAGCTAGGACACTAGGGGTAGCCATGACGACGACAGCGAAGCAGTGCAAGCAGTAGGGGAAGAGCACGCAGTGACAGTGGGACTGTGCTCACCAGGCAGGGCAGGCCGGGCAACTCTGCAGAAGGGCGGCTCGGCGACTCAGCGACTAGGCTGCTGGGCGGCTCGGCTCCCGGGCGGCTCGGCGGCAGGGCGGCTCGGGTGCAGGGCGGCTCGGCTGCAGGGCGGCTCGGCTGCACTGCTGCTCGGTTGCTGCAGGTGGGCGGCTCGGCTGCTGCAGGTAGGGTGGCGGGGCCGCGAGACCAGGGGCGGCGGGGCCGAAGTAGCAGGGCCGGCAGGGAGGGCGGCGGAGCCGCGGCTGAGCAGGCGGCGGGGCCGGCGGCGTAGCTGGCGGCGGGGCCGCGTCGTAGTCGGCGGCTGGGCCGCGTTGTAGCGGGCGGCGGGGCCGCGTCAGAGCAGGCGGCAGGGCCGCGTCAGATCAGGCGGCAGGGCCGCGACGTAGCTGGCGGCGGGGCCGCGATCGGGTGGCGGGGCCGCGACGTGGCGGCGGGGCCGCGATCGGGAGGCGGGGCCGCGATCGGGAGGCGGGGCCGCGATCGGGAGGCGGGGCCGCGATCAGAAGGGGTGGCGGGGCCGCGTCTGAGGGACGGCGGGGCCGCGAGGGAAAGGGCGACTCGAGGGGTCGCTAAAAAAAAAGTGCGCGCCTCGGGGCGCGCTTTGGTGGGCCCTAGGCAACGTTCCCACAGGGAACTCGCTCTATACCATGTGAAAATAAATGACCAGGAATGAGAATGACTAAGTCAGTGTTGGGTACAAATACAACCCTAGAAAGCTGTACCCCATATGTGCTACCCCACTATAGCCTACAAACATGCATCAGCTATAATAATCTGACACCTGCCTCTGACGCGGCCGCGCCCTGCCGCCGACGCGGCCCCGCCCGGACGCCGACGCGGCCCTGCCAGCTCTGCAGCTGACGCGGCCCTGACCTATCGCTGACGCGGCCCCACCCTGCAGCTGCCGCGGCCCCGCCGTCGCCGCCGTCGTGCGCCTACCGTGCTGCCGCCCGCCGAGCGCCGGCCCTTCCCTCCACTAGTGAGCACCTGCCTTGTTCGTGCACTGCCGCGCCCTCTGCCTGCCTGCCTGCTCGCCTGCCTGCCTGCCGCGCCTGCCCTGCCCGCGCTGCTGCAGCTTTTACTGCTACTAGCGGTGGCCAGATGCAGCTCCAACAACGTTCGCGCGAATCTCTCACGCCTCAGCAGCTTCGTGAGTGGTACGCTAGTTGGGATTGTGGCGGTAGCCGTCGTGGCTGTCGCCCTGGAGCTGGTCAAACGAAAGCGTTTCGCAGTGGCCAGCTGCAGCTGCAGCAGCGTCCGCATGAGACACTTACGCCTCAGCACCTTCGTGAGTGGTACCCTCAGAGTAGAGGGTCTTTGAGTACCGTTCGCTGCCCGTACGTCATTCGCACAGGTGATCGGACTGGTCAGGCTTGCGGGACGCTTAATCACACACAGTCCCGCTGCTTCGACCGTCTGAGCGACGCCTGGCGTACCGAGTTTGGCGACGAGGCTAAGCTCCCCGACTGGGTGGAGCTGCTTGGGCAGAGGGTAGATATATTTGCTCTTGACTATGATGCTATTCTCACTGCCATGTATGCATTGCCTACTAGTGCTGACCATGACTGTTACCTGTGCGTACCGCCTGACCCAGATATAGAGCCTGCTGCTCTCGTTGCTGGTGAGGCTGCTAATGTAGGTGCTTGTACGTCTCTTGCTCTAGGTGTTGGTAAGGCTGCTGCTCTAGGTGCTAGTGCGTCTCTTGCTCTGGGTGCTGGTGAGGTTGCTGCTCCAGGTGCTGGTGAGTCTGCTCTCTTTGGTACTGCGCCTGCTGAGGCCTTGTACACCTTCACACTTGACTGCAGTGCTTCTCGCTCCTTCTTTCGCGAGAGCACCACCCTCACGCCGCTCAGTCGGCCGGTTGCAGTCTCGCTGGCAGACCCCTCTGGGGGTCCAGTCCGTGGGACCTCCACCACTGTCCTCCCTTGTCCAGCTGTCCCGTCCAGCACACTGTCGGGTCTTTACCTCCCCTCGTTCTCTACGAGCTTTGTGGTGGGTTTTGCACTCCAGGACATGGGTGTTCACCATTTCACCCCTGCCTACGAGCGTGTGACACATTGCACGTGTGCTCAGACGGGTCGTCACCAGGCTACCTTCACTCGGCAGCCGGGGTCGAGCCTGTACACAATGACCATTGAGTCCCCTCATGTAGTTGGGTCTGCGTCTGCGTCAGGTCAGCTAGCGGCCCCCTGCTCGTGTCGCGCCTTGTCGCACTAGACCCTCCTTTGGCACCACCGCCTTGGTCACCCCTTGGTGCATCGCCTTCGTAGCATGCACCGCCGTGTTCTTGTCTCTGGTCTTCCCAGGGTTCTCCCTCCCCTCCCACCCTCGCCTGCTCCTCCCTGTCTTCCCTGTGTCAAGGGGCGGCAGCGCGCCGCTCCTCACTCCTCCTCGTTCCCTCCTACAGAGGCTCCCCTGCAGACTCTCCACCTGGACGTGTGGGGCCCAGCCCGCGTCCGTGGACAGGGCCACGAGTGGTACTTCCTGCTCGTCGTCGACGACTACACGCCTTACACCACGGTCTTCCCCTTGCAGCGCAAGGGGGAGGTCCCTGATGTTTTGATCCCCAGTGTGGGGATCTAGGATTGAGCTCAGAAAAGAGAGTTTGAATTGAATGATTCACCTGGGTACAACACGAGGCTATATATAGGCTCGACACAAGGCAAGTTACCCAGGTGTTACGCGAATGTTCTGAGGGTCGCGAAGCGCCCCGAACAGAACCTTCCCGAACTCAGTAGAAAGCAATTCGATGGAAACCGAACAGGCTTGAGTTCGGTACACGTAACCTGGTTCGGTGCTATAACTATAATAATATATAGGAATGCACCTAACCTAGGAAATCAAGCATATCTATGCATGATAAATAAAACCCAAGCTAGATATAGCGTAATAAAGTCTAGGCATGCTAGCAAAGCCAGCATAAGCCGTCGTACTCTCACACGTCCCCCCCTCAAAACTGGGTGGCGTAAGCTACACCCTGCTTGACAAGATAGTCCTTGAGAGCACGGCGTGTGTTGCCCATATCAGCTTCTGCAACCCAACTGTCCTGAGTGGGGTCGTATCCCTTCCAGCGGATCAGGAACTCGAGGGTCTTGCCGCCGTGGCGTCGATGAGTGAGAACACGCTCCACTTTGTACTCGGGTTCATCCTGTATGAGAACAAGTGGTGGTGGCGGGAGTTGTCGTCCCTGGAACTGTTGGTTGGGGTCCTTGTAGGGCTTCAGTAGCTGAACATGGAAAGCATTGTGAAGCTTCCATGTATCTGGTAAGCGCAAGCGGAATGTAACTGGTGTCATCTGTGCCTCAACGAGAAAAGGACCACAGAAGCGAGGCTGGAGTTTGGATGGGAGGTGAGACAGGTTCAAGTTGCGCGTGTCAAGAAGCACCTCATCTCCGACTGCTACTGAGTGATCACGTCGCTGACGATCGGCATACTGCTTCTGGGAGTTCTGCATCGTGGTGAGACGTCGCTGAGTCTTCTCCCATAGCTGCTGCATGGTGGTGACGAAGTGATGTGCGGATTGGACGTGTGCCGGTGTAGTTGGCTGCTGTGGTGTGAGTGGTTCCCGTCCGTAACATAGGAAGAAAGGAGTTTTCCCTGTGGCCGCATGTGATGTGTTGTTGTAAGCGAACTCTAGGGTTGGTAACTGTGTGTCCCAGTGGCTGACGTCGTCCTTGCAAGCTGTGCGCAGTAACTGTTCAACCACTTGATTGAGTCGCTCTGTCTGTCCGTCAGTCTGGGGGTGGTATGCTGAAGACATTGCAAGCTTTGTCCCCAACAGTCCCATGAGCTCCTTCCAGAACTTACTCGTGAATTTGGGGTCTCTGTCTGAGATGAGTGTAGCGGGGATGCCGTGGATGGTGATGATGCTGTCAAAGAAGAGGCAAGCAGTTGCTTCAGCTGTAGCTGTGGCGTTGGTCGGTATGAAGGGACCCATTTTGGAGAACTTATCGATGACTACGAGGATGGAATCGTGCCCCCGTGAGGTCGAAGGAAGTCCTGTGATAAAGTCGAGGCTAGCGACCTGCCATGGCTGCTCCGGTACAGGTAGAGGCTGAAGTAACCCTGCTTTTCTCTGCTTGCTGCTCTTCATCCGCTGGCACGTGTCGCATGAGGTGACGAACTGCTACACGTCTGCTGCCATCCCGGGCCAGTAGTAATACTTTGCTATCCCTGCTAACGTCTTGTTGCTCCCGAAATGTCCCGTGTAAGGTACGTCGTGAAACTCCTCCAATAGGATCTGCCGTAGCGGGGCGTAATTCGCTACCCAAATCTTTCATGAACCCTTCCTTACAGCTAAGTCTTTCTCCCACTGTAACAACTTCTTCTGTGCTGTAGCGATTTCTGCGTCCACGGAGTACCCATGTTGGAATAGACCCTTGAGCAGAGGGTTCATCCCGTCGAGCTGGATGCCTGCTACATGTCCGGGGCGGCTCAACGCGTCTGCCTTGTTGTGTAGCCCGGTTTTGTAGATGATGTCGTAGTGGAAGTGAGTTTCCAGGAAGTCCACCCACCGCACCTGTCGTCGTGAGAGCGTCGGCTGCGACTTAAGGTATTTGAGACTGTAGTGGTCAGTATAGATTGTAGTCTTGGCTCCCTCTAGGTAACACCTCCACGCCTTGAAGGCTATGACGATCGCTAAGGCTTCCTTGTCATGGATGGGGTAGTTCAGTTCTGCTCCGTGTAGCTTCTTACTGAGGTAGGCGATGGGCTGCAAACCGCGTCCGTGATCCTGCATCAAAACTCCTCCGACTGCTTGGTCACTAGTGTCTGCTTCCACCACGTAGTCCTTATCTGGACCTGGTAGGATGAGTACTGGCGCTGTAGTCAGTGCTGTCTGTAGCTGCTCCATGGCTTGCTGATGAGGCGTATCCCATTTGTAGGGCGTATCCTTTTTTAGTAGGTCGGTCAGTGGCGCTGCTATCTTAGCGTACTGGGGCATGAACCTGTTGTAGTAGTTGGCGAAGCCTAGGAACTGCTGCAACTCCTTCACGTTCTCCGGTACTTTCCATTTCTTGACGGCTTCGATCTTCCGTGGGTCCACGTGTTCGCCCTTGGCACTCACCATGTGCCCAAGAAACTGCACCTTCTTCAGGGCGAAGTCGCTCTTCGACAGCTTTGTCAGAACATATCTATAGCTTATACTGCTGTGTAGGCTGTAGTGGGGTATCCCATAGGGGGTACAACCCAATTAGGGTTTCATATTTGTACTGCTTTCGTTCATAGTTCATTCATTCCTGTTTTCCTATTGTCACATGGTATCAGAGCAGCAGTGGCAGGGGAGGAGTAGCGCGCAACTACAGCGTCGTACAAGGTCTGAGCACTCTTGTACTGACTAAAGTGCGCACGCTCAGAGGTAGGGAGGTGGCGACGCACAGCAAGACGTGCAGCAGCATCGCGGGTGGCCCACTTAGAGCGGACAGCGGGATCAGCATCAGCAGCAGGGGCAGGAGAGGCGCCAGAGGTGAGGTCAAAGAGAGAAAGGTCGTCAGCCCTGTCGCACTGTAAGAACAGCTGCAGGTCGTCTAACCAGACCTCAAAATCAATGGCGCGACCCTCAGCGTCAAAAGCTAGGACACTAGGGGTAGCCATGGCGAAGCCAGATCTCCTCGTGCAGGCTACCCTGCAAGAACGCAGTGCTGAAGTCGAGAGAGTGAAGCTCGTAGTCGCGCTGAGCGGCTATGTGCAGCAGCACCCGAAGAGTAGTCATCTTCGGGGTGGGAGAGAAGGTCTGAAAGTAGTCAACTCCCTGCCGCTGACTGAAGCCACGAGCAACGTACCGTGCCTTGAAGACAGGTGGAGAGCCCGGCGGCCGCTTCACCCTGAAGATCCACATGCCACTGACGATGTTCGCCCCAGGAGGGGGAACCGCGTCAACGTAGGTGCCTGTGGACTTCCAGGAAGCCATCTCTGCATCCATAGCTGCCTGCCACTGAGAGGAGTAGGGACCCTCTACGGCCTCCGCGTAAGAACGCGGAGTCGGGATGTCTAGTGCATCCGGGTCTCCCTCAGGGGCAAGCAGTACAGACGCGAGATGAGGTGAAGCAGCCGCTAGACACTGTAACTCCTCCTGCCTGTCCTCTAGGACGTCCGTGCCAAGAGCACACTCACCCCCGACGGACGGAGGACAGACAGACGCAGACTCAGCAACAAGACTAGCAGCGTAGTCGAGACGACAGCGAGCAGCAAAGTCGACGAGCTCAGCGACTAGAGCAGACGCAGCAGTGGACTCAAAAGAGGGGTCAGTGACGACAGTAGCAAGCAGACGCGTGACAGTGGGACTGGCAGCACGAAGAGAGTCCTCTCTTCCTGCGCTTGCGGACCCTGAGTCGGACTCTCTTCGTGCTGCCAGTCCCACTGTCACGCGTCTGCTTGCTACTGTCGTCACTGACCCCTCTTTTGAGTCCACTGCTGCGTCTGCTCTAGTCGCTGAGCTCGTCGACTTTGCTGCTCGCTGTCGTCTCGACTACGCTGCTAGTCTTGTTGCTGAGTCTGCGTCTGTCTGTCCTCCGTCCGTCGGGGGTGAGTGTGCTCTTGGCACGGACGTCCTAGAGGACAGGCAGGAGGAGTTACAGTGTCTAGCGGCTGCTTCACCTCATCTCGCGTCTGTACTGCTTGCCCCTGAGGGAGACCCGGATGCACTAGACATCCCGACTCCGCGTTCTTACGCGGAGGCCGTAGAGGGTCCCTACTCCTCTCAGTGGCAGGCAGCTATGGATGCAGAGATGGCTTCCTGGAAGTCCACAGGCACCTACGTTGACGCGGTTCCCCCTCCTGGGGCGAACATCGTCAGTGGCATGTGGATCTTCAGGGTGAAGCGGCCGCCGGGCTCTCCACCTGTCTTCAAGGCACGGTACGTTGCTCGTGGCTTCAGTCAGCGGCAGGGAGTTGACTACTTTCAGACCTTCTCTCCCACCCCGAAGATGACTACTCTTCGGGTGCTGCTGCACATAGCCGCTCAGCGCGACTACGAGCTTCACTCTCTCGACTTCAGCACTGCGTTCTTGCAGGGTAGCCTGCACGAGGAGATCTGGCTTCGCCGTCCACCTGGCTTCACTGGGACTTTCCCTCCTGGCACCCAGTGGAGCCTCCGACGGCCAGTCTACGGTCTCCGCCAGGCACCGCGTGAGTGGCACGACACACTGAGGACTACGCTTGCGGCTCTTGGGTTTGCTCCTTCTACTGCTGACCCGTCGCTGTTTCTTCGCACCGACACTTCCCTGCCGCCGTTCTACATCCTCGTGTACGTCGACGACCTGGTCTTTGCCACAGCGGACACTGCTGGACTCGCCTACGTGAAGTCCGAGCTGTTGAAGAGACACACGTGCAAAGACCTGGGTGAACTGCGCAGCTACCTTGGCTTGCAGATCACTCGGGACAGAGCACGCCGCACCATTACCTTGACTCAGTCACACATGGTGCAGCAGGTCCTTCAGCGCTTCGGCTTCACGTACTCCTCGCCTCAGGCCACTCCTCTGCCTACTCGCCACTCACTCTCAGCTCTGCCTTCGGATGAGTCCGTAGAGTCGAGTGGTCCGTATGCGGAGCTTGTTGGCTGCCTCATGTACCTGATGACCTGCACACGACCTGACCTTGCATACCCTCTGAGCATTCTTGCATGCTATGTTGCTCCTGGGAGACACAGACCGGAGCACATGGCTGCAGCGAAGAGGGTATTGCGCTACCTGTGCAGTACGTCAGGCATGGGGCTAGTGCTTGGAGGGCGGAGTCCAGTGGTCCTTACCGGCCACGCGGACGCTTCTTGGGCTGACGACCAGGCTACGCAGCGGTCGTCACAGGGTTACACCTTCAGCCTTGGTTCCGGCTCTGTCTCGTGGCGGTCTACTCGCTCGTCTTCGGTTCTCGGCTCCAGTTGTGAGGCTGAGATCTACGCCGGGGCCATGGCTGCACAGGAGCTTCGCTGGCTCACCTACCTGCTGACTGACCTTGGAGAGCCGCCTCGTTCTCCTCCAGTGCTGTACGTAGACAACAAGGCTATGCTGGCCTTGTGTCGAGAGCAGCGCTTGGAGCACAGAACGAAGCACATTGCTCTCCGCTACTTCCTTGCTCGTGAGCTGCAGCAGCGTGGTCAGTTGCGACTTGCGTACGTGGCCTCTGAGGCCAACACTGCTGATGTGTTCACCAAGGCACTTGCGCCTTGTGACCATCAGCGCTTCTGCACCCAGCTGGGTCTTGTGCCTGTCTTGCCTCACTTGGTCTCCTCTTGACTTCACTTGTACTGTGACATATATATATACCTGCTCTTGCTTGTCTAGTTTTATATATATGTCTGTACTCTTGCTTGTGAACTGGCCTTTGGCCTTGCTCTTGTGCTCGGACTGTGTGGTGACTTTGTGATCCACCCTGAGCTTTGCTTTGTCTTGCTTGACTGGTCTTGTGACCCCTTGTTCTCCCCCACTTTGCCTATGGGGGTGTGTCAGAACATATCTATAGCTTATACTGCTGTGTAGGCTGTAGTGGGGTATCCCATAGGGGGTACAACCCAATTAGGGTTTCATATTTGTACTGCTTTCGTTCATAGTTCATTAATTCCTGTTTTCCTATTGTCACAAGCTTCACGTAGAATTTGTTGTTCCGCAGGATCTCGAACACCTTCCGCAGATGCTCCACGTGCTCCTTCATGTTCTTGGAGTAGATAAGAATGTCGTCCAGGTACACCACTACGCACTCGTCCAGTAGGGGTCGTAAGATGTGATTCATCTCCGCCTCAAACGTTGCTGGTGCATTGTAGAGTCCGAACGGCATCACCAAGTATTCGTAGGAGCCATATCTGGTACGGAACGCCGTCTTGTGGATCGAGTTGTCCGCCATCTTGATCTGCCAGTAACTCGACTGTAGGTCCAGCTTCGAAAAGACTGTTGCACCACGCAGTTGGTCCAGTAGGTCGTCTATGCGCGGTATGGGGTATTTGTTTTTTATTGTCTGTTTGTTCAGTGCGCGGTAGTCAATGCACATCCTTAGACTGCCGTCTGGTTTTGGAGTGAAGAGGACTGGTGCACCGTAGGGAGAGGTGGATGGGCGGATCAGTTGTCTGTCTAGTAGATATTCTATCTGTTTCTTCATGTCTGTCAGTTCGGTCGGACTTAGTCGGTATGGTGCATGTGAGACGGGTTTCGCACCTGGTTCCTCCACGATCTCGTGCTCGTGGGTGCGTGCTGGAGGTACGCCTGCGGGTAGGTCGTCGGGCATTATATCCTTGTACTGCTCCAAGACCTCCTTCACTGCTGCAGGTAGCTCCGAACTCGGCTTCTTCTCCTCTGCTGCTGCCATAACCAGTGCGAAGTATCCCGTGTTACTCTCGTTCACAGTCCGTTCGAACCGTGTCAGTGTCGTTTCAGGAACGCTCCCTGTATCCGTCCAACTTCGCAGCTCCACTCGTTTCCCGTTGTTGTAGATGCACGCCTTCCTGTTGACCTAGTCGATCTCGGGGTTGAACCACTTCAAGAAATCTCGCCCCAAGATGAAATATGATCCCTTGATGTTCGTGATCGGCAACGTCGGCTTCCACCTCAGCGCCCCTATGTGCAGGTGCAGTGATGCTTCGCCGTGGATAGGAAGTTTCGTACCGTCCACCATCGTTGCCGTGAAATTGGTCTCCTCCGAAGGTTCTCCAATTTTCTCCAACGTCCCGCGGTCGCACACCGAGTGGGACGCACCACTGTCCACCATTGCCTGGAGGCGTCGCCCGTTGCAGATCACCTCGAGTAGTAGTGGTTGTTGTCGCTCCGAGTAACCATAGATGGTCTCGCTGATAGGATCGTAGGGTACGTCGAATAGATCATCCTTCGGTCCTGCGCTCGAAGCTGCTGATTCCATTTCAGTTTCCAACTGAGAAGGGTTAGAAGGATTTATCCGAGGCCGATTCAGCTTCGTCTTGGCCTGGAACCTTCTCATAAGCCTTTGCAGCTGTGTAGGCTTCTCCTGTGGGCAATGGGGAGCCTTAACACTATGCTGCGGGGAGAGAATATGAACTCCTTGGAACGCACGACCCTTTTCAACGCTCCGGAGTGGTTTGCCCAACTTCGCAGGTACCTGAATAATGTCTCAAGGCTTTTTCTTGGCCTTGAAATCTCCCCTGAATTTTTTAAAGGCTTGAAAACCTCGAGAGGGAATATTCTTACTCTTGGGGGTGTTCAGCTGGAGTTTCCCGGTCGGTGCAGTGTCTTGTTTCGCGGAGCCTCCATTTTTCTCGGCGATTTCCCCTGTTGCCGGCCGGTCGTGGCATTTTAAATTCACGCCATCATGTCCTCCTTTTTTCGCCATCGTGGATGTCGCACTGTTGTTGCCCTGCAGCTCCGCTCGTGCCTTCTTCATTTTCTAACATGCCAAGAGTCGATGTCCTGCTACGCCGCAAAATTCGCACTTCTCATATTTTGTCGGCTGCTGCTTCGCGTCGATCTTGTTGATATCCATTGGGTCGGCGGTCGTGGGTGGTGCCGATTGCTTCGAGCCAAATGATCGGTTTGGCACATGGCGTCGTGTCTCGGGTTCACATCGCATCAGCGCATCGAATCTCTCTGCTGCACACACCATGTCGTGGTAGTTGTTGTAGTTCGCAGCAACCACTTGTTGGCAGGCTTCCATTTTTAGCCCCTCAGTAAACGCTTGGATTTTTTCCCCTTCGCTCAGGTCGGTAATTCGGTTGATGAGGCTCTCCATCTGCTGCATGTACTGTGTTACACTGCCGAACTATTTATGCCGATGAATCTGCTGCCGCGCCATGTAGCTGGAGTTGATTGGTTCGAAGCGTTGAATTAAAGCTTCCCGAAACTGCGTCCATGACCCTTCGCCTCGGATCTTATTGCTATTGTAAATCCATTCGAGCGGCGGGCCTCGTAACAGTGTCGCTGCGAGCCGAATCCGCATTGCATCGTGTGTCGGGGTCGTATAGCCAACGGCCTCGAAGTAAATTTCGAGGGTCGCAATGAATCGACGGACGTCGGTGTCTCTAGCATTCGGATTGAATGTCTCGGGTAGCCTCGGACGTGCCGCCTCAAGATTCACTGTAGCTGCTGTCGCTGCTGCTGGGTGAAGTGTCGGTGTTGCTGCTGCTGCTGCTGGCGTCGCTGCTGCATTCACTGCTACGTTCGCTGCGTCTGTGGCGGCTACCAACTGGTTCGCGAGAAGCTCCTCTATTCGCTGGAGTGCCGCTCGCGTCTGGTCCAGGCCGGTGTGTAACTCCGTAATTTTTCGTACGGAATTATCACCGTTTTCCTCCATTTGGCGGTTTACGGGAAAATGTGCGACGAAAATAATTGAATTCGAGGCGCTAGTCATCTAACTGTGAGTCGAATCGACTGTAGAAATGACGAGCGCTGATTCTGTAAGTCGCGTAATTCTCCCTCAGTTGAAGTTCGCGTCCGATCTCGGCCGTTGAGAAGAAATTCTATCCGACGCTCCAAATTCCAACCTTTTTGGTCGAAATTCCCAAGGCCGTTGAGATTCGAATCGATCCGACGGTCGAAATTCCAACGTTTTCGCCACTGGACCTGAGGAGTGTTTGAAAACCGGTTCGAGGGGGACGTTAGAAAAAAGCGCGGAACTGGTTTACGTACCCGAAATCGGCGCATTCCGTCGTCGCCCCCGCGCTTTTAAAAGCTAGGTTTTAGCGGTAGAAAAACTTCGCTTCGAACAGGCTCTGATAACCAAGTGTGAGGATCTAGGATCGAGCTCAGAAAAGAGAGTTGATTCACCTGGGTACAATACGAGGCTATATATAGGCTCGACACAAGATCAGTTACCCATATGTTACGCGAATGTTCTGAGGGTCGCGAAGCGCCCCGAACAGAACCTTCCCGAACTCAGTAGAAAGCAATTCGGTGGAAACCGAACAGGCTTGAGTTCGGTACACGTAACCTGGTTCGGTGCTATAACTATAATAATATATAGGAATGCACCTAACCTAGGAAATCAAGCATATCTATGCATGATAAATAAAACCCAAGCTAGATATAGCGTAATAAAGTCTAGGCATGCTAGCAAAGCCAGCATAAGCCGTCGTACTCTCACACCCAGGATCCGCGCTGTTCGTCTCCAGCTCCGCGAGCAACTCGGGACGGACTTTCCTGTCCTGCATGTGCACTCTGATAGAGGTGGTGAGTTCTCCTCAGACCTCTTGGCAGCCTTCTGTGTGGAGCACGGTATCCGCCAGAAGTTCACGCTTCCGGCCTCTCCGCAGCAGAATGGGATTGTTGAGCGCTGCATCGGCTTAGTCATGGAGGTCGCTCATACCTCCATGATCCATGCGGCTGCCCCCCATTTTCTGTGGCCGTTTGCGGTCCGGTACGCCGCACATCAGCTCAACCTTTGGCCCCGTGTCTCCTTGCCGAAGACCTCGCCCACACTGCTGTGGACGTGGAAGGTTGGTGATGCGTCGCGTTTCCGGGTCTTGGGTGCTCGTGCCATTGTCTGTGATACCACTGCGGACAAGCTCTCCGCCCTCGCTGTTCCCTGTGTCTTCCTGGGCTTTTTCCCTAACGCGCTTGGTTGGTAGTTTTACCACCCCACCTCGCGCCGTGTCTTCCCCTTTTAGGACGTCACGTTCGACGAGTTGGTCCCCTTTTACCGTCTCTTCCAATACCGCACTGCCCCTCTCCCCCCCCTGCCACTCTTCCTCGCTACAAGTGCTCCCCAAGTAGACCCCCTCCCCGCTTCTGGTCCTGCTCCTTCAAGTGTGTCTCAGGTAGACCCTCCTCTCTTGAGTGCGCTGGTTGAGGTCACTAGTGACTCAGGTCCTGCTGAGAGTGAACCTGCTCGGGGTGCTGCTTCTGGGGGTGATGAGCCTGGGAGTGCTGAGCCTGGGGGTGCGGAGCCTGGGGGTGTTGAGCCTGGGGGTGCGCAGCCTGAGGGTGTGGAGCCTGGAGGTGCTGAGCCTGAGTGTGAGGAGTCTAGGGGTGCTGAGCTTGGGGGTACTGAGTCTGGGGTTGCTACACCTGGGGGCGCTGAGGCGTCTGGTGAGCAGTCTCCCTGGAGCAGCCGTCTCCATAGTAGCTCCGCTGGTGCCTCGCCGCTGCACTCTTGTCGTCGACTCCCTCACTCCCCACAGCAGCTGCGTGAGTGGTACGTTGGCCGTCAAGGTCGCGCTTCGGGAGCTCGGGGCTCTGCTGCTGGAGGTACTTCTGCTGACGTCCCTAGAGCTCGGAGTGGTGCTGGTCCCGGAGGTGCTCGTACTGGAGGTACTGGAGCTGCTGGGGCTAGAGGTGCTGAGCCTGAGGGTGCTACTGCTAGAGACACTAGGTCTGGGGGTGTTGCTGCTGGTGGAGCTGGTCCTAGAGGAGCTGGCGCTGAGGGTTTTGGAGCTGCTGGAGGTGCTGGAGCTGCTGGTGCTGGTGGCACTGCATAGCCATGCCTCTTCTTTGCTCCACCGCCTGACTCTGTGCTTTGCCAGGTTCTTAGTCTCCTTTCGTCTACTGGTCTCCCGTTACAGCCTGGCTCACCGCTGCCTACTCCTTCTCCTTACACTGACCAGACAGGGGGTCTTACTGAGCGTCCTGAGCCTGCGTCACGTCCTGTCTCGCCTTGCCGTTCTGGTCGTTCCGGTCGTCGTGTTCCTCGTTCGCGTCAGCCGACTGTCCCCGGAACCCACCTCGTAGTCTGTCGTCCTTCCTCTCCTCCTCATCGTGTTTCCTTGTCGTCCCCTCCTGCGTCTTCTCTGCCTACCATTCCTGAGCCTAAGTCTGACCGCACCCGTGCTGCTCGCCCTACTGTCACGCGTCTACTAGCCACATTTGTCACTGACCCGTCGTTTCAGTCTGCTGATGCGTCTGCCTTAGTCACTGAGCTTGTTGACTTTGCTGCTGCCTGTCGTCTAGACTACGCGGCTAGTCTAGTTGCTGAGTCTGAGTGTGTCTGTCCTCTGTTCGTTCAGGGTGAGTGTGCTCTTGGCATGGACGTCCTTGAGGACAGGCAAGAGGACCTTTCGTGTCTTGCAGCCGCTGCGCTTGGTCTTGTGTCCATGGTGCTTGCCCCTGAGGGAGACCCGGATGCTCCAGACATCCCGACCCCATGCTCTTACGCTGAGGCGATCGCGGGTGAGTACTCCTCTCAGTGGCAGACAGCCATGGACGCAGAAATGGCATTCTGAAAATCCAGAGGCACTTACGTTGACAAGGTTCCCCCTCCGGGGGCGAACATCGTCAGTGTGAGAGTACGACGGCTTATGCCAGCTATGCTTGCTTGCCTTACTTTATTATGCTATTTCTAGCGTAGGATGATCATATGCATGCATGAATTGCTTAATTTCCTAGGCTAGGTGCTTTCCTATATTTTATTATAGTTATAGCACCGAGCTAGGTCGCGTGCACCGAATTCTGGCTTTTCGGTTGCCACCGAATTGCCTTCTACCGAATTCGTGAAGGATTTGTTCAGGACGCTTCGTGACCTGCAGAACCTTCGTGTCATAACATTATAGCTTATGCATGTTGTGTAGGCTATAGTGGGGTAGCCCATAAGGGGTACAACCCAATTAGGGTTAGCACTTGTACCCTACTCTTTCATAGTTCATCCATTCTCGTTTCTTCTCACTTCGCGTAACACCTGGTTACTGGGCCTTGTGTCGAGCCTATATAGAGCCTCGTGTTGTACCCAGGTGGTGATTCAATTCAATTCAATTCACATTCTCTTTTCTGACCTCGATCCTAGATCCTCACACTTGGTAATCAGAGCCTGTTTAGACGCGAAGTCTTTCGACCGCTAAAACCTAGCTTTTAAAACCGCGGGGGCGACGACGGAAAGCGCCGATTTTGGGTACGTAAACCGATTCCGCGCCATTTTCTAGCTGTTCCTTCCTGCGGACATCCTTATTAATGAACCCACTGCTAGCCATGGCGCTCCCCGTCGCGCTTCACGTCGCAGCACCCGTCGCGCCCGTCGACGCGCTAGTCAAGGCGCTCAGCCTGACGCCCGCGACGACCGCGAAGGAGAGCCCCGAGCGGCGCTTCGCTGCCCGTCAACCTTCTGCCCCGCTTCCCGTCACCGCGGGAGCCCCGCTGCGCGTCGCCGCGGGCGCCCCGCTTCCCGTCGCCACGGGAGCCCCGCAGCACCCGTCGCTGCGGGCGCTCCGCTTCCCGTCGTCGCGGGCGCCCCGCTTCCCATCGCCGCGGGTGCCTCGCTTCTCGACGCCACGGCTTCCGCTGTGGGAGGAGGTGGCGGGGTGGGGGGAGGGGAGACGCGAGGGTGGCTGTCGCCACTCTGTTTGCTGCTGCGCCACACCGCTACGCCGCCACACGCCGCCCCTTCTCTCTCCCTGCTACGCCTGCAGCAGTGGGGGGGGGAGGGTTTGGGGTGGCGGGTGTGAGCAACATGCTGCCGCCCCTCCTCTCACTCTCACTGCCGCACGTGCCGCTCTGGGGGAAGGGTGAGGGGGAGGCGGAAGTCAGCCGGTCATCTGCCATTGTCGCCCGCTGCTGACGTGGCACCTCCAGCTGCCGCCCCTGCCACAACCTGCCTTTGCTGCCTTTGCTTCTGTTGCCTGCTGCTGGGGCCTGTAGGTGCTGCCGTGGAGCCGCTGTTGTCCTGCTGCACGTTGCAGCCACAGAGCCTGCTCCTCAGGTGACCTGCCGCCCCTACACCTGTTTTTGTTTCTGCCTTGGCTGAGGGTTGGCTACAGCTGTATTTGCCATTTCTGCACCGGCTACTTCTGCTCTTGCCTGCTTATGCTTCCGCTGCACTTCTGGTGTATCCCATCAGGGGGCGTTTTACACTTACTCCTGCAAACAATTATGGGGGCGTGTCAAAATATGTTTGCATATTTTATATAATAGTTTGCAGTTGTAGTGTAGATATTGCACCATGTTTGGTGGTGCACCTCCTTGTGTTGCTGTTTGCTATTTGTACTCACAATTCTCATTAGTGAATCACTTTCTTGCCTTGCATCTCCTCTCGCTACTTACGTTCTACCCCACCTATGCTCCTAGGCTAGGGTTTCTCCTAGCCTAGGCAGCTTCTTAACGTTCAACAGTCCCCCTCGAACCGGTTGGAACTTTGACCGTCGGATCGATTCGAATCTCAACGGCCTCGAGAATTTTGCCCAAACAAGTTGGAATTTGGAGCGTCGGATCGAATTTCTTCTCAACGGCCGAAATCAAACGCAAATTTCGACTAAGGGATAAAAACGCGACCTACAGAATCAGCCCTCGTCATTTCTGCAGTCAACTCGACTCACATTAAGATGACCAGCGCCTAGAACTCAATTATTTTCGTCGCACAATTTTCTGTAAATCGCCAAATGGAGGAAAATGGTGATAATCCCGTACAAAAAATTACGGCGTTACACACCGGCCTGGAGTGGCACTCCAGCGAATAGAGGAGCTTCTCGTGAACCAGTCGGCAGCCGCCATAGCAGCAGCGAACGCAACGGCGAATGCAGCAACGACGTCAGCGGCAGCAGCGGCGACACCGACAATTAACCCAGCAGCAGCGGCAGCGTCTACAATGAATCTTGAGGCGGCACGTCCGAGGCTACCGGAGACGTTCAATCCGAATGCGAGAGACACTGACGTTCGTCGATTCATTGCAACTCTCGAAATTTACTTTGAGGCCGTTGGCTGCACAACCCCGACACACGATGCAATGCGGATTCGGCTCGCAGCGACACTGTTACGAGGCCCAGCGCTCTAGTGGATTTACAACAGCAATAAGATCCAAGGCGAGGGGTCATGGGCGCAGTTTCGAGAAGCTTCAATTCAACGTTTCGAACCAATCAACTCCAGCTACATGGCGCGGCAGCAGATTCATCGGCATAAACAGTTCGGCAGTGTAACACAATACACGCAGCAGATGGAGAGCCTCGTCAACCGAATTACCGACCTGACTGAAGGGGAAAAATTCCAAGCGTATACTGAGGGGCTAAATATGGAAGTCCGCCGACAGGTGATTGCCGCAAACTACTACAACTACCCCGACATGGTGTGTGCAGCAGAGAGATTCGATGCGCTAATACGATGTGAGCCTGAGACACGACGCCACGTGCCGAACATATCATTCGACACGAAGCGATCGGCACCACCCACGACCGCCGACCCAATGGATATCGACAAGATCGACGCGAAGCAGCAGCCGACAAAATATGAGAAGTGCGAATTTTGCGGCGCAGCAGGACATCGACTCTTGGCGTGTTGGAAGTTGAAGGTACTCGCGGAGCTACAGGGCAACAACAGTTCGACATCCACGATGGCGAAAAATGGAGGATACGATGGCGCGAATTTAAAACGCCACGACCGGCCAGCAACAGGGGAAATCACCGAGACAAATGGAGGCTCCGCGAAACAAGAATCTGCACCGACCGAGAAACTCCAACCGAACACCCCCGAGAGTAAGAATATTCCCTTTCGAGGTTTTCAAGCCTTTAAAAAATTCAGGGGAGATTTCAAGGCCAAGAAAAAGCCTTGAGACATTATTCAGGTACCTGAGAAGTTGGGCAAACCACTCCGGAGCGTTGAAAAGGGTCGTGCGTTCCAAGGAGTTCATATTCTCTCCCCGCAGCATAGTGTTAAGGCTCCCCATTGCCCACAGGAGAAGCCTACACAGCTGCAAAGGCTACAGGGAAGGTTCCAGGCCAAGACGAAGCTGAATCGGCCTCGGATAAAGCCTTCTAACCCAACTCAGTTGAAAATTGATATGGAGTCAGCAGCTTCGTGCGCAGGACTGAGGGATGATATATTTGACGTACCCTACGATCCTATAAGCGAGACCATCTACGGTTACTCGGAGTAGCAAAAACCCCTACTACTCGAGGTGATCTGCAATGGTCAGCGCCTCCAGGCAATGGTGGACAGTGGTGCGTCCCACTTGGTGTGCGACCGCGGGACGTTGGAGACAATTGGAGAATTTTTGGAGGAGACCAAGTTCTCGGCAACAATGGTGGACGGTACGAAACTTCCCATCCATGGCAAAGCATCACTGCAGCTGCACATAGGGGCGTTGAGGTGGAAGCCGACGTTGCCGATCACGAACATCAAGGGCTTAGATTTCATCTTGGGGCGAGATTTCTTGAAGTGGTTCAACCCCGAGATCGACTAGGTCAACAGGAAGGCGTACATCTTGTTAGAATGTCATAATTGTCTAGCCTGCAGTGGGGTACTCTATAGCGAGTACAACCCAATTAGGGTTTCCTATAAGTATGCCAACTGCTGCAAGTGCAAACCCCTCTCTTCTTCATTCTTCATTCCTTCACATACTATAAGAGCATCTACGCTCCTGGCCTGTGGGCTCACCTAACTGCTTCCGCTGCTACTCTGTGTGCTACTCTTAGCGGCCCCGTTGCCGCCCTTCTCGTTCCCTCGAGGCCCCTTCGCGGCCCCGTTGCCGCCCATCCAGGCCCCTCGCGGCCCCTTCGCGGCCCCGTTGCCGCCCTTCCAGGCCCCTCGCGGCCCCTTCACGGCCCCGTCGCCGCCCCTAACGGCCCCGTCGTCGCCCTTCTTGGCCCCTCGCGGCCCCTTCGTGGCCCCGTCGCCGCCCCTAGCGGTCCCGTCGCCGCCCCTAACGGCCCCGTCGCCGCCCCTAGCAGCCCCGTCGCCGCCCTTCGCAGCCACGTCGCCGCCCTTCGCAGCCCCGTCGCCGCCCCTAGCGGCCCCGTCGCCGCTCTTTGCGGCCCCGTCGCCGCCTCTAGCGGCCCCGTCGCCCTTCGCGGCCCCGTCGCCGCCTCTACCGCCCCCGTCGCCGCCCCTATCAACCCTGTCGCGGCCCTGTCGAGGCCCTGCCCCGGCCCTGCCCCAACCCTGCCCCGACTATGCCCTCGCCCCACCCCGGCTATGCTCCGTCACCTGGCGCGGTGCACCGGGGACCCGTGCACGCCCCCCCCCCCCCCCTCCCCCCCCCCCCCCCCCCCCCCGGCGCGGCCCCCTCAGGTCGCCTCGACAGGCGACAGGAGGGGCGACCGGAGGGGGGGGGGAGGGGCAAGCGTCGCCCCTTCTGCCGCCTGTTTTGGCGCCCAGGGAGGCCGTGCGTCGCCCCCCCCCCCCCCCGTAACCTCCCTACCCGCCATCCCGCCCTGCCCTGTGTTAAGGTTTGGGGGTGGCAAGTAGGGGGTGGCGGGTGTGTGGTCTCCCCTGCTCCTCCTCCTCCTCTGTCTCCCACTTCTGCAGCTGTCGCTGAGGGGGGTGGGTGTGTGGGAGTCGACGGAGTGGTGCTAGGGGGTGGGGTGTGAATGAACCTAGGGTGCAGCAAGGGGTGTGTGAAAGGGGGGTGCTGTGGGAGTAGAACTAGGGTTTGAGCAGGGGGTGTGTGTCGAGAGGTGTGGGGCAGCTGGAGGAGGTTGTGTGAAGGTAGCTGTCGTGTCGCATGCAGCGCCTGTAGTCCGTCGCCCTTGCTTTGGTAGCCAGTGAGCCTGTTGCACCGGTCGCCAGTGGGTCCGTTGCTCCTGCCGCTCGTCTATAGCCGTAGAGCCAGTTAGTCCAGTAGTCCGTCGCCCTTGCTTTGGTAGCCACTGAGTCAGCCGCTCCTGTGCTAGTGCCTCTGCAGCTTCAGTCGTTGCCTCCCATCTTCTCTCCCTCCACAGTTCCTCCTCCTCCTGACTTGCCTGCTGTGATTAACTCTATCTTTGCTCCCTATTGTGAACTCCTGCTCCATGCCTGCTTGCTCATTGTGCTGATTACACCCCACTTTGGCTATGGGGGTGTGTCAGAATGTCATAATTGTCTAGCCTGCAGTGGGGTACTCTATAGCGAGTCCAACCCAATTAGGGTTTCCTATATGTATGCCAACTGCTGCTAGTGCAAACCCCCTCTTCTTCACTCTTCATTTCTTCACACATCTACAACAATGGGAAACGAGTGGAGCTGCGAAGCTGGACGGATACAGGGAGCGTTCCTGAAACGACACTGCACGGTTCGAACGGACTGTGAACGAGAGTAACACGGGATACTTAGCACTGGTTATGGCAGCAGCAGAGGAGAAGCCGAGTTCGGAGCTACCTGCAACAGTGGAGGAGGTGTTGGAGCAGTACAAGGATATAATGCCTAACGACCTACCCGCAGGCGTACCTCCAGCACGCACCCACGAGCACAAGATCGTGGAGGAACCAGGTACGAAACCCATCTCACGTGCACCATACCGAGTGAGTCCGACCGAACTGATAGACATGAAGAAATAGATAGAGTATCTACTGGACAGACAACTGATCCGCCCATCCACCTCTCCCTACGCTGCACCGGTCCTCTTCATTCCAAAACCAGACGGCAGTCTTTGGATGTGCATCGACTACCGTGCACTGAACAAACAGACAGTTAAAAAACAAATACCCCATACCGCGCATAGACGACCTACTGGACCAACTGCGTGGTGCAACAGTCTTTTCGAAGTTGGACCTACGGTCGGGTTACTGGCAGATCAAGATGGCAGACAACTCGATCCACAAGACGGCGTTCCGTACCAGATACGGCTCCTACGAATACTTGGTGATGCCATTCGGACTCTGCAACGCACCAGCAACGTTTCAGGCGGAAAAGGATCACATCTTACGACCCCTACTGGACGAGTGCATAGTGGTGTACCTGGACGACATTCTTATCTACTTCAAGAACATGAAGGAGCACGTGGAGCATCTGCGGAAGGTGTTCGAGATCCTGCGGGAAAACAAGTTCTACGTGAAGTTGTCGAAGAGCGACTTCGCCCTGAAGAAGGTGCAGTTTCTCGGGCACGTGGTGAGTGCCGTGGGCGTAGACGTGGACCCGCGGGAGATCGAAGCCGTCAAGAAGTGGAAAGTACCGGAGAACGTGAAGGAGTTGCAGCAGTTCCTAGGCTTCCCCAACTACTACAACAGGTTCGTACCACAGTATGCTAAGATAGCAGCGCCATTGACCGACCTACTGAAAAAGGATACGCCCTACAAATGGGATACTCCTCATCAGCAAGCCATGGAACAGCTACAGACAGCACTGACTACAGCGCCAGTACTCATCTTGCCGGATCCAGACAAGGACTACATGGTGGAAGTAGACGCTAGTGACCAAGCAGTCGGAGCAGTACTGATGCAGGATCACGGACGCGGTTTGCAGCGCATCGCCTACCTCAGTAAGAAGCTACACGGAGCAGAACTGAACTACCCCATCCATGACAAGGAAGACTTAGCGATAGTCATAGCCTTCAAGGCATGGAGGTGTTACCTAGAGGGAGCCAAGACTACAGTCTATACTAACCACTGCAGTCTCAAATACCTGAAGTCGCAGCCGACGCTCTCACGACGACGGGTGCGGTGGGTGGACTTCCTGGAAACTCACTTCCACTATGACATCATCTACAAGCTCGGGTTGCACAACAAAGCAGATGCGTTGAGCCGCCCCGGTCATGTAGCACGCATCCAGCTCGACGGGATGAACCCTCTGCTCAAGGGTCTATTCCAACATGGGTACTTCGTGGACGCTGAGATTGCTACAGCACAGACTAAGAAGCTGTTACAGTGGGAGAAAGACTTAGCTGTAAGGAAGGGTTCAGGAAAGATTTGGGTACCGAATTACGCCCCGCTGCGGCAGATCCTATTGGAGGAGTTTCACAACGTACCTTACGCGGGACATTTCAGGAGCAACAAGACGTTAGCGGGGATAGCGAAGTATTACTACTGGCCCGGGATGGCAGCAGACGTGTAGCAGTTCGTCACCTCTTGCGACACGTGCCAGCGGATGAAGAGTAGCAAGTAGAAAAAAGCAGGGTTACTTCAGCCTCTACCCGTACCGGAGCAGCCATGGCAGGTCGATAGCCTCGACTTCATCACAGGACTTCCTTCGACCTCACGGGGACATGATTCCATCCTCGTGGTGATCGATAAGTTCTCCAAAATGGGTCACTTCATACCGACCAACGCCACAGCTACAGCTAAAGCAACTGCCCGCCTCTTCTTCGACCGCATCATCACCATCCACGGCATCCCCGCTACACTCATCTCAGACAGAGACCCAAAATTCACCAGTAAGTTCTGGAAGGAGCTCATGCAACTGTTGGGGACAAAGCTTGCAATGTCTTCAGCATACCACCCCGAGACTCACGGACAGACAGAGCGACTCAATCAAGTGGTTGAACAGTTACTGCGCACAGCTTGCAAGGACGACGTCAGCCACTGGGACACACAGTTACCGACCCTAGAGTTCGCTTACAACAACACATCACATGCAGCCACAGGGAAAACTCCTTTCTTCCTGTGCTACGGACAGGAACCACTCTCACCACAGCAGCCAACTACACCGGCACACGTCCAAGCCGCACATGACTTCGTCACGACCATGCAGCAGCTATGGGACAAGACTTAGCGATGACTCACCACGATACAGACCTCCCAAAAGCAGTATGCCGATCGTCAGCGACGTGATCACTCAGTAGCAGTCGGAGATCAGGTGCTTCTTGACACACGCAACTTGAACTTGTCTCACCTCCCATCCAAACTCCGGACTCGCTTCTATGGTCCTTTTCTCGTTAAGGCACAGGTGAAATCAGTAACATTCCGCTTGCGCTTACCAGATACATGGAAGCTTCACAATGCTTTCCATGTCCAGCTACTGAAACCCTACAAGGACCCCAACCAACAGTTCCGGGGACGGCAGCTACCGCCACCACCACCTGTTCTTATACAGGATGAACCCGAGTACGAAGTGGAACGTGTTCTCAGTCATCGGCGCCGCAACCGCAAGACCCTCGAGTTCTTGATCCGCTGGAAGAGATACGACCCCACTAAGGACAGTTGGGTTGCAGAAGCTGACATGGGTAACGCACGCCGTGCTCTCAAGGACTATCTTGTCAAGCAGGGCGTATCTCACGCCACCCAGCTTTGAGGGAGGGACGTGTGAGAGTACGACGACTTATGCGAGCTATGCTTGCTTGCCTTACTTTATTATGCTATTTCTAGCATAGGATAATCATATGCATGCATGAATTGCGTGATTTCCTAGGCTAGGTGCTTTCCTAAATTTATGATAGTTATAGCACCGAGCTAGGTTGCGTGCACCGAATTCTGGCTTTTTGGTTGCCACCGAATTGCCTTCTACCGAATTCGGGAAGGATCTGTTCGGGACGCTTCGCGACCCGCGGAACCTTCGCGTAACACCTGGTTACTGGGATTTTGTCGAGACTATATATAGCCTCGTGTTGTACCCAGGTGATCATTCAATTTAATTACAATTCTCTTTTCTGAGCTCGATCCTAGATCCTCACAGTCAGTGGCATGTGGATTTTTAGGGTGAAGCGGCCGCCAGGTTCTCCGCTTGTCTTCAAGGCTTGTTACGTTGGTCGAGGTTTCAGTCAGTGAGAGGGAGTAGACTTCTTCCAGAGCTTCTCCCCCACCCCAAAGATGACCACTCTTTGGGTGCTGCTGCACGTTGCCGCTCAGCGTGACTACGAGCTTCACTCTCCTGACTTCAGCACAGCTTTCTTACAGGGCAGCCTGCATGAGGAGATCTGGCTGCGCCGCCCTCCTGGCTTCACTTGTCGTTCCCTCCTGGTACCCAATGGAGCCTCCGGCGGCCGATCTACGGTCTCCGTCAGGCGCCACGTGAGTGGAACGACACACTCAGGACTACACTTGCGGCTCTTGGGTTCGCGCCTTCTACTGCTGACCCATCGCTGTTTCTACGCACCGACACTTCGCTGCCGCCGTTCTACATCCTCGTGTACATCGATGACTTGGTCTTTGCCACTGCTGACACTGAGGCTCTCGCCTGGGTGAAGTCGGAGCTGAAGAAGAGACACACGTGCACAGACCTGGGTGTGCTGGCAGCTACCTTGGCTTGCAGATCACCCAGGACAGAGCACGCCACACCATCACACTGACTCAGTCACACATGGTGCAGCAGGTCCTTCAGCGCGGCTTCACTTGGTCCTCGCCACAGCATACTCCTGTGGCAACAGGCCACTCACTCTCAGCTCTGCCTTTGGATGAGTCTATAGAGCCGAGTGGCCCGTACCCAGAGCTAGTGGGCTGCCTCATGTACCTGATGACCTGCACTCGACCTGACCTTGCATACCCTCTTGGCCTTCGGGCCCGCTGCGTAGCTCCTGGTAGGCACCGAAAGGCGCACATGGATGCTACGAAGAGGGTACTGCGCTACTTGTGCAGTACATTGGGCATGGAGCTCGTGCTTGGAGGGCGGAGCCCAGTTGTCCTCACTGGGCACTCGGACGCTTCTTGGGTTGACGACCTAGCTACGCAGCGGTCGTCACAGGGTTACACCTTTAGCCTTGGTTCTGGTTCAGCATCTTGGTGGTCTACACGCTCGTCTTCAGTTCTCGGCTCCAGTTGTGAGGCTGAGATCTACGCCACAGCCATGGCTGTACAAGAGCTACGCTGGCTCACCTACCTGCTGACCAACTTGGGAGAGCGACCTCGTTCTCCTCCAGTGCTGTACGTCAACAACCAGGTCGCCATTGCCTTGTGTCAAGAGCACAGATTAGAGCACAAAACGAAACACATCGCTCTGCGTGACTACTTTGCTCGAGAGTTGCAGCAGCGTGGCCAGCTTCGTCTTGCTCACGTGGCCACTCGGGCCAACACTGCTGATATATTCACCAAGGCACTTCCGTCTGGTGATCATCAGCGTTTTTGTACTTTTTTAGGCCTTGTGCCCACGTTTTCTCACTTGCTATAGACTTTGCCTGTACTGCGATCTATATATATGCATGCATGTTTGCTGTGCTAGGTAGAGATCACTGTACTGCCGTTGTTGCATATTTAGCTCTGCATATGAGTTGGCCTTGTGGCCCTTTGCTTATGCTCAGTGTGTGTCGTGACGTTGTGATTCACCTTTAGCTTGCTTTGCTTCTCTTGCCTGGTCTTGTGACCGCTTATTCTCCCCCAGTTTGCCTATGGGGGTGTGTCAAAGTATATGCATGTTATATGTGTGTAGGCTGTAGTGGAGTAGCCAATATGGGGTACAACCCCAATTAGGGTTTGATATTTGTACCCAACTTTTCCATAGTGCACTCATTTCCTACTGCTGCTAGATTCTAAGAATCCCAACCCCGCGCTCTTACGCTAAGTTGATCGTTGGTGAGTACTCCTCTCAGTCGGAGACAACCATGGATGTAGAGATGGCATCCTGGAAGTCGAGAGGCACTTACGTCGGCGCAGTTCCCCCTCCTAGGGCGAATGTAGTCGATGGCATGTGGATTTTCAGAGTGAAGCGGCCGGCGGGTTCTCCGCCCGTTACGTTGCACGAGGCTTCAGTTTAGCGCCAGAGAGTTGACTTCTTCCAGACCTTCTCCCCCACCCCAAAGATGACCACTCTTTGTGTGCTGTTGCACGTTGCCACTCAGCGTGATTATGAGCTTCACTCTCTGAACTTCAGCACAGCTTTCTTACAAGGTAGTCGGCATGAGGAGATCTGGCTGCGCCGCCCATCTGGCTTCACTGGGTCGTTTCCCACAAGTACCCAGAGGAGCCTCCGCCGGCTAGTCTATGGTCTCTGTCGGGCACCTCGTGCATGGCATGACACACTGAGGACGACACTTGCGGCTCTTGGGTTTGCACCTTCCACTACTGACCCGTCGTTGTTTCTGCGCACCGACACTTCACTACCGCCGTTCTACATCCTCGTGTACGTCGATGACTTGGTCTTTGCGACTGATGACACTGAGGCTCTCGCCCTTGTGAAGTCAGAGCTGCAAAAGAGACACACGTGCACAGACTTGGGTGAGCTGCGCAGCTACCTTGGCCTGCAGATCACCCGGGACAGAGCACGGCGCACCATCACACTGACTCAGTCACACATGGTGCAGCAGGTCCTTCTGCGATTCGATGTTCAGTACTCCTTGCCAGAGTCCACTCTTCTGCCTTCAAATGAGTTCGTAGAGCTGAGTGGTCCATATTTAGAGCTTCTGGGCTGCCTCATGTACCTGATGACCTACACTCGACCTGTCCTTGCTTACCCTCTTAGCATCCTGGCACGCTACGTTGCGCCCGGGAGACACCTACAAGAGCACTGGGAGGCCGCTAAGAGGGTGTTGTGCTACTTGTGTAGTACGTCTGGCATGGGGCTCGTGCTTGGAGGACGGGCTCGAGTTGTCCTCACAGGACACGTAGATGCTTCTTGGGTTGACGACTTGGCTACGCAGTGGTCGTCACACGGTTACACGTTCAGCCTTGGCTCCGGCTTTGTTTCTTGGCGGTCTACCCGCTCGTCTTCTGTTTTCAGTTCCAGTTGTGAGGCTGAGAACTACGCAAGGGCCATGGCTTCACACGAGTTACGCTGGCTCACCTACTTTCTGTCCGACTTGGGCGAGCCGCCTCGTTCTCCTCCAGTTCTGTACGTCGACAACAAGGCCATGATTGCCTTGTGCCAAGAGCACAAAATGGAGCACAGGAGGAAGCACATCACTCTGCGTTACTTCCTTGCGCGAGAGTTGCTGCAGCGTGGACAACTTTGTCTTGCTTACGTGGCCTCTTGATCCAACATTGGTGATATCTTCACCAAGGCACTTCAGCCTTGTGATCATCATCGTTTCTATACAGATCTACGCCTTGTGCCTACTTGGCCTTACTTGCTCACTTCCTGCGTTACTTGTACTCATTTCACTGCTAGAAGGAGCGAGAAGCCCCGGAGTCAAGTGTGAAAGTGAGGGAGGACGAGGACGACGCAGTACCTGAGAGCGCAGTCTCACCAGTACCTGAGAGCGTAGACGCACTGGCACCTAGAGCAGCAGCCTCACAAGCACCTAGTGCAGCAGTACCAATGCCCGGGTTGGGCTGGAAACACCGGAAACCCTCATTCTCCTCACTATAAGTCACAGCATACATAGCAGCAAGGATAGCATCAAAATCAAGATCAAAGATCGCTACACCAGCCCTAAGAAGCTCATCCCAGTGAGGGATCTCACTAGCCCCAGGGAACTGCTGACGCCAAGCGTCCGTCAGGCGGCCAAAGCAGCGCTGGGTGGCGTGGGCACCCCCACACTGCTCACCCGCGCGGTCGCCGGAACGAAGAACGTAGGTGCAGGGACCAGTACCCCCACCCCTCTGACGCCCAGCGTACCACTCACGAAGCTGCTGAGGCGGAGGGATGTCCCGCGAGCGCTGCTGCTGCTGCCGCTGCGAGCGCTGGCCACCACCACCGCCGCTACGCTGCTGGGTACCACCCCGACCAGCTCCACCTCCGCCACCACCACCGCCTCCTCCGCTGCCGCCTCCACCGCCTCCACCTCCGCCGCCTCCACCTCCGCCGCTGCCTCCACCACCACCGCTGCCACCACCACCACCGTCTCCGCCGCTGCTGCCACCACCACCACCACCCCCGCCACTAGTCCCGCCGCCACCCCCACTCCCTCCGCCGCCACCGCCGCCACCGCCACCGCCCCCTCCAGCTCCACCCGCGCCCTTGCCCCCCTTGCCCTTGCTGGAGCGACGTCTCCCACTAGGGGCAGACGCCGCGCCGACCGACTCAAGACCAAGCAGGTCGGCAGCAGCACCAGAGGCAACAGAGGGCAGCAAGGGGGAAGGAGAGCACCCCTCAAAGATGGGGGTGCGAGGGTCACCACGAGAAGCACCTACAGCGACTATGCTCTTCTCCGCTGCGAGGAGGGCCTTCTCGAGGAGGTCGACGGTGAGGGTGGTGGGACAGACTGCGAGAAAGTGGTCCCTGACGACGCGAAGGGAGTCAGGGAGGCGCGCGACTACGTAGTAGAGAGCGATGTACATGGGGGGTGGGTTCTTAGCGCAGAACTCAGCAGGAAGGGCGGCGCGGTAGCGAGTGTCACTAGTGCGGAGGTGCGTAATGAGGTCAGCGACAGTGGGAAAGGCAGAGAGGCCAGGAAAGAGGTAGGGAAGCATGAGACGGCTCAGTGCAGCAGTGGCAGGGGAGGAGTAGCGCGCAACTACAGCGTCGTACAAGGTCTGAGCACTCTTGTACTGACTAAAGTGCGCGCGCTCAGAGGTAGGGAGGTGGCGACGCACAGCAAGACGTGCAGCAGCATCGCGGGTGGCCCACTGAGAGCGCACAGTGGGATCAGCATCAGCAGCAGGAGCAGGAGAGGCGCCAGAGGTGAGGTCAAAGAGAGAAAGGCCGTCAGCTCTGTCGCACTGTAAGAACAGCTGCAGGTCGTCTAACCAATGGCGCGACCCTCAGCGTCAAAAGCTAGGACACTAGGGGTAGCCATGGCGACGACAGCGAAGCAGTGCAAGCAGTAGGGGGAGAGCACGCAGTGGCAGTGGGACTGTGCTCACCAGGCAGGGCAGGTCGTGCAGCTCTGCAGAAAGGCGGCTCGGCGACCGGGCGGCTCGGGTGCACAGCGGCTCGGCTGCAGGGCGGCTCGGGTGCAGGGCGGCTCGGCTCCCGGGCGGCTCGGCGGCAGGGCGGCTCGGGGGCAGGGCGGCTCGGCTCCCGAGCGGCTCGGCGACGGGGCTGCTTGAGAGCCGGGGCAGGGGCCGCATGAGAGCCGGGGCGGGGCCGCTTCAGAGCTGGCGGCCGGGCCGCAAGAGAGCCGGCGGCGGGGCCGCTTGAGAGCCGAGGCAGGGGCCGCGTCAGGGCCGGCGGCGGGGCCGTAAGAGAGCCGGGGCGGGGCCGCAAGAGAGCCGGCGGCGGGGCCGCAAGAGAGACGGCGGCGGGGCCGCGTGAGAGCAGGGGCGGGGCCGCGTCAGGGCCGGCGGCGAGGCCGCGAGAGAGCCGGGGCGGGGCCGCGATCAGGAGGCGGCGGCGGGGCCGCGTTAGAGCCGGCGGCGGGGCCTCGTCGAGGCGGGCGGCGGGGCCGCGCTGGAGCCGGCGGCGAGGCCGGCTAAGAGCCGGCGGCGGGGCCCCGTCAGAGCCGATGGCGGGGACGCGTCAGGGCCGGCGGCGGGCTGCGATCAGCGGGCGGCGGGGCCGCGTCGGAGCCGGCGGCGGGGCCGCGTCAGAGCCGGCGGCGGGGCCGCGATCAGCGGGCGGCGGGGCCGCGTCAGAGGAGGCGGCGGGGCCGCTGCAGAGGAGGCGGCGGGGCCGCGTCAAGCAGGGGTGGGGGGGCCGCGTCAGAGGGACAGCGGGGCCGCGAGAGCAATGGCGACCCGAAGGGTCGCGAAAAAAAAAATGCGCGCCTCGGGGCGCGCTTCGGTGGGCCCTAAAAAAACGGTCCTTAGGAAGGACCCGCTCTATACCATGTGAAACAAGTAAACAGGAATGAATGAACTAGCAGTGAAATGAGTACAAGTAGGAAACCCTAGAATTGTGTACCCCCTATAGGCTAACCCCCTATAGCCTACACAAGCATAACATATATAATGTTTGACATGCTTGTACTATGATCTATATTCTTATACCTGTCAGAATCCCAACCACTAGACCATTGGGATAAAAGGGCTTGTTTAAGTAGCGGGTCAGTGCGCCCATAACCCCCCAGGCCAATGTGCCTGTAACCCTTCCCTAGGATCAATCGCGGATCACCACTGGACCTCTGACACCCCCCCGCACTGGGATGCCCGACGTGCATACACCGGGATTCGAACCCGAGACCTTCGCTCTGATACCATGTCAAAATCCCAACCACTAGACCATTGGGATAAAAGGGCTTGTTTAAGTAGCGGGTCAGTGCGCCCATAACCCCCTAGGCCAATGTGCCTGTAACCCTTCCCTAGGATCAATCGGGGATCACCAGTGGACCTCTGACAATACCTGCATGCTTACACTTGCTAGGTTTTGATCTCTGTACTGCTTGTTCCACTTGATATAACTCTGTATGTGAACGGGCCTTGTGGCCATTTGCTTGTGCTTAGAGTGTGTGGTGACTTCGTGATCTACCCTGAGCTTGCTTTGCTTTTCTTGACTGGTCTTGTGACCCCTTGTTCTACACGCGCTACACCACGGTCTTCCCTTTGCACATCAAGGGGGGGGTCCCTGATGTTTTGATCCCTTGGATCCGTGCTGTTCATCTACAACACCGCGAGCGGTTCGAGATAGACCTTCCCGTCCTACGTCCGCACTCTGACATAGGTGGTGAGTTTTCCTCAGACCTCCGGGCTGAGACCGTCAGTAAGGGAGGACGCTGGAGGAGAAGGTAGAGGGACATGCGGTGGAACAGAGGAAGGACCAAGTGCCATCTTATGCATGTCGGGGACGGGAGGAGGACGCTCATACGGAACACGACGGCCAGTGCGAACAACGCGAACATGCGACATAGGACGAGATGCAGGCTCACGACGCTCAGAAAGACCTTCGGGCTGCTCAGTGTAAGGAGAAGGAGCTGGCAGTGGGGAGGCTGGCTGTAACTGCGACTGGGATTGGTCAGGCGGTGGACACTGTAAGGGAGGAGTAAGGCCAGTAGAAGGCGGGAGGCCAAGAACCTGCTGAAGCAATGGAACGAAGTACGGTCGCGGCCGCACAGCGCCTCCAGAACCAGCACCGACAGCACCAGCACCCCTAGAGACAGCACCTCCAGCTCCAGGGTCTCCAGTTCCAACGCCTGCAAGTACCACCGGCTCCAGCAACTCCAGCTCCAGTACCTCCAGCAGCTCCAACTCTAGTGGCTCCAGCGCCAACAACAGCTCCAGTTGCACCTCCAGCTCCAGCAGCTCCAGTACCTCCACTATGAGCACCTCTGGGACCAGCGGCTCCTGCACCTCTAGCAGCTCCAGCTCCAGCTCCTGAAGCACCTCCAACTCCAGCAGCTCCTGTACCTCCTGTACGAGCACCTCCGAGACCAGCGGCTCTAGCACCTCCAGTAGCTCTAGCTCGAACACCTGTAGCACCTCCAGCTCCAGGGCCTCCAGCGGCAGGCCCCCAAGCTCCAACAGTGCCACTACGGAGGTTCCAGCGCTGACAAACCACCCGCGCAGCTGTGGTGGAGAGAGAGGCTCCTGCCAGGACGAGACACCCGTAGGACCTCCAGCAGACAAAGTACCTCCTGGCTCAGCACGCTTTGGCTTAGCAACCCCACGCTCCGCACTCTCAGGCTCAACACCCCTAGGCTCCGCACCCTCACACTCAGCAACCCTACGCTCTGCACCCCCAGGCTCCACATGCTCAGGCTCAGCACCCCTAGGCCATGCACCTGCAGGCTCTGCACCCCAGACGCAGCACCCCTAGTAGCACCTGAGTCGACAGCTACCTCGACATGCTCGACAGGGTCTACCTGGGACACACTTGAGGGAGCAGGACCTTGAGGGGGGAGGTATTTTCGGGAGGAGGACCTCGTGCGTGGAAGAGGGGCGGGGGGGGAAGAGGGGTTGTGCGGTAGGGGAAGAGATGGTAAAAGCAAACCGACTTGTCAAACGTGACGTCCTGAGACGGCAGGACACGGCGCGAGGTGGGGTGGTAAAACTGCCAGCCAGGCACGTCACAGGGAAAGCTAAGGAAGACACAGGGAATGGCGCGAGAGGAGAGCTTGTCAGCGGAAGTATTGTGGACAAAGGCACGAGATCCCCAGACCTGTAACACTGGCGCATCGCCAACCTCTCCCGTCCAACACAGTGTTGGCGAGGTCTCCGGCAAGGAGATACGGGGCCAGAGGCAGAGCTGATGCGCAGCGTAGCAGACCGCAAACGGCCACAGAAAATGGGGGGCAGCTGCATGGATCATGGAGGTACGAGCAACCTCCATGACTAAGCCAATACGGTGCGCAGCAACCCCATTCTGCTGCAGAGAGGCCGAAAGCGTGAACGTCTGGGGAATGCCCTCCCCATGACAAAAGTCCAGCAAGAGGTCTGAGGAAAACTCACCACCTATCTCAGAGTGCAGAAAAAGGACGGGAAGGTCTGTCTGGAACTGCTCGCGGAGCTGGAGATGAACAGCGCGGATCTAAGGGATCAAGACATCAGGGACCTCCCCCTTGCTGCGCAAGGGGAAGACCGTGGTGTAGCGCGTGTAGTCGTCGACAACCAGCAGAATGTAGCGCTAGCGGCCCTGTCCACGGACGCGATTTAGGCCTCACACGTCCATGTGGAGAGTCTGCAGGAGAGCAGTCGTCGGGGGGAACGAGGAGTGAGGAGCGGCGTGCTGCCACCCCTGGATATAGGGAAGACAGGGAGGGGCAGACGAGGGTGGGAGGGGAGGCAGAGACCTGGGAAGACCAGAGACAAGGAGACGGGAGTGCATATCACGGAGGCATGCCACGGAGGGGTGACCAAGGTGGTGGTTCCAAAGGAGCGTCTGGTGTGACAGGGCGCGACACGGGCAGGGGGGCGCAAGCTGACCTGACGTAGACGCAGATGCAACTACCCGAGGAGGCGCAGTAGTCAGTGTGTACAAACTCGACCCAGGCCGACGGGTGAACGTGGCCAGGTGCCTGCCAGCCCAAGAGCACGTACAGATCGCCACACGCTGTCCTCTAGGGGTGAAGGTATCAACCCACGCATCCTGTAGGACGGCGTTGCTCACCAATTTCATAGAGAACAAGGGGAGTTGAAGACCTGACAGTGAGCCAGATGGAACCGCCGTACACGGTAGAACAATGGAGGAACGTGCAAGGACTGGGCCCCTAGAGGGGTCAGCCAGAGAGACAGCAACACGTGCAGAGGGCAGTGTGACTATGGTACCGTCGCGAAAGAAACAGCGGGAAGCACCTTAGTCAAGCGTGAAGGTGTGCAAGGCCGTAGCAGATGCAATACCAGAGAGAGCAGACTCACTAGCACCTAGAGCAGCAGACTCACTAGCATCTAGAGCAGCAGACTCACTAGCACCTAGAGCAGCAGCCTCTATACCTGGGTCTGGCGGCATACAATGGTAACAGTCACCCTCAGCACTAACAGTCAATGCATACATGGCAGCACGGATAGCATTATAATCAGGAGCAAATATATCCACACCCTGCCTAAGCAGCTCTGCCCAGCGGGGGAGCTCAGCCGCGTTGGGAAATTCTGCGCGAAAGGCGTTTTCAAGACGAGAGAAGCAGCGGTACTGGGTGTGAAGCTTCCGGCATGTCTGACCTGCGTGGGATGAGTCTGGTGTCAGCCTCTGGTGATGAGGGGAGAAGTAGGGCGTCGCCTGTGGCGCCGGCTTAGGGCATCGCCGGTGGCCGACGTGATGTCCAACAAATCGACATGAAAGTGAAATTGACGCCTGCAGGGGAGGAGCAGGTTGAGGAGGTGCAGCGGACTTTGGTGAAGCCGACGAAGAAGGCACCAGCAGGGCAGCAGCCGACAGGGGATCTGGCAGCAGCGAAGCCGTCCGAGGAGAAGTCGGCGCTCGGGCAGTCGGCAGGGGAGCTGCCCACAAGGGAGAAGTCGAGGAGGAAGCCGACTGAGGTGCAGCAGGACGTTGAGGGCAGATGACAAAGGAGGGGACGCCGAGGATTCCACCGACAACGACGTGGTGGAGGTCCGGTCTAGGCCACGGCAGTCAGGCCGAATTCGGAGGCCGCCCGACTTCTACGTACCGGCTGCCTTCACCACAGCGTACGACGAGGTTGACGACGACCTGCTATACGATGACGCCGAGGAGGATGAGGAGTTGACGGAGCTCGACCTCGACATGCACGCCGACCTCGAACACCGCTGGGACATCTCGACGATGACGGTGAAGGAGGCGTTGGCAAGTTGGAAGGGCAAGGCAGTGAAGGCCGCCATGGAGGAGGAGATCTGCAGTCTCATCAGTATGGGAACTTGGGAGCTGGTCGAACGCCCACCCAGGGTGAACATCATGAAGAACCGGTGGGTGTTGACGAGGAAGTACCGTATCGACGACACCGTCGAGCGCGAGAAAGCAAGGCTGGTTGTGAAGGGCTTCACGTAGGTGTATCGTGCCGACTGACGAGACGTACGCACCGGTGAGCAGCTACGACACGCTGAGGATCTTCCTCAGCGTCGACGCCATCCTCAACCTCAACCTGATGCAACTTGACATGAAGAACGCCTTCCTGTAGAGCAAGCTTGACCGGGTTCTGTACATGTACCAGCCTGACTACTTCAATGACGGGACCGGCCGGGTGTGCAAGTTACTGAAGAGTCTCTACGGGTTGAAGTACTTGCTGCTACTGTTGTACAAGGCTCTCAACGACATGTTGGTCGGCGCCGGGTGGAAGAAGTGCCAGGTCGACACTGCGCTCTACTTCAAGGTCGGCGACGATGGCGTGGCCTGCTGGGTGTTGGTCTATGTCGACGACCTGCTCGTCGCCAGCAACAATACCGCGATGCTGAAGGAGCTTAAGGAGCTGTTGGAGACCGCCTTCGAGCTGCGCTGGATCAAGCCAGTGCAGAAGTACCTCGGGCTGGAGATCGTGCGTGACAGGCCGGCAAGGAAGTTGTGGCTGCACCAGCAAGGCTACGCCGTCAAGCTGCGTAGGCGGTTCCTTGACGAGGAGCAGACCGAGCGCACACCGAAGACGCGAGTCTCCGTCAACTTCGTGGTCGCATGCGAGGGAGGTGCAGCCGACCTGCAGTAGTGGGCTGACTTGGGTGGGCGCCGACTTCAGGAGGTCGACTTGGGAGGTCGACCTGACAGGGCATCGACTTGGTGACGCCGAGCTGGTGATGCCGACTAGGTGTGGTCGGCTGTGAGGATCTAGGATCGAGCTCAGAAAAGAGAATGTGAATTGAATGAATAACCTGGATACAACACAAGGCTATATACAGGCTCGACACAAGGCCCCATAACCAGGTGTTACGCGAAGGTTCCGCGGGTCGCGAAGCGTCCCGAACAGATCCTTACCGAATTCGGTAGAAGGCAATTCGGTGGCAACCGAAAGCCAGAATTCGATGCACGCAACCTAGCTCGGTGCTATAACTATAATAAAATATAGGAAAACACCTAGCCTAGGAAATCAAGCAATTCATGCATGCATATAATTATCCTATGCTAGAAATAGCATAATAAAGTAAAGGCTGTTATAGTCACAGTAGGCTCTAATGTGCCTAAAACGAAAGATAGAGTGCACAGTCAGATTTCTGCACTGCTGCTTCAAACGTTCATAGCGATCTGCTCACAACTCCAAATGACTTCATTCAACTTGGATCTAGAGCGCCTTAACGTCGCCTACAATAGGCAATTTAAATCGCAAGCTTTCATTAAGCACTGACGACACAGCGTCGGTTTGAACAAACGGCACTATGGCAGCAACATAGTCTTAGAACACAAGATAGGAAGAGTTAGGAAGAGTTACGAGTTGGGAATGACTCCCAGCTCCTACAAACCCCAAGAGCCAAGGTACAGTTATGTGGAACAGTGCCACACTGTCCCCAACCACGAAGGGTCTCGAAACTACCCTTCACTAGGGCCTACACCAAGTGAAATATTACACTACACAAAGTAATGTAACTATCTTCAATATCTTGAGGTGCACCCTTTTGGCGAGCTTCGAAATCACTTGAGTCTTGACACCAAGGCTCGGGCTCTTCATCACAAAATCATACTTGAGTTCTTGATGGGTCTTCTGCACACACCTGCGACACGCCGAACGTTCGACACAGGACAAAATAGAAACCGCGCACGACAAAATAAAAACCGCGCGCGAGACACAAACGACCACGTAACACGCGTCTAGCGATAACTCGCTATTGACTCAACACACACACTCGACATCATGACTCAACATTCACACACAATTATAAGCATGAAATATATATTATCCCATGCCCTCATACCATTCCATACACACACACATGCACGCACACGGACAACAAGCCGAGTGCAAACTGTAGGGTTGCACCAACACTTCCAATGCTGCTGCTCCACCAGCCTCTTGGTCATCATGTCAGCCGGTTGCCTCGTGGTCTTCATGTACCGCAACTCAACTTCACCCGCGGTCACCATGCTCCTCGTCCAATGCCACTTCACCCTCATGTGCTTTGTGAGTCCATGCAACACAGGGTTTAGCAAGAGCAATGGCACCCTGGTTGTCACACTAGATTGGGGTAGGTCCTTGCTGCTCCTCCCCCAATTCAGCCAACAAACGCCGCTGCCACACAATCTCCCGTACGGCACAGAAGAGTGCCATGTAGTCGGACTCCACAGAGCTCAAAGCTTGGTCAACCTGCTTCTTGCTCTCCCAAACAGTTGGGCCTCCACCAACACAGCATATGAAGCCTCCCACACTTGTCATGACCTTCACTCTAGCCGAAGTTGGCGGCCAATGCCTCCAGGTACTTCCGTTGGTGCACTCGCATGCTCCGCTTCTCCACGTCTCGTTCGATGTGGAGCCCAAGGTAGAAGTTCACGTCACCAAGGGACTTGCACTTGAACTTTTCTTGCAGATTCAGCATCACCTCCTTCACAAGGTCAGAAGAGGGTGAGAAGATGAGGATGTCATCCACGTACACCACCATGAAGCTCCTCTGCTCCCCCTCACCAAGCATGAACAAGGAGTGATCGGCCGTTGAGGGAGTGAAGCCGATCCCCTCCAACACTTCGCGCAGCTTCATGTACCATTGCTTAGGGGCCTGCTTCAGCCCATAGAGGGCCTTCTTCAGCTTCCACACTCTGCCACTACCATCGTCAAACCCCTCTGGCTGCGCCATAAAAATCTCCTCCTCAAGGATGCCGTTAAGGAATGCCGTTACGATGTCCATTTGTTTTACTACCCATCCTTTGATGGCGGCTCCCGCAAATAGGGTTCGCAGTGTCGTCGGCTTCACCACAGGGGCAAACAGCTCCTTGAAGTCCACCTTCTCCTTCTGCTGGCATCCGACTTGATTTTGAAGAGCCACTTGGACGTTATCGCCGTACGCCCCTCCGGTAGCTCCACCAATTCAAACATGTCATTCTCCTCGATGCTCTTCAGCTCGCTCTCCATGGACTTCTTCCACTCCTCAGCATCACTACTCTCCAAAGCCTCCTTGAGAGTTGCTGGTTCTCCCGGCATCTCCATCGGAGAGAAGAACACGAAGGCACACTCCTCGTAGTCACTCTCCTCGTCGTCTCCGACCATCATTGCCGCTCCGGCCAGGGCTGTCTTGCCCTGCTTTCCCAGTGCATCATAGGTCAGCCTATTAGGGGGTTGAACTCTCCTCTTGCCCCTTCCTTCCTCCTCAGCTACAGGGACTTGAAGGCCTTGGCGTTGCTGCGGTGTGGCTCGGATCCGTGGAGCGCTCGTAGTACGGGAAGGAAGTGTCGGTGCACGCTCGCTCACTTGCTGCACCTCCTCCTCTTCTTCCTCTGCATCCTTGGCCTCCTCTTCCCCATTCACAAGGGAAGATTGCCTTGTGCTGGTGCTGCCGCTGCTCAACTCCAAAGGCAGCTCCACGTGCTCCAAGCCGGAACTCTTCACCTCTCCAAACCGCACGCCTATCTTCGCCTCATTCTCCGCCTTCCAATCCTTGTACATGAAGTTCTCCATGAACTTGCAGTCCCTTCTCACCAAGAACTTCTTGGTGAATGGGTCCCAAAGAAGCCACCCTTTGCTGTTTTGAGCCATGCCCAAGTGCACAGCCAATATCGCCTTGGCACCAAGCTTGTTGTGCCGAAGATGCTTAGGCATGAGCGCCATGCACATGCACCCGAACACCCGAAGCATATCCACCTTTGGCTTTCTTCCAAGCCACTCCACATAGGGCACCCATTTGTCTGCTCCCACATGAGTCAAAACTCTGTTCTTGGCCACACACGCGCTCTGCACCGCATCAGGCCAGAAATAGCCGGGTAGCCAGGCTTCAATGAGCAACCCGCGTGCCGCCTCCGTAATCGTCCGATTCGCTCGCTTGGCGATGCCGTTCATTGCAGGGGAGTATGGCATGGTGAGGGAGTGCCAAATGCGGAGATAACTGCAGCAACGGGAGTTAGACTACGGGCTAGGCACGTGTGCTCGTGTGATCTCTGCGTTCTCTGTTCCTTGGTCGTTTTCCTTGTGCGCACACTACTTGCTAGTTCACGGGGAAAGTTGGCAAGAGTTCCACTAGGAAAAGTTCAGAACAATTGGGTACAATGAAGTTGGCATAGCAAGACTACATCAGAGCAAGCATTCAGGTTGGCCAACTGCCAGCGCAGCTTGGTCGACCGCGTTCCAGCACGACTTGGTCGACCGCGCTCCAGCAAGGCAAGGTTGACGGCGTGCCAACGTCGCAGGTTGACGGCGTGACAGCGTTGCTCACGCAGGACAGCAGTGCACCCTGCTTCGCAGTTGCGTGCAGGTGATTGGCGTGCAGAGCCTCGTCACCTACACAGCGCACAACACCACGTCAACCTCGAGCTGACGACTGCCTCTGATCGGCCACGTCGACCTCGGGATACCACCACCGAGGTCGTGCTCGCCAACTTCGCCTGGGCGACCGTCGTACTCCTCCGCAGCACTTCGTCACCCAGGTAACCTGGTCGACCGGGCAACCGCGTCGACCAGCAGCTCCCGTTCGTGCCCTTCGACCTCCCAAGTCGACGACCACCTCCACGTCGACCTCACCAGGTCGACGACACCATCGGTCGACCTCCTTCAGGTCGATGTCCCCTCTGGTCGACCAGCTCCACGTCGACCAGCACAGTCGTCGGCCGACCACCCACGTCGGCTGCCCGAAGCGCGTCACGAAGTTGGCGCCCCGCTACTCGACGCCCGACTGCTCGGCGTCTTGCGTAGCCGGCCGCTGAAGTCGGCTTCGACGTCCTCCGCAGGTCGACTCCCAAGTCGACCTCCCCGAAGTCGGCGCCACCCTGAAGTCGACGCCCGTGCAGTGGTCCCCCGTGCAGGTCGACCTCCTCGTCGACCAGCTCACCCACTGCTGCAGGTCGGCTGCTCCCCTCACACCCGACCACGAAGTCGGCTCCGCCCAAGCGAGGACGGGGCCAACACCCAACTCCCGTTGACACCAAATAATATTCTTCTTTAGCCACAACCCAAACTCCTTGCTCAGGAACTCTCCCCCTCGATCAGTGCGGATTGACTTGACTAGACGGTCTTGTTGCCGCTCCACCATCGGGAACCAATCCGTCTTCAACGTTTCAGCCACGTCGCTCTTCTTGGCCAGCACATACACCCAAGTCATGCGGGTGTAGACGTCGACAATGGTGAGAAAATACTCAGCTCCAGCAGCTCCAAGCTTCAGGGGGCCCACCACGTCCATCACCACCTCATCAAGCGGTGCCTTAGCCGTCACCTCCGAACTAGAGAACGGGAATCGGGTGAACTTGGCTTGCATGCACGCCGGGCAGCCAAGTAACTCATTGGGATCCCCCTTCACACGTATGCCATCAACCATCTCATTCTTCACTAGCTGCTGCAAGATGGGCAGGGCCACATGCCCCATGCGCCGATGCAATGTGAGCCAATCACACTCCCCCGTAGCCGAAGTTGGATTGGAGAATGCCGCGCTCACAATAGCGCCCCACATACTCTCTCCGTAGTCCTCCTTCGTTGCTGCCTCGGGGTTCTCCTCACCCTTTTGCTGCTCCTTGGTTGCTGCACCACTCTCCCTAGGTTCACTGAACTTGCTGGTCCCTCCAGGTTTGCTCTTCTTGAGCTCATTCTCCTTAGCGCGACCGTTCGCGCCATCGTCGCTACCAGCCGCTCCATCCTTGGTGCTGATGCTTGCTGCCACTTGCCTCTCCTTAGGCATAGGGACCACTAGGATCTGCCACATCTCGTTGTAGAAATCCCTGTCCTCATGAAGGTCCCAAAGAATTCGATCGCCAAGCCTTGCGGTGGAGGTCTTGGCTCCCTTCGAGTTCGTGTCCATGCCGGCCTTTGCCAACCACCGCACGGAGATCAGGTTCGCAGCAAGGCTGGGCACCCAAAGCACGTTCTTGAGGCCCACCATCTTCCCATCCGCACCCTTGAACATGGCCTTGCCCATGCCTTTCACCTCCGCTCGCTGCCCCAAAGCCGATGTGACATGCTTCACCGGTGACGGTTCGAGTTCGGAGAGCAAGTCCGGGCGAGGTGTCATGCTATAGGTAGCGCCACTATCGATCACCCAATAGTCCAGGGGGTGTAGGGTCACCTTCCCCACAGCTGCTGGCTCCTCAAAGCCTTCATCCTTCTCTGGACCAGCTGGTACTTGCGTCGACACGAAGTAGAATAGACCCGGGTACCGATCGTCGCTCGGGTCCTTGTCGTTGTCTCCGCTCTTCATGTTTGCAGCTCCGCCACCGCGACCGCCACGGCCTCCACGGCCTCTTCCTCTCCCTCCTCCTGCTCCTCTACCCTCCTGGCTTTGAGCAGGGGTCCATCCTTCAGGGAGTTTGAAGCAATCGCGCCACATGTGCCTGGTCTTGTGGCAATAGTGACATTCACCGTCAAATCGGCCGCGACCGCGACCGTAGCTCTTGCCGTCGCTGCCACTCCCGCGGCCTCCACTGAAGTTGCTGCCACCAAACCTTCCTCCCCCTCGTCCTCTGCCTCTTCCATGGCCATATCCACGGCCGATGCTCGCTACCCCTGCGCCATCCGCACTCGCCAACTCACGGCGGCGGAAATCCTCTTGAAGGATAGCTCGCTTCACGTCTTCAAGCGAGAGGCGGGGCAAGTCGCGATTCAGGTTGATGATGAGCGAGGACCATGACTCAGGGAGTAGGGCCAGCAACTTGGTCTTCTTTTGGAGCTCACTATAGTTCAAATAAGCTCCCTCAAGCCGAGTCAACAAGTCGAAGAATTTCTGCACCCCTTCTTCAACCGCTTCATCCTCTTCAATTCGTAACGTCGCCATTTGCCGTTCCAACACAACAGCTACCGCCGCTGTTGCACGAGCGTGTACACCCTTGAGAGCAGCCCATGCCTTTGGTCCCTTCTCTGGTTCACGCTGGAATGGCTTGATGTGACGGATCTGGCTGCTCCCCAACGCTTGCCCTAGTAAGAGGTAGCCTTGTGCGCTCTTCCGCACCCATGGGCTCTTCTCCGGGTCGTTCTCGGGGCGCTTCTCCGTTCCTTCCATCACCTCAAGCAGGTCATAGTGATCAAACGCGTTCTCCATTCTAAAGGACCACTCAGCAAAGTTGTCACCGTTGAACTTGTCAAGATCAAACACTCTAGGCTCGTCCCTAGATGGGCCAACACTTGATTGCACGGGCGCATGGCTGAGTCACGGGGTTGGCCTTGAGCTTGGGCTTCTCCACTGCCACCAGCAACTCTGCCACCCCTTTTCTCAGGTCCCGCCATTGTCGAAACTGCTCCAAGGGGCTCTGATACCACTTGTTATAGTCACAGTAGGCTCCAATGTGCCTAAAACGAAAGATAGAGTGCACAGTCGGATTTCTGCACAGCGTCTTCAAACGTTCATAGCGATCTGCTCACAACTCCAAATAATTTTATTCAACTTGGATCTGAAGCGCCTTAACGTTGCCTACAATAGGCAATTTAAATCGCACGCTTTCATTATGAACTGACGACACAGCGTTGGTATGAACGAACGGCACTATGGCAGCAACATAGTCTTAGAACACAAGATAGGAAGAGTTAGGAAGAGTTACGAGTTGGGAATGACTCCCAGCTCCTGAGAGAGCAACATATCCTAAGGCCTTAGGTATGTTGCTCAATCTCGTACTCGGGTTCATCCTGCACAAGAACAGGTGGAGGTGGCGGTAGCTGCTGCCCCTGGAACTGGTGGTTGGGGTCCTTGTAGTGTTTTAGTAGCTGCACATGGAAAGCATTGTGAAGCTTCCACGTATCTGGTAGGCGCATGCGGAGTGTAACTGGTGTCACCTGTGCCTCAACGAGAAAAGGAACACAGAAGCGAGGCCGGAGTTTGGATGGGAGGTGAGACAGGTTCAAGTTGTGCGTGTCAAGAAGCACCTGATCTCCGACTGCTACTGAGTGATCACGTCGCTGACGATCAGCATACTGCTTCTAGGGGGTCTGCATCGTGATGAGTCGTCGCTGAGTCTTCTCCCATAGCTGCTGCATGGTGGTGACGAAGTCATGTGCGGCTTGGACGTGTGCCGGTGTGGTTGGCTGCTGTGGTGTGAGTGGTTCCCGTTCGTAACATTGTAAGAAAGGATTTTTCTCTGTGTCCGCATGTGATCTGTTGTTGTAAGCGAACTCTAGGGTCGGTAACGGTGTGTCCCAGTGGCTGACGTCGTCCTTGCAAGCTGTGCGCAGTAGCTGTTCAACCACTTGATTAAGTCGCTCTGTCTATTCGTCAGTCTGGGGGTGGTATGCTGAAGACATTGCAAGCTTTGTCCCCAACAGACCCATGAGCTCCTTCCAGAACTTACTGGTGAATTTTGGGTCTCTGTCTGAGATGAGTATAGCGGGGATGTCGTGTATGGTGATGATGCGATCGAAGAATAGGCGAGCAGTTGCTTCAGCAGTAGCTGTGGCGTTGGTCGGTATGAAGTGACCCATTTTGGAGAACTTATCGATGACTACGAGGATGGAATCGTGCCCCCGTAAGGTCGAAGGAAGTCCTCTGATGAAGTCAAGGCTAACGACCTGCCATGGCTACTCCGGTACAGGAAGAGGCTGAAGTAACCCTGCTTTTTTCTTTTTGCTGCTCTTGATCCGTTGGCACGTGTCGCATGAGGTGACGAACTGCTGCACGTCTAGTACCATCCTGGGCTAGTAGTAATACTTCGCTATCCCTGCTAACGTCTTGTTGCTCCCGAAATGTCCCGCGTAAGGTACATCATGAAATTCCTCCAATAGGATCTGCCGTAGCGGGGCGTAATTCGGTACCCAGATCTTTTCTGAACCCTTCCTTACAGCTTAGTCTTTCTCCCAATGTAACAACTTCTTGGTCTGTGCTGTAGCGATTTCTGCGTCCACGGAGAACCCATGTTGGAATAGACCCTTGAGTTGAGGGTTCATCCCGTCGAGCTGGATGCGTGCTACATGTCCGGGGCAGCTCAACGCGTCTGCCTTGTTGTGTAGCCGGGCTTGTAGACGATGTCGTAGTGGAAGTGAGTTTCCAGGAAGTCCACCCACCGCACCTGACGTCGTGAGAGCGTTGGCTGCGACTTCAGGTATTTGAGACTGCAGTGCTCAGTATAGACTGTAGTCTTGGCTCCCTCTAGGTAACACCTCCACGCCTTGAAGGCTATGACTATCGCTAAGGCTTCCTTGTCATGGATGGGGTAGTTCAGTTCTGCTCCGTGTAGCTTCTTACTGAGGTAGGCGATGCGCTGCAAACCGCGTCCGTGATCCTGCATCAGTACTGCTCCGATGGCTTGGTCACTAGCGTCTGCTTCCACCACGTAGTCCTTGTCTTGATCCGGCAAGATGAGTACTGGCGCTGTTGTCAGTGCTGTCTGTAGCTGCTCCATGGCTTGCTGATGAGGGGTATCCCATTTGTAGGGCGTATCCTTTTTCAGTAGGTCGGTCAATGGCGCTGCTATCTTAGCGTACAGTGGCACAAACCTGTTGTAGTAGTTGGCGAAGCCTAAGAGCTGCTGCAACTCCTTCACGTTCTCCGGTACTTTCCACTTCTTGACGGCTTCAATCTTCCGCGGGTCCACGTGTACGCCCTCGGCACTCACCATGTTCCCGAGAAACTGCACCTTCTTCAGGGCGAAGTCGCTCTTCGACAGCTTCACGTAGAACTTGTTTTTCCGCAGGATCTCGAACACCTTCTGCAGATGCTCCACGTGCTCCTTCATGTTCTTGGAGTAGATGAGAATGTCGTCCAGGTACACCACCACGCACTCGTCCAGCAGGGGGAGTAAGATGTGATTCATCTCCGCCTGAAACGTTGCTGGTGCGTTGCAGAGTCCGAACGGCGTCACCAAGTATTCATAGGAGCTGTATCTGGCACGAAACGCCGTCTTGTGGATCGAGTTGTCCGCCATCTTGATCTGCCAGTAACCCGACTGTAGGTCCAGCTTCGAGAAGACTGTTGCACCACGCAGTTGGTCCAGTAAGTTGTCGATGCGCGGTATGGGGTATTTGTTTTTAACTGTCTGTTTGTTCAGTGCGCGGTAGTCGATGCACATCCGTAAACGGCTGTCTGGTTTTGGAGTGAAGAGAACTTGTGCACCATAGGGAGAGGTGGATGGGCGGATGAGTTGTCTGTCTAGTAGATACTCTATCTGTTTCTTCATGTGTGTCAGCTCTTTCGGACTCAGTCAGTATGGTGCACGTGAGACGGGTTTCGCACCTGGTTCCTCCATGATCTCGTGCTCGTGGGTGCGTGCTGGAGGTACGCCTGTAGGTAGGTCGTCGGGCATTATATCCTTGTATTGCTCCAAGACCTCCTTTACTACTGCAGGGAGCTCGGAACTCGGCTTCTCCTCCTCTACTGCTGCCATGACCAGTGCTAGGTACCCCGTGTTACTCTAGTTCACCGTCTGTTCGAATCGTGCTAGTGTCGTTTCAGGTACGTCCGCTGTATCCGTCCAACTTCGCAGTGCTATCCGCTTCCCGTTGTTGTAGATGCACACCTTGTTGTTGACCCAATCGATCTCGGGGTTGAACCGCTTCAGAAAATCTCGCCCCAAGATTAAATCTAACCCTTTGATGTTGGTGAGTGGTAGCTTCGGCTTCCACCTCAACGCACCTATATGCAGCTGCAGTGATGCTTCGCCGTGGATAGGAAGCTTCGTACCGTCCACCATGGTTGCTGAAAACTGGGTCTCTTCCGCCTTCTCTCCAATTGTCTCCAATGCTCCACGGTCACACACCGAGTGAGATGCACCGCTGTCCACCAGTGCCTGGAGGCGTCGCCCATTGCATAACACCTCGAGGAGTAGTGGGTTCTGCTGTGCTGAGTAGCCAAAGAGGGTCTCGTTAATAGGATCATATGGTACATCAAACTTAATACCTTCCCTTTTTCCTATACCTGACTCGGCGCTTTCCAACTTCATCTGGGGGGTAGGAGGATTTTTCCGAGGCTTGTATAATTTCTTCTGAGCCTGGATGTCTCCTCTAAGCCTTGGCAGCTGTGTAGGCTTCACCTGTGGGCAACGGGGAGCCTTAAAACTGTGCTGCGGGGAGAGAATATTAACTCCACGGAACGCACGACCCTTTTCTACGCTCAGTAGTACTTTGCCTATTTTCTCAGGTACCTGAATAATTACTGAAGGCTTTTTCTTGGCCTCTAAACCTCCCCTAAATTTTTTAAAGGCTTGAAAACCACGAGAAGCAATATTCTTCGTTAGAGTATCTTTATAGGATGCTTTTAACGAATTCTTACTTTAGTGGGTGTTCGCCTGGAGTTTCCCGGTCGGTGCTGAGTCTTTTTTCGCGGAGCCTCCATTCGCCTCGGCGATTTCCCCTGATGCCGGCCGGTCGTGACGTTTTAGATTCGCGCCATCATTTTCTCCTTTTTTCACCCGCTCCGAAGTCGCCACGTTGTCGCCTTTTTCTGCTTTTCGGATCTTTACGCGATCGCCAGGTCAATCCGCGGCTACTGGCGATTCCCGTTTTTTTACTTCGGGGGTGCTCCACTGTTTCCATCCCGGAGTGCCGCACGTGCTTTCTTCATTTTCTAGCACGACAAAAACTGATGCCCTGCTGCGCCGCAAAATTCGCATTTTGCGGTATTAAACAGGCCCCAAGAACGTGGGAGCAGTATCTACACACTCGACTCATCTGCATCGGATTCGGACAGCTACCACATGACCAGGGCATGTATCAGCTCACGAAATGCGACGACTACATCCTACTGATCGTCTACGTGGACGACCTGCTCTACATCGGCTCGACTGACAGCGTCACTACTTGGTTCAAAGGAGAACTGCAATAGGATCTCACTCTCACATTGTCATCTACCGTCACGCAGTATCTCGGCCTCAACATCCAGGAAGAAGAAGGCGCGATCCACCTCAACGCCTCAAAATATGCCGACACTATCGCCAAACGCTTCGGACTCACCCCGATCTGTTACGAAGAAGAAAGGGATTGCACTATGAAAGTTGGAGTACAAGTAGGAAACCCTAACTTTGTGTACCCCCTAAAGGCTAACCCACTATAGCCTACACAATAATGACACATATTGTGTTTGACACACCCCCATAGGCAAAGCGGGGGAGAACAAGGGGTCACAAGATCAGTCAAGAAAGGCAAGCAAGCTCAGGGTGGATCACAACGTCACCACACACTCCGAGCACAAGCAAAGGGCCACAAGGCCAGTTCACATGCAGAAGTATATATAAGTAGTACAAACAGCAAGGGTGATCTCAACCTAGCAAAGTAAACAGGCAGGAGTATATATAGAGATCACAGTACAAGCAAAGCCTCCAACAAGTGAGACAAAGTGGGCACTAGCCCCAACAAATTACAGAAGCGCTGACGATCACTAGGCTGAAGTGCCTTGGTGAAAACATCAGCGTTGTTGGCCTCCAAGGCCACGTAGCGCAGACGAAGCTGACCACGCTGCTGAAGCTCACGAGCAAGGAAGTAACGGAGAGCGATGTGCTTCGTTCTGTGCTCCAGTCTGTGCTCCTGACACAAGGCAATGGCAGCCTTGTTGACGACGTACAGCACTGGAGGAGAACTAGGCCGCTCTCCAAGGTTGGTCAGCAGGTAGGTGAGCCAGCGTAACTCCTGTGCAGCCATGGCTGTGGCGTAGATCTCAGCCTCACAAGTGGAGCTGAGAACTGAAAACGAGCGAGTAGAGCGCCACGAAACTGAACCAGAGCCAAGGCTGAAGGTGTAACCCTGTGACGACCGCTGAGTAACCTGGTCGTCAGTATCAAAGTTAGAAGAGAGAAGATGGTTGAACTAGCAAGAATGGGGATACAAATAGCAAACCCTAAAAGGGTTGTACGCGCTATAGAGCACCCCACTACAGGCTAGAGCATAAGATAACATTCTGACACACCCCCATAGCCAAAGTGGGGTGTAATCAGCAGAGCAAGCAAAGCAGTACAAGCTCAGGGTGGATCACAATGTCACCACACATTCTGAGCACAAGTTCAAGAAGCAATAGTTTAAAGTTCACAATTATGAGCAAAGCTAGAGGTAGTCACATCGGGCAAGTGAGGAGGAGGAGAGAGAGTGAGAGGAGAGGAGATAGGAGGCGACGGCTGAAGCTGCAGACACACGGGCAACAGTAGGCAGACTGGCACACCGGCTACCGGGCGAAGCCCCCAGAATACTGGAGTAACTGGCCCCGCGGCTAAAGTAGCGGCAGACGAGCAACGGACCCACGGGCGGCTGGCGTAGAAGTCTACGACTGGGCTACCGGGGGAAGTCCCCGGAATACAGGTGCTGCTGGCGACACGACGGCAACCTCCATGCAGCTTCCCCAGACTATCCCACTCCTCCTGGCACACACCCGCTGCTACACCGCTAGCTCCACTCCCACGCACCCCCCTTAAACCCTAAACCCCAGTCTCCCACTCATCCACCCCCCTCAGCGACAGCTGCAGCAGTGGGAGACGAAGGAGGAGGAGGAGCAAGGGAGGAATGCATAAGAGCCACCCCCATACTCGCCACCCCCTGCTCGCCACTCCCCAAAACCTAACACTGGCAGGGCAGGATGGCGGGTAGGGAGGTTACGGGGGAGAGGGGGGGGGGGGGGGGGGGGGGACCGACGCGCGGCCTCCCAGGGCGCCAAGACAGGCAGCAGAAGGGGCGGCGCTCGCCCCCCTCCCCCAGGTAAGGCCCCCGAGGGAGCCGCGACGGGCGACGGGAAAAGGGGGCCGCAGGCGGGGCCGGGGCGCAGGTAGGGCGATGGGGCCGGGGCGCAGGTAGGGCGTCGGGGCCGGGGTCGCAGGCGGGGCCGGGGCCGGGGCGCAGGTAGGGCGACGGGGCTGAGGCGCGTGCCCTCGGTGCGCGGGGACGGGGCCGCAGGCGAGGACGGGGCCGCTGCGCGCGGCGACGGGGCGGCCGATGCGGGCGGGGACAGGGTCGCTGCGGGCGGCGACGGGGCCGCTGCAGGCGGCGACAGGGCCGCTGCGCGCGGCGACGGGCCCGCTGCGGGCGACGACAGGGCCGCTGCGCGCGGCAACGGGCCCGCTGCGGGCGGCGACGGGGCCGACGCGCGGGTCCTCATCGCCCGTCGCAGCGCCTCCCGAGGGTGACGCGCCGAGCGACGAGGCAGAAGCCCGCCACGCGCCTCGTGGCGCACAGCGGGCAGAGAACCGCCGCGCGCCTCGGGGCGCACGGCGGGCAGAAAACCGCCGCGCGCCTAGGGGCGCACGGCGGGAAGAAAAACTGCCGCACGCCACGGGGCATGCGGCACAGAGAGTAGCAGTAGCAGCAGCGAAAGCGATGAGGTGGTAAGCCCACCCACACGATCGATCCAAGGGGATCGACCTGCTCTGATAGCATATCAAAGTTAGAAGAGAGAAGAGGGTTGAACTAGCAAGAATGGGGATACAAATAGCAAACCCTAAAAGGGTTGTACGCACTATAGAGCACCCCACTACAGGCTAGAGCATAAGATAACATTCTGACAGTCAGCCCAAGAAGCGTCTGAGTGCCCAGTGAGAACAACTGAGCTCCCTCCTCCAAGCACGAGCCCCATGCCTCATGTACTGCACAAGTAGCGCAATACCCTCTTTGCAGCATCCCAGTGCACCTTTCAGTAATGACGAGGAGCCACGTAGCGAGCCAGAAGGCCAAGAGGGTATGCTAGGTCAGGACGAGTGCAAGTCATCAGGTAAATGAGGCAACCAACTACCTATGGGTAAGGACCACTCGACTCTACGGACTCATCCAAAGGCAGAGCTGAGAGCGAGTGACCTATAGCCAGAGGAGTGGCCTGTGGTGAGGACCAGGTGAAGTCGAAGCGTTGAAGGACCTGCTGCACCATGTGTGACTGAGTTAGGGTAATGGTGCGGCGTGCTCTGTCCCGGGTGATCTGCAAGCCAAGGTAGGTGCGCAGTTCACCCAGGTCTGTGCACGTGTGTCTCTTCTGCAGCTCCGACTTCACGTGGGCGAGAGACTCAGTGTCAGCTGTGGCAAAGACCAAGTCATCGACGTACACGAGGATGTAGAACGGCGGCAGCGAGGTGTCGGTGCGTAGAAACAGCAACGGGTCAGCAGTAGAAGGAGAAAACCCAAGTGCCGTAAGAGTAGTCCTCAGTGTGTCGTGCCACTCACGTGGTGCCTGGCGGAGACCGTAGACCGGCCGGCGGAGGCTCCACTGGGTACCAGGAGGGAACGACCCAGTGAAGCCAGGAGGGCGGCGCAGCCAGATCTCATCGTGCACACTGCCCTGCAAGAATGCTGTGCTGAAGTCAAGAGAGTGAAGCTCGTAGTCGCGCTGAGCAGCAACGTGCAGTAGTACCCGAAGAGTGGTCATCTTCGGGGTGGGGGAGAAGGTCTTAAAGAAGTCTACTCCCTCTCGCTGACTGAAGCCTTGAGCAACGTAACGAGCCTTGAAGACAGGTGGAGAACTCGGCGGCCGCTTCACCCTGAAAATCCACATGCCACTGACAATGTTCGCCCCAGGTGGGGGAACCTCGTCGACGTAGGTGCCTGTGGAATTCCAAGCAGCCATCTCTGCGTCCATGGCTGACTGCCACTAAGAGGAGTAGGGACCCTCGATCGCCTCAGCGTACGATCGAGGAGTCGGGATGTCTGGTGCATCTGGGTCTCCCTCAAGGGCAACTAGCATGGACACGAGATGGGGCGCAGCGGCTGCAAGACACTCAAGATCCTCCTGTCTGTCCTCAAGGACGTCCGTGCTAAAAGCACACTCACCCCCGACAGATGGAGGAATGACAGACTTAGACTCAGCGACAAGACTGGCAGCGTAGTCTAGACAACAGCGAGCAGCAAAGTCGACAAGCTCAGCAACTAGGGCAGACGCAGCAGCAGACTCAAAGGAAGGGTCAGTGACAGCAGTGGCCAGGAGACGCGTGACAGTAGGACTGGCAGCACGAAGAGAGTCAGACTCAGGGTCAGCAAGAGCAGGAAGAGAGGACTCAGGAGGAGACGCCAGAGGGACACGCTGTGGAGCTGTGGAGGGACGCAGGGACATCCGGTGTGTGCCAGGGACTGGTGGCGGACGCTCACGCGGAGTACGGCGACTGGTGGAAGTAGTACGAACAGGGGACTGAGGACGGGACACAGGTGACACATGGCGAGACTCAGGTTGACGACGCTCTGTGAGACCGCCTGTAAGACCAGTGTAGGGAGAAGGACGAGAAAGTGGCGAGGCAGGCGGTAGCTGTGACTGCGACTGGACACTCTACAGAGGGAGGGGGACAAGGTGGAGGTGATTGACTAAGAACCTGCTGAAGGAGTGGAACAAAGTACGGCCGCGGCCGTGAGGTGCCCCCTGCAGCAGCAGAGACAGCACCAGAACCTCCAGCAGCTCCAACAGCACCCCCAGCACCTCCAACGCCCGGGTTTGCAGCACCAGCAGCAGCTCCAATGCCTGGGTCCGCAGCACCAGTAGTAGCTCCAACGCTCGGGTCTGCAGCACCAGCAGCAGCTCCAACGCCCGGGTCCGCAGTACCAGCAGCAGCTCCAACGCCCGGGTCTGCAGCACCAGCAGCAGCTCTAGCGCCCGGGTCTGCAGCACCAGCAGCAGCTCCAACGCTCGGGTCTTCAGCACCAGCAGCAGCGCCAACACCTGGGTCTGCAGCACCAGCAGCAGCTCCAACGCTCGGGTCCGCAGCACCAGCAGCAGCTCCAACTCCAGGGTCCGCAGCACCAGGAGCGCCACTCCTGAGACTGCAACGTCGTGCATACCACTCACGAAGACGATGGGAAGAGGGCAGCTCCCGCCTGGGCGAGGAAGCACAAGCACCAGCTCCAGCAGCACCTCTTCTGAGGCTGCAGTACTGTAAGTACCACTCATGCAGCTGGTGTGAGGAAAGAGCTCCTCCAGGCGTAGCACTCCCAGGCTCAGCACCCCCAGGCTCAGCACCCCCAGACTCAGCACCAGTAGGCTCCGTACTCCCAGGCTCAGCACCCCCAGACTCCTCACCCCCAGGCTCAGCACCCCCAGACTCTGCACCCCCAGGCTCAGCACCCCCAGTCTCCGTAACCCCAGGCTCCACACACTCAGGCTCAGCACCCCGAGTAGGACAAGAGTCGACCGCTACCTCGACAGGCTCAACCGGGTCTACCTGGGACACACCTGAGGGAGCGGCACCCTGAGGGGGGAGGGGGTCTACCACAGCAGCACCTGGCGCGAGGAAGAGAGGCGGGGGAGGGAGCGGGGCAGTGCGGTAGGGGAAGAGGCGGTAGAAGGGTACCGACTCGTCAAAGGTGACGTCCTGAGAGGCGAGGACACGGCGCGAGGTAGGGTGGTAAAACTACCAACCAGCCGCGTCCGGAACAAAGCCTAGGAAGACACATGGAACGGCACGGGAGGAGAGCTTGTCCGCTGGCGTATCGCGAACAAAAGCCCGAGATCCCTAGACTCGGAAACGCGACGCATCGCCAACCTCTCCCATCCAACGCAGTGTCGGGGAAGTCTCCGGCAAGGAGACACAAGGCCAGAGGTTGAGCTGATGCGCAGCGTATCGGACTGCAAACGGCCACAAAAAGTGGGGGGCAGCCGCATGGATCAAGGAGGTACGAGTGACCTCCATGACCAAGCCAATGCGGCGCTCAGCAACCCCATTCTGTTGTGGAGAGGCCGGAAGCGTGAACGACTGGCGGATGCCGTGCTTCACACAGTAGGCTGCCAAGAGGTCGGAGGAGAACTCACCACCTCTGTCAAAGTGCAAGCGAAGGACAGGAAAGTCCGAGTGGAAACGCTCGCTGAGCTGGAGACGAGAAGCGCGGATCCAAGGGATCAAAACATCAAGGACTTCACCCTTGGTGCGCAAGGGGAAGACCGTGGTGTAGCGCGAGTAGTCGTCAACAACTATCAGGAAGTACCTCTCCTGACCCTAACCACGGACGCGGGCTGGGCCCCACAAGTCCATGTGGAGCGTCTGCAAGGGAGCAGTTGTCGGGGGAAACGAGGAGGAGTGAGGAGCGGCGCGCTGCCGCCCCTCGACACAGGGAAGACAGGGAGGAGCAGGTGAGGGTGGGAGGGGAGGGAGAACCCTGGGAAGACCAGAGACAAGGTACCGTTTGTGCATTGCCCAAAGGGGCTGCACGGACGGGTGACCAAGGCGGTGGTGCCAGAGGACTGTCTCGTGCGCCAGAGAGCAGCACGAGCAGGGGGCTGACAGCTGACCTGACGCAGATGCAGAAGCAGCTACCTGAGGAGACTCAGTAGTCAGTGTGTACAGGTCCGACCTCGGCTGCCGTGTGAAGGTCGCAAGGTGACGGCCCGTCCGAGCACACGTGCAGTGTGTCACGCGCTCGTAGGCAGGGCTGAACTGGTGGACACCCCTGTCCTGGAGCGCACTATCCGTCACCAAGTTCGTAGAGAAAGAGGGGAGGTAGAGACTGGACAGTGTGCCCGACGGGACGGCCGGACAGGGGAGGACAGTGGAGGAGGTCGCAAGGACTGGACCCCCAGAGGGGTCAGCGAGAGAGACTGCAACGGGCCGAGCAAGCTGCTCAAGAGCCGTGCGGTCACGTAAGAAACAGCGGGAGGCACCTGAGTCTAGTGTAAAGGTGTGCAGTGCCTCAGTCGACTCAGTAACAGGGGACGCGGACGCACCAGCACCTAGAGCAGCAGCCTCACCAGCACCTTGGGTAGTAGACACTCTAGCACCTAGAGCGGTAGCCTCACTGGGTCGAATGCCCGGGTCGGGCGGAACACTCAGGTACTGGGCACCCTCTCCACTAATAGACATCACATACATGGCAGAGGGAATAGCATCAAACTCTAGAGCAAAGATATCAACGTTTTGCTTCATCAGATCAGCCCAGCGGGGCAGCTCAGTGGCGTCAGGGAATTGAGTACGCCAAGCGTCGTCAAGGCGTGAGAAGCAGCGCTGCGTGGGGTGCGCCCTCCCACACGTCTGACCAGTGCGGTCACCAGTGCGGATGACGTATGTGCAGCTAAGGCCACCACCCCCCCCCCCCCCCCCCCGTGCCGAGTGTACCACTCACGGAGCTCCTGTGGCGACGGAGAGTGCTGTAGGCTCTGGCCACCGCCAGTGCCTCCACGACCACCACCGCCGCCACCACCGCCTCGACCACCTCCTCCCCTGCCACCGCCGCGTCCACCGTCGCCCCCACCACCGCTCCCGCCCCTGCCACCGCCCCCGCCATTGCCGCCACCACCCCCTGCGCTGCCACCAGCCCCACCAGTCCCACTACCACCCCCACCGCCGCCACCACCCCCACCACCGCCTCCCCCGCCGTCACCTCCGCCTCCCTTGCCCCCTTTGCCCTTGCCGCTGCGACGCCCGCTCGAGGCAGACGCGGCCCCAACCTTCTCAAAACCAAGGAGGTCGACAGCAGAAGCAGAGGCTACAGAGGGAAGAAGGGGGGAAGGGGAACACCCCTCAAAGAAAGGGGTGCGGGGGTCGCCACGAGAGGCACCTATAGCGATTATGCTAGCCTTAGATGCAAGCAGTTCCTTCTCGAGGAGGGCAATGGTGAGCTCAGTGGGGCAGCGAGCTAGGAAGTGATCCCTGACAGCACGCAGAGTGTTAGGGAGGCGGGTGACTAGGTGGTAGAGAGTGAGCCAGAGCGGGGGTGGGTTCTTGGCAAGAGACTCATCGAGCATGGCGACACGGAAGCGGGCCTCACTATTACGGAGGTGCGTGATGAGGTCAGCGACTGTGTGGAACGAGGCCAGGTCGGGAAACAGGTAGGGGAGTGAGAGACAGCCTAGCGCGGCAGAGGCAGGTGAGGAGTAGCGGGCAACGACAGCGGTGTACAGTGCCTGTGCAGTCTTGTGCTGGCCAAAGTGCTCGCGCTCGTCTATCGGCAGGGAGTTGCGAATAGCGAAGCGAGCGTGGGCGTCACGAGTCTGCCACTGTGAGCGGGCAGTGGTGTCAGCAGTAGTAGCAGGAGTAGTAGCATGGCCTAGGGCGTGATCGTACAATGAGATGTCCTCCTTGGCAGTGAGCTGTAGGAAGAGGTGTAGGTCATCTAGCCAGGTTTCGAACTTCACTTGGCGGCCCTCAGCATCGAAAGCTAGCACAGGAGGGCTAGCCATAGCAGTAGTAGGAGAAGCAGTAGAGTAGTAGTAGTAGCAGTAGGTGCACCCTCAAAACAGTAGGCAATGCGACTCAGGTAGGGCGGCTCGGTCCAGTACGGGCGGCGCAGCTCGGTTCAGGTAGGGAGGCTCGGCTCGGGTAGGGCGGCGCGGCTGGGTTCGGGCGGCGCGGCTCGGTTCGGGCTGGGCGGCTCAGGTCGGGCGGCTCGGTTCGGGCTGGGTGGCTCGGTTTGGGCTGCTCGGTTCGGGCGGTTCGTTCTGATGGGGCCGTGGGTGTCGCAGTAGGGTGCTAAGGGGCGGCGCGTGGGTCGAGGGGGCCGATGGGGCCGCTAAAAGGTGGGCGCGCGCGGGGCATACGGGGCCGACGGGGCCAGCAAGGCCGCTAAGGGGCGGCGCGTGGGGTCGACGGGGCCGCTAAGGGGTGGGCGCGCGGGGTCGACGGGGCCAACGGGGCCGCTAAGGGGCGGCACGTTGGATCGACGGGGCCGACGGGTCCACTAGGGGGTGGGCGCTCGGGGTCGACTGGGCCAGCAAGGCCGCTAGGGGGGCGGTACGTGGGGTCGACGGGGCCGACGGAGCCGCTAAGGGGTGGGCGCGCGGGGTCGACGGGGCCAACGGGGCCACTAGAGGGTGGGCGCGCGGGGTCGACGGGGCCAGCGGGGCCGCTAGGGAGGCGGTACGTGGGGTCGACGGGGCCGACGGGGCCACTAGAGGGTGGGCGCGTGGGGCAACCGGGGCCAACGGGGCCTCTAAGGGGTCTCTAGGGGGCGGCTCGTGGGGTCGACGGGGCCTCTAAGGGGCGGCGCGCGGGTCACTAAGGGCCTTAGGGGGCCGTGAAAACGAGGCGCACGAGGGCGCTAGGGGGGGAGGCGCTCGAGGGCGCTCCGACAGTAGGGCGCACGAGGGCGCTAGTAAGTAGCAGTAGTGGTGGGCCCTAGGAATCGGTCCTAGCGGAGGACATGCTCTGATTCCATGTTACGAAGAAGAAAGGGATTGCACTATGAAAGTTGGAGTACAAGTAGGAAACCCTAACTTTGTGTACCCCCTAAAGGCTAACCCACTATAGCCTACACAATAATGACACATATAGTGTTTGACACGATCACCATCTCCACGCCTTACCGCTACACCGCAAGAAATCACAAGGAAAGGTCTGCTCTGCTCAAGCCCGCAGGCATACCCGACTACCAGAGAAAGCTGGGCTGCCTCCTCTTCGCAGCTGTCACCTGTCGTTTGGATTTGTCGTACTCCGCAAGTCAGCTCGAGACCTACCTCAAGAAACCTGAAGCAGAAAACATGGCGGAACTCGACCGCGCTCTCCACTACCTTGTCAGCACCCCAAACGTCGGCTTAACCTACCACAAAAACGGAACTACAACGACTAAACTAATCGGCTACGTCGACGCTGATCACGCCAGCGACTCCGACAATAGACGCTCACGCACCGGCTACATCTATCGCCTCGAACCTATCGGACCCATCTTGTGGTAGTTAAGCAAGCAGGAGTTAATCGCCCTCTCTTCAGCTGAAGCATAATATATCGAACTCTGCTCAGCCACTAAGGAAGGACTGTACCTTCGCGAACTTTTGGAGGAGGTGAAGCTGGCTCAGTTATGTCAGAACATTATAGCTTATATATTTGTGTAGGCTATAGTGGGGTATCCCATAGGGGGTACAACCCAATCAGGGTTTCCTATATGTACTCACTTCATTCATAGTTGATTCATTCTCGTTCTCATTCTCACATGGTATCAGAGTAGGTCCCCTCCTAGGGACTGTTCCTTGGGCCCACCGAAGCGCGCCTCGAGTCGCGCTTTCCTTTTTTTTTTTAGCGGCCCGTCGTGTCGCACCTAGCGGCACGTCGCGCCACCCTTACGGTCACGTCGAGCCGCCCTAGCGGCTGCGTCGCGCCGCCCTTACCCCGGCCCGTCGCCGCCCTTACCTGCGGCTTCGCGTCATCCTTACCAGCGGCTTCGCGCCGCCCTTACCTGCGGCTTCGCGCCGCCCCGGCCCGTCGCCGCCCTTCCCGCGGCTTCGCGCCGCCCTTACCTGCGGCTTCGCGCCACCCCGGCCCGTCGCCGCCCTTACCTGCGGCTTCATGCCGCCCTTACCTGCGGCTTTGCGCCGCCCCGGCCCGTCGCCGCCCTTACCCGCGGCTTCTTGCCGCCCTACTCTGCGGCTTCGCGCCGCCCTTCACTGCGGCCCACCCGTCGCCTGCCCTGCGACCCACCCGCCGCCCTTACTGCGGCCTGACCGCCGCCCTACTTGCGGCCCACCGCCGCCCTACCTGCGGCCCACCGCCGCCCTACCTGCGGCCCACCCGCCATCCCAGCCGCATGCCGCCATCCCGGCCCCACGCCGCCGTCCCGGCCGCACGCCGCCGTCCCGGCTGCACGCCGCCCTCTCCGCCTTACGCCGCCGTCTCGTCCGCACGCCGCCGTCCCGGCCGCACGCCGCCGTCTCGGCCCCAAGCCGCCCGTACGCCGCTGTGACACCCAGCCGCCCGAGCCGCCCGTGCCACCTGCGCCACCCGAGCCGCCCGGACACCTGTGCTGCTGAGGAGCCGAGCCGCGGGTGCCGCTGAGGAGCCGAGCCGCCTGTGCCGCTGAGGAGCCGAGCCACCCGAGCCGCGTGTGCCGCTGAGTGCCCGAGCCGCCCGAGCCGCCTGTGCCGCTAAGTGCCCAAGCCACCCGAGCCGCCCGAGCCGCCCGAGCCGCCTGCGCCGCCCGAGCCGCCCGAGTCACCTGAGGAGCCGAGCCGCTGGTCCCGCGGAGCTGCTGTTGCTGCTGGGCCGGCGGAGCTGCAGTGTTGCCGTGTTGCTGTGTTGCTGACCTGCCCGACCCGTCCTGTCTGGTGAGATCGTCGACTGCTGTCATGGCTACCCCTAGTGTCCTAGCTTTTGACGCTGAGGGTCGCGCCATTGACTTTGAAGTCTGGGTCGACGACCTGCAGCTGTTCTTACAGTGCGATAGGGCAGACAGTCTTTCTCTCTTTGACCTCACCTCTGGCGTCGTCCCTGCCCCTGCTGCTGATGCTGACCCCACTGTTCGCTCCCAGTGGGCCACACGCGATGCAGCTGCACGTCTTGCTGTGCGTCGCCATCTGCCTACCGCTGAGCGCGCGCACTTTAGTCAGTACAAGAGTGCTCAGACCTTGTACGACGCTGTAGTTGCGCGCTACTCCTCCCCTGCCACTGCTGCACTGAGCCGCCTCATGCTACCCTTCCTCTTCCCTGACCTTGCTGCCTTTCCCACAGTCGCTGACCTCATTACGCACCTCCGCACTAGTGACACTCGCTACCGCGCTGCACTTCCTGCTGACTTCTGCGCCAAGAACCCCCCCCCCCCATGTACATCACTCTCTATTTCATAGTCACTCGTCTCCCTGACTCCCTTCGTGTAGTCAGGGACCACTTCCTCTCAGTCTGTCCCACCACTCTCACTGTAGACCTCCTCGAGAAGTCCCTCCTAGCGGCAGAGAAGAGCATAGTCGCTGTAGGGGCCTCTCGTGGTGACCCTCGCACCCCCATCTTTGAGGGGTGTTCTCCTTCCCCCCTGTTGCCCTCTGTCGCCTCTGCCGCTGCGGCCGACCTCGTTGGTCTTGAGTCGGTCGGTGCGGCGTCCGCCCCTAGCGAGAGACGCCGCCCTGGCAAGGGCAAGGGGGGCAAGGGCGCGGGTGGAGCTAGCGGGGGCGGTGGAGGTGGAGGTGGCGGTGGCGGAGGGAGTGGGGGTGGCGGTAGAGGTGGTGGAGGGGGTGGGGGTGCTAGTAGCGGCAGTGGAGGCGGAGGCGGCGGTGGCGGCGGCGTTACTGGCGGGGGTGGCGGTGGTGGTGGAGGTGGAGGCGGCAGAGGTGGAGGTGGTGGAGGTGGTCGGAGTGGCGCTTCGCAGCGGAGCAGCACTGGGGGTGGTCAGCGCCAGCAGCAGCAGCAGCAGCGTTCTCGCGACGTCCCCACCCCTCAGCAGCTCCGTGAGTGGTACACGCAGCGTCAGCGTGGTGGGGGTTTTGGTCTCTGCACCTACGTCCTTCGCACCGGCGACCGTGCGGGTGAGCAGTGTGGGGGTGCCCACCCCGCCCAGCGCTGCTTTGGCCGCCTGACGGATGCTTGGCGCCAACAGTTCCCGGAGGCCACTGAGATCCCCCGCTGGGGAGAGCTGTCTAGGGCTGGTGTAGCTATCTTTGATCTTGACTTTGATGCTATCCTTGCTGCCATGTATGCTGTGACTATTAGTGATGAGGGTGACTGTTACCGGTGTTTCCCGCCCGACCCGGGCATTGGTACTGCTGCTCTAGGTGCCAGTGAGGCTACTGCTCTAGGTGCCAGTGCGTCTGTGCTCTCAGGTACTGGTGAGTCTGCGCTCTCAGGTACTAGTGAGTCTGCGCTCTCAGGTACTGCGTCGGCTTCGGCCTCCCACACCTTCACCCTTGACTCAGGGGCGTCTCGCTCCTTCTTTCGGGACCGCACCACACTCACGCCACTTAGTCGGCCGGTTGCGGTGTCCCTGGCTGACCCCTCTGGGAGTCCTGTCCTGTCTCGCTTCTCCACAGTCCTCCCGTGTCCGGCGGCTCCCTCTGGCACCCTGTCTGGTCTCTACCTCCCCTCGTTCTCTACGAATCAGGTGAGTGGTGCTGACCTACAGGATGCGGGTGTCCACCAGTTCACTCCTGCTCGTCAGCGGGTGACGCACTGCACAGAGGCTAGCACAGGTCGCCACCTGGCTACGTTTACACGTCAGCCAGGGTCAAGCCTGTACACACTGACCACTGCTTCTCGTCCACTTGCTGAGTCTGGTAGGGTCCCTGCGTTTGGTCAGGTGTTTGCTGCAGCGTCCAGGTCTGGTCCTGAGTCTGCCCCCTGTTCGTGTCGTCACCTGTCTCACGAGACTCTCCTCTGGCACCACCGCCTTGGTCACCCCTCTCTGCTTTGACTCAGAGGCATGGCCTCCCGTCTTCTTGTGTCTGGTCTCCCCCGGTCTCTCCCTCCCCTTCCTCAGGGCCCTGGCCCTGCCTGTGTCCCCTGTGTCGAGGGGCGCCAGCGTGCTGCCCCTCACTCCTCCCAGTTTCCTCCAACAGAGGCCCCGTTGCAGACGCTTCACATGGACGTGTGGGGCCCTGCCCGCGTCCGTGGACTAGGTCACGAGCACTACTTCCTGTTGGTGGTTGACGACTACTCGCGTTACACCACAGTCTTCCCCTTGCGCAGCAAGGGTGATGTCACTGAGGTGCTGATCGACTGGATCCGCGCAGCTCGTCTCCAGCTCAGGCAGAGCTTTGGCTCGGACTTTCCTGTTCTGCGTCTGCACTCGGACAGAGGCGGAGAGTTCTCCTCTGGCCTTCTGCGTGCCTACTGTCGTGCGCGAGGCATCCGTCAGACCTTCACGCTTCCGGACTCACCGCAGCAAAATGGGATTGCAGAGCGCCGCATTGGCATGGTCATGGACGCCGCTCGTACGTCTATGATGCATGCGGCTGCCCCCCATTTTCTGTGGCCGTTTGCGGTCAGGTACGCGGCGCATCAGATCAACCTTCACCCCAGGATCTCCAGGTCGGAGACCTCCCCAGCCCTGCTGTGGACGGGGAAGGTTGGCGATGCGTCGGCGTTCCGGGTTTGGGGATCTCGGGCGTTTGTCCGCGACTTGTCTGCGGACAAGCTGTCCCCTCGCGCTGCTCCCTGCGTCTTCCTGGGGTTCCCCCCCGACGCCTTTGGGTGGCAGTTCTACCACCCCACCTCTCTGTCAACGGGAGTTGGGTATTGGCCCCGTCCTCGCTTGGGCGGAGCCGACTTCGTGGTCGGGTGTGAGGGGAGCAGCCGACCTTCAGCTGTGGGTGAGCTGGTCGATGAGGAGGTCGACCTGCACGGGGGACCACTGCACGGGCGCCGACTTCAGGGTGGCGCCGCCTTCAGGGAGGTCGACTTGGGAGTCGACCTCCGGAGGACGTCAACTTGGCGTAGCCGACTTCGGCGGTCGGCTAACGGACGGCAGGTCGACCTGTTAGTGGTCGACTGGACCTAATGGTCGACTAAGGAGGGGCCGACGTCGACCTTGGAGCAGGACGCCGAGTAGTCGGGCGTTGAGTAGCGGGGCGTCAACTTCGTGACGCCAGCTTTGGGTGGCCGACGTGGGTGGTCGGCCGACGACTGTGCTGGTCGACAAGGAGCAGGTCGACCAGGAGTGCTGGTCGACGTGGAGCTGGTCGACCAGAGGGGACGTCGACCTAGAGGAGGTCGACGTGGAGGTGGTTGTCGACTTGGGAGGTCGACGGGCACGAACGGGAGCTGCTGGTCGACGTGGTTGCCTGGTCGACCAGGTTACCTGGGTGACGAAGTGCTGCGGAGGAGTGCGACGGTCGCCCAGGCGAAGTTGGCGAGCACGACCTCGGTGGTGGTATCCCGAGGTCGACGTGGCCGATCAGAGGCAGTCGTCAGCTCGAGGTTGACGTGGTGTTGTGCGCTGTGTAGGTGACGAGGCTCTGCACGCCAATCACCTGCACGCATTTGCGAAGCAGGGTGCACTGCTGTCCTGCGTAAGCAACGCTGTCACGCCGTCAACCTACGACGTTGGCACGCCGTCGACCTTGCCTTGCTGGAGCGCGGTCGACCAAGTCGTGCTGGAACGCGATCGACCAAGCTGCGCTGGCAGTTGGCCAACCTGAATGCTTGCTCTGATGTAGTCTTGCTATGCCAACTTGATTGTACCATTATTCTAAACTTTTCCTAGTGAAACTCTTGCCAATTTTCCCCGTGAACTAGCAAGTAGTGTGTGCACAAGGAAAAAGACTAAGGACTAACGAACGCAGAGATCACACGAGCACACGTGCCTAGCCCGCAGCCTAGCTCCGGTTGCTGTAGTTATCTCAGCATGGTGCGGTGAGCGTGGACGACACCGCGACGTAGTTCAGTCTAGCCGACTTAGCACATACCGATCGTGTTCGTAGATCGGCAGCCGTGCAGTCACTAGCGTGCGCGTAGGCGACGCCGAGGTGATGGACACCCTGGAGGGACGGCTGGAGGATGCGAGGAGACGCCATGAGGCCCAGGAGTATGGGGCGATACCCTGGGCAGTCGTAGAAGCCGGACTCCGCTCCGTGTGGGCGGCGGAGCATCCCCCTTCTCGACCTGCCTCTCCTCGACCGGTGAACAACGACGGCGGCGTCGATGTGGGCGTCAACGCCGGTGGAGGTCAGGTCGGCAGCAGTGTGGGAGGCACGTCGAGGCAACGAGGTGTGATACACGCCGGTGAAGCCGGCGGCGTTCAGGCGCGAGGGATGCAGCCGTCGGCGGCTGCAGGTTCCTCACATGGTGACGCCGGTGGGCGTCAAAGTGGGCTGTCGCCGATGTCGGCGTCCCAGGTGACGGCAGGTGGGATTGCACCGAGCTACGGCTACTTTAAGTTTACGCCTGACAGAATCTCGGTCACCCCTCCATTGGTCGGTCGACCCGACATTCTCACCTGGAAGGAAGCCATCAAGCCCCAGCTGGAGATGGCCGGGCTGATCGGCTTCGCCCGAGGGACAGTGGGGACGCCGGGGGAGCACCACCCCGACTTGCGGGCGGAGTTTCGCACCGTGCAGCTGTTGACCTTCACGGTCATCTCGCGGTGCTGCTCGCCGGGCGTGCAGATCGCCTTGAAGTGGTGCCGGGAGTACATCGACGTCGGCCACAGGGCGTGGCACTTCATTGAGTCGACGTACCAGGTCACCGACGACCTGTTCATCGCCCAGCTGGAGGGACAGCTGACGCACCTGCGTATGGGTGACGAGGAGACAGCGACTGACTACTGCAACCGAGCCAGGCGAATTCTCGCCACCATCAGGATGGCCGGCGCGCAGTACTCCACCGCGTCGTACATCACCCATGTCATGCAGAGACTCTCTAGCAGCTACAACCTGCTGAAGAGGTTGTCCATGGCGCCGAGCACGAGGGCGACGCTCAACGAGGACAACCTGACCTCGTATATCCTGCAGGACGAGGCGATGCAGGAGGCAGAGCGGTCGCAGAAGCTCTTGGCGCAGGCAAACTTGGTCACCTCAGCGAAGCAAGGAGGCCGACCGGGCAGCGCGGGCAGTCTGGCGGTGGTAGTAGCAGTAGCTTGAAGCCGGCCAAGGAGGTTGACAAGAAGAAGTCGACCAAGGACAGCGGTCGGGGCGGAGGAGGCCGACGTCGGGAATGCTGGCTGTGCGGCGACCCCGACCATCTCTCCTTCCAGTGTCCCAACCGCAGTGACTCCGATGACGACGACGCTAAGGGAGGTCGTGGGAGGTCTGACAGCCGTCGTCCTCATCGTGGAGGAAACCAGCCACGCAAGGAGAAGCAGTCGACCAAGACATCGACTTCGGCGAAGGACGCCGACTCCGTTGCAGGCGGCAAGGGGCGAGACGACAAGACGGCGTCGTGCTCGCTGGTCGGCGTCGTGGAGCCGACCATCTCTCTGGCGCCGGAGGCCGAAGAGGACTTCCAGGCGGTGGCGGCAGCTGTACAGGCGAACCCGGGGGTGGTCCTGCTCGACAGCGGTTGCTCCCACCACCTGATGGGGACGAAGGAAGCCTTCGTCAACCTGCAGCCGAGCGGCGCCATCAGGCATGTGCGCGGCTTCAATGGGGCGCTGCAGGATGTCCAGGGCCGCGGCACCATTGCCCTGCAAGGAGAGGCCGAGAAGGAGGTGCTCATCCCCGACGTGTTGTACGTCCCGGGTGTGCGAGCCAACCTGCTGTCGGCCGGCCAGCTGAAGGAGCATGGCGTGAAGCTGCAGGAAGACGGAGACGGCATGCTGCTCGTATCGGCAGCAGGGGAGGTGCTCGGGCGGGCGACGTACTCTGGGCGAGTCCTCTGCACCGACCTGCGTCCCTGCGCGATGAGGTCGAAGCCGCCCACGACGGAGGTCGTGGCTCTGCGGGCGATCGTCTCGAAGACTAAGTCGACGCCGGACCGGATGCATGCGCGGCTTGCACATGTCGGCATGGACACCATACGGAGCTCGGTGAAGAATGAGGTCGCTATTGGGCTGGACCTCAAGTCGGCGACGGACGCCGACTCCCCGTGTGTCTCGTGCGTCGGCGGGAAACTGGCGCGGCACACCTTCCCCGACCACGGCTCCGACGCCGACGACGTGCTAGCCGTCGTGCACATTGACCTGTGCGGGCCGTTTCGTGTGGCTGCCAAGGATGGCAGCCTGTACTTCTTGCTGCTGAAGGACCGCAAGACCCGCTACGTGTGGGTGAAGCCGGTCGCCAAGAAGTCAGATGCGTTGCAGGCCTTCGTACAGTGGCTGGCGGTGGCTGAGCGGCAGACAAAGAAGTCTGTGTTGATGCTGCGCTCGGACCGGGGAGGGGAGTTCCTCGGGAAGCAGTTCACCGACTTCGTGAACGGCGAGGGGATCGTCCACGACCTGACCTGCCCATACACCCCGCAGCAGAACGGCATGGCGGAGCGGGAAATGAGGACGGTGGTGGAGTCGGTGCGGACAATGCTGCTACACATGGGTGTGCAGCACCACTGGTGGCACCTCGCTCTTCGGCAGGCCGTCTGGGTCCGCAACTGTCTTGAGAGGTCGACGCTGCCACCGGGGACGACGCCATACCAGCTGTTGACCTGGAGGAAGCCCGACTTGTCGCTAGCGCGGGTGTGGGGCTGCATGGCGCAGTTCCTTGTCCCTGAGCAGCAGCGTGGTGGGAAGCTGAAGCCGAAGGCCAGGTGGGGCCTGCACCTTGGCGTGTCAGAGGCGAGCAAGGGCTGGGAGCTCCTCGACGTCGACACCGACCGAGTGGTCACCACGTCAGACGTGGTGTTCTACGAGGAGATGTCGCTGGCTGAGTGGAAAACGGAGCATGGGCCGGTGTCCGGCCAGTCGCCGTCCACCCCGCCCTCTGACACCTCGTCGGCGACGCTGCCGCTGCTAGCCGAGGTTGGTGAGCTTGCTACTGAGGACGTTGAGGGCGTCCACACCCCTCCACATCCTCCGGCCCCTGCCCCTCCCCTCGTGGCCGACTTGCGTGGGCTGACCTCGGTGTCGGCCTTCGGCAATGAGGGGAGTCGTGGGACGCCGCCTTCAGCGCCGGCCAAGTGCATCGCCGGTGGCCGACATGACGAGCAGCGAGTCGACGTGGGATTGCAGTCGACAGGGGAGAAACAGGTCGGGGAGCAAGCTGCCGTGAAGCCGACCACGGAGCACTCGGCGACCGGGCTGCCGGCAGGGGAGCCGACCACAAGGGAGAAGTCGGCTGGGAAGCCGACCACAGTGGAGCAACCGGTTGGAACGCCGGCTGCGAAACAGCAGGACGCCGAGGGCAGCGACGACAGCGACGATGGAGGGGATGCCGAGGAGGTCCAGCAGGGACCACGGCGTTCAGGCCGACTTTGGAGGCCGCCTGACTTCTTCGTCCCCGCTGCCTTCACCACGGTGTATGACGTGGACGGTGATGACGACCTGTTGTACGATGACGCCGAGTATGATGAGGAGTTTCCGGAGCTCGACCCCGACATGCTAGCCGACCCCGAGCACCGTTGGGACATCTCGACGATGACGGTGAAGGAGGCGTTGGCGAGCTGGAAGGGCCCGGCGGTGAAGGCCTCCATGGAGGAGGAGATTCGCAGCCTCATCAACATGGGCACTTGGGAGCTGGTCGAACGCCCGCCGGGGGTGAACGTCATGAAGAACCGGTGGTTGTTGACGACGAAGTACCACATTGACGACACCGTCGAGCGAGAGAAGGCGAGGCTGGTCGTGAAGGGCTTCACACAGGTGTACGGCGCCGACTACGACGAGACGTTCGCGCCGCTGAGCAGCTACGTCACGTTGAGGATCTTCCTCAGCATCGTCGATGTCCTCAACCTCAACCTGATGCAGCTCGACATGAAGAACGCCTACCTGCAGAGCAAGCTCGATCAGGTAGTGTACATGTCCCAGCCGATCTACTTCAACGATGGAACCGGCCGGGTGTGTAAGCTGCTGAAGAGCCTGTACGGGCTGAAGCAGTCGCCGCTGTTGTGGTACTTGCCACTCAACGATGTGCTGGTCGGCGCCAGATGGAAGAAGAGCCAGGTCGACGAGGCTCTCTACTTCAAGGTTGGCGAGGGTGGAGTGGCCTGCTAGGTGCTGGTCTACGTCGACGACCTGCTCGCCGCCAGAAGCAGCGCCGCGATGCTGAAGGAGCTGAAGGAGCTGCTGGAAGCTGCCTTTGAGCTGCGCGAGATCTCGCCGGTGCAGAAGTACCTCGGGCTGGAGATCGTGCGCGACAAGTCGGCGGGGAAGCTGTGGCTGCACCAGCAGGGCTACGCCGACAAGCTGCGTAGGCGCTTCCTCGACGAGGAGCAGACCGGGCGCACCCCGAAGACGCCGGTCTCAGTCCGCGCCTACGCCAAGCTCACCTTCGATGACGAGGAGGCGCAGGAACGGCAGGAGGAGGAGTACTGGCAGAAGGTTGGCTCGCTGCAGTTCGCGGCGACGACGACGAGGCCGGACATCGCCTTCGCCTGCAGCAAGCTGGGAAGCGGCCTCACGGTGAGGAGCGACCAGCACTGGCGCGAGGTCGACCGCTGCCTCGCCTACCTCGCCAACACACGTGACACCGCCCTGGAGTTCGGCGGTGGGCCTGAGTCGCTGGAGCTGGTCGGCTACGAGGACGCCGACGATGCCGGTGACAAGCAGAACAGGACTAGCACGGGCGGCTACGTGTTCGTCTACGGAGGGGCTGCAGTCTCCTGGTCGAGCCAGCGCATCAAGTGCGCGACGCTGTCGTCGGCCGAGTCGGAGTACGTGGTGGCCACTGAAGCCGGCAAGGAGGGACGTCGCCTTCGCTTCCTCCTCACAGAGTTCCGGCAACTGGACGCCGGGAAGCCGACTGTCCTGCGCGTGGACAATAAGTCGGCCATCACGGTTGCCGAGGGCATGGGGTTGACGGGCAACCTCAAGCACATGGAGCGGCGACAGGCCTGGCTGCAGCACATGGTGAAGCGCGAGAAGTTCTCGCTGCAGTACATCCCAACCGCTGAGCACCCGGCCGATTTCCTGACGAAGGCGCTGCACTATCCGGCCTTCAACCGGTGCTCCGTCGCAATCGGCCAAGTGCGCCTGGCAGACATGGGCGACGGCGACAACGACGTGCAGCAGTAGGTGCCATGCCCTATTGCATGGCTGGTGCGGTGACCGACGTGCTATGTGTTGGGTGCACGCCGACGAGCTAGTCTCCGAGCTGTACTGCCGTGTGGGCTGGGTGCCCAAGCGTGAATGCGGCAGGGGAGTTGGGTATTGGCCCCGTCCTCGCTTGGGCGGAGCCGACTTCGTGGTCGGGTGTGAGGGGAGCAGCCGACCTTCAGCAGTGGGTGAGCTGGTCGATGAGGAGGTCGACCTGCACGGGGGACCACTGCACGGGCGCCGACTTCAGGGTGGGGCCGCCTTCAGGGAGGTCGACTTGGGAGTCGACCTCCGGAGGACGTCAACTTGGCGTAGCCGACTTCGGCGGTCGGCTAACGGACGGCAGGTCGACCTGTTAGTGGTCGACTGGACCTGGTGGTCGACTAAGGAGGGGCCGACGTCGACCTTGGAGCAGGACGCCGAGCAATCGGGCGTCGAGTAGCGGGGCGTCAACTTCGTGACGCCAGCTTTGGGTGGCCGACGTGGGTGGTCGGCCGACGACTGTGCTGGTCGACGAGCAGCAGGTCGACCAGGAGTGCTGGTCGACGTGGAGCTGGTCGACCAGAGGGGACGTCGACCTGAAGGAGGTCGACGTGGAGGTGGTCGTCGACTTGGGAGGTCGACGGGCACGAACGGGAGCTGCTGGTCGGCGTGGTTGCCTGGTCGACCAGGTTACCTGGGTGACGAAGTGCTGCGGAGGAGTGCGACGGTCGCCCAGGCGAAGTTGGCGAGCCCGACCTCGGTGGTGGTATCCCGAGGTCGTCGTGGCGGATCAGAGGCAGTCGCACTCTCGCCGTGTTCTGTCCTCCCAGGACGTCACGTTCAACGAGTCGGTACCCCACTACCGCCTCTTCCCCTACCGCACTCCGTCCCTTCCCCCGCCCCCGCTCTTCCTTGTACCAGGTCCCCCCCCGGTAGACCCCCTCCCCCCTCAGGGTCCTGCCCCTTCAGGTGTGTCCCAGGTAGATGCAGTCGAGCCTGTCGAGGTCACTGGTGACTCTGGTGCTGCTGAGGGTGCTGAGACTAGGGGTGCTGAGACTGGGGGTGCTGAGCCTGGGGGTGCTACGCCTGGGGGTGCTGAGCCTGGGGGTACTGAGCTTAGGGGTGCTGAGCCTGGAGGTGCTACGCCTGGAGGTGCCCTGCCTGGGGGTGCTGGGTCTGGGGGTGCTGAGCCTGGAGGTGCTCCGCCTGGAGGTTCTCCGGGTGCTTCGTCTCGCCGAGAGCCACTCTCTCCACAGGAGCTGCGCGAGTGGTTTGCCCGGCACTGGAGCCGTGCTGCAGGTGCTGGAGGTTCGTCGGCTACTGAGGGTGCTGCTATCGCGGGTCCCGGAGGTGCTCGCCCTGGGAGTCCTGGAGCTGCTGGGCCTGCGGGTTCGACTGGAGCTGGTGCTGCTGAGGGTGTTGGCGCAGAGACTACCACTGGCGGTCCTGCTGGTGGTGCTCCTGGTGCTGCTGGAGCTTTTGGAGCTGCTAGAGGTGCTGCTGGAGGTGCTGCTGGAGCGGGTACTCCTGCTGGGGGTCCTGGTACTGTCCCTGCTGTTTCTGGCGTCGCCACGTGGCCTCGACCGTACTTCGTTCCACTCCTGCAGCAGGTTCTTGGTCTTACACCTTCTACTGGTCCTCCTCCTCCTCCCTTAGAGGGTCCACAGCCTGTCCAGTCACAGTCACAGCTACAGCCTGCCTCCCCTTTGCCTGCTCCTTCTCCCTACGCTGGTCCTACTGGGGGTCTTACTGAGCGTCGTGAGCCTGCGTCTCGTCCTGCGTCGCCTGTTCGTGCTGCGCGCGCTAGTGGTCGCAGCTCCCGTCAGCGTCCTCCTCCTGTCCCTAGCACGCACCGGATGTCTCTGCGTCCGTCTACTGCTCCTCTGCGTGCCCCTTTGCCTTCTCCTCCTGAGTCCTCTCTTCCTGCTCTTGCCGACCCGGAGTCGGACTCTCTTCGTGCTGCCAGTCCTACTGTCACGCGTCTCCTTGCTACTGCCGTCACTGGCCCTTCTTTCGGGTCTACTGCTGCGTCTGCCCTTGTTACTGAGCTCGTCGACTTTGATGCTCGTTGTCGTCTAGAACACGCTGCTAGTCTTGTCGCTGAGTCTGAGTCTGTCTGTCCTCCGTCCGTCGGGGGTGAGTGTGCCTTAGGCACGGACGTCCTTGGGGACAGACAGGAGGAGTTCCAGTGTCTGGCCGCCGCTTCACCTCATCTCGTGTCCGTACTGCTCACCCCTGCGGGAGACCCGGATGCACTTGACATCCCGACTCCGCGCTCTTACGCGGAGGCGATAGAGGGTCCCTACTCCTCTCAGTGGCAGGCAGCTATGGATGCAGAGATGGCTTCCTAGAAGTCCACAGGCACCTACGTTGACGCTGTCCCCCCTCTTGGGGCGAACATCGTCAGTGGCATGTGGATCTTCAGGGTGAAGCGGCCGCCGGGTTCTCCACCTGTCTTCAAGGCGCGTTACGTGGCTCGTGGCTTCAGTCAGCGGCAGGGAGTTGACTACTTTCAGACCTTCTCCCCCACACCGAAGATGACCACTCTTCGGGTACTGCTGCACGTTGCTGCTCACCGTGACTACGAGCTGCACTCTCTCGACTTCAGCACTGCTTTCTTGCAGGGCAGCCTGCACGAGGAGATCTGGCTGCGCCGCCCACCTGGCTTCACTAGGTCTTTCCCTCCTGGTACCGAGTGGAGTCTCCGGCGTCCAGTCTACGGTCTCCGCCAGGCGCCACGTGAGTGGCACGACACACTGAGGACTACGCTGGCGGCACTTGGGTTTGCTCCTTCTACTGCCGACCCGTCGCTGTTTCTGCGCACCGACACCTCTCTGCCGCCGTTCTACATCCTCGTGTACGTCAACGACTTGGTCTTTGCCACAGCTGACACTGCTGGACTCGCCTACGTGAATTCCGAGCTGCAGAAGAGACACACGTGCACTGAGCTGGGTGAACTGCGCAGCTACCTTGGCTTGTAGATCACCCGGGACAGAGCACGCCGCACCATTACCCTGACTCAGTCACACATGGTGCAGCAGGTCCTTCAGCGCTTCGGCTTCACGTACTCCTCGCCTCAGGCCACTCCTCTGCCTACTCGCCACTCGCTCTCAGCTCTGCCTTCGGATGAGTACGTAGAGTCGAATGGCCCGTATCCAGAGCTTGTTGGCTGCCTCATGTACCTGATGACCTGCACACGACCTGACCTTGCATACCCTCTTAGCATTCTCGCACACTATGTTGCTCCTGGGAGACACCGACTAGAGCACATGGCTGCAGCGAAGAGGGTGTTGCGCTACTTGTGCAGTACGTCGGGCATGGGGCTAGTGCTTGGAGGGCGGAGTCCAGTGGTCCTCACTGGGCACGCGGACGCTTCTTGGGCTGACGACCAGGCTACGCAAAGTCGTCACAGGGTTACACCTTCTGTCTTGGTTCCGGCTCTGTTTCGTGGCGGGCTACCCGCTCGTCTTTTGTTCTCGGCTCCAGTTGTGAGGCTGAGATCTACGCCGGGGCTATGGCTGCCCAGGAGCTTTGCTGGCTCACCTACCTGCTGACCGACCTTGGAGAGCCGCCTCGTTCTCCTCCAGTCCTGTACGTAGACAACAAGGCCATGCTGGCCTTGTGTCGAGAGCAGCGACTGGAGCACAGGACAAAGCACATTGCTCTCCGCTACTTTCTTGCTCGTGAGCTACAGCAGCGTGGACAGTTGCGGCTTGCGTACGTGGCCTCTGAGGCCAACACTGCTGATGTCTTCACCAAGGCACTTGCGCCTTGTGATCATCAGCGCTTCTGCACTCAGCTGGGTCTTGTGCATGTCTTGCCTCACTTGCTCACTTCTTGACCTTGCTTGTACTTTCACATATATATATACTCTTGCTCTTGCTTGCTTAGCCTCTTGTATATATATATATGTGATCTTGCATGTGAACTGGCCTTCTGGCCTTTGAACTTGTGCTCGGAATGTGTGGTGACTTTGTGATCCACCCTGAGCTTTGCTTTGCTTTGCTTGACTGGTCTTGTGACCCCTTGTTCTCCCCCACTTTGCCTATGGGGGTGTGTCAGAACATTATAGCTTATATATTTGTGTAGGCTGTAGTGGGGTATCCCATAGGGGGTACAACTCAATCAGGGTTTCCTATATGTACTCACTTCATTCATAGTTGATTCATTCTCGTTCTCATTCTCACAAGTTACCCAGCTTCTCCTTATTCTGCGACAACCAGACGGCAATTCGCATAGCCAACAAAAATGGATTCGCGAACAGGATGAAGCATATCGCCCTGCCATATTTGTTCGTGAAGGACAAGATCGAGAAGGGGAGACTCGAGCTGTCTTACTGTCCCACGTCCGAGATGGTAGCTGATTACTTGACCAAGAAGCTCGTGAAGCAGAAGTTCGAGTACTGCATGCTACTGACTGACAAAGCCACGTCACCAGTAGTGATACTCCAGAAGCGAAGGGGAGTGTTGGAAACAATTAATTTAGCGCCTCTGTCGTGTCGAAACACCAAGTCAGAAGCGAAGCGAAACATATCGATGCATTGGTGAGTCAACCTTCGGAGGTTGAACAACTGCTGGAGGTTACGCGAAAGTCAAAGGTCAGCGACCTTTAACCTGACAAGTACAGCGCGATAGCAAGGACAAACAACTGACTCGCTATTGATCAGTTGCCCGAGTCGTCACTATATCGAACCGCAACAGCAACAGCAAAACAGTTATTAGTTATAACCCTTCATATTCCCTTCTTATAAAAGCTTGTATCTCTTTGTTTTAATCAATCTACTTTGCCCTCACATACCAGCGCAAGGTGGTTCACAAACTTCTCATTAAACGCTTCCGCTATTAAATTGTCCTACTCATAATTTAGTCCTGCAAAGATCCTAAGGGCTTTTCTCAGCCCAACAGCAATGGCCCTGTTCGGTAGCACTTCGCGAGCACTAAAAAGTGGTCATCTTGGTTTTAGGCCAAAAATTGGTTTTAGGCCACCCTGCCTAATCTCGGTCTCAACCTGTCCCACCCTGATGGCCTAGGGTAAAATTTGACGCGATAGTCTACTGGGGCTGAACGGGTTTCTTCGGATTGCTGGTACAGTAACACTTGTGTTACACTGTTTTTGAAAGGGTAAAAAAAACCACTAATTTGAAGTAAGAGTAACTGTACGGTTAGCCTGCCTTGATCAAGGTAACTGAAAAAAAGCGGCCTACAGAAAGGGCAAAAAGGGTATTTTACCCTGATATTTTGGGTCTTATGTTCGAACCGAAAAATCTCGCATGCGCGAAATTCGTGCGAGCGGCGCGTCGGAAACGTCTAATCTCGTGTCCGACACGATTGGTGTGTCAGAACCCGATTCTGACACAAATGACGCGTCAAAGTTCGGATTCTGTGCCTCTAAATGCTGACGCGCATATTTATTTTTAACTACTGTATACAGAAAAGGGGGGTCTTAAAATGTTTTGTAGAAAAAGGGGGGTCCTCTCACATGTGCTACATACCGTATTAAGAGTCCCAGTACCGTTCATAAGTCCCGGGGTCTTTTGAATACGGTATCATGCCTTATGGAACACTGGTGCAGTCCACTGCAGTGCATTGGTTTGGTTGCGATGGGGGTTAGAGGGAGAATAAAACCGGTCTTGACCCGAAAACTTCCCGGGAAATCAGGGTTCGGCCTAAAAACACACCGGTAAGTTTCCAGAGAAGGGCCCAAGATCAGCCCTTTAGAGATCATGGCTGATGTTTTGCGCACTCATGAATTTCAGCCAGGTCGCTCAAAACTTCCCTAGATATCCAGGGCAATAAGGGCAGTTGCCTGTCATACAGCGCTGATCGTAATTGCCACAGCCTGTCCTGGACTTGTAGGAATGCCGTGTGTCACTGGAAGTGTCACTGGCCTGACTCCCGTCATAGCTGCATGGCTTCTCTGGTGGGAGACAACCCATCTTGCCATGTGAAGGGCCACTTGAGTATGCCATGTAAGGAGCAGCAGCAGGCACAGGAGGATTGCTCACTCCCGCCTTGTACAAACTGCAAGGCCGGGAAAACATCCCGCGAAGCAGTGTTAAGCAAAGAAAAGAAAGAAATAAATAACCAACTTCGGGCTTAACAGTTGAAAATTCAAGCAATTGTCAGAAAGAAACTTCAGGAAAGTCCAGAGTGCACTTCCAACTCCCCCCCCCCCCCCCTCTCTAATCCCTCCCCGCCCTCAACCCCCCCACTGGGAATCTTCCATACCTATCAGGGTCGGCGGCATCGCCCTTTTTTTCAGGCTCGTGTCCCAGTCGCACGGCCCGGTAGACGTAAACAGGGATGCAAAGGGCGAGCAGCATGCAGGCCACGGAGAGGATGAGGAAGCCAATCCAGAGCAGCTGCAGGTCTAGCTCTATGCGGTCGCCCTGATCCATGGCATACTGGTGTTTGTGCCAAGGGGGGCGGTGGGAGAAGAGGGAGGGACAGCAGCATGCAGGCAAGGTAGAGGGTGAGGAAGCCGGTTCAGAGCAGCTGCAGATCCAGCTCTATGCTAGCAGCTAGCGCCCTGGTCCATGGCATACTGGTGTTTGTGTAGGGAGGGAGGTGGGTGGTGAAAGCAAGGTGGAGAGTGAGGGGAGAAGAGGGAGGGACAGCAGCATGCAGGCAAGGGAGAGGGTGAGGAAGCCAATCCAGAGCAGCTGCAGGTCTAGCTCTATGCTGCCGCCTTGGTCCATGGCAAATTGGTGCTCGTGCAGGGGACGTGGGATAGGCAGAGTTGTGCAAGCAGGGTGGGGAGTGAGGGGAGAAGAGGGAGGGACAGGAGGGGAGTAGCAGGAACAGGTGACAATGTGGAGCAAAGAAACGAGGCCTCCGTAGAATTCACTAGGAACTGCCTGCATCCTCCCTTCCTGAACCACCTGCCAACCTTATTGTAACCTCCTCTTCCTCTCCTGCAACCCCCTCCCTTCCCCACATATCCCCACTCCTTTCTCCACCCCCACACAAACACAGAAGAACAACTCCCCGAACCCCTCCCCTCTCTCCCCTCCACGCAGACCCACACGCAGGGAGTCGAAAACATAAGAGCAGATTTCTGAGGCGCCACAAAAAGCAACTCCCGAACCCCTCCCCTCTCTCCTTCCCCCCCCTTCCCCTCCCCCTAACCCACATGCAGTGCAGCGAGTCGAGGACGTAGGAGCAGTTGGCCGCGGCGTCCATGGCTGCGAGGGAACGGTCGAGTGCCGCTACGCCCATGCTCACTGCTGCTATGCCATCTCTCACCCCACCCCCCAACTCCCCCCCACCCGCCTCCCTTCTCCCATCCCCCCTTCCCACATTCCCCCCCATAACCTCCCGCACACATCTCTCACTCCATGCCTCTCTCCCCCCCTCTTCCCCTAACCCACATGCAGCGAGTCGAGGACGTAGGAGCAGTTGGCAGCGGCGCCCATAGCTGCAAGGGAACCGTTGAGTGCTGCTATACCCATGCTCACTGCTGCTATGTCCTCCACCACCCCCACTGCCATGCCGCTGCTCGCCGGGCCGTACAGGTTCTGATACAAGTGGGCCGCATGGAGAGGGAGGTGAAGGAGAGTGCTGGTAAGAGCATGTGAATGGGGCAGGGTGGTGTGTTGATGAGGGCAAGATGACCAAGTGGCAGGACAGGACGGATAGGGATGGTGCACATGCGAGGAAATAGTAGCGGTGCGCCGGGGAGGGTAGCAACAGCAGGGCAATGGCAGTCAGGAGGAAGGGCAGGGATGGCACACAAGCCAAGCAATACAAGCAGTGCGCACAGAGGTTTGTTGAGGCGAGTATGAGAAGCACATGAGAAGAATCATAAAGCTGGAGTTAATGAGAGTGTGATGGGATGGGCAAGAGAGAGTCGAGAGAGTAGAGGGAGAAGACGAGTGCGCAGGGGGGAGAGGAGGAGAATGTGTTGGAGGGGGGGAGAGTGGGCATGGGCTTACAGCAGCGAAACTCTGCAGGTCAATGGCGGTGGAAGGGCACGTGGTGGGGGTGTAGGAGGGCGCAGGGGCGTACGGCACACACACGGCGCTGTAGGGTCCTCCTGGCATCTGCTGCAGCACCTGGTGGGGCAGCAGGCGTTGGGGAAGGGAGACGTGTGGTAGCACGTGGTGGGAGCAGCATGGGAAGAGCAGTGAAGGGAGAGCAGCGTGGGGAGCGCAATGTGAGGATAATGCATGGCAGCGGCACACTCGCTTTCGCCTACACCCTCCCACACGGTTCCTCCAGGTGCGCTCTCTCTCTCTCTCTCTCTTTCCCTGCAAGCAATACCTGGGGGTAGGTGCTGGCAACCGTGGTGTTGACAAGGCTGGTGGCCTGGGCGCTGGCAGCAAGGATGCTGACACGGACGGAGGCGAGGCTACGCTGGGCGGAGCAGGGCAGCGAGCCAAGCACCTGCTTCTGCAGGGATGCGTCGTGGAGTATCTCGTTTGCTGCCACTGCTGTGTCGCCCTCCAGCCTGTAGAGAGGGGAGGAGGGGATAAAGGGTTTGGAGAGGGGAGAGGAGGGAGGAGAGTGAGTGGAGGGAAGTGCGTGGTGGTGTGTGGAGAATGGAAGAGGGAGAATAGCAGCAGTGGATGTAGTCGACCCATGCATGGAGTCGATATTTGAGTCGACTCAAAAGTCGATCCGTGCAATGCAGCAACGAGTGTGAGTGCACGGGAGCGAGAGCAGGAGGACATGCATCGCCTGACACCGTGGCACACGCAGGCTGATACATGCAGCGATGCGCGCAGTGAGAGGGCGATTACTGATTGGACTAAAAGTCGTCACACCATGACACACAAAAGCATGCGCACACGTGCAAACACAGACACACACACACGCGCGCGCGTGTGCGCACGCACGCACGCATGCACGCACGCACGTACGCACGCACACACACACACACACACACACACACACACACACACACACACACACACACACACACACACACGCAGTCGCAGACATATACATGCAGTGATGGGCACAGTGCGAGGAGAGTGATTGCACACAAGGCACGCACATGGCTGAGAGGAGGAAGAGCGAGGTTAGGCACCAAGTGACGACTGCCACGACCCACATGATGGTGATGATGCTGCACGGGCGAGCAGGAGAAGGGGAAGCAGACAGAGAGACAGGGATGACTTTTGAGTCGACTCAAGAGCGAGGTGAGGTGAGTCACCAAGTGACGACTGCCACGACCCACACGATGGTGATGATGCTGCACAGGCGCGTGGGGAGGAGGGGAGAAGGAGAGACAGGGTTAGGGAGGCGTAGAGAGAGGAAAAGGAGGAAATGGAAAGGGAAGTCGCGCATGTGCATGTGTGCGTGCCCATGTGAGCATAAGAAAATGTGATTGTGCAGGTGTCCATGTATGCAAGCATACATGCATGCTTACATGTTGGATAAGATAACCAGCTTGATCAACGCAAGGACTGCACACAGGCACGGTGGGGAGCAGGGAGACAGATGGGCAATGGTGGTGCTGATGCAGCAGCATGGACAGCGCTTTGGGGAAACCGGACAGCGAGGGAGAGGGTAAGTTGGGACGACGAAAGAGAAGAGGCATGGATGTTGCGAGTGGTACGACAGGTGGGTGTGGTGTGACGGGCAACAGAGAGCACTTGAAGGGCAAGAGAGAGCACTCACCCACGCCAAGAGCGCCCAGCGCCGTGATGACAGCTCCCATGGCGAACATTGTCATGAACCTGATGCAGACATGCATGGGGCGAGCGGGATGAGAGGGAGATGGGGTAAGGGGGAGATGGGGCAGGCGGGACATGGGGGGTGGGGTGAGAGGAGGCAGGGTGGCTGTGGTTGGCAATAAGGTGCATATGAGGTGGTGGGCGGTCCATCTATGGATGGTTCATGCCATCACGCCACACAGCCACACAGCCACACAGCCCTCCCCATCCATCACCCTCACCCCACCCTCCGCCCATTCCCACTGTGCACGTGTGTGTGTGTGTGCAGCGCGTACATGTATTTGATGGCACGGTCTGCCATGTTTGTAGACGTCTCAAAACACACCTACAAACACGTCGCCCATCCCCGCTGTGCACGCGTGTGTGTGTGTGTGCAGCGTGTACATTTATTTGATGGCACGGTCTGCCGTGTTTGTAGACGTGTTCTGAAACGTCTCAAAACACACCTACAAACACGTCGCCCATCCCCGCTGTGCACGCGTGTGTGTGTGTGTGCAGCGCGTACATGTATTTGATGGCACGGTCTGCCGTGTCCCGGGCGCCGTTGAACGAGCTCTGCATGCCATCCGCTATCGACCACGCCTCCTGCGCACGTCGTAACACGCCCGCCCTGTCTGTGTGCAAGGGGGATGATGGGGGGGGAGGGCGGAGAGGGAGTAGGGAGGAGGGAGGGAGGGAGGAGTAGATGGGCGTGAGCGCGATGATAAAAGGCGGACGGAACACATTAAAGAGGAACTCCGCATCAATACCACATCAATACCTAACATCTGAGGGAACACCTTCCCTGCTGCATGCTTCTTATCAGCCACCACACCAATACCCATCATCTACCTCAACCCCGCTCTCCCCACCTGCCAGCACCTCGCACAGCTCTGCACGGTTCCGCACACCTCTCCACCGCTCGACACCGCACAGCACACCCAGGGCACATTACACGTACCGAGCACCTAGTTGTCATCCACGTCCACCTCTGTAAGCCTCGCCATGGCATGGGACACGTTGTACACCGTGTTCACCACCGCCCCCACTTGCTCCACTGCTCCGTCCATCCCTCACCATTCCCCGCGTCTTCGCACCGCTCTACACCGCACACCACACACCACCACCCAGGGCACGTACCAGGCATCTGGTTACCACCGACGTCCACCTCTGTAAGCCCCGCCATGGCCTGGGACACGTTGTAGACCGTGTTCACCACTGCCCCCACTCGCTCCACTGCTCCGTCCCTCACCACGCCCATGCTCTTCTGCAGCAGTATTGCCCCCGCCAGCATCACTGCGAACCCGCCCCTGTCGAGCCGGCGGGGATAAAGAGAGGTGGAGAGGGGTGGGCTGTGATTACGGGAGTGGCGAGGTGAGAGGTGCGAGGCGCAACAGCTGCTTGTGCAGCGGTGAGAGCAATAAGCAGCGAGAGCAATGAGCAGCGAGTGAAATAAGCAGCGAGAGCAATAAGCAGCGAGAGCAATGAGCAGCGAGAGCAATGAGCAGCGGGAGCAATAAGCAGCGAGAGCAATGAGCAGCGAGAGCAATGAGCAGCGAGAGCAATGAGCAGCGAGAGCAATAAGCAGCGAGAGCAATAAGCAGCGAGAGCAATGAGCAGCGAGAGCAATGAGCAGCGAGTGAAATAAGCAGCGAGAGCAATAAGCCAACGGTGGTTCAAATCCCAACCCAAGGCACATGCAACGCTCTGCTGATGGCCTGCGTTGCATGGTGCGCACTCACAGCAGCAGCAGCGAGCCGATGGCAAGGCCGATGCGGGGCAGGGTGAGGTGTGCGCGCGAGTAGGGGCGACGGGTGAGGTCCCTCAAGCGCGCCCAGTGGCGCGGGCAGCAGCAGCAGCAGCAGCACGAGCCGCCTATGAAGCCCAGCCCTAGTAGCAGCCACAGCAGCGCTATCACCGGCCCAAACCCCGCTGTCACACCCAGGGACTGGCGGAGGAAGGGGGAAAGGGAGGGGGAAGCGGAGGGGAAGGGGGAGGGGGAGGGGGAGGGGGAGGGGAAGGGGAGAGGAGGAGGAGCGGGATGAGCGGAAAGGGAAGTGGGGAGGAAAGAGTGGGGAGGAGGGGAGGATGGGAGGAGGGGGAGGATGGAAGCAGCAGCAGCAGCAGCAGCACGAGCCGCCTATGAAGCCCAGTCCCAGCAGCAGCCACAGCAGCGCGATCACCGGTCCGAACCCTGCTGTCACACTCAGGGACTGGCGGAGGGAGGGGGAAAGGGAGGGGGAAGCGGAGGGGGAGGGGGAGGGGGACGGGGACGGGGACGGGGAGCGGAAGGGGGAGGGGGAGAGGGAGGGAGGAGGTGAGGGGGAGCGACGTGGGGAGGGGAGAGTGGGAAGAGGGGGGGGAAGGGGAGGGGGGGGGGAAGGGGAGGAGAGGAGGAGGGGGGCCGCGGTGCGCGAAGGGGGAGAGCTACCGGACCCTGCTCAAGTGATTCCCAGTACAGCACTGGGTGCGGTGCTACTGAGAGCAGCAATCCCGCTAATAACAACTTGATAAACGTGTGTGGTGTGGTGCGGTGTGGTGGTGAGGCGGGTGAAAGGCGTGGCGCGGGAACGCACGGCCCAGTAGTGCAGGTTGGCGGGGTCGTAGCCGCCCTCGTACACGCGCATCCCGTTCAGCGGGTCCCTGCGACGCGTGCGATTCGTCGCCAGCGCGTACTGCCCCAGCGACAGATTCCACCCGGCGACTTTGCCGCCCAGTCGCCTGCGCCGTCGCAGCGCGTCCTGCGACTCGTCGCGACGGAAATCGCCGCCGCTCAAAGTAGCGCGTCTGGTTGTCGCAGCAGCAGCAGCTCCGCAAGGCGCGGCTTGCGCGGCGGTGAGGGGGGCAGAGAATTCCGCATGGACGGCGGAGGGGAGGCGGGGTCGGAGGCTCCGCCGGAGGCGCGGCGACGCGGAAGGCCGTTCGGGCGCATTCGAAGCGGAAATAGGAGGCGGAGCGGAGCAAACTCCGAAGATTGCGGCGACGGTGATCAATACGATGAGTGCGATGCTGCGGCTGAGGGGAAAGACTGCCGGGTTTGCAACTGCCGCATTTCCTAAGGCTGAACGGATGCGGACGTGTGTCGTCATCATCTTAGTTCCTTTCTTGCTACGCTAGTATCGGCGTGCGACGACTCTGCGACTCCGCGGTGAAACGCTGGCGACTGCTAGTGTCGCTCGCCAAGTCGCTCTGCACGGTGTCAAGATGGGGTGCGTCACTCAGCTTTCGCGACCGCCAGAGTGTGCAGTCACTCTCGGAAACCCTGAACTTGAAACGTCTAAAACGGCGATTCGGGAAATCGTTAGTTCTGACCGGAGGGAGGGATTCTCGTAAAATTGTATTATTACGCGTTGACCACAATCGTAGCGCGATGGAATGGCCTGGTGACTTGAATATAAAAGCGGGCTCGCAGAAACGGATTTGACGACCAGCTCTCGCTTTCGTATACCTCTTGTGAGCTCAATAGCGGTCTGTAAGTAGGCTTTCTCCAATCTACCAACAGGCCTGGCGTCTCACTTGCCAGTTAGTCCTCCTGTCATCATTGGCATCGCAGCGCTGGTGTCACCAAGACGAGCAAGGACGCGTGAGCGGCTGGTGGTGGCGCTGGCGGTGATTCGCATCGCATCAGCAGCAGCGGCACGCGCGCAGGGCAGAACGCATCCGCTGGGCGCGGAGCGAGATGCGCGGCAAAGGGAAGTCTTTGCCGGGCTCGCGCTGGTGCTTTCTGGTCGTCGTCGTCTTCTTGAACAGCCATAGCTGGTCGAGAGGGTAAAGCATATCGTGATTCGTGAAGCACGTTGTGTGAGTCACATCTGGCAAATTGCGACAGCGAGTGTGAAGCGAGCCAATGGAGCAGCGAGAAGGTGTCCTGCTGGCAAGGAAAGCAGCGGGGCAGCGCGGATGCGCTCGCCTCGCCGGGCATCCCAACCGCACTACCGAGTGTGGCCTCACCGCCTTGTGCGCAAGTAGACCGGGGGGAAGCTGGTGACGGGGAAGGGGTGGGTGGGGGAATGGGGTCATGGGGGAGGCGGAGCTTAGGGGCGCAAAACGTTGGCGCAGCTCCCAGCAATGGAGATTTGGCTGCTTCAACACAGTCAACGAAAATCAAGCGATCTCTATATTTGATATTGTTACAAGTGCAATTGAGTGAACTAACTAAGATTGCACTATCTGAGTAAATCAGTACATGAGCGAAGGAATGAGCGAATTTTAGATAGTAAACTAATGTGGCCAACGGATTGTGGGGTGCGTGACGGGCCTGGTGCTGAGGTTGGGAATTTTCTAGGCGGAGGACCGGAGCGCGGATTACTAGCCGAGCCGTAAGATTGGGTCGCGTTGGGAACAGTAGCGGGAACGCTGGTCGAGACGGGTGTCGCGAAGTGGTAACGGTTTAATTTAGGGGGTGTTGTGGCGGGAACATTCGTGTACGCGGTAAGCAGGGATGCGAAGTAAGGGGAAAAAAATCCTTACATTTATATAAAGTAATATGAATTTAATGATATTCAAGAACAACTAATCATTGAATAACATGTAAAGTGACTCTTGGAGATTAATTCGTTGGACAATGAAATGGAATGGAAGACAAGCACCGCGTAGTACGATGGAAATCGTGCAACTCTTAACGAGTTAGGGGCAATTAGTCTTTGAAGATTTCAGTGACGATGGAGCGATTCCCACGGCGCTAGCTGACTGAATGCGCACTAGGAGATAAGCGTTTTCGGGAGACGGCGGAAACGATGAGATTCAATTATCGTCGACTCTAACCTAACCACCCCAACGAACAAAGTCGAAACACCTCTTACATATGGTTGTAACGATTGATGATTGTCAGAACATATCTTTAGCTTATACTATTGTATAGGCTGTAGTGGGGTATCCCATAAGGGGTACAACCAGTTAGGGTTTCATATTTGTACTGCCTTCGTTCATAGTTCACACATTCCTGTTCTACAACTTTCACATGGTATAGAGCGGGTTCCCTATGGGAACTTCGCCTAGGGCCCACCGAAGCGCGCTAACTTTTTTTTCCTCTCGCTCGAGCGACCCTCCGTGTCGCCCTTCCCTCGCGGCCCCGCCGCCCCTTCGGACGCGGCCCCGCCGCCATTTCGATCGCGGCCCCGTCGCCTGCTCAGACGCGGCCCCGCCTCCTGCTCAGCTGCGACCCCGTCGCCCGCTACGACGCGGCCCCGCCGCCTGCTCGGACGCGGCCCTGCCGCCTGCTCAGACGCGGCCCCGCCGCCCGCTACGACGCGGCCCCGCTGCCCGCTCAGACGCGGCCCCGCCGCCTGCTCAGCTGCGGTCCCGCCGCCCGCTACGACGCGGCCCCGCCGCCTGCTCAGACGCGGCCCCGCCGTCCCCTCTGCCGGCCCCGCTGCTGCACCTGACGGCCCCGCCGTCCCCTCGGACGGCCCCGCCGTCCCCTCTGACGGCCCCGCCGCTGCATCTGCCGGCCCCGCTGCTGCACCCGACGGCCCCGCCGTCCCCTCTGCCGGCCCCGCCGCTGCTCCAACCGGCCCCGCCGCTACCCCTACCGGCCCCTGCTGCTACACCTGCCGGCCCCGCCGCCTCATCTCCCGGCCCCGCCGCCCCAGCAGCCGAGCCGCCGTAGCAGCCGAGCCGCCCCAGCAGCCGAGCCGCCCCAGCAGCCGAGCCGCCCCTGTAGCCGAGCCGCCCCAGCAGCCGAGCCGCCCCTGCAGCCGTGCCGCCCGAGCACCCGAGCCGCCGAGTCGCCCGAGCCGCCCAGCAGCCGAGCCGCCGAGCCGCCCGAGCCGCCCGAGCCGCCCGAGCCCTCCCTGCACTGCACTGTCTGGTGAGCACTGAGCTTTACTCTGCGCACTGCCCTCTCTCTACTGCTGTCATGGCTACCCCCAGTGTCCTTACCTTTGACGGTGAGGGCAGAGCCATCGACTTTGACGTGTGGGTAGACGACCTACTGCTTTTCTTACAGTGCGACAGAGCTGACGGCCTCTCTCTCTTTGATCTCACTTCTGGTGCCTCTCCCGCCCCTGCTGCTACTGAGGATGCCACTGTTCGCTCACAGTGGGCCACACGCGATGCTGCTGCACGTCTTGCTGTGCCTCGCCACCTCCCTCCCGCTGAGCGTGCACACTTTGGGTCGTACAAGAGTGCTAAGACCTTGTACGACGCCGTTATTGCACGCTACTCCACCCCTGCCACTGCTGCACTGAGCCGCCTCATGCTACCGTACCTCTTTCCCGACCTTGCTGCTTTTGCCACAGTCGCCGACCTCATTACCCACCTGCGCACTAGTGACGCTCGCTTCCGCGCTGCACTTCCTGCTGAGTTCTGCGCCAAGAACCCCCCCCCCCAGTACTTCACTCTCTACTACATTGTCACCCGCCTCCCTGACTGCCTTCGCGGAGTCAGGGACGACCTACTCGCAGTCTGCCCCACCACTCTCACTGTCGAGCTCCTCGAGAAGTCCCTCCTAGCAGCCGAGAAGAGCATTCTCGCTGTAGGGGCCTCTCGTGGTGACCCACGCACCCCCATCTTTGAGGGGTGTTCCCCCTCCCCCCTCCTGCCCTTTGTCGCCTCTGCTGCTACGGCCGACCTAGTTGGTTTTGAGTCGGTCGGTGCGGCGTCTGCCCCCAGTGGGAGACGTCGCTCTGGCAAGAGCAAGGGGGGCAGGGGCGGTGGTGGAGGCGGCGGGGGCGGTGGAGGCGGCGGTAGAGGCAGCGGAGGAGGTGAGGGTGGTAGCGGGAGTGGTGGTGGGAGTGGAGGTGTTGGCGGAGGCAGTGGAGGCGGGGGCGGCAGCGGCGGTGGTAGTGGGGGTGGAGGCGGAGGCGGCGGCGGCGGCGGCGACGGTGGGAGTGGCGGTGGCAGCGGAGGTGGTGGCGGCGGCGGAGGAGGCGACGGAGGTCGTGGCTCGTCGAGGAGGAGTGGCTCCGGTAGTGGTCAGCGCCAGCAGCAGCAGCGTGGTCAGGAAACCCTCTCTCTGCAGCAGCTCCGTGAGTGGTACTCTGCACGTCAGCGGGGTGGGGGTGCTGGTCCGTGCACTTACGTCCTGCGCACTGGCGACCGTGCGGGTGAGCAGTGTGGTGGTCCACACTCCGCCCAGCATTGCTTCGGCCGCCTGACTGACGCCTGGCGCCGCCAGTTTCCTGACGCCTCTGAGATCCCTCGCTGGGACCAGCTGTCTAGGGCGGGAGTAGCTATCTTTGATCTTGACTTTGATGCTATTCTTGCTGCCATGTATGCTGTGACTATTAGTGAGGAGGGTGACTGTTACTGGTGTTTCCCGCCCGACCCGGGCATTGGTACTTCGGCTCTAGGTGCTGTTGAGGCTGCTGCTCCAGGTGCTGGTGAGGCTGTTGCTCTAGGTGCCAGTGAGTCTGAGTCCTCAGGTGCTGGTGAGTCTGCTCTCTCAGGTACTGTGTCGGCTCCACCCTCTCTCACTTTCACTCTTGACTCCGGGGCGTCTCGCTCCTTCTTTCGAGACCGCACCACACTCACGCCGCTTAGTCGGCCAGTGGCGGTCTCCCTGGCAAACCCCTCTGGGGGTCCTGTTCTGGCTCGCTACTCCACTGTCCTGCGTGCCCTGCGGTCCCGTCTGGCGCCCTGTCCGGTCTCTACCTCCCCTCGTTCTCTACGAACTTGGTGGCAGGTGCTGACCTACAGGATGCAGGGGTTGACCAGTTCACCCCTGCGCGCCGACGGGTTACCCACTGCACAGACGCGGACACGGGTCGACACCTGACCACGTTCACACGTGTTCCGGGGTCGAGCCTGTACACACTCACTGTTCCGTCTCCTCCTCCTGCGTCTGGTCAGATAGCTGCGTCGGGTCAGGTGTTTGCTGCAGCGTCCAGGTCTGGTCCTGAGTCTGCCCCCTGCTCGTGTCGCCTCCTGTCCCACGAGACCCTCCTGTGGCACCACAGGATGGGTCACCCCTCCCTGCCTCGTCTCCAGGGCATGGTCTCTCGCCTTCTCATCTCTGGCCTTCCCGGGTCCCTCCCTCCCCTTCCTCCGGGGCCTGGCCCTCCCTGTGTCCCCTGTGTCGAGGGTCGCCTGCGGGCTACCCCTCACTCCTCCCCGTTTCCTCTGACGGAGGCCCCGATGCAGACACTTCACATGGACGTGTGGGGCCCAGCCCGCGTCCGTGGACAGGGTCACGAGCGCTACTTCCTGCTGGTGGTTGACGACTACTCGCGTTACACCACAGTCTTCCCCTTGCGCAGCAAGGGTGAGGTCACTGAGGTGTTGATCGACTGGATCCGCGCAGCTCGTCTCCAGCTCAGGCGGAGCTTCGGCTCGGACTTTCCTGTTTTGCGTCTGCACTCGGACAGAGGCGGAGAGTTCTCCTCTGGCCTTCTGCGAGCCTACTGTCAGGCACGAGGCATCCGCCAGACCTTCACGCTTCCGGACTCTCCACAGCAGAATGGGATTGCTGAGCGCCGCATCGGCATTGTCATGGACGTCGCCCGTACGTCCATGGTGCATGCGGCTGCCCCCCATTTTCTGTGGCCGTTTGCGGTTCGGTACGCCGCACATCAGATCAACCTTCAGCCCAGAGTCTCCGGACCGGAGACCTCCCCAGCTTTGCTGTGGACGGGGAAGGTTGGCGATGCGTCGGCGTTCCGTGTCTGGGGATCTCGGGCGTTTGTCCGCGACTTGTCTGCGGACAAGCTGTCCCCTCGTGCTGCTCCCTGTGTCTTCCTTGGCTTCCCCACAGACGCTCCCGGGTGGCAGTTTTACCACCCCTCCTCTCGTCGTGTTCTGTCCTCCCAGGACGTCACGTTCGACGAGTCAGTCCCCTTCTACCGCCTCTTCCCCTACCGCACCCCTTCCCTCCCCCCTTCGCCGGACTTCCTTGTGCCAGTCCCCCCCCCGGTAGACCCCCTCCCCCCTCAGGTTCCTGCCCCCTCAGGTGTGTCCCAGGTAGACGCAGTTGACCCGGTCGAGGCTACTGGTGACTCTGGTGCTGCTGCGGGTGCTGAGCCTGGGGGTGCTGACTCTGGGGGTGCTGAGCCTGGAGGTGCTGCTACTGGGGGTGCTGAGCCTGGGGGTGCTGGGCCTGGGGGTGCTACTGCGGAGGGTGCTGAGCCTGGGGGTGCCGAGCCGGGGGGTACTGTGCCTGGAGCTGCTGAGCTAGGGGGTGCTGGGTCTGGGGGTGCCGGGACTGGAGCTGCTGAGCCTGGAGGTGCTGCGTCTGGAGCAGCTGAGCCTGGGGTTTCTCCTGCTTCTGCGTCTCGCCGAGAGCCCCTCTCTCCTCGGGAGCTGCGCGAGTGGTTTGCTCGCCGCTGGAGGCGTGCTGCTGGAGCTGGAGCTTCTTCGACCGTCGAGGGTGCTGGTGCTGCCGGTCCCGGAGCAGCTGGGCCTGCGGGTACTCCTGGAGCAGGAGCTGCTGAGGGTGTTGGTGCTGAGACTTCCGCTGTCTGTCCCGGCGGTGGTTCTGCTGCTGGTGCTGCTGGAGGTCCTGCCGCTGGAGGTGTTGGTGGCGGTGGTGCTGTCGCTGAGGGTGCTGGTGCTGTCCCTGCTGCGTCTGGAGCTGCCGCGCGGCCTCGGCCGTACTTCGTTCCGCTCCTGCAGCAGGTTCTTGGTCTTTCTCCTCTGGTAGAGTGTTCACAGCCTGTCCAGTCGCAGTCGCTGTTGGAGCCTTCCTCTCCACTGCCTGCTCCCTCTCCTTACACTGGTCCTACTGGAGGTCTTGCTGAGCGTCGTGAGCGTGCGTCTCGTCCTGCGTCGCCTGTTCATGCTGCTCGCACTAGTGGTCACGACTCGCGTCAGCGTCCTCCTCCTGTCCCTGGCACGCACCGGATGTCTCTGCGTCCGTCCACTGCTCCTCTGCGTGCCCCTTTGCCTTCTCCTCCTGAGTCCTCTCTTCCTGCGCTTGCCGACCCTGAGTCGGACTCTCTTCGTGCTGCCAGTCCTACTGTCACGCGTCTGCTTGCTACTGTCGTCACTGACCCCTCTTTTGAGTCCACTGCTGCGTCTGCTCTTGTCGCTGAGCTCGTCGACTTTGCTGCTCGCTGTCGTCTAGACTACGCTGCTAGTCTTGTTGCTGAGTCTGCGTCTGTTTGTCCTCCGTCCGTCGGGGGTGAGTGTGCTCTTGGCACGGACGTCCTAGAGTCTGTCTCCGCTAGGCACCGCGTGAGTGGCACGACACACTGAGGACAACGCTTGCGGCTCTTGGGTTTACTCCTTCTACTGCTGACCCGTCGCTGTTTCTGCGCACCGACACTTCTCTGCCGCCGTTCTACATCCTCGTGTACGTCGACGACTTGGTCTTTGCCACAGCGGACACTGCTGGACTCGCCTACGTGAAGTCCGAGCTGCTGAAGAGACACACATGTACAGACTTGGGTGAAATGCGCAGCTACCTTGGCTTGCAGATCACTCGGGACAGAGCACGCCGCACCATTACCTTGACTCAGTCACACATGGTGCAGCAGGTCCTTCAGCGCTTCGGCTTCACGTACTCCTCGCCTCAGGCCACTCCTCTGTCTACTCGCCACTCGCTCTCAGCTCTGCCTTCGGATGAGTCCGTAGAGTCGAGTGGCCCGTACCCAGAGCTTGTTGGCTGCCTCATGTACCTGATGACCTGCACACGACCTCACCTTGCATACCCTCTGAGCATTCTTGCACGCTATGTTGCTCCTGGGAGACACCGACCAGAGCACATGGCTGCAGCGAAAAGGGTATTGCGCTACCTGTGCAGTACGTCGGGCACGGGGCTAGTGCTTGGAGGGCGGAGTCCAGTGGTCCTTACAGGGCACGCGGACGCTTCTTGGGCTGACGACCAGGCTACGCAGCGGTCGTCACAGGGTTACACCTTCAGCCTTGGTTCTGGCTCTGTCTCGTGGCAGGCTACTCGTTCGTCTTCGGTTCTCAGCTCCAGTTGTGAGGCTGAGATCTACGCCGGGGCCATGGCTGCACAGGAGCTTCGCTGGCTCACCTACCTGCTGACTGACCTTGGAGAGCCGCCTCGTTCTCCTCCAGTGCTGTACGTAGACAACAAGGCCATGCTGGCCTTGTGTCGAGAGCAGCGTCTGGAGCACAGAACGAAGCACATTGCTCTTCGCTACTTCCTTGCTCGTGAGCTACAGCAGCGTGGACAGTTGCGGCTTGCGTACGTGGCCTCTGAGGCCAACACTGCTGATGTGTTCACCAAGGCACTTGCGCCTTGTGACCATCAGCGCTTCTGCACCCAGCTGGGTCTTGTGCCTGTCTTGCCTCACTTGCTCTCCTCTTGACTTTACTTGTACTGTGACATATATATAGACCTGCTCTTGCTTGTCTAGCTTTATATATATGTCTGTACTCTTGCATGTGAACTGGCCTCTGGCCCTGCCCTTGTGCTCGGACTGTGTGGTGACTTTGTGATCCACCCCGAGCTTGCTTTGCTTTGCTTTGCTTGACTGGTCTTGTGACCCCTTGTTCTCCCCCACTTCGCCTATGGGGGTGTGTCAGAACATATCTATAGCTTATACTATTGTGTAGGCTGTAGTGGGGTATCCCATAGGGGGTACAACCAGTTAGGGTTTCATATTTGTACTGCCTTCGTTCATAGTTCACACATTCCTGTTCTACAACTTTCAAAATGATGCGCTAGATTAGGTAATCGGGTTCGTCAGTGTTACGAATAGCAAGTTGCGAAAGGACTATGCACTCCCATCAGAAGCAAGCGAGAAACGCAATGAAGATTACGAAGGCGGAAAGACGGGGTGACGCGACGAGCTGCGTACAGTTACGGAACATCTGGACCGTCTGAACAGAGAATCAGACACTTGTAGTGGCGAGGATAATGTGAAAGATAGAACGAGGAATGATTGCATTGAGCAGCATGAGGAGTACAAGTAGGAAACCCTAAATTTTTGTACCCCATATGAACTACCCCACTAAAGCCTGCACATACTATAGCATATAAGTTTGACACACCCCCATAAGCAAAATGGGGGAGAACAAGAGGTCACAAGACCAGTCAAGAGAGGCAAAACAAGCTCAGGGTGGATAACGAAGTCACCACGCATTCTGAGCACAAGCAAATAGCCACACGGCCAGTTCACATGCAGAATTGTATAAAGGCGAACAAACAATACAGTGATCTCAACCTAGCAAGTATAAGCATGCAGATACATGTATAAAGATCACAGTACAAGTAAAGTCAAGAAGTAAGCAAGTGAGGCCTAGTGGGCACAAGGCATAGAGCAGTACAGAAACGCTGATGATCACAAGGCTGAAGTGCCTTGGTGAAGATATCAGCAGTGTTGGCTTGAGTGGCCACGTAAGCAAGACGAAGCTGACCACCCTGCTGCAACTCTCGAGCAAGGAAGTAACGCAGAGCGATGTGCTTCGTTCTTTGCTCTAGTCTGTGCTCATGCAACAAGGCAATCATGGCCTTGTTTTCGACGTATAGAACTGGAGGAGAACAAGGCGGCTCTCCCAAGTCGGTCAACAGGTAGGTGAGCCAGAAAAACTCCTGTGCACCCGTGGTCCCTGCATAGATCTCAGCATCACAGCAGGAGCTGAGAACAGAAGACAAGCGGGTAGACCGCCACAAAACAGAGCCGGAGCCAAGGCTAAAAGTGTAACCCTGTGACGACCGCTGCGTAGCCAAGTCGTCACCTCACGAAGCGTCTACGTAACCAGTGAGGACAACTTGAGCCCGTCCTCTAAGTACGAGCCCCATGCCCGATGTACTGCACAAGTAGTGCAACATCCTCTTAGCGACATCCATGTGCTCCTTCCGGTGTCTCCCAGGAGCAACATAGCGTGCAAGGATGCACAGAGGGTATGCTAGTTCAGGTCGAGTGCAGGTCATCATCTACATGAGGCAGCCCACAAGCACTGGGTACGGGCCACTCAGCTCTACGGACACATCCTAAGGCAGAGCTGAGAGCGAGTGGCGAGAAGGTAGAGGAGCGGGCTGTGGCGAGGAGTACGTGAAGCCGAAGCGCTGAAGGACCTGCTGCACCATGTGTGACTTAGTCAAAGTAATGGTGCGCTGTGCTCTATCCCGGGTGATCCGCAAGCCAAGGTAGCTGCGCAACTCACCCAGGTCTATGCACGTGTGTCTCTTCTGCAACTCCAACTTCACAAGAGCGAGTCCCTGAGTGTTAGAAGTAGCAAAGACCAAGTCGTTGACGTACACGAGGACATAGCACGACGGCATGGAGGAGTCGGTGCGTAGAAACATCGACGGGCCAGCAGTGAATGGAGCAAAGCCAAGAGCTGCAAGGGTCGTCCTTACAGTGTCGTGCCACTCACAGGGCGCCTGGCGGAGACCGTAGACTGTCTGCCGGAGGCTCCACAAGGTACCAGCAGGAAACGACCCAGTGAAGCCAGGTGGGCGGCGCAGCCAGATCTCCTCGTGCAGGCTGCCCGACAGGAAAGCAGTGCTGAAGTCAAGAGAGTGCAGCTTGTAGTCACGGTGAGCGGCGACATGCAGCAACACCCAAAGAGTGGTCATCTTTGGGGTGGGGGAGAAGGTCTGGAAGAAGTCAACTCCCTCTCGCTGACTGAAGCCTCGTGCAACGTAACGCGCCTTGAAGACAGACGGAGAACCCGGCGGCTGCTTCACTCTAAAAATCCACATGCCATTGATGATGTTCGCCCCTGGCGGGGGAACCTCATCGACGTAGGTGCTTGTTGACTTCTAGGAAGCCATCTCTGTGTCCATGGCTAAGTGCCACTATGAGGAATAGGAACCCTCTATCTCCTCTGCGTAAGAGCACGGGGTCGGGATGTCAAGTGCATCCGGGTCTCCTTCAGGTGCAATCAGCATGGACACGAGATGAGGTACAGTGTCTGCTAAGCACTGAAACTCCTCCTGCCTGTCCTCAAAGACGTCTGTGCCAAGAGCATACTCACCCCCGACGGACGGAGGACAGACAGACTCAGACTCAGCAGCAAGGCTAGCGGCGCAGTCTAGACGATAGTGAGCAGCCAAGTCGCTTAGCTGAGCAACTAAGGCAGACGCAGTAGTGGACTCAAAGGAAGGGTCAGTGACAACAGTGTTCAAGAGATGCGTGAGAATAGGACTAGCAGCACGAAGGGATTCAGAATCCGGGTCAGGAAGAGAGGAAGCAGGAGGAGACGGTAGAAGGACGAAGTGCCATCTGGTGCATGCCTGGAACAGCAGGAGGACGTGGATGCGGGACACTTCCACTAGTGGGAAGAGTGCGAACAGGCAACGAAGGATGAGACTGAGGCAACGCAGGACGAGACTCAGGCTCACGACGCTCCGTAAGACCTCTAGCCGGCCCAGAGTAAGGAGAAGGACCAGGCAGTGGAGAGGCTGGGTGTAGCTGGGATTGCGACTGGGCATGCTGTGGACACAGTAACGGAAGAGAGGGACGAGTAGAAGGCGGGAGGCCAGGAACTTGGTGAAGAAGTGTAACGAAGTACGACCGCGGCCGCGCAGCGCCTCCACAACTAGCAGAGACACCACCAGTACCCCCAGCTCCAGCTCCAACTCCCGCAGCACCACCAGCTCCGGCAACTCCAGCACCAGTAGCACCTCTAACAGCAACAACACTAGCGCCTACAGCTCCAACTCGAGGAGCACCACCAGTCCCAGCAGCTCCAGTACCTCGAGTACGAGCACCTCCGGGACTAGCGGCTCCAGCACCTCCAGTAGCACTAGCACCAGCAGTACCTCCAGCAGCTCTAGCTCTGGTAGCACCTCCAGCTCTAGTAGCCCCCGCTCCTGCAGCAGCTCCAGCCCCAGCAGTATCTGCACCAGCAGGACCTGCAGCAGCTCTTGCTCTAGGAGCACCGCACTGGAGTCTCCAGCGACGAGCAAACCACTCGCGCAGCTGCGGTGGAGAGAGACGCTCTCGCCGAGACAAGGCACCTGCAGGAACTCCAGTAGACTCAACACCCCCAGTCTCAGCAACCGCAGGCTCAGCACCCTCAGACTCAGCACCCTCAGACTCAGCACCCCTAGACTCGGCAAACCTAGGCGCAGCACCCCCAGACTCCATACGCTCAGGCTCAACAACCCCAGGCTCCACACGCTCAGGCTCACCACCCCCAGGCTCCGCACGCTCAGGCTCAGCACCCCCAAGCTCCACACGCTCAGGCTCAGCACCCCCAACAGCACCTCTTGAGTCAACCGCTACTTCGACAGGCTCCACAACGTCTACCTGGGACACACCGAAGGGAGCACGACCCTGAGGGGGGAGGGGGTCTACCGGAGGAGGACCTGGGGCAAGGAAGAGCAGCGGGGGGGGGGGGGGAAAGAGGCAGTGTGGTAGAGGAAGAGAGGGTAAAAGGGAGCCAGCTCGTCGAACGTGACGTCATGAGAGGGCAGAACACGGCGCGAGGTGGGGTGGTAAAATTGCTAGCCAGGCGCGTCAGGGACAAAGCCAAGGAAGTCGCAGGGAATAACACGGGCGGAGAGCTTGTCCGCGGTAGTATTGCAGACAAAGGCACGAGAACCTCAGACCCAAAACACTAACGCATCGCCAACCTTCCCCGTCCAACGCAGTGTGGGCGAGGTCTCCGGCAAGGAGATACGGGGCCAGAGGTTGAGCTGATGCGCAGCGTATCGGACCGCAAACAGCCACAGAAAATGGGGGGCAGCCGCATGGACCATGGAGGTACAAGCGACCTCCATGACTAAGCCAATGCGGCGCTCAACAACCCCATTCTGCTACGGAGAGGCTGGAAGCGTGAACGTCTAGCGAATGCCTTTCCTACTACAAAATTCCCGCAAGAGGTCGGAGGAAAACTCACCACCTCTGTCAGAGTGCAGACGCAAAATGGGAAAGTCTATCCTGAACCGCTCCAGAGCTGGAGACGGGCAGTGCGGATCCATGGGATCAAAACATCAGGGACCTCACCCTTGGTGCGCAAGGGGAAGACCGTGGTGTAACGCGTGTAGTCGTCAACGACCAGCAAAAAGTACCGCTCTCAATCCTGTCCACGAACGCGAGCTGGGTCCCACACGTCCATGTGCAGGGTCTACAGCGGAGCAGTTGTCGGGGGAAACGAGGAGGAATGAGGAGCGACGCGCTGCCGTCCCTCGACACAAGGAAGGCATGGAGGAGCAGGCGAGGGTGGGAGGGGAGGGTGAACCGTGGGAAGACCAGAGACAAGGAAACGGCGGTGAATGCCACGAAGACGCTGCACCGAGGGGTGACCAAGACGGTGGTGTCAAAGGACGGTCTGGTGCGACAAAGCACGACATGAGCAGGGGGCCGCTACCTGACCTGATGCAGACGCAAATGCAGTCGCATCTACCTGAGGGGACACAATAGTCAGTGTGTACAGACTCGAGCCAGGCGCACGGGTAAATGTGGGTAGGTGCTGGCCCGTCCGGGAGCACGTACAGTGGGTCACACGCTGACCTCCAGGAGTGAACTGGTCAACCAACGCATCCTAGAGGTCAGCTCCACTCACCAAGCTCGTAGAGAACGAGGGGAGGTGAAGACCTGACAGTGAGCCAGACAAGACCGCCGGACACGGCAGGATCATGGAGGAGTGCGCAAGGACTGGGCCCCTAAAGGGGTCTGCCCGGGAGACTGCAACCGGCCGACTGAGCGGCGTGAGTGTGGTGCTGTCTTGAAAGAAGGAGCGGGAAGCACCTGGGTCAAGTGTGAAGGTGTGCAAGGCCTCAGAAGGCGCAGTACTAGAGAGAGCAGACTCACCAGCACCTGGAGCAGTAGACGCACTAGCACCTAGAGCAGCAGCCTCACCAGCACCTAGAGCAGCAGCCTCACCAGCACCTAGAGCAGCAAACTCACCAGCACCTAGAGCAGCAGACTCACCAGCACCTAGAGCAACAGACTCTATACCTGGGTCCGGCAGCGTGCAGAGGTAACAGTCACCCTCAGCACTAATAGAAAATGCATGCATGGGAGATAGAATAGCATCAAAGTCCAAAGCAAAGATATCCACTCTCTGCCTCAGCAACTCCACCCAGCTTAGGAGCTCAGCCTCATCACCAAACTCTGTACGCTAGGCGTCGCTCAGACAGGGGAAGCAGCGGGTCTGTGGGTGACCTATCATCCCACAAGTCTGACCTCCCCGATCACCTGTGCGAATGACGTACGTCCAGCGAGCAGTACTCCGAGACCCTCTACTCTGAGCGTACCACTCACGCAGCTGCAAGGGCGTAAGGGTCTCGCACGGATGTCGTTGGAGCTGTATCTGGCCACCGCCAGAATCTCCCCACCGAGCAGCTTCGCCTAGACTCCCACTGCTGCCGCCGCCACCAGTCCCACTGCTGCCACCACAGTCGCCACCACTCCCACAGCTTTCGCGAAAAGACGCCATAGCGGAAAGGCAGGGCGGCGAACAGGTATTAAGGTAGGGCGAGGCGGCGCACCGTCTGTGAAGGGCAGCGCGCGGCCAGAGTAAGGCGGCGTGCAGGCAGAGGAGGGCAGCGTGCGGGCTGCAGATGGCGGCGCGCGGGCTGCCAGGGTGGATGTGACGGGCAGGGGCAGGGCGGAGCGCGGGCAGCAGGGTGGCGCGCTAGCCCTAGGGTGATGCGGCGGGTAGGGCAGGGGTGGCGCGCAGGCCCTAGGGCGACACGACGGGCAGGGCAGTGGCGGCGCGCGGGCCCCAGGGCGACGTGTCGGGAAGGGCAGGGGCGGCGCGCGGGCCCTAGGGCGACGCGCCGGGCAGGGCAGGGGCAGCGCGTGTGCCCTAGGGTGACGCAGCGGTCAGGGCAGGGGCGACGCGCGGGCCTAGGGCAACGTGACGGGCAGGGCAGGGGCGACGCGCGGGCCCTAGGGCAACGCGACGGGCAAGGAAAGTCGCCGCGAGGGTCCTAGGGCGACGCGACGGCCAGGGCATGGCGCAGCAGTGCGGGTAGGGCAGGTGCTCAGCGAGGGCGGGTAGGGCAGGCACGCGACTGGTGGCTGCATGGTAGGGTCGCGACGAGGCGGCTGCAGGCCAGGGCCGCGATGAGGCGGCTGCAGGTCAGGGCCGCGACGCGCGGCTAAGGGCAAGGCCACGATAGGTGGCGGCAGGGCAGGGCCGCGACGGGCGGCGAGGTCAGGGCCACGACGTGGGGCGGTAGGTCAGGGCCGCGACGGGCGGCAGGGCAGGGCCGCGACGGGCAGCGGGTCAGGCCGCGACGTGGGGCGGCAGGGCAGGGCCGCGACGGGCGGCAGGGCAGGGCCGCGACAGGCGGCAGGTCAGGCCGCGACGTGGGGCGGCAGGGCAGGGCCGCGACGAGCGTCTAGGTCAAGGCCGCGACGGGCCGTTAGGGCAGGGCCGCGACGGGCCGGTAGGGCAGGGCCGCTACGGGCGGCAGTAAGGCAGGGCTCGCTACAGCGCAGGTGAGGCAGGCGCGAGGCGCGCTTCGGGCAGGGGAGGAAAAATCGTGGTGGGTCCTAAAAAAAAAACACGTTCCCACTAGGGAACCTGCTCTGAAACCATGTGAAAGATCGAACGAGGAATGATTGTATTGAGCAGCATGAGGAGTACAAGTAGGAAACCCTAAAGTGTTGTACCCCATATGAACTACCCCACTATTGCCTACTCATACTATAACATATAAGTTTGAAAGATTATGGCGGGAACGGGTTCGTAACCGTCTGAAATCGCACGGTTGAATCTCGCTGTAATAAGTGAATGTACCGCTTAGAGTACATGGCTAGTTTATGTCGTTTTGTATTCTCTTGTACGCTTATACAAACGAATACATTTGCATGTTTTTATCGTCTCAATCATTTTAGATCCACTTTGACCTAAGGTCAATTCTTCCGCTGCAACACACAATCTCTGTGAACTTACCTGAGGTGATCCTAGGCACGACCAACCTTTTGATCGCAATAGTCGGTATCAATAGCTACCGACAATGGAGTGCGATCGCGGGATGGTGTGGTGTTGGTATTGCTGTAATGATAAAAAATGACACGTTGAATGTCGAATGCATGCGAACATGAGCGGGGAGGCGAAGATGTCAGAATCCCAACCACTAGACCATTGGGATAAAAGGGCTTGTTTCAGTAGCGGATCAGTGCGCCCATAACCCCCCAAGCAAACGCACCTGTAAGCCCCCCCTAGGATCGATCGGGGATCTCACAGTGTAGCTCTACTGACACCCCCCCACACTGGGAGGCCCAGGACTGAGCACAGTGGCAACGACCAACATGTGCATACACCGGGTTTCAAACCCGAGACCGCTCTGATACCATGTCAGAATCCCAATCACTAGACCATTGGGATAAAAGGGCTTTTTTTAGTAGCGGGTCAGTGCGCCCATAACCCCCTAGGCAAACGCGCCTGTAACCCCCCCTAGGATCGATCGGGGATCTCACAGTGTAGCTCTACTGACAAAAGATGCTATGTGGCTGGACCAATTATGCGCTTAATAACCAAGGACAAATAAGGCATGAATGCTTGCTATTCTATGGCAGCCGGAGGTTGCTGCTAGCCAAAGGGACACGATATTTGGCTAAAAAAACACCTTACGACGACTTCGGTTCGTTGTGCCGGCCATGCATCAAGATGTTTCCTCTCGTAACCATGAATGAAGATGAGATGCTTTTGGTGTTTATCGATAGGAGGTACAGTAAGAGTGAGATTAACATGCGTGGGGACATTAGGGTACTCACCGTAAAATGCGAATAACCATAACATGCTTGTGGACAAACTGTGCATGTTCTTGTAGGCGAACTCTGCCATATGCTTTGTGTGCAAAAAGGTGGCGTCGTGCATGACGCAAAGGATATGCAAAGCCTCTTCACGTGCTCAGCCCGTCAGTTTGCCTTCGGATGGCATGCATGGCTAAGAAGTTTCATGGTGTGAAAACCTGACAAGAGTGAAACGAGGGTTAGGATTTGAGATGATGAAACATGGACCTTCGTGCAATAATTTATTTACGAACTGTGTCGTGACTTCCTCATCTGTGACCTTGTCGTGTATGGATAACTGCGCTACTGTGGATAACTTGTATACTACGACAAATATAGTGTTGTGAATTGTAACAGTGCGCAGTAATGTCATGATGAAGTATATCGTGACTACTTGCTTAATGAGGGCGGGAGGTGGAATCAGTTGGAGAGGTTCGACATTCAAGTATATTCGTCATGCATGTCGACGACTCAGTTGCGGCTCTGATTTGAGAAAGCGAAGTGAGCAATGACCTGTGCGTAACACCTCTTCATGTTACATGTACGAATGATCGTGATCATTTCTTTGTCGTAAATGGGACATTTCAGCTTTGCTCCCCTCGGCTTTTAAGGAAAAATCCGACAGTAGGAACGGTCGCATGTACCCTTCCGAGTCGATGCCAAGGAAACAAAGGAGACGATGCTCATGAATATTGGTCATTCTGTCAAACTATTTTGTTGTGTGTAGTAGGGTAGCTCATATGGGGTACTAACCCTAATTGAGTTGTACCCCATATGAGCTATCCCACTACAGCCTACACAATACACACAACATAATAATTTGACACATTGTGTGAGAATGAGTTGGCACATACCGTAGGTTGTCCACGAGGGCTATTTGTAGCCCTTGTTGCGATATCAAAGATAAGTGAAGTACGTTTTTGTACGTAACAGGGATACACACTTTCAAATACGGAGTCGAGGAGTCAGGCGGGTCAAAGCGACAGAAGTGGTTGTCAGATAAAGACAGATGCGGGCAAAAGCATGCGAACCAAAAATGGCGGGAAACATGTTTGAAACAGGTTCCCGCGCCGCACTATTGAATCTCGTTGCAATAAGGGAATTTACCCCCTAGAGTACATGGCTAGTTACAGCTTTTCGTATTCCTTTGTATATCTGTATAAGCCGATGTATGATTTTGTTACAAATACTTCAGTCATTTTCTATCAGTCTTATATGATGTCAATGTCATAATATTATGTTTCTCTAGTCTATAGTGGGATACTCAATAGTGAGTACAGCCCAATTTAGGGTTTGCTATATGTACTCAACTGCTTGCTAGTGAACCCCTCTCTTCTTCATTCCTTATAATTCTGACATGGTATCAGAGCATCTACGCTCCTGGCCTGTGGGCCCACCTTACTGCTTCCGCTGCTACTTTGTGTGCTGCACACCCCGTGGCGTGCCCCTCGTGCTACTCTTTTCGGCCCCGTCGCCGCCCTTCTAGGCCCCTCGCGGCCCCTTCGCGGCCCTGTTGCCGCCCTTTCCAGGCCCCTCGCGGCCCCTTCGCGGCCCCGTCGCCGCCCTTCCAGGCCCCTCGCGGCCCCTTTGCGGTCCCGTCGCCGCCCCTAGCGGCCATGTCGCCGCCCTTCTCGGCCCCGTCGCCGCCCCTAGCGGCCCCTGTCGCCGCCCCTAGCGGCCCCGTCGCCGCCCTTCTCGGCCACGTCGCCGCCCTTTGCGGCCCCGTCGCCGCCCCTAGCGGCCCCGTCGCCGTTCTTCGCGGCCCCGTCGCCGCCTCTAGCGGCCCCGTCGCTGCCTCTACCAGCCCCGTCGCCGCCCCTATCGACCCTGTTGCGGCCCTGTCCCGGCCCTGCCCCGGCCCCGCCCCGGCCATGCTCCGTCGCCTGGCGCGGCGCACCGGGTACCCGTGCACCCCCCCCCCCCCCCTCTTTTCCCGTCGCCTGTCAAGGCGACCTGAGGGGGCCGAGGGGTGACCGAGGGGGGGGGCGAGCGTCGCCCCCTCTGCCGCCTGCTTTGGCGCCCAAGGAGGCCGCGCGTCAGCCCCCCCCTTCCCCCGCCCCCCCCCCCCGTAACCTCCCTACCCGCCATCCCGCCCTGCCCTGTGTTAGGGTTTGGGGGTGGCGAGTAGGGGGTGGCGGGTGTGTGGTCTCCCCTGCTCCTCCTCCTCCTCTGTCTCCCACTGCTGCAGCTGTCGCTGAGGGGGGTGGGTGTGTGGGAGTCGACGGAGTGGTGCTATGGGGTGGGGTGTGAGTGAACCTAGGGGTGCAGTAGGGGGTGTGTGAAATGGGGGTGGGATAGTTTGGGAGGTCGAAGTGGGTGGCCGCCGTGAAGCCCGCAGCTCCACTCGCCCGCGAGACCGTTGCGCCAGTTGCCCGTGAGCCCGTTGCGCCAGTCGCCTGTGAGCCAGTTGCTCCAGTGGCTCATGAGTCCGTTGCTTCTGCCGCTCGGAGTTAGCCGCGGAGCCAGTTACTCCAGTAGCCCGTGTGCCAGTTGCTCCAGTTGCCAGTATGCCAGTTGCTCCAGTTGCCCGTATGCCAGTTGCTCCAGTTGCGCCGTGTGCCAGCAGCTTTAGATGCCGCCCACTACCTCCTCTCCTCTCATAGTCCCTCCTCCTCCACACTTGCCCTCTGCAATAGCCTCTAGCTTTGCTTACATTTGTGAACTTTAAACTGTTGCTTTTTCTACTTGTGCTCAGAATGTGTGGTGACATTGTGATCCACCCTGAGCTGGTTCTGCTTTGCTTGTTGTGCTGATTACACCCCCCTTTGACTATGGGGGTGTGTCAAAATATTATGTTTCTCTAGTTTGAAGTGGGGTACTCAATAGTGAGTATAGCCCAATTTAGGGTTTGCTATATGTACTCATCTGCTTGCTAGTGAACCCCTCTCTTCTTCATTCCTTATTATTCACTGTCAACTAGTTCCGTTGCAATATAATTCTGCAATCAACTCTGATACGATTCTTATTATGAGTTGTATGAAAGAAGAGTGCACAGTACTCTATAACGTGGAAGTGATTACAACTAGCATCGCATTCTTGCGACCCCAGCTGGACGCCACGTCGATTTTCTTCTTCGTTGGGTGGATCACGCAAGCGAAGATGACACGTGGGTCCCGGCTGACTCACTACAAGGCCACTCGGTGCTTCAGGATGATCTTTCTCGCCGGCGCGTGCCTGATATTGACCACCTTTCTTAAGGGGGGGGGGGGGTGGCAGTGTAAGGAATTTTGCTAATTCCTTACTTAGGCACTCCTTACGCGTACAATTCCAACTTTCAGAGTTCAGGCTTGGTCCGTCGACCTTGCCTTCCGAACGTCCTCCGCGTCGCCATCGGGTTTTCACAAACCCAAACCTGCACCCAACCTTCGCGCGACTCCGTGACCTCGGCCTAGCTAGCGTTGCTATGTTATGCCTAGGCCTCGTTGAAGCGTCGGATCTACCACAGGTTGGACACTTGGCGCAAGGTTGGGTCGGGCGACGCCGGTCGGCTACAGAGCCACATAGCGGCGAAGTAAACTGACGTGGAAGGCGTCGTGGATCTTCCAGTCGTCCGGTAGAAGAAGTTTTGCCGTGAGCGGGGTCAGCATCCGAATAATGCGCAAAAGTCCCAAGTAGCGGGGACGTAATTTCGCAGGCTGGGGCAGTCGGAGATTCTTCGTGTCCAGGAGAACCATCTGCCTGTCACAAAAGAGTAAGTACCGTCGATGTCGGTCGGAGTAACGGCTGGCGGCAGTATTAGCCTTTCGTATGAATTCCGCTGCTTTGTCGTGTGCCGCTTGGAGTTCGGAAACAAACTGCTGCGACCGTGGTACCGGATTTTCAGGAGTCGTTGAAGAGGGTGCCACCGGATCTATCCCGTAATTGAGGTAAAACAGCGATTGATTGGTCGTCGCAAACGAGGTGTTGTTGTACGCAAATTCGAGCATGGGAGGCAAATCTTCCTACTTGGTGATGTCGGGGCAGTTCGTGCGAATGACCTGCTCCATCGTCTGGTTTGTCCGTTCGGTTTGTTAGTCGGTTTGCGGGTGGTATGACGACGAAAACTAATGGCGGGTGCCGTACTGTGCCCATGTCTCCTACCAGAACTTTGACGTAAATTTCGGGTCCCAATCGCTGATGATCGCCGAAGGTAACCCGTGTAGTCGCACGACGGTCGAGATGAAGAGCTTCGCGGTCTCTTCGGCTGTGATCGTCGTATGGCATGGTGCGAAATGCGCCATTTTCGTTAAGCGGTCAACGACGACAAGCACCGAATCGTTGCCACTTGCGCCAGCTAGCAGGCCGGTGAAGAAGTCTATTATCACATGTTGCTACGGTCGTTCGGGTGGCTCGAGAGGTTGCAGCAGTCCAGCCGGGCGTTGACGTGATGATTTCATTGCTTGGCAGGCCGGGCAGGCGGAGATGTAGTGCTGCACGTGCGACGCCATGTCGGGCCAGTAGTAATTCCGCTGCAGCACCTTCAATGTTTTGTCCACGCCGAAATGCCCGGAGAGATTGGAGTCGTGTACTTCCTCCGTCAGCAATTCTCGTAAGGGTCAGTAGGAAGGTACCCATTTTCGGTTGGTACCGACTTTTAGGTAATAGCTCCCATGCGCCGTGGTGATGCGTTGGTGTTGGTTGGTCCTGAAAAAACAGTCAGTCCTGTAGCCATGCTTGAAGATTCTTGCCAATAAGGGGTTAGAATGGGCGATTAGTACTGCTGCGATTTGCATTGATGGGCGGGTCAGGGCGTCGACGATGTTGTTGGCGCCCTTTTTGTACGTGATGGTGTAGCCGAAGTTTGACTCCAAGTAGTCGAGCCACCGGATTTGTCGCAGGTTGAGCTGTGGTTGGCTGCGCATGTACTGTAATGACTTGCGGTCTGTCCTGCTTGTGACGTCGACTCCCTTGAGGTAACAGCACCAAGTACAAAACACATGCACGATGGCGAGCATTTCTTTGTCGTGTACAGGGTAGTTGCGCTCAGGTGGCTGCATTTTCCTTGATTCGTACGTGATGGGTTGCAGCCCGTTGCCGAAGTCCTGTAGGAGGACGGCGCCGACGGCGAAATCGTTGTGGTTCGTCACGACTTCAAACAGTCGAGATGTGTGAGAGTACGCGGAGGTTCGACATATTTCTCAATTCCATATTTTTTCTCCATCTTATTCTCCATATTTTCCTATTTCATTTGCACTTTATTCCACGTCAATCGGACTACTATTCTATTTTCTAGAGCTTTCCGATTATTTCACTTCTTTGGCATTTTTGACATCGACATTTACATTATACGGCACCGACAGCACCGACAGTGGTGTACAAGGCGTAATACTGCCATAATCCAATGTACCGATGGGCTTGCGTGCTTATACGCACTGGGGATGATCTATTCTAGAGGAGCGCGTTCCTGAAGGTTCGGATTATCTGTTGTTTATATGTATTTCCGAGTATAAATACGCCTTGTACTCACCTTTAGTGCAACATTCTCGAGTGGAAATTCGATCCTGTAAAACTTGATACTCAGAGCCGTTTCTGTCAGTAGATCTGCACTGTGGATGCCCGATTGATCCTGGAGAGGGTTACAGGCGCGTTCACCTGGGGGGTTATGGGCGCACTGACCCGCTACTAAAACAAGCCCTTTTATCCCAATGGTCTAGTGGTTGGGATTCTGACATGGTATCAGAGCGGTCTCGGGTTCGATTCCCGGTGTATGCACATGTAGGCCGTTGCCGCTGTGCTTAGTCCTGGGCCTCACAGTGTGGGGGGGTGTCAGTAGATCTGCACTGTGGATGCCCGATTGATCCTGGAGAGGGTTACAGGCGCGTTCGCCTGGGGGGTTATGGGCGCACTGACCCGCTACTGAAACAAGCCCTTTTATCCCAAGGGTCTAGTGGTTGGGATTTCTGACAGTTTCTACTCGCGGAGTTTCAGCTAAGCAGCACGCTCAAGAAATTCCTGCTTCGAAAAACCGCCGGGGGCGACGAATTTGGCGCCGACGCTGGTAAGCACCAGATTCATCGTTTTTTTAATAACCCCCTCGCGAGTTTTTTGAACAGTATCATGACGAAATCGTTTTGATTGTTGGCGAAATCGTTTGCGATACAACGATGATCACTGCGAATTGTCGGGACCTATATCGAGCGATGCAGAAGTTGCGAGACCGACGCGCGACGGATCGAACGACTTCGGGTGAAAGCACGCGTTATGGCGAAAATTGCGACAGAGGCAGAATCGCTCGTGACTTCGCAGCAGTCGCGAAATTTTCCCAAGGCCCAAGAAATTCGAGCTCCCAACACCTTTGATGGGGAGATCGACGCAAGGCGGTGGCTTATGGCGATCAAAATGTATTTTTCGCCATTGGATGGACAGCACCAGCACTCGACAGAAACAGAATTAAATTTGCAGCAACACAGCAATTGAATGGATAAGCGGAAGCGGTTTATTAAACCAAGGTGAAGCGACGTGGCAGCAGTTCCGTGAATGATTACTACAACGTTTTGAGCTGATTAATGCAACGTTAATCGCCCGCGACAAAATGCATCGTGATCGACAAATCGGGAGCATCACAAACTACACACAACAAATGGAGGAGATGTTCAACCGCATCCTTGACGTCACGGAAGACAAAAAAAATAGAGCATTCATCGCGGGGCTGAAAAAACAAACACGATAGCATGTTGTGGTCGCAAATTGGAGCAACTACAATGACATTCTTTCGGCAGCAGAACATTTTGACATAACCACGATCGGAACACGACGACTTCATGGACGAGCTAGACGACATAGAGGATGCTTGGCTACCCCCACGTGCGGCGACTCGATGGAACTCAATCGAATCAACGCGAAGGCAAGACCAAAGAACAAATCTTTGTGTTCTTTCTACGGCAAGCCCGGACCTAGACTCATCGATTGTGACGAAATGAAAATTGCACGTTCAGTGCTTAGGGACCGCAGCAGTGGAGCATATTTAATGCGAATATTGGAGGATCGTGAAGTGAATTCTTCAACTCGAACAAACTCTACCAGAGAAAATCGCCGAGGGGAATAAAATCTCCGCAACACGAGACCCTGCTGGACCCGGACAACTCCAAAAAGGCCCTGTAAAAAGTAAGCACCCCTTAAATTTATAAAACAAGGATGCTTTACTTGGGCATAACTCCCCTGGGTCTACGACCTTGGTGAAATTACGAGAGAGGCTCCAGAAGAAAAAGAATGTACCGGTATGACAGCTACAGAAGCTGCGCATGGGGGACCAACAATGGAGCGTGGAAGATCGACCTTCCAACGATGACATCGTCCTCTCTAAGAACAACCAGCCCATTGTCTAACTTACATCATATAGCTTGTCTGGGCTATAGTGGGGTAGACACTATGGGGTACAGTTTCCTAGGGTTTCCTACTTGTACCCAACCTTGTGCTAGTTCAATCATTCCTCATTTCTTCACATGGTATAGAGCAGGATCCCTAGTGGGAACGCTTCCTTGGGCCCACCACTGAAACCTTTTTTTGACCAGAGCGTCAGTTGCTCCTGCCCGAGGCGCGCCTTGTTCACCGCCCTTCCAGGCCCCTCGCGGCACCTAGCGGCCTCGTCGCCGCCCCTAGCGGCCCCGTCGCCGCCCCTAGCGGCCCCGTCACCGCCTCTCTCCCTACGCGGCCCCGTCGCCGCCCCTACGCGGCCCGGTCGCCGCCCCTAGCGGACCCGTTGCCGCCCCTACGCGGCCCCGTCGCCGCCCCCTCCCTACACGGCCCCGTCGCCACCACTACGCGGCCTCGTCACCGCCCCTAGCGGCCCCGTCGCCGCCCCTAGCAGCCCCGTCGCCGCCCCTGGCGGCCCCGTCGCCGCTCCCCTTCCTACGCGGCCCCGTCGCCGCCACTACGCGGCCTCGTCGCCGCCCCAACGCGACACCGTCGCCGCCCCTACGCGGCCCCATCGCCGCCCCTAGCGGCCCCGTTGCCGCTCCCCTCCCTACACGTCAGCGTCGCCGCCACTACGCGACCTCGTCGCCGCCCCTACGCGGGCCGGTCGCCGCCCCTACGCGGCCCCGTAGCCGCCCCTAGCGGCCCCGTTGCTGCTTCCCTCCCTACGCAGCCCCGTCGCCGCCCCTAGCAGCCCCATCACCGCCTCTACCTGCCCCGTCGCCGCCCCTAGCGGCCCCATCGCCGCCTCTACCGGACCCGTCGCCGCCTCTACCGAGCCGCCGAGCAGCTAAGCCGCCCAACAGCCGAGCCGCCGAGCCGCCTAGCAGCCGAGCCGCTGAGCCGCACAGCAGCCGAGCCGCCGAGCCGCCCAGCAACTGAGCCGCCGAGCCGCCCGACAGCCGAGCCGCCCAACAGCCGAGCCGCCAAGCCGCCCAGCAGCCGAGCCGCCGAGCCACCGAGCCGCCCAGCAGCCGAGCCGCCGAACCGCCCTGCCGTCGAGCCGCTACTGTTCCTACCGGCGCGCCCCGGCCCTACTTACTCGGACTAGTGAGATCACTCCCTGCTAGGCCACTGCAGTCGTGGCTACCCCTAGTGTCCTTACCTTTGATGCTGAGGGTCGTGCTGTTGACTTTGAGGTCTGGGTCGATGACCTCCAGCTGTTCCTACAGTGCGATAGGGCAGAGGGCCTCTCCTTGTTCGATCTCACCTCTGGTGCCTCTCCTGCCCCGCCTGCTTCTGCTGACAGCATTGTTCGCTCACAGTGGGCCACACGCGATGCTGCTCCTCATCTTGCTGTGCGTCGCCACTCACCGACCGCTGAGCGTGCGCACTTTAGCCAGCACAAGAGTGCTCAAACCTTGTACGACACTGTAGTTGCGCGCTACTCTTCCCCTGCCACTGCTGCCCTTAGCCGCCTCATGCTGCCGTACCTGCTCCCTGACCTTGCTGCCTTTCCCACAGTCGCTTTACGCACCTCAGCACTAGTGACACTCGCCACCGCGCTGCGCTTTCTGCTGAGTTCTGTGCCAAGAACCCCCACCCCATGTACATCACCCTCTACTACATAGTTACCCGGCTCCCTAACTCCCTTAGCTTAGTCAGGGACCACTTCCTCTCAGTTTGCCCCACCACACTCACCGTTGACCTCCTCGAGGAGCGCCTCCTAGCAGCAGAGAAGAGCATAGTCGCTGTAGGAGCCTCTCCTGGTGACCCTCGCACCCCCATCTTTGAGGGGTGTTCCCCTTCCCCCCTCTTGCCCTATGTTGCTTCTGCTGCTGCGGCCGACCTCGTTGGTTTCGAGTCAGTCGGCGCTGCGTTTGTCCCTAGCGGGAGACGCCGCACCGGCAAGGGCAAGGGGGGCAAGGGCGCTGGAGGGGCTGGCGGGGGCGGTGGAGGTGGTGGTGGAGGCAGTGGAGGGGGTGGGGGTGGTGGTGGGAGTGGTGGCGGGGGTGGAGGTGTTAGTGGCAACAGTCAAGGCGGAGGCGGCGGCGGCGGTGGCGGAGACGGCGGAGGTGGCGGAGGCGGCTGAGGCAGCGGCAGAGGCGGCGGAAGTGGCGGAGGCGGCAGAGGTGGCGGAGGTGGCGGAGGCGGCGGAGGTAGCGGAGGCGGCGGAGGTAGTGGAGGCGGCGGAGGTAGCGGCGGAGGCGGCGGCAGTGGTGGAGCTGGTCACGTCTCTGCGCAGAGGAGTGGGTCCAGTGGTGGTCTGCGCCAGCAGCAACAGCGTAGTCATGAGACCCTGCCCCTCAACAGCTTCGTGAGTGGTACGTTGCACGTTAGCGCGGTGGGGGTACTGGTCTATGCACCTACGTCCTCCGTACCGGCGACCGCGCTGGTGAGCAGTGTGGGGGCCTGCACTCCACCCAGCGCTGTTTTGGCCGCCTGACGGACGCGTGGCATCACCACGAGATCCGAGATCCCTCGCTGGGGAGAGCTGTCTAGGGCGGGGGTTGCTATCTTTGATCTTGATTATGATTCTATTCTTGCTGCCATATATGCTGTGTCTGATAGTGTTGAGGGTGACTGTTACCTGTGTGTTCCACCTGACCCGGGCATTGAGGCTGCTGCTCTAGGTGCTGGTGAGTCTGCTCTCTCAGGTACTACGCCAGCTTAGGCCTTACTCACCTTCACCCTTGACTCGGGTGCTTCCCGCTCCTTCTTTCGAGACCGCACCACGCTTACGCCGCTTAGTCGGCCGGTTGCAGTCTCCCTGGCAGACCCCTCTAGGGGTCCTGTCCTTGCTAGCTTCTCCACTGTCTTGCCGTGCCCAAGAGCCCCCTCTGGCACACTGTAAGGTCTCTACCTCCCCTCATTCTCTACGAACTTGGTGAGTGGAGCTGATCTACAGGATAGGGGGGTTGACCAGTTCACTCCTGCGAGTCAGCGGGTGACCCACTGCACGTGTGCTCGGACAGGCCGACACTTGGCCACGTTCACCCGTTGGCCAGGGTCGAGCCTGTACACACTCACTACCGAGTCTGCTCCGGCTGCTGCGTCTGGTCAGGTAGCTACGTCGAGTCAGGTGTTTGCTGCAGCGTCCAGGTCAGTTTGCTCCCTGCTCGTGTCGTCTCCTGTCCCACCAGACTCTCCTTTGGCACCACCGCCTTGGTCACCCCTCCCTACCTCGTCTCCGAGGCATGGCATCCCGTGTCCTTGTCTCTGGTCTCCCCCGATCTCTCCCTCCCCTACCTCCGGGGCCTGCCCCTGCGTGCGTCCCCTGTGTCGAGGGGCGATAGCGTGCCGCCCCTCACTCCTCCGCGTTTCCTTCGATAGAGGCTCCGCTGTAGACTCTTCATATGGACGTGTGGGGCCCCGCCCGCGTCCGTGGCCAGGGGCACGAGCGTTACTTCCTGTTGGTGGTTGACGACTACTCGCGTTACACCACAGTCTTCCCCTTGCGCACCAAGGGTGACGTCACTGAGGTGTTGATCAACTGGATCCGCGCAGCTCGTCTCCAGCTCAGAGAGAGTTTCCGCTTGGACTTTCCTGTTCTGCGTCTGCACTCTGACAGAGGCGGAGAGTTTTCCTCTGCCCGACTGGGAGCCTTCTGTCGAGCACAGGGCATCCGCCAGACCTTCACGCTTCCGGCCTCTCCACAGCAAAATGGGATTGCTGAGCGCCGCATTGGCATGGTCATGGACGTCGCTTGTACGTCCATGATCCATGCGGCTGCCCCCCATTTTCTGTGGCCGTTTGCGGTTCAGTACGCAGCGCATCAGCTCAACCTTCAGCCCCGGGTCTCCTTGCCAGAGACCTCCCCCACCTTGCGGTGGACGGGGAAGGTTGGCGACGTGTCTGCGTTTCGGGTCTGGGGATCTCGGGCGTTTGTTCGCAACTTGTCTGCGGACAAGGTGTCCCCCCGTGCTGTTCCCTGCGTCTTCCTTTGCGTCCCCCCTGACGCGCCTGGGTGGCACTTTTACCACCCCACCTCGCGCCGTGTTCTTTCCTCCCAGGACGTCACATTTGACGAGTCGGTGCCTTACTACCGTCTCTTCCCCTACCGCACTGCGCCCCTCCCTCCGCCACCGCTCTTCCTTGCGCCAGGTCCTCCCCCGGTAGACCCCCTCCCCCCTCAGGGTCTTCACCCGTCAGGTGTGTCCCAGGTAGACGCAATCGAGCCTGTCGAGGTAGCTGTTGACTCTGGTGCTGCTAGAGGTGCTGAGCCTGCGGGTGCTGGGTCTGAGGGTGCGGAGCCTGGGGGTGCTGAGTCCAGGGGTGCGGAGCCTGGGGGTGGTGAGCCTGGGGGTGCTGAGTCTGGGGTGCTCAGTCTGGGGGTGCTGAGCCTGGGGGTGCTAAGTCTGGGGGTGCTGGGTCTGCTCGTGTGGCCTGTGGCGGTGCTTCGTCCTGGCAGGAGCAACTCTCTCCACAGGAGCTGCGCGAGTGGTTTGCCCGACGATGGAGCCGTGGTGCTGGAGCTGGAGGTGCTACTGTTGCTGCTGGTCCAGGAGGTACTCTTACTGGCGGTACTGGAGCTGTTGGGACTGGGGGTGCTCCAGGGGCTGCTGGAGTTGGTCCTGCTGGAGGTGCTGCTGGAGCTGCTGGCACTACTGGTGCTCCCGGTCCTGCTGGAGTTGGTGCTGCTGGAGCTGCTGGAGCTGAAGCTGGTGGGGGTGTTGGCGCTGGTGGTTCTGCTGGCGCTGGTGCGTCTGACGGTGCTGGAGTTGGCGCTGTTGGAGCTGGAGGTGCTACTGGTGCTGGTGCTGCTACTAGGAGTACAAGTGCTGTCCCTGCTGGTTCTGGAGGCGCTGTGTGGCCGCGACCGTACTTTGTTCCGCTCCTTGAGCAGGTTCTAGGTCTACCGCCCACTACTCGTCCTTCTTCTCCCTTAGAGTGTCCACAGCCTGTCCAGTCGCGGTCACAGTTACAGCCCGCCTCCCCCCTACCTGCTCCTTCTCCCTACACTGGTCCTACTGGAGGTCTTGCTGAGCGTCGTGAGCCTACGTCTCGTCCTGCGTCGCTTGTTTGTGCTGCTCGCACTAGTAGTCATGCTCTGCGTCCGCGTCCTCCTGCGGTCCCTGGCACACACGAGATGGCACTGCGTCCTTCCACTGTTCCTCTGCATGTCTAGTTGGCGTCTCCTCCAGAGTCCTCTCTTCCTGTTCTTGCTGACTCGGAGTCTGACTCTCTTCGTGCTGCCAGTCCTACTGTCACGTGTCTCATGGCTACTGTTGTCACTGACCCTTCCTTTGAGTCAACTGCTGGGTCGGCCCTAGTTGCTGAGCTTGTCGACTTTGCTGCTCGCTGTCGTCTAGACTACGTTGCTAGTCTTGTTGCTGAGTCTGAGTCTGTCTGTCCTCCGTCCGTCGGGGGTGAGTGTGCTCTTAGCACGGACTCTCTTGACTTCAGCACAACTTTCCTGCAGGGCAGCCTGCACGAGGAGATCTGGCTACGCCACTCACCTGGCTTCACTGTGTCGTTTCATCCTGGCACCCAGTCGAGCCTCAGGCGGCTAGTCTACGGTCTCTGCCAGGCGCCCCGTGAGTGGCACAACACACTGAGGACTACACTTGCGGCTCTTGGGTTTGCTCCTTCTACTACCGACCCGTCGCTGTTTCTGCGCACCGACACCTCTCTGCCGTCGTTCTACATCCTCGTGTACGTCGACGACTTGGTCTTTGCCACAGATGACACTGCTGGACTCGCCCACGTGAAGTCCGATCTGCAAAAGTGACACATGTGCACAAACCTAAGTGAACTGCGCAGCTACCTTGGCTTGCAGATCACTCGGGACAGAGCACAGCGCACCATTACCCTGACTCAGTCAAACATGGTGCAGCAGGTCCTTTAGCGCTTCGACTTCACGTACTCCTCGCCTCAGGCCACTCCTCTGTCTACTCGCCACTCGCTCTCAGCTCTGCCTTTGGATGAGTCCGTAGAGCCGAGTGGCCCGTACCCAGAGCTTGTTGGCTGCCTCATGTACCTGATGACCTGCACACGACCTGACCTTGCATACCCTCTTAGCATCTTGACACGCTATGTTGCTCCTGGGAGATACCGACCAGAGCACATGGCTGCAGCGAAGAGGGTGTTGCGCTACTTGTGCAGTACGTCGGGCATGGGGCTAGTGCTTGGAGGGCAACGTCGAGGAGTCCTCACAGGTCACGCTGACGCTTCTTGGGCTGACGACCAGGCTCTGCAGCGGTCGTCACAGGGTTACACCTTCAGCCTTGGCTCCGGCTCTGTTTTGTGGCGATCTACCCGCTCGTCTTTTGTTCTCAGCTCCAGCTGTGAGGCTGAGATCTACGCAGGGGTCATGGTTGCACAGGAGCTACGCTGGCTCACCTACCTGCTGAGTGACCTAGGAGAGCCGCCTTGTTCTCCTCCAGTTTTGTACGTAGACAACAAGGCCATGCTGGCCTTGTGTCGGGAGCACAGACTGGAGCATAGAACGAAGCACATTGCTCTCCGCTACTTCCTTGCTCGTGAGCTGCAACAGCTTGGTCAGCTGCGCCTTGCTTACGTGGCCTCTGAGGCCAGCACTGCTGATATCTTTACCAATGCACTTCCGCCTGGTGATCATCAGCGCTTCTATACTATGCTAGGTCTTGTGCCTACTTGGCCTCACTTGCTCACTTCTTGACCTTGCTTGTACTGTGATCTTTCTATACCTGCACTTGCCTTTTTACCTTTGTATATGATCTTGCATGTGAAATGGCCTTGTGGCCTTGTTCTTGTGCTCGGATTGTGTGGTGACGTTGTGATCCACCCTGAGCTTGCTTTGCTTTGCTTGACTGGTCTTGTGACCTCTTGTTCTTCCCCACTTTGCCTATGGGGGTGTGTCAAACTTATAATATATAGCTTGACTAGGCTATGATGGGGTAGACGCTATGGGGTACAGTTTCCTAGGGTTTCCCACTTGTACCCAAACTTGTGCTAGTTCATTCATTCCTCATTTCTTCACACCCATGTCGACCAACCGGTCCCCACGGAAGAATTCGGTGGTGCTGAAGCAGCTCAAGAGGGAGCTGGAGGTCAACACGAAGTTGCGATGACCTCAAACCTCCTCTACAGATGCATCTGCAACATCTGAAACATCTACGATATCTACCCCATCTATGAATTCTACTACGAGCTCGAGAACCACGGCGTCGACGACAAAAAAAAATCATGGCAATAGGGAGCGGCACGACCGGCCATCTGCCACCTCAGGAGAAAACACTGAGCTATGGGAAATGCCCTATGATCCAATCAACGAGACGATCAACGCGTACAACGAGCAACGCCAACCACTTTTGCTCGAGGTGATCTGCAATGGACGACGCCTCCAAGCACTCATGGACAGCGGAGCATCCCATTCAACATGTGACAAAGCAGCTTTCAAACGCATCATGAGAAGTACAGCCCTTCAAGCTTCACAGCTACGATGGTTGACGGAAGCAAATTACAAGTCTACGGCGAAGCAGCGTTACACGTGCAGATGGGTCCTCTTCGTTGGAAACCGACCCTACCCGTCACCAACATCAAAGGGCTAGACGTGATCCTTGGAAGAGACTTTCTGAAGAAGTTCAACCCTGAGACCAACTGGGTCACCCGCACGGCGAGTATTTACAATCAAGATAGAAGAGTTCCACTTCCGCGTTGGAGCAATACAGGAGATTTTCCGGAGGAGACTCTAGCACGCTTTGAGAAGGACGTGAAGCAAACCATAGCAGGGTTAGTTGCACTGGTTACCAACGAGGACAAAGGAGAGAGAAAACGCTCGAGCTTCCACCAACAATCCAGAAACTTCTAGAAGAGTTCGAAGACGTTCTCCCTGACGACCTTCCAGACCAGTTGCCGCCATACCGAACCCACCAACACGAGATCATTGAAGAACCTGGTTCAAAACCGACCTTTCGAGTACCATATTGACTCAGCCCAACCGAGTTGGTCGACATGAAGAAACAGATCGAGTACCTTCTTGACAAAGGACTCATTCGACCATCAACATCACCATACGGTGCACCAGTGCTTTTCACGCCAAAACTTGACGGAAGCTTACGCATGTGCATCGACTACCTAGCCCTCAACAAGCAGACGATCAAGAATAAGTATCCGATTCTACGGATTGACGATCTACTTGACCAACTTCGTGGAGCCACGGTATTCTCAAAACTCGATTTGAGATTGGGATATTGGCAGACCCGGATGGCGGATAACTCCATCCATAAGACGGCATTTCGGACACGATACGGATCCGACGAGTACTTCGTCATGCCGTTCGGACTCACCAATGCACCCGCTACATTCCAGGCCGAAATGAACCATATTCTTAGGCCTCTACTCGACGAATACGTGGTGGTGTACCTGGACGACATCCTCATCTACTCGAGGGACATGAAGCAACACATCGAACACCTACGACGTGTCTTCGAGATACTTCGACTACCCGATTGCATGGGGCAATCGACTCAACCACCCGATTGCATGGGGCAGAACTCAACTACCCGATTCACGACAAAGAGGCCTTAGCAATCATCACCGCATTCAAGACATGGCGATGCTACCTCAAAGGGAGAAAGACCACGGTCTACACTGACCATTGCAGCTTGAAGTACCTAAAGACGCAGCCGACCCTCTCTAGACGACAAGTCAGGTGGATTGAATTCCTCGAGACGCACTTCGACTACGACATCGTGTACAAGTCGGGACACAAGAATAAGGCAGACGCACTGAGCCGGCCTGGACACCTTGCCGCCATACAAATTGAGGGGATGAATCCGCTACTTAAGGGACTCTTCACGCATGGGTATACTATCGACCCCGAGATTCCCTTGGAAGAGAAAAAGAAATTGTTGCAGTGGGACCACGACGTCACACTACGCAAAAGATCAACAAAGATATGGGTACCCAACTACCCGCCTCTTCGGCAGTTGCTTCTCGAAGAATTCCATGACGTGCTCTACGCTGGATACTTCAGGAGTAACAAGACTTTTGCCGGGATTGCGAAAGTCTACTATTGGCCTCACATGGCGGACGGCGTGCAGAAGTTCGTCACTTCGTGCGACACATGCCAGCGGATGAAGAGCAATAAGCAGAAGAAAGCATGACTTCTTCAGCCTCTACACGTCCCGGAACAGCCTTGGCAAGTGGTCAGCTTGGATTTCATCACCGGTTTACAACCTACCAACGCGGGGCATGACGCCATCCTGGTCGTCATCGACAAATTCTCAAAGACTAGACACTTCATTCCGACACATACAACAGCACGCACAGAGGAAATGGCACAGCTATTCCTCATACACATCATCTCACAGCACGGGATCCCAACAACCCTCATATCCGACAGGGTTCCCTAGTTTACTAGCAAAATCTGGAAAGAGCTCATGTCGCTAATGGGGACATGCCTAGCAATGTCATCTGCATATCATCCCCAAACCGATGGGCGGACAGAGCGCTTGAACCAAATTGTGGAACAACTCTTGCGCGCAACGTGCAAGGACGACATTAACAAGTGGGACTTGCACTTGCCGGTGTTGGAGTTCGCCTACAATAATGCGAAGCATGCCGCAACAGGAGAGACCCCATTCTTCCTCTGTTACGGATGACATCAACTAACTCCACAACAACCGACATTACCTGCAACTATCCAACCCGCGCATGAATTCGTTACCACAATGCAACAGCTTTGGGATCGGACACACAAGCGTCTACAGGAGATACAGTCTTCACAGAAACGCTTGGCCGATCGCCATCGACGTGATCATACCATTGCGGTTGGCGACCATGTGTTTCTCGACACATGTAACCTCAACCCCGGTCACCTTCCATCCAAGTTACGACCTCGCTTCTGCGGACCTTTCCTCGTAGAAAAGCAGGTCACTCCAGTCACATTCTGCTTGCGCCTACCAGCTACCTGGAAGATTCATAACGCCTTCCACGTGCAACTTCTTAAACCCTAACGAGATCCAAATAAGCTGTACACAGGACGCCAACCTCCGCCGCCGCCTCCAGTCCTCGTGAATGATGAACTTGAGCACGAGGTTGAATGTGTGCTTGCACATCGTCGTCGTCGGCATGGCGCCCTGGAGTATCTCATACGCTGGAAAGGATATGATCCTTCTGAGGGCAGCTGGGTCTCTGAAGAAGACATGAGTAACGCCCGACGTTCTCTCCGCGACTATCTTGTCAAGCAGGGTGTTACATCTATCACCCAGCTTTGAGGGGGGGAAGTGTGAGAGTACGCCGACGTTCGACATATTTCTCATTTCCATATTTTGACTCCATCTTATTCTCCATATTTTCCTCTTTCATTTGCACTTTATTCCACCTCAATCAGACTACTATTCTATTTTCTAGAGCTTTTTTATTATTTCACTTATACGGCACCGGCATTTTCGACACCGACATTTACATTATACGGCACCGACAACACCGACAATGGTGTACAAGGCGTAATCTTGCCATAATCCAATGTGCCAATGGGCTTGCGTGCTTATGTGCACTTGTGATTATCTATTCTAGAAGAGCGCGTTCCCGAAGGTTCGGATTATCTGTTGTTTCCATGTATTTCCGAGTATAAATACGCCTTGTACTCACCTTTAGTGCAACATTCTCGAGTGGAAATTCGATCCTGTGACAAGATGGAACTGCCAGACGAAGCACTGGGGGTGAACTAGAAAATTTCTTCAGCTCGTCGAAGGTCAGCTGCTCTCTCTCCTCCCAACCAAATTGCACGCCCTTATGTAGAAGATCGGTTAATGGCCTGGTCACCCCCGCCATATTCGGTATAAAACCGCGGACCTAGTTCACAAAGCCAAGGAAACTCTGCAACTCCGTGATGTTCGTGGGCGCCTTCCACTCCGAAATCGCTCTTACTTTGCGAGCGTCAATTTTAATGCCCTCCCCGGTGTCGAAAGGAAAGTAAGAACGTTTAGCAGCAAAAAGGGAGGTTGCACTAGCAAGTAGTTGAGTACATATAGCAAACCCATACACCCACCCCCCTGAGCGGAAGCTGCAGCAGCGGGAGACGGAGGAGGAGTAGGGGACGGCGCACACAACCGGCACCCCCACAACCGCCACCCCCACACTCCCCACCCCCATGTGAAGAAACAAGGAATAAATAAACTAGCACAAGGTTGGATACAAGTAGGAAACCCTAGGAAACTGTACCCCATAGTGTCTACCCCACTATAGCCTAAACAAGTTATATCATATAAGTTTAACACACCCCCATAGGAAAAGTGGGGGAGAACAAGAGGTCACAAGACCAGTCGAGCAAAGCAAAGCAAGCTCAGGGTGGATCACAAAATCACCACACAATACGAGCACAAGAGCAAGGCCACAAGGCCAATTCACATGCAAGAAAATATATTAAGGTAAACAAGCAAGTGCAGGTATAGTAAGATCACAGTACAAGCAAGGTCAAGAAGTGAGCAAGTGAGGCCAAGTAGGCACAAGACCTAGCATCGTACAGAAGCGCTGATGATCACCAGGCGGAAGTGCCTTGGTAAAGATATCAGCAGTGTTGGCCTCAGAGGCCACGTAAGCAAGGCGCAGCTGACCACGCTGCTGCAGCTCACGAGCAAGGAAGTAGCAGAGAGCAATGTGCTTTGTTCTGTGCTCTAGTGTGTGCTCCCGACACAAGGCCAGCATGGCCTTGTTGTCTACGTACAGAACTGGAGGAGAACGAGGCGGCTCTCCTAGGTCAGTCAGCAGGTAGGTGAGCCAACGTAGCTCCTGTGCAGCCATGGCCCCCGCGTAGATCTCAGCCTCACAGCTGGAGCCGAGAACAGAAAACGAGCGGGTAGACCGCCACGAAACAGAGCCGGAGCCAAGGCTGAAGGTGTAACCCTGTGATGACCGCTGCGTAGCCTGGTCGTCAGCCCAAGAAGCGTCTCCGTGACGTGTGAGCACCACTCGACGTTGCCCTCCAAGCACGAGCCCCATGCGCGACGTACTGCACAAGTAGCGCAACACCCTCTTCGCTGCAGCCATGTGCTCTGGTCGGTGTCTTCCTGGAGCAACATAGCGTGCCAAGATGCTAAGAGGGTATGCAAGGTCAGGTCGTGTGCAGGTCATCAGGTACATGAGGCAGCCAACAAGCTCTGGGTACGGGCCACTCGGCTCTACGGACTCGTTCGAAGGCAGAGCTGAGAGCGAGTGGCGAGTAGGCAGAGGAGTGGCCTGAGGCGAGGAGTACGTGAAGTCGAAGCGCTGAAGGACCTGCTGCACCATGTTTGACTGAGTCAGGGTAATGGTGCGCTGTGCTCTGTCCCGGGTGATCTGCAAGCCAAGGGAGCTGCGCAGTTCACTTAGGTTTGTGCACATGTGTCACTTTTGCAGATCGGACTTCACGTGGGCGAGTCCAGCAGTGTCATCTGTGGCAAAGACCAAGTCGTCGACGTACACGAGGATGTAGAACGGGGGCAAAGAGGTGTCGGTGCGTAGAAACAGCGACGTGTCGGCTGTAGAAGGAGCAAACCCAAGAGCCGCAAGTGTAGTCCTCAGTGTGTTGTGCCACTCACGGGGCGCCTGGCGGAGACCGTAGACTAGCCGCCTGAGGCTCGACTGGGTGCCAGGATGAAACGACACAGTGAAGCCAGGTGAGTGGCGTAGCCAGATCTCCTCGTGCAGGCTGCCCTGCAGGAAAGTTGTGCTGAAGTCAAGAGAGTGAAGCTCGTAGTCGCGCTGAGCGGCTATGTGCAGCAACACCCGAAGAGTGGTCATCTTCGGGGTGGGTGAGAAGGTCTGAAAGTAGTCAACTCCCTGCCGCTGACTGAAGCCTCGAGCCAGGTAACGCGCCTTGAAGACAGGCGGAGAACCCGGAGTCCGCTTCACCCTGAAAATCCACATGCCACTGATGATGTTCGCCCCAGGTGGGGGAACCTCGTCCACGTAGGTGCCATCTCTGCGTCCATGGCTGACTGCCACTGAGAGGAGTAGGGACCCTCGATCGCCTCAGCGTACAATCGAGTAGTCGGTATGTCTGGTGCATCCGGGTCTCCCTCAGGGGCAATCAGCGTGGATACGAGATGAGGCAAAACAGCAGCAAAGCACTGGAACTCCTCATGCCTGTCCTCCAGGACGTCCGTGCTAAGAGCACACTCACCTCCGACGGACGGAGGACAGATAGACTCAGACTCAGGAACAAGACTAGCGGCGTTGTCTAGACGACAGCGAGCAGCAAATTCGACAAGCTCAGCAACTAGGGCTGACGCAGTAGTGGACTCAAAGGAAGGGTCAGTGGCAATAGTAGCCAGGAGACGCGTGATAGTAGGACTGGCACCACGAAGAGAGTCAGACTCCGGGTCAGCAAAAACAGGAAGAGAGGACTCTTGAGGAGACGGCAATGGGACACGCAGAGGGGCAGTGGAAGGACACAGTGCCATCTGGTGTGTGCCTGGGACCGTAGGAGGACGCGGACGCAGAGCATGACTACTAGTACGAGCAGCACGAACAGGCGACGCAGGATGAGACGCACGCTCACGACACTCAGCAAGACCTCCAGTAGGACCAGCGTAGGGAGAAGGAGCAGGTAGGGGGGAGGCGGGCTGTAACTGTGACCGCGACTGGACTGGCTGTGGACACTTTAAGGGAGGAGCAAGACCTGTAGTGGGTGGGAGACCAAGAATCTGCTCAAGGAGCGGAACGAAGTACGGCCGCCACTGCGCAGCGTCTCCAGAACCAGCAGGGACAACACAGTACCCCCAGCAGCAACACCAGCGCTAGCAGCACCTCCTGCTCCAACACCGCCAACTCCAGCACCCTCAGACGTACCAGTGCCAGCAGCACCACCAGCGCCAACACTGTCAAAATGTTATATTATCTAGCCTGCATTGGGGTGCTCCATAGCGAGTACAACCCAGTTAGGGTTTGCTATTTGTATCCAACTGCTTGCTAGTTACCCTCTCTCTTTCTTCATTCTCACTTTCTACTTCTAAACTTTAACATGCTATCAGAGCAGGTCGATCCCCTTGGGTCGATCCTGTAGGTGGGCCCACCACCTAAAGCTTCCGCTGCTCTACTGCTGTCGCGCGCCCCGAGCGCGTTACCCTTCCTTCCTGCCGCGCGTCTACTGCGCGCGGCGGTTTTCCTGTGTGGCGCGCGCCCGAGGGGGCGCGCGGCCCTTTCTTCTTCCTGGCGCCCCCTGGCGAGCCGCGCGCTGCCCCCGCCCGTCCGTTGCGGCGCCCTGAGGAGTCGCGCGCGACCCGTTGCCCAGCTCGTCGCGGCGCTCTAGGGCGCGCACGCGGCCCCGCCCTGCTCGTCGCGGCGCCCTGGGGAGCTGCATGCGCCCTGGGGAGCCGCATGCGCCCCCTGCTTGTCCGTCGCGGCGCCCAGGGGAGCCGCGCCCGACCCCTGCCCTTTCGTCGCGGCACCCTAAAAAGCCGCGCCCGCCCCCTGCCGTGCGTCGCGGCGCCCTGGGGAGCCGCACGCGCCACCCCTCCGCCCTGGCCGTCCGTTTTGGCACCCTGGGGGTCGTGAGCCGTCCCTCCCCTCGCCGTCCCCCGCGCTCCTGCCCCTATCCCACCCGTTTTAGGGTTTTGGGGGTGAGGGGTGTGGGGGTGGTGCTTGTGGCGGTTTCGATTGTGCGCGCCGTCCCCTTCTCCTCCTCCTAATTTTTCTCCCACTGCTGCAGCTGTCGCTGAGGGGGGTGGATGAGTGGGAGACTGGGGTTTAGGGTTTAAGGGGGGTGCCTTGGGAGTGGAGCTAGGGGTGAAACTGGGGGTGTGTGTGGGGGGGTGTGGGAATGCTTGGGGAGGCTGAGAGGAGGCTGCCGTCTTGTCGTCCGCAGCACCTGTAGTTCGGGGCGCTGTCCTGGTAGCTCAGAGAGCCTGCTGCGCCTGTCGTCCGTGGTACGTTGTTCCTGTAGCTCGCCGTAGCCCGTGAGCCAGTTACTCTAGTAGTCCGGGGCGCTGTCCCGGTAGCCACTGTGCCAGCCGCTCCTGTAGCCCGTGTGTCTGCAGCTTCAGCCGTTGTCTCCCGTCTTCTCTCCTCTCACAGTCCCTCCTCTTCCTCAATTGCCTGCTGTGACTACCACTAGCTTTGCTCATAATTGTGAACATTAAACTGTTGCTTCTTGTAATTGTGCTCAGAATGTATGGTGACATTGTGATCCACCCTGAGCTTGTTCTGCTTTGCTTACTGTGCTGATTACACCCCACTTTGGCTATGGGGGTCTGTCAGAATGTTATGTTATCTAGCCTGCAGTGGGGTGCTCCATAGCGAGTACAACCCAGTTAGGGTTTGCTATTTGTATCCAACTGCTTGCTAGTGAACCTCTCTCTTTCTTCATTCTCACTTTCTACTTCTAAACTTTAACAAACACCCCCAGCAGCTCCAGCTCCAGCAGCTCCAGCAGCACCAACTCCAGCAGGACCGGCAGCTCCGGTACCGCAAGCAGCTCTAGCAATACCTCTAGCAGCCCCAGCAGCACCCCGAGTCCTAGCAGCTCCAGAACCGCCAGTACAAGCACCTCCGGGACAAGCAGCAACAATAGTACCTCCAGCTCCAGCAGCACGGCTCCAGCGCCGGGCAAACCACTCGCGCAGCTCCTACGGAGAGAGTGGCTCCCGCCTCCACGAAGCAACGCGAGAGGCCACACGAGTAGACCCAGTACCCCCAGGCTCCGCACCCCCAGGCTCAGCACCCTCAGGCTCAGCACCCCCAGACTCAGCACCCCCAGGCTCAGCACCCCCTGGCTCCGCACCCCTGGACTGAGCACCCTCAGGCTCAGCACTTCTAGCAGTACCAGAGTCAACAGCTACCTCGATAGGCTCAACTGCGTCTACCTGAGACATACCTGACGCGGCAGGACCCTGAGGGGGAAGGGGGTCTACCGGGGGAGGACCTGGCGCAAGAGCGGCGGTAGGGGGAAGGGCGCAGTGCGGTAGGGGAAGAGACGGTAGTAAGGCACCGACTCGTCAAAGGTGACGTCCTAGGAGGACAGAACACGGCGCGAGGTGGGGTGGTAAAACTGCCAACTAGGCGCGTCAGAGGGGAAGCCAAAGAAGACGCAGGGAACAGCACGGGGGGACAGCTTGTCCGCAGACAAGTCGCGGACAAACGCTCAAGATCCCCTGACCCGAAACGCAGACGCATCGCCAACCTTCCCCGTCCACCGCAAGGTGGGGGAGGTCTCTCGCAAGGAGACCCGGGGCTGAAGGTTGAGCTGATGTGCTACGTAATGAACCGCAAACGGCCACAGAAAATGGGGGGCAGCCGCATGGATCATGGACGTACGAGCGACGTCCATGACCATGCCAATGCGGCGCTCAGCAATCCCATTTTGCTGTGGAGAGGCCGGAAGCGTGAAGGTCCGGCGGATGCCCTGTGCTTGACAGAAGGCTCCCACACGGGCACAGGAAAACTCCCCGCCTCTGTCAGAGTGCAGACGCAGAACAAAAAATTCCGAGCCGAAACTCTCTCTGAGCTGGAGACGAGCTGCGCGGATCCAGCCGATCAACACCTAAGCGACGTCACCCTTGGTGCGCAAGGGGAAGACTGTGGTGTAACGCGAGTAGTCGTCAACCACCAACAGGAAGTAACGCTCGTGCCCCTAGCCACGGACGCGGGCAGGGCCCCAAACGTCTATGTGAAGAGTCTGCAGCAGAGCCTCTGTTGGAGGAAACTCGGAGGACTGAAGGGCGGCGCGCTGTCGCCCCTCGACGCAGGGGACGCAGGTAGGGGCAGGCCCCGGAGGTAGGGGAGGGAGAGACCGGGGGAGACCAGAGACAAGGACACGGGAGGCCATGCCTTGGAGACGAGGGAGGGAGGGGTGACCAAGGCGGTGGTGCCAAAGGAGAGTCTAGTGGGACAGGAGATGACACAAGCAGGGAGCAGACCCAGGACCAGACCTGGACGCTGCAGCAAACACGTGACTCAACACAGCTACCTAACGAGACTTAGCTGCCGGAGGAGACTCGGTAGTAAGTTTGTACAGGCTCAACCCCGGCCGACAGGTGAACGTGGTCAAGTGTCGGCCTCTCCGAGCATACGTGTAGTGGGTCACCCGCTGACTCGCAGGAGGGAACTGGTCAACCCCCCTATCCTATAGATCAGCTCCACTCACCAAGTTCGTAGAGAATGAGGGGAGGTAGGGACCTGACTGTGTGTCAGAGGGGGCTGCTGGGCACGGTAAGACGGTAAGACAGTGGAGAAGCTAGCAAGGACAGGAACCCCAGAGGGGTTCGCTTGGTAGACCGCAACCGGCTGACTAAGCAGCGTAAGCGTGGTGAGGTCTCGAAAGAAGGAGCGGGAAGCAACCGAGTCAAGGGTGAAGGTGTGTAAGGCCTGGGCCGACGTAGTACCTGAGAGAGCAGACTCACCAGCAGTTGGGGCAGCAGACGCACTAGCACCTAGAGCAGCAGCCTCACCAGCACCTAGAGCAGCACCTAGAGCAGCAGCCTCAATGCCCGGGTCAGGCGGAACACACAGGTAAAAGTCACCCTCAACACCATCATGTTGAAATGAACGAACAAGAATGATTGAACTAACAGTGAAATGAGTACAAGTACCTAACCCTAGAAATGTGTACCCCCTATAGGCTAACCCACTTTAGCCTAAACAAGTACAACATATATAATGTTTGACACACCCCCATAGGCGAAGTGGGGGAGAACTAGGGGTCACAAGACTAGTCAAGTAAAACAAAGCAAAGCAAGATCAGGGTGGATCACAAAGTCACCACACATTCCGAGCACAAGTTCAAAGCCACAAGGCCAGTTTACATGCATGCTTACATATATATATAAGGCTAGACAAGCAAGAGCAGGTATATATATATGTGACAGTACAAGCAAGTTCAAGAGTGAGCAAGTGAGGCAAGACAGGTACAAGACCCAGCTGGGTGCAGAAGCGCTGATGATCACAAAGCGCAAGTGCCTTGGTGAAGACATCAGCAATGTTGGCCGCAGAGGCCACGTAAGTAAGCCGCAACTGACCACCCTGCTGTAGCTTACGAGCAAGGAAGTAGCGGAGAGCAATGTGCTTTGTTCTATGCTCCAGTCTCTGCTCTCGACACAAGGCCAGCATGGCCTTGTTGTCTACGTACAGGACTGGAGGAGAACGAGGTGGCTCTCCAAGGTCAGTCAGCAGGTAGGTGAGCCAGCGAAGCTCCTGAGCAGCCATGGCCCCTGCGTAGATCTCAGCCTCACAACTGGAGCCGAGAACAGAAGACGAGCGAGTAGCCGCCACGAAACAGAGCCGGAACCAAGGCTGAAGGTGTAACCCTGTGACGACCGCTGCGTAGCCTGGTCGTCAGCCTAAGAAGCGTCTGTGTGATCAGTGAGGACCACTGGACTTCGCCCTCCAAGCCCTAGCCCCATGCCCGACGTACTGCACAAGTAGCGCAACACCCTCTTCGCTGCAGCCATGTGCTCTGGTCGGTGTCTCCCAGGAGCAACATAGCGAGTGAGAATGCTAAGAGGGTATGCAAGGTCAGGTCGTGTGCAGGTCATCAGGTACATGAGGCAGCCAACAAGCTCTGCATACGGGCCACTCGACTCTACGGACTCATCCGAAGGCAGAGTTGAGAGTGAGTGGCGAGTAGGCAGAGGAGTGGCCTGAGGCGAGGAGTACGTGAAGCCGAAGCGCTGAAGGACCTGCTGCACCATGTGTGACTGAGTCAGGGTGATGGTGCGGCGTGCTCTTTCACGGGTGATCTACAAGCCAAGGTAGCTGCGCAGTTCACCCTGGTCTGTGCACGTGTGTCTCTTCTGCAGCTCGGACTTCACGAAGGCGAGTCCTGCAGTGTCAGCTGTGGCAAAGACCAAGTCGTCGACGTACACGAGGATGTAGAACGGCGGCAAAATAGTGTCGGTGCGTAGAAACAGCGACGGGTCGGCAGTAGAAGGAGCAAACCCAAGAGCCGCAAGTGTAGTCCTCAGTGTTTCGTGCCACTCACGCGGTGCCTGGCGGAGACCGTAGACTGGCCGTTGTAGGCTCCACTGGGTGCTAGGAGGAAAAGTCCCAGTGAAGCCAAGTGGGCGGCGCAGCCAGATCTCCTCGTGCAGGCTGCCCTGCAAGAAAGCAGTGCTGAAGTTAAGAGAGTGTAGCTCGTAGTCTCGGTGAGCAGCTACATGCAGCAGTACCTGAAGAGTGGTCATCTTCGGGGTGGGAGAGAAGGTCTGAAAGTAGTCTACTCCCTGCTGCTGACTGAAGCCACGAGCCACGTAACGCGCCTTGAAGACAGACGGAGAACCCGGCGGCCGCTTCACCCTGAAAATACACATGCCACTGACGATGTTCGCCCCAGGAGGGGGGACAGCGTCAACGTAGGTGCCTGTGGACTTCCAGGAAGCCATCTCTGCATCCATAGCTGCGTGCCACTGAGAAGAGTAGGGACCCTCTATCGCCTCCGGGTAAGAGCGCGGAGTCGGGATGTCAAGTGCATCGGGGTCTCCCTCAGGGGTAAGCAGTACGGACACGAGATGAGGTGAAGCAGCGGCCAAGCACTGGAACTCCTCCTGCTTGTCCTCAAGGACGTCCGTGCCAAGGGCACACTCACTCTCGACGGACGGAGGACAGACAGACACAAACTCAGCGACAAGACGAGCAGCGTAGTCTAGACGACAGCGAGCTGCAAAGTCAACGAGCTCAGCAACTAGGGCAGACGCAGCAGTGGACTCAAAGGAAGGGTCAGTGACGACAGTAGCAAGGAGACGCGTGACAGTAGGACTCGCAGCACGAAGAGAGTCCGACTCTGGGTCCACAAGAGCAGGAAGAGACGACGCAAGAGGAGAAGGTAAAGGGGCGCGCAGAGGAGCGGTGGACGGACGCAGAGACATCCGGTGCGTGCCAGGGAAAGGAGGAGGACCCTGACGCGAACAATGACCACTAGCGCGAGTTGCACGGACAGGCGACGCAGGGCGAGACGCAGGCTCACGACGCTCAGCAAGACCTCGAGTAGGACCAGCGGAGGGAGAAGGAGCAGGCAGTAGGGAGGCTGGCTGTAACTGAAACTGTGACGGGACAGGCTGTGGACACTCTAAGGGAGAAGGATCAGGAGGAGGCGGGAGACCAAGAACTTGCTGAAGGAGCGGAACGAAGTACGGCCGAGGCCGCGCGGCGAGTCTAGACACAGCAGGGACAGCACCAGAACCCCCAGCGGCAGCTCCAGCACCAGCAGCAGCTCCAACGCCCGACTCCACAGCACCAGCAGCAGCACCAGCTCAAGGGTCCTTCCCTGTCCTGCGGTCCCGTCGGGCACACTTTCAGGTCTCCACCTCCTCTCGTTCTCTACGAACTTGGTGGCAGGTAGTGCACTACAGGACCGGGGTGTTCACCAGTTCACCCCTGCCTACGAGCGCGTGACCCACTACACATGTGCTCGTACGGGCCGCCACTTGGCTACCTTCACTCGGCAGCCGGGGTTGGACCTGTACACACTAACCACTGAGTCCCCTCAGGTCGCTGCGTCTGCGTCTGCGTTCGCGTCAAGTCAGCTGTCTGCCCCCTGCTCGTGTCGCTCTCTGGCGCACGAGACTGTCCTCTGGCACCACCGACTTGGTCATCCGTCTATGCAGCGCCTTCGTGCCATGCACTCTCGGTACCTTGTCTCTGGTCTTTCCAGAGTCCTCAGCACCAGCAGTCTCGGTCGAGTACGGGCGGCGCGGCTCGATTCAGGTAGGGCGGCGCGGTTCGGGAAGGGCGGCGCGGCTAGGTTCGGGCGGCGCGGCTTGGTTTGGGCTGGGCGGCCCGGTTCGGGCGGCTCGTTCTGGCGGGGCCGTTCGGGGCCTCTAGGGGCGAGCGGGGGGCCGTTCGAGGCCTCTAGGGGCGAGCGCGGGGCCGTAAAGGGCCGCTAAAGGAGAGCGCGGGGCCGTTCGGGGCCTGTAGGGGCAAGCGCGGGGCCGTAAGGGGCCGCTAAGGGCGAGCGCGGGGCCGACGGGGTCTCTAGGATGGTGAGCGCGGGGCCGACGGGGCCGTTAGGGGCGATCGCGGGGCCGAGGGGGTCGCTAAGGGGCGAGTGCGGGGCCGTAAGGGGCGAGCGCGTGGGCCGACGGGGCCTTAAGGGGCGGCGCGCGGGTCACTAAGGGACGGGTCGCGGGTCGCGGGGTCTTAGGGGGCCGTAAAAAAATGAGGCACCCTAGGGCGCAGGTAGGTAGGTAGGTAGGTAGTGGTGGGCCCTAAAAAAAACGATCCTAGCGAAGGACCTGCTCTATACCATGTTGAAATGAACGAACAGGAATGATTGAACTAACAGTGAAATGAGTACAAGTACCTAACCCTAGAATTGTGTACCCCCTATAGGCTAACCCACTTTAGCCTAAACAAGTACAGCATATATTATGTTTGACAAATCAGACACAGCATAAATAGCAGCAAGAATAACATCATAATCAAGATCAAAGATAACAACCCCCGCCCTAGACAGCTCTCCCCTGCGAGGGATCTCAGAGGCCTTAGGGCACTGGTGACGCCACGCGTCTGTAAGGCGGCCGAAGCAGCGCTAGGTGGAATGCGGGCCCCCGCACTGCTCACCTGCGCGGTCGTCGGTACAGAGGACGTAGGTGCAGAGACCAGTACCCCCACCGCGTTGACGCGCAGCGTACCACTCATAAAGCTGCTGAGGGGACAGGGTCTCACGACTGCGCTGCTGCTGCAGGAGCGGACCACCACCGGACCCACTCCTCTGCGCAGAGCCGCAACCAGCTCCATCGCTGCCGCCGCCGCCTCCGCCACCTCCGCCGCCTCCACTCCCTCCACCATCACCGCCGCCTCCTCCGCCTCCACTGCTGCCATCGACACCTCCACCCCTGCCACCACTCCCACCACCACCCCCAGACCCTCCACTGCCTCCACCACCACCTCCACCGCCCCCGCCAGCCCCTCCAGCGCCCTTGCCCCCCTTACCCTTGGCGGTGCGGCGTCTCCCGCTAGGGGTAGACGCAGCGCCGACCGACTCGAAACCAACGAGGTCGGCCGCAGTAGCATAAGCAAAAGAGGGCAAGAGGGGGGAAGGGGAACACCCCTCGAAGACGGGGGTGCGAGGGTCACCACGAGAGGCTCCTACAGTGACTATGCTCTTCTCTACTACTAGGAGGCGCTCCTCGAGGAGGTCAACGGTGAGTGTGGTGGGGCAAACTGAGAGGAAGTGGTCTCTGACTAAGCGAAGGGAGTCAGGGAGCCGGGTGACTATGTAGTAGAGGGTGATGTACATGGGGGGGGGGGTTCTTGGCACAGAACTCAGCAGGAAGCGCAGCGCGGTAGCGAGTGTCGCTAGTGCGGAGGTGTGTAATGAGGTCAGCGACTTTGGGAAAAGCAGCAAGGTCAGGGAAGAGGTACGGTAGCATGAGGCGGCTCAACGCAGCAGTGGCAGGGGAAGAGTAGCGCGCAACTACAGCGTCGTACAAGGTTTGAGCACTCTTGCACTGGCTAAAGTGCGCACGCTCAGTGGTCAGTAAGTGGCGATGCACAGCAAGACGGGCAGCAGCATCGCGTGTGGCCCACTGTGAGCGAACAATTCTGTCAGCAGTAGCAGGCGGGGCAGGAGAGACACCAGAGGTGAGATCGAACAGGGAGAGTCCGTCTGCCCTATCGCACTTTAGGAACAGCTGGAGGTCATCGACCCAGACCTCAAAGTCAACAGCACGACCCTCAACATCAAAGGTAAGAATACTGGGGGTAGCTATGACTGCAGTGGCCTAGCAGGGAGTGATCTCACCAGTCCGAGTAAGTAGGGCCGGGGCGCGCCGATTGGTTCAGTAGCGGCCCGACGGCAGGGCGGCTCGGCGGCTCGGCTGCTGGGCGGCTCGGCTGTCGGGCGGCTCGGTGGCTCGGTTGCTGGGCGGCTCGGCGGCTTGGCGCCTCAGCTGTTGGGTGGCTTGGCTGTCGGGCCGCTCAGCGGCTCGGTTGCTGGGCGGCTCAGCGGCTCGGCGGCTCGGCTGCTAGGTGGCTTGGCGGCTCTGTTGTTGGGCGGCTCAGCTATTGGGCTGCTCGTTAGAGGCGGCGACAGGGCCGGCAGAGGCGGCGATGGGGCCGCTAGGGGTGGCGACGGGGCCGCGTAGGGAGGGGAGTGACGACGGGGCCGCTATGGGCGACGATGGGGTCGCGTAGAGGCAGCGACGGGGCCATGTAGTGGCGGCGACGGGGCCGCGTAGGAAGGGGAGCGGCAACGGGGCCGCTAGGGGCGGCAACTGGGCCGCGTAGGGGCGGCGAGGAGGCCGCTAGGGGCGGCTACGGGGCCGCGTAGGGAGGGGAGCGGCAACGGGGCCGCGTGGTGGCGGCGACGGGGCCGCGTAGGAAGGGGAGCGGCGACGGGGCCGCTAGGGGCGGCGACGGGGCCGCAAGGGGTGGCGACAGGGCCGCGTAGAGGCGGCGACGGGGCCGCTTAGGGGCGGCGACGGGGCCGCGTAGGGGCGGCGTCGGGGCCGCGTAGGGAGAGAGGCGGTGACGGGGCCGCTAGGGGCGGCGACGGGGCCGCTAGGGGCGGCGACGGGGCCGCGTAGGGGCGGCGACAAGGCTGCTAGGGGCCACGAGGGGCCTGGAAGGGCGGCGAACAAGGTGCGCCTCGGGCAGGAGCGTCTGACGCTCAGTTCAGAAAAACATTTCAGTGGTGGGCCCAAGGAAGCGTTCCCACTAGGGAACCTGCTCTATACCATGTGAAGAAACAAGGAATGAATGAACTAGCACAAGGTCGGGTACAAGTAGGAAACCCTAGGAATTTGTACCCCATAGTGTCTACCCCACTATAGCCTAGACAAGCTATATGATATAAGTTTGACACCCCAAACCTTAAAACGGGTGACACGGGATAGGAGCGCGGGGGACGGCGAGGGGGACGGGGCGCGGCCCCCAGGGCGCCACCAAGGGGCAGCAAGGGGCCGCGCGCGGCACCCTTGGGCGCCGCGACGAGGCAGCGTGGGGGTCGTGCACGGCTCCAGGGGCAGCGCGTGGGTCCCCGGGGGCGACGCGAGGGTCGACGGGGGTGGCGCGCTGGTCCCTTGAGGCGACGCGAGGGTCGACGAGGGCGGCGCGCGGGTCCCCTGAGGCGACGCGAGGGTCGACAGGGTGCGGCACGCTAGGAAGAAAAGGGGCCGGGCGCCTCGGGGCGCGCGCCAGAGAGGCGCGCGGCGAGATGAAAAATACGTCGCACGCCACGGCGCGTGCAACAGATCGAGTGGCAGCGGAAGCAGGTTGGTGGGCCCACATGCCAAGGAGGGACAGGCTCTGATAGCATGTCAAAAGGTAAGTAAGAAAGTTTAGCAGCAAAAAGGGAGGTTGCACTAGCAAGCAGTTGAGTACATATAGCAAACCCTAAGTTGGGTTGTACTCGCTATAGAGTACCCCACTGCAGGCTAGACAAATACAGCATTCTGACACCCGGAAACCACGTGTCCGAGGAACTGTAGCTCCGACTGTAAGAACTCACACTTAGAGTCCTTAGTAATCAGCCGGTTCTGCTGCAAGCGCTGGAACACCTCCTCTAGGTCCTGTAAAGGCTGCCCCCGAGTCTTGCTGTATACCAGGATGTCGTCCAGGTAAACAATACCTTTTTCATCCAGCATGTCCCGAAACACCCCATTCATGGTGAGCTGGAAGGTCGAGGGTGCGTTCGTCAACCCAAATGGCATCACAATATATTCGTAAATGCCATATCGGGTGCGAAATGCAGTCTTCGGGCAATCGTTGGCGAACACACGAATTTGATGGTAGCCACATCGCAGGTCGATTTTCGAAAAGAAGCAATTCCTGCGAAGCTGATCCAGCAGGTCGTCCACTGGTGGAATCGGGTAACGCGACTTGATTGTGACCCGGTTCAACGCTCAATTGTCGATGCACATGCGCAGGCCTCTGTCTTTCTTCGGTGTGAACAGTATTGGGGCGGCGTAAGGTGACGTGATCGGCCGGATAAAACCCTTCAAAAGCAGATAATCTAGCTGTTTCCGCAACTCGTCAAGCTGCGGTTGGCTGGGCCGCCACTGTGACCGAACAGTTGGTTTTGGGCATGGCTTTAGCTTGATGCTGTGGTCTTCTGGTTGCTGAGGTGGCAGCCCGTCAGGTAGGTCATCGCGAAAATTTCGGGGCACCTCCGAATTATGCTCGCCACGTCGTCTGGTACAGCAGGGCAGAGCGTGTCAATGTCGGCGATTTTCTCGGATGCCACCACCTCGTACAGCTATACGGCGTAGCCCTGCACTCCCCGCTTGATCGCCCTTTTCATCGTTATTGCGTTGACACGTGTTGTCATCGGTTCCGACTCCGCTCATTTCGGAAGTGCCAAGCGCCCCTTGTTGCACAGCACCGTGATCGCCCCCGTCGTCCAGTTGATTGTTGGATTGAATCGCTATAGCCAATCTCGTCCCAGCAGCACATCGCAACCGTCTTGCGTTGTCGCTAACATTCGCATTGAAATTTCGAAATCATCGCCACACTTCATCCGAATTTGTCGGACCTCGTCTTTGATCGCCAGCGGTGTCCTGTCCACCAGTCGACGTCAATTTTGGGCAGACACCTGTCCAGCTTGACTCCGATTTTTTTTGTTGTTGCCAGGTTGACGAGACTGTGGCTCGCCTCACCGTCAACAAAAAGTTTTATTTTTTGTCCGTTAACCCTCCCCACGACCAGCATAGGGTGATCCACGTGTTCATCCACCTTATTCGTCCGGTTGCGGTCGATAGCCCGTATCGGTACCACTACTAGGTGTGGATGTTGATTGCCGGGCGACGGGGTCTCGTCAGTAGGTGGCCTGACTGCTACCGACTCGTCTCTTTTTCCGACCCCTCGCCGTCTTTCCTGTTTCCTTGTTTAAGCTTCGGGCAGTCCTTCCTCTAGTGGCCCGGTTGGTTGCAGTCGAAGCACGTGTTAGCTTCACGTCTCAGTGCATCCACCCCGTTGATTGTGGGTTGGCGCGGCGGTCCACAAAATTGAGTGCCCTCCCGGAAACTCATTCTCGCCCATTGCATCAGCGCATCCGTTGATTCGGCCATTTGGATGGCATCGAGGAAGTCGCGTGGCCTCGCCCATCGCACCTCGTACTGTACTTCGTACTTGAGGCCTGCGACGTATCAGTCGAGTTGCTCCGCATCACTCATGTCGTCCACCTGGTCGGCCAAATTGCATAATGTTGCCGTGTAATCTTGGACCGACGCCACCTGCTTCCAGGTACGCAGCTTCATGCGAGCAGAATCCGAGGCGGATACATGCTTGAATCTGGTTCGCAGCGCGGTGCCCCACTCCGTCCATTTGCGTATCGTGGCCACTCCGAAGATTGAAGTTGCTCGTTGCGTGAGAGTTGTCCAGGTCCTGTCGTTCGCACGTGACATCCCTGCCGGAGTCTCCTCTATCTGAAGAGTCCGTATCCACCACTCCAACACCGGCCCTCGTAACAGTGACACTGCAAAATTAATGCGAGTAGCATCGTCAGCAATTTGCGCAACATTGAAAATCACCTCCACGCCGAACAACCATGCCGACACAGTGACGGTTTTGTCGCTGGGGTTGAACGGGGGCGGGTTCCTCAGTTTTATCTGAACAGTTGTTGAGCTGTTGCTGCTGTGAAGAATGAGGAATGAAGAAGAGAGGTTGCACTAGTAGTAGTTGGCATACATATGGGAAACCCTAATTGGGTTGTACTCACTATAGAGTACCCCACTGCAGGCTAGACAATTATAACATTCTGACATAGCGGCCCCGTCGCCACCCCTCGCGGCCCCCTTCGCCGCCCTTCTCGGCCCCTCGCGGCCCCTTCGCGGCTCCGTTGCCACCCTTCCAGGCCCCTCGCGGCCCCTTCGCGGCCCCGTCGCCGCCCCTAACGGCCCCGTCGCCGCCCCTAATGGCCCCGTCGCCGACCTTTCAGGCCCCTCGCGGCCCCTTCGCGGCCCCGTCGCCGCCCCTAGCGGCCCGTCGCCGCCCTTCCAGGCCCCTCGCGGCCCCTTCGCGGCCCCGTAGCCGCCCCTATCGGCCCCGTCGCCGCCTCAAGCGGCCCCGTCGCCGCCCCTTGCGGCCCCGTTGCCGCCCCTTTCGGCCCTGCCTCGACCCTGCCCCGGCCCCGCCCCAGCCATGCTCCGTCGCCTATCGCGGCGCACCGGGGGCACGTGCACCGCCCCCCCCTCTTTTCCCGACGCCCGTCGCGGCTCCCTGGGGGGCCACGACCTGGGGGGGGGGGGGGGGGGGGGGGGGGGGGGCGAGCGTCGCCCCGTCTGCCGTTTGCTTTGGCGCCCTGGGAGGCCGCGCATCGGCCCCCCCCTTCCCCCCCCCCCCCCCCCCGTAACCTCTCTACTCGCCATCCCGCCCTGCCCTGTGTTAGGGTTTGGGGGTGGCGAGTAGGGGGTGGCGGGTGTGTGGTCTCCCTTGCTCCTCCTCCTCCTCTGTCTCCCACTTCTGCAGCTACCGCTAAGGGGGGTGGTGTCAAACATTATATATGTTATGCTTGTGTAGGCTACAGTGGGTTAGCCTATAGGGGGTACACAATTCTAGGGTTTCCTACTTGTACTCATTTCACTGCTAGTTCATTCATTCCTGTTCGCTTATTCTCACATGGTATAGAGCGGGTCCTTCTACGGACCGTTTTTTTTTTTTGGGCCCACCGAAGCGCCCCCCGAGGCGCGATCTTTTTTTTAGCGACCCCTCGGGTCGCCATTTCCCCTGCGGCCCCGCCGCCTTCACTGACGCGGCCCCGCCGCCCTCTCTGTCGCGGCCCCGCCGCCTGCTCTCACGCGGCCCCGCCCCGGCTTCTACGCGGGCCCGCCCCGGCTTTCACGCGGCCCCGCCGACGGCTTTGTCGCGGCCCCGCCCAGGCCCTTACGCGGCTCCGCCGCCTGCTCTCCCGCGGCCCCGCCCCGGCTCCTTCGCGGCCCCGCCGCCTGCTCTCGCGCGGCCCCGCCCCGGCTTCTACGCGGCCCCGCCCCGGCTTTCACGCGGCCCCGCCGACGGCTTTGTCGCGGCCCCGCCCAGGCCCTTACGCGGCTCCGCCGCCTGCTCTCACGCGGCCCCGCCCCGGCTCCTTCGCGGCCCCGCCACCTGCTCTCGCGCGGCCCCGCCCCGGCTTCTACGCGGCCCCGCCCCGGCTTTCACGCGGCCCCGCCGACGGCTCTGTCGCGGCCCCGCCCAGGCCCTTACGCGGCCCCGCCGCCTGCCCCCGTCGCGGCCCGGTCACCTCCTGACGGCCCCGCCGTCCCTTCGTGACGGCCCCGCCGTCCCTTCTTGACGGCCCCGCCGTCCCCTCCTGACGGCTCCTGCCGTCCCCTTCTACCGGCCCCGCAACTGCACCTGCTGGCCCCGCCGCTGCACCTACCGGCCCCCCACCACCCACCCCCCCCTTTTCCCGTCGCCTGTCGAGGCGACCTGAGGGGGCCGCTTGCGGTGTGTGAGAGGCCAGCAGAGGGGTGGCAGGTGTGTGGCCTCCCCTGCTTCTCCTCCTCCTTCATCTCCCACTGCAGCAGCCGAGCCGCTCACCTGCAGCAGCCGAGCCGCCCCACAGCCGAGCCGCCCTGCCGCCGAGCCGCCGGGTCGCTGAGCTGCTGAGCTGCAGTTGCTGCCGAGCCGCCCTGCCGCCAAGCCGCCGAGTCACCGAGCTGCTGAGCTGCAGTTGCTGCTGAGCCGCCTTGCCGCCGAGCCGCCCGAGTCGCCCGAGCCGCCGAGCCGCCGAACTGCCGAGCCGCTGGGTCGCCGAGCCTACTCTTCCCACCACTGGTGAGCTCTTGCCCTGCTAGCACACTGCGCGTCGCCTGCTTGCCTGCCTGCCTGCCTTTTGGCTTGCCTGGCTGCCTGCCTCCCTGCTGCTAGTCCTGCTCCTGCTTCTACTTGCGGAGCCACATGCAACCCCAGCGACGCCGGCGTGAGTCCCTCACGCCCCAGCAGCTGCGTGAGTGGTACGCTGGTTGGGGCTGTAGGGGTGGCGACGCTACTCCTACTACCACTCCTGCTGCTTCTACTCGTGGTGGCGGCCAGATGCAGCTCCCGCGACCCTCTCGCGTGTCTCTCACGCCTCGCCAGCTTCGTGAGTGGTACGCTCAGAGTGGAGGGTCTCTCACTGCTGTTCGCTGCTCTTACGTGATTCGCACTGGTACTCGGACTGGTCAGCCTTGTGGGACACGTAGTCATACACCGTCCCGCTGCTTCGCCCGTCTGAGCGACGCCTGGCGTACCGTGTTTGGCGACGAGGCTGAGCTTCCCGACTGGGTGGAGTTACTTAGGCAGAGGGTGGATATATATGCTCTTGACTATGATGCTATTCTCACTGCCATGTATGCATTGCCTACTAGTGCTGACAGTGCCGGTCACCTGTGCGTCCCGCCTGACCCAGGTATAGGACCTGCTGCTCTAGCTACTGGTGAGGCTGCTGCTCTAGGTGCTAGTGAGTCTGCTTCCTCAGGTGCGGGTGAGGCTGCGCTCTCAGGTACCGCGTTGGCTTCGGCCTCCCTCACCTTTACACTTGACTCTGGGGCTTCTCGCTCCTTCTTTCGGGACCGCACCACACTCACGCCGCTTGGTCGGCCGGTTGCAGTCTCCCTGGCTGACCCCTCTGGGGGTCCTGTCCTCGCTCACTTCTCCACTGTCCTCCCGTGTCCGGCTGCCCCCTCGGGCACCCTGTCTGGCCTGTACCTCCCCTCGTTCTCGACGAACTTGGTGAGTGGTGCAGACCTACAGGATGCGGGGGTTCACCAGTTCACTCCTGCGAGTCAGCGGGTGACCCACTGCACGGACGCACGCACAGGCCGGCACCTGGCCACGTTCTCGCGTCGGCCGGGGTCGAGCCTCTACACCCTGACCACTGAGTCTCCTCCTGTCCCCGCGTCCAGTCAGGTAGCAGCGTCGGGTCAGGTGTTTGCTGCTGCGTCCAGGTCTGGTCCTGAGTCTGCCCCCTGTACTTGTCGCCTCCTGTCTCACGAGACTCTCCTGTGGCACCACCGTCTTGGTCACCCCTCCTTGCCCCGTCTTCGGAGCATGGCTTCCCGTGTCCTTGTCTCTGGTCTTCCCCAGTCTCTCCCTCCTCTCCCCTCCGGGCCAGGACCTTCCTGTGTCCCCTGTGTCGAGGGTCGCCTCCGGGCTACTCCTCACTCCTCCCACTTCCCCCCGACAGAGGCTCCCCTGCAGACGCTTCACATGGATGTGTGGGGCCCAGCCCCCGTCCGTGGGCAGGGTTACGAGCGCTACTTCCTGTTGGTGGTTGACGACTACTCGCGTTACACCACAGTCCTCCCCTTGCGCAGCAAGGGTGAGGTCACTGAGGTGCTGATCGACTGGATCCGCGAGGCTCGTCTCCAGCTCAGGAAGAGCTTCGGCTCGGACTTTCCTGTTCTGCGTCTGCACTCGGACAGAGGCGGAGAGTTCTCTTCTCGCCTTCTGCGAGACTACTGTCGTGCACGGGGGATCCGCCAGACCTTCACGCTTCCGGACTCACCACAGCAAAATGGGATTGCTGAGCGCCGCATTGGCATGGTCATGGATGTCGCTCGTACGTCCATGATGCATGCGGCTGCCCCCCATTTTCTGTGGCCGTTTGCGGTGAGGTACGCGGCGCATCAGCTCAACCTTCACCCCCGGGTCTCTCGGCCTGCGATGTCCCCAGCCTTGCTGTGGACGGGGAAGGTTGGCGATGCGTCTGTGTTCCGTGTCTGGGGATCTCGGGCGTTTGTCCGCGACTTGTCTGCGGACAAGCTGTCCCCTCGTGCTGCTCCCTGTGTCTTCCTTGGCTTCCCCACTGACGCCCCAGGGTGGCAGTTTTACCACCCCTCCTCTCGTCGTGTTCTGTCCTCCCAGGACGTCACGTTCGACGAGTCAGTCCCCTTCTACCGTCTCTTCCCCTACCGCACTCCTTCCCTCCCCCCTCCCCCGGACTTCCTTGTGCCGGTTCCCCCCCCGGTAGACCCCCTCCCCCCTCAGGTTCCTGCCCCCTCAGGTGTGTCCCAGGTAGACGCCGTTGACCCGGTCGAGGTTACTGGTGACTCTGGTGCTGCTGCGGGTGCTGAGCCTGGGGGTGCTGACTCTGGGGGTGCTGTGCGCGGGGGTGCTGAGCCTGGGGGTGCTACTGCTGGGGGTGCTGGGCCTGAGGGTGCTACTGCGGAGGGTGCGGAGCCTGGGGGTGCTGAGCCGGGGGGTGCTGTGCCTGGAGGTGCTGGGTCTGGGGGTGCTGGGTCGGGAGCTGCTGAGCCTGGGGGTGCTGCGTCTGGAGCTGCTGAGCCCGGGGTTTCTCCTGCTGCTGCGTCTCGCCGGGAGCCCCTCTCTCCACAGGAGCTGCGCGAGTGGTTTGCTCGCCGCTGGAGGCGTGCTGCTGAGTCTGGAGGTGCTGCTGGAGCTGGAGCTGGAGCTTCTTCGACCGTCGAGGGTGCGGGTGCTGCCGGTCCCGGAGCTCCTGGACCTGCGGGTCCTCCTGGAGCTGGAGCTGCTGAGGGCGTTGGTGCTGAGCCTACTGCTGTTGGTCCTGCCGCTGGAGGTGTGGGTGGCGCTGGTGCTGTCGCTGAGGGTGCTGGTGCTGTCCCTGCTGCGTCTGGAGCTGCTGAGCCTGGGGTTTCTCCTGCTGCTTGCGTCTCGCCGGGAGCCCCTCTCTCCACAGGAGCTGCGCGAGTGGTACGCTCGCCGCTGGAGGCGTGCTGCTGAGTCTGGAGGTGCTGCTGGAGCTGGAGCTGGAGCTTCTTCGACCGTCGAGGGTGCGGGTGCTGCCGGTTCCGGAGCTGCTGGACCTGCGGGTCCTCCTGGAGCTGGAGGTGCTGAGGGCGTTGGTGCTGAGCCTACTGCTGTTGGTCCTACCGCTGGAGGTGTGGGTGGCGCTGGTGCTGTCGCTGAGGGTGCTGGTGCTGTCCCTGCTGAGTCTGGAGCTGCCGCGCGGCCTCGGCCGTACTTCGTTCCGCTCCTACAGCAGGTTCTTGGTCTTTCTCCTTCGGTAGAGTGTCCACCGCCTGTCCAGTCGCAGTCACTGTTGGAGCCTTCCTCTCCTCTGCCTGCTCCCTCTCCTTACACTGGTCCTACTGGAGGTCTTGCTGAGCGTCGTGAGCCTGCGTCTCGTCCCGCGTCGCCTGTTCGTGCTGCTCGCGCTAGTGGTCGCGGTTCGCGTCAGCGTCCTCCTCCTGTCCCTGGCACGCACCGGATGTCTCTGCGTCCGTCCACTGCTCCTCTGCGTGCCCCTTTGCCTTCTCCTCCTGAGTCCTCTCTTCCTGCGCTTGCCGACCCTGAGTCGGACTCTCTTCGCGCTGCCAGTCCTACTGTCACGCGTCTGCTTGCTACTGTCGTCACTGACCCCTCTTTTGAGTCCACTGCTGCGTCTGCTCTAGTCGCTGAGCTCGTTGACTTTGCTGCTCGCTGTCGTCTCGACTACGCTGCTGGTCTTGTTACTGAGTCTGCGTCTGTCTGTCCTCCGTCCGTCGGGGGTGAGTGTGCTCTTGGCACGGACGTCCTAGAGGACAGACAGGAGGAGTTACAGTGTCTAGCGGCTGCTTCACCTCATCTCGCGTCTGTACTGCTTGCCCCTGAGGGAGACCCGGATGCACTAGACATCCCGACTCCGCGTTCTTACGCGGAGGCCGTAGAGGGTCCCTACTCCTCTCAGTGGCAGGCAGCTATGGATGCAGAGATGGCTTCCTGGAAGTCCACAGGCACCTACGTTGATGCAGTTCCCCCTCCTGGGGCGAACATCGTCAGTGGCATGTGGATCTTCCGGGTGAAGCGGCCGCCGGGCTCTCCACCTGTCTTCAAGGCGCGGTACGTTGCTCGTGGCTTCAGTCAGCGGCAGGGAGTTGACTACTTTCAGACCTTCTCTCCCACCCCGAAGATGACCACTCTTCGGGTTCTGCTGCACATAGCCGCTCAGCGCGACTACGAGCTTCACTCTCTTGACTTCAGCACTGCGTTCCTGCAGGGCAGCCTGCACGAGGAGATCTGGCTGCGCCGTCCACCTGGCTTCACAGGGACTTTCCCTCTTGGCACCCAGTGGAGCCTCCGACGGCCACTCTACGGTCTCCGCCAGGCACCACGTGAGTGGCACGACACACTGAGGACTACGCTTGCGGCTCTTGGGTTTGCTCCTTCTACTGCTGACCCGTCGCTGTTTCTGCGCACCGACACTTCACTGCCGCCGTTCTACATCCTCGTGTACGTCGACGACTTGGTCTTTGCCACAGCGGACACTGCTGGACTCGCCCACGTGAAGTCCGAACTGCTGAAGAGACACACGTGCACAGACCTGGGTGAACTGCGCAGCTACCTTGGCTTGCAGATCACTCGGGACAGAGCACGCCGCACCATTACCTTGACTCAGTCACACATGGTGCAGCAGGTCCTTCAGCGCTTCGGCTTCACGTACTCCTCGCCTCAGGCCACTCCTCTGCCTACTCGCCACTCACTCTCAGCTCTGCCTTCGGATGAGTCCGTAGAGTCGAGTGGTCCGTATGCAGAGCTTGTTGGCTGCCTCATGTACCTGATGACCTGCACACGACCTGACCTTGCATATCCTCTGAGCATTCTTGCACGCTATGTTGCTCCTGGGAGACACAGACCAGAGCACATGGCTGCAGCGAAGAGGGTATTGCGCTACCTGTGCAGTACGTCGGGCATGGGGCTTGTGCTTGGAGGGCGGAGTCCAGTGGTCCTTACCGGCCACGCGGACGCTTCTTGGGCTGACGACCAGGCTACGCAGCGGTCGTCACAGGGTTACACCTTCAGCCTTGGTTCCGGCTCTGTCTCGTGGCGGTCTACTCGCTCGTCTTCAGTTCTCGGCTCCAGTTGTGAGGCTGAGATCTACGCCGGGGCCATGGCTGCACAGGAGCTTCGCTGGCTCACCTACCTGCTGACTGACCTTGGAGAGCCGCCTCGTTCTCCTCCAGTGCTGTACGTAGACAACAAGGCCATGCTGGCCTTGTGTCGAGAGCAGCGCTTGGAGCACAGAACGAAGCACATTGCTCTCCGCTACTTCCTTGCTCGTGAGCTGCAGCAGCGTGGTCAGTTGCGACTTGCGTACGTGGCCTCTGAGGCCAACACTGCTGATGTCTTCACCAAGGCACTCGCGCCTTGTGACCATCAGCGCTTTTGCACCCAGCTGGGTCTTGTGCCTGTCTTGCCTCACTTGCTCTCCTCTTGACTTCACTTGTACTGTGACATATATATATACCTGCTCTTGCTTGTCTAGTTTTATATATATGTCTGTACTCCTGCATGTGAACTGGCCTCTGGCCCTGCTCTTGTGCTCGGACTGTGTGGTGACTTTGTGATCCACCCTGAGCTTGCTTTGCTTTGCTTGACTGGTCTTGTGACCCCTTGTTCTCCCCCACTTTGCCTATGGGGGTGTGTCAAACATTATATATGTTATGCTTGTGTAGGCTACAGTGGGTTAGCCTATAGGGGGTACACAATTCTAGGGTTTCCTACTTGTACTCATTTCACTGCTAGTTCATTCATTCCTGTTCGCTTATTCTCACAGGTGGGTGTGTGGGAGTCGACGGAGTGGTGCTAGGGGGTGGGGTGTGAGTGAACCTAGGGTGCAGTAGGGGGTGTGTGAAAAGGGGGGTGCTGTGGGAGTAGAACTAGGGTTTGAGCAAGGGGTGTGTGTCGAGAGGTGTGGGGCAGCTCAAGGAGGTTGTGTGAAGGTAGCTGTCGTGTCGCCTGCAGCGTCTGTAGTCCGTCGCCCTTGCTTCGGTAGCTAGTGAGCCTGTTGCACCAGTCGCTAGTGGGTCGGTTGCTTCTGCCGCTCGTCTATAGCCGCGGAGCCAGTTACTCCAGTAGTCCTTCGCCCTTGCTTCGGTAGCCACTGAGTCAGCCGCTCCTGTGCCCGTGCCTCTGCAGCTTCAGTCGCTGCCACCCATCTTCTCTCCTTCCACAGTTCCTCCTCCTCCTCACTTGCCCGCTATGATTAACTCTAGCTTTGCTCGTTATTGTGAACTCCTCCTCCTTCTGCTCTATTGTGCTGATTACACCCCACTTTGGCTATGGGGGTGTGTCAGAATGTTATAATTGTCTAGCCTAAAGTGGGGTACTCTATAGCGAGTACAACCCAATTAGGGTTTCCTGTCAGAGGTCCACTGGTGATCCCCGATTGATCCTAGGGAAGGGTTACAGGCACGTTGGCCTAGGGGGTTATGGGCGCACTGACCCGCTACTTAACAAGCCCTTTTATCCCAATGGTCTAGTGGTTGGGATTCTGACATGGTATCAGAGCGAAGGTCTCGGGTTCGAATCCCGGTGTATGCACTTCAGGCATCCCAGTGCGGGGGGGTGTCAGAGGTCCACTGGTGATCCCCGATTGATCCTAGGGAAGGGTTACAGGCACGTTGGCGTGGGGGGTTATGGGCGCACTGACCGGCTACTTAACAAGCCCTTTTATCCCAATGGTCTAGTGGTTGGGATTCTGACATTTCCTAGATGTATGCCAACTGCTGCTAGTGCATCCCTCTCTTCTTCATTCTTCATTTCTTCACACGCTAAGGGTCGCGCGAGGGGCCGTGAGAGGGGCCTCTAGGAGTGCTCGACAAGAGGGCGGCCAACGGGAAGAAAAATTCCGTCGCACGCCACGAGGCGAGCAGCACACAGAGTAGCAGCGGAAGCAGTTAGGTGGGTCCACAGGCTAGGAGCGTAGATGCTCTGATACCATGTAAAGAAATGGAGTGTAAAGAAGAGGGGGTTTGCACTAGCAGTAGTTGGCATACATATAGGAAACCCTAATTGGGTTGTACTCGCTATTGTGTACCCCACTGCAGGCTAGACAATTATGACATTCTGACAGCTGCTGCATGCATCGGGGTTGCCACCGAAGCCATCACAAGGGTTGTCACTGTTGCATGTCGTGGCGTAGTCTGCGATTTTTGCCTCGGTGCCGCTTGTGCATGTTGCTGCGGGTGTGGCTGTTGCTCCTACGTTGTTTGTGCTTGTTGCATCCGTGCTGCTCACTCATCTTGAGCGTCTAGAGAGTCATGTAGCTTTCTAAGGATCCCGTCGTTAGGCGCAAAACTGCTACATGCTTCATCCACGGCGGGCAACTCCCGACGCGCTTCACCTTGCGCCTGGCGTAGCTCGGCGTTTTCCACCCTCAGGTGATCCATCTCTGCAGACATGGTCTGCAAGTTGGCTTGCATCACCCGAAACTGTTGCATGAACTCGTTGAACTCCGCCTGTTCCATGTTTCACACGCTTCTCCTAACGGGCAGCGGGTTAACAACGATTTTTCTGACTTTGATGAAGGCGCAAACGCTATAAGTCGGAGCGAGATAATCGTATCTATCTCTCAGCCGATCGCTTTGCAGCCCACCAAGTCTATCGCACCCCTACACTAAAACTACCCCGGAAAGTGGAGGGTAACCTAGGAAAGTAGGCTCTGATACCGAGTGTTATGAGTTGTACGAAAGAAGAGTGCGCAGTATTCAATAACACAGAAATGATTACAACCACTGAGCAAACAACGAGGCCTGAGCATAATACAGCAAAGCTAGCTAGGCCGAGGTCACGGAGTCGCGCGAAGGTTGGGTGCAGGTTTGGGTTTGGGAAACCCGAAGGCGATGCGGAGGACGTTCGGAAGACGAGGTCGACGGACCGAGCCTAAACTCAGAAAGATGGAATTGTACGCATAAGGAGTGCCTCAGCAAGGAATTAGCAAAATTCCTTTTAATTCTGGCAAAGTCATTCGTAGGATTGTAACATCTTCTTCGTCTCCAAGTATCGTGACGAATACGTTACGCATTTTCTATATACTTAATCCAGTGACATACGTAGTTTGTGTGTGACTAAAGCACCACTTTATAAGCTCAAACTTTGGTAGTCGACCATTGTTGGGGCAATATGTTTGACGTGAAATGCGATAATGCGCATCGACAATCAAAAGTCGTGATATTTGACTAAACGTTTCAAGCACTATTTGGGTTACCATTTGCGTATCCATTTTGCATGGGCGAAAAGTCTCGCGAGACTTGCAGGGCGCCAATGCATTGCGTCCGATCACGGAAACGAGGGTGGAGGGTGTTCAGGTGGGATGGGGAAGTGGCTCGCATTACACCAGAGTCACGACGAATTCCAGCTGTATGTCCCTTGGGCAGCTGGTTGTCATGTGTGGAGATGGTTGCACTAGGCCAGCCAGAACACTGCAAGAGTTACATGGAGGGGAGATGAGGGTGATGGAGAAACACGAAAGATGCCGAAACCAGTCCGTTCTGAAGAAGGGTACAGTTTCTCGAAGTATCCCATAGAGCTCGGAGGCTACCAAGGCCTGCTCCTGAAGAGGGGTGTCGACTGGTTTTGGACACCCGGATCATCTGGTGATCGGTATCAAATGCCCTGAATTTATAGGCTTCAGAATGGTTGTCTTGGTTCTTAAATTAACACAGAGCCAGTTTTTCAGATCCTCATCGCCATCCACTCATGGTCGTACCCTTGCTTAATAGGTTGATGCTACTCCCTCGCAGAAATTAGTTATAGAGAAAGAAATAAAACCCTTGCCTCTATGGAGTCCTACTAGAGCAGTAAAAACCCTTGCCTAAGTCACCTATGTTACGCCACAGTCCTTCCCACCTCTCCTTCCAGCCGACCACTTAACCGAGGTTCATTTTTCTTGACTTTCGGATGTGAATGAAGAGAGTATGGCATTTTGGAATCTGGGAAGAACAACTGGCACTAGAGCTAGATAATTTCCGGAAAATCAAAATTCCGCCTTACATAGGAAACCTCAGAGCGGTTATCGTGCAACCCATCAATTCAAGCCAGGTCACGGAACCAGCCCTCAATTTCCAGGGCAAAAACGGCAAATGCATGGAAGTGACAACCCAGCCCGTCCGTGGGGGGCCTGACGTCAACGTCGATGTCCCAGACAAACTCGACCGTCGGTTGAGGCATGATTCCTTTCTGGAATTGAAGTACACAATGACGAGCTAAACCCGCCTGAAGCTCACAATGACCCTAAGCGAGAATGAGGGGGCGGTCAATGTGAAGATGCCTCTATGTGAGAAAGAGGGGGCGGTCTATGTGACGATGACTCTATGTGAGAAATGAGGGGGCGGTGTATGTGCGAGAATGAAGATGCGGTCTATATGACAGCAGCGTGGCGCAAATTGGACCGAACAAATCAATGAGGGCGTGCTAATATCAGATTCTCGCTTTTCTATTCAGTTTGAACAATTTTCCGGAGAGCTGATGGTTGGGCGGTTGTCGGTGAATTTGATATAATTCGGTATTTACTACTGACGCTACAGGTACCAGTCACAGGAATAACCACGCCGTTCAGTTTCTCTCCCGATTCTTAGGGTACCGACGCGGAGGAGGAAAAAGCATCGAATGCAGTCGCACCAGCTCGAACCTCCCCGCAGTGCGCGCTTACTGCGTTCTAAAGCGCGCGTCGCAAATACTTCCCCTCATCGCCGTGGTTGGCGGGTGCGCGGCGCTCGCTCAGGGCGCCGTGCTGCGCTCAATCATCCAGACTCCCCTCCTCATCCTCCCCCCCCTCCCTCTCCCCTCTCTCCTCCCGCCCCCCACCATGCCCCCCCCTCTCCCTGTAGGCATTGAAGGCGGCGGGTGGAGTGGTGAACGCGAGACGGAGGAGAGGGGTGATGGCGAGGGGCGGTGGCGGGGGGGTGGTTGGGCGACTGGCTGTGATGGGCGTGGTGGCGGTGATGGCGATGGTGGGGAGCGACGAGGGCCTCACGAAGGGCGGTTGGGCGCAGCGCTGCTTCTGGCGCAGCAGCGTCTGCAGCCGTGGCTTCCTCCCCATCATGATGGCGCACGCTGCTCCCCTTGACCCCACCCAGTGTGAGCGTGTGATTGCGGGAGTGTGGGAGGGTGCGCGTGCGCGCGCGCGCGCGCGCGCGCGTGTGTGTGTGTGTGTGTGTGTGTGTGTGTGTGTGTGTGTGTGTGTGTGTGTGTGTGTGAGTGTGTGCGCTGCAGTGCACCCAAGGCAGCATGACGCCTTGCCGTCCCATGCACGTGCCGTTCACATCACATAATCGTCACCTCATGGCGCAACCTCTTTCCGTCCCATCATGTGATGGAATTGCAGCACAAGCCTCCCTCGTTTCTCGCATCTCACTGCCCTTCCTCTGCCCGCCCCCGTTGCTGCGCTGAACCCCGTTGCTGCCCCTCACCTGGTGATGCTTCTCCCTGTGCACCCCATTGCACCCATTGCTGCGCCCAGGGCGGGTGCGAGTGTGTGTGGGCGCATGTGGGTGTATGTGGGGTGTGGGTGTGTGTGTGTGTGGTGGTGTGGGCGCGGGGTGGGTGTGAGTGTGTTTGGGTGTATATTGGTGTATGTGTATGTTGGTGTATGTGTATGTGGGTGTGTCAGTGTGTGTGTGGGTGTGAGTGTGTGTGTGTGTGTGTGTGTGTGTGTGTGTGGTGTGTCAGTGTGTCTGTGTGTAAGTTTGTGTGTGAGCGTGAGTGTGTTTGTATGGTGTGGGTGTGGGTGTGAGTGTGTGGATGTGAATGCGAGTGTGTGTGCGTGTGTGTGTGTGAGTGTGTTTGGGTGTGAGTCTGTGTGTATGGGTTTGAATGTGTGTGTGTGAGTGTGGGTGTGTGTGCGTGTGGGCGTGAGTGTATGGGCTTGTGTGTGCGTGTGTGTGACTGTGTGACTCTGTGTGTGTGTGTGTGTGTGTCATGTGTCGTGCAGTGCACCCAATGCATCACACGCAGACGCCGCTCACATAATCATTGTCATCGCATGGCTTGGCTTTACAGTGACCCTTTCCTCAGGAATCGCAGCACAAGCGTCCCTCATCCCTCGCATCTCACTGCCCTTTCCTCTTCCGCACCCCCATTGCTGCGCTGCACCCATTGCTGCGCTGCACCCATTGCTGCGCTGCACCCATTGGTGCACGGCACAGGGCCAGCACTGCAGAACATGAAGACGCAGTGGAGCAGTGCGATTCCCGAGTACACCAACAGTTGGGTTGAGGGCGCAGAGTGCAGGACCATGCGCGGCATCGCTTGCGACACAGATGGCTATGTGACGAGATTGTGAGTGTGAGACACTCACCTGCAGTGCCTTTGTCTGTTATGTTACTTGATAGGTCCTGCGTGATGTTTCCTTGGCAATTTCAGATTGTTGCGCTTCTGACCGTTTTTCTTACCCGTTTTCGAGTACTTTCGGCGACCATTCGTGGGTTTCCCCAGCAAGTTGGGCATGCACATGGTCAGATGCGCCTCACTGCTTTTAAGTAGGCATTTAATGTCCGGAGCAGGGTGAGTGCTGTAGCGAAGACTTGTATTCTGCAGTGTTGCATGCAAGTATGACGATAAGCTAAGTGACCGCGAACTAACGTGCTCGGAATTTCAAACGCTGATTTAGGAACGTTGGCAATGGACCGTAAACCGCGCACACCTGCCTGGGTCAAACTCTGGAAAAACATTTTCCCAGGCAGTCGAGGTTTTCCTAGGCAGGGGAAACTAGCTATACTTTGGGGTAGGCTTTGGCCAGGGTCGACCCTGACCTTATTTCCGGGTTAAACCTGGTTCGGACGAGGTTTGTTTCGAACCTCTGCAGGCCCGGGTTCAGCTCGTTCGAATGCATTTGTTAGTGACAAACATGTAGGTGGAGCTCGGAAATGAACTTCAGCGATTTATCAATGGTGGTTGAAATGAAACCTATAGAGTCCCTCCTGAAATCGGGAACAAGGATCCTGGGCGGCCATACGGATCTTGGGCGGCCACAAGGATCCTGGGCGGCCACAAGGATCCTGGGCGGCCACAAGGATCCTGGGCGGCCACAAGGATCCTGGGCGGCCACAAGGATCCTGGGCGGCCACAAGGATCCTGGGCGGCCACAAGGCTCCTGGGCGGCCACAAGGCTCCTGGGCGGCCACAAGGATCCTGGGCGGCCATAAGGATCCTGGGCGGCCATAATGATCCTGGGCGGCCATAAGGATCCTGGGCGGCCACAAGGATCCTGGGCGGCCACAAGGCTCCTGGGCGGCCACAAGGCTCCTGGGCGGCCACAAGGATCCTGGGCGGCCATAAGGATCCTGGGCGGCCATAAGGATCCTGGGCGGCCATAAGGATCCTGGGCGGCCACAAGGATCCTGGGCGGCCACAAGGATCCTGGGCGGCCACAAGTATCCTGGGCGGCCACAAGGATCCTGGGCGGCCACAAGGATCCTGGGCGGCCACAAGGCTCCTGGGCGGCCACAAGGCTCCTGGGCGGCCACAAGGATCCTGGGCGGCCATAAGGATCCTGGGCGGCCATAAGGATCCTGGGCGGCCATAACCATAAGGATCCTGGGCGGCCATAAGGATCCTGGGCGTAGGGATGAGCAAAAAAACGAACACCGAACAGGCTTGTTTTTTTTGCTTAAAGCGTTCGCCAAACAGTATTCGAGGTTCGCCCGAACACGTTCGTGTTCGGGCCGCTGCTGCAATTTGCCCCGCGACGAACATGAACGTGTTCGAGTTTCGCCCGAACACGCCTTCACAGGCGAACGGCGAACACCTGTTTCTGCTTAAAGTGTTTGCCGAATTGAACAGTGTTCGGTTCGGCAAACGGATGTGTTCGTGTAGGGGCGAACACGAACTCGTGTTCGCCCCTTGCTCATCCCTACCTGGGCGGCCACGGGATTTTGCGCCAGGCCGCGACTTGGGGTGAACTGCTTTTGAGTCGACTCAAACGCGACTTGGGGTGAACTGGCCTGGTTCATTCAACCCAGCAGCAGCATGTGAACCACGCTGGCTAGTTTGCCGAGCCGAACCTGATTCAGCCTGGTCCAGGCCGCCAACGGGAAAGGCCAGAATTGAACCGGTTCGACCCGGGCTGAATGAGTTTCGTCAGTGCGCTCATGCCTACGCTTGCTCAGGGGTGCAGTGTGGTGGGTTGGTGTGCTTGGTCAGTGGTTGAGTTTAATCAACACGGGAGGGGTGAAGTTGGATGAGCTGCTTTCGGGGTTCAATGTGCTGTGATGGTGAATCCCAGAATCGGGTGATGATCAATGGTCAATCTGCTCGTCGAGATCAATGGTCAATCTGCTCGTCGAGATCAATGGTCAATCTGCTCGTCGAGATCAATGGTCAATCTGCTCGTCGAGATCAATGGTCAATCTGCTCGTCGAGATCAATGGTCAATCTGCTCGTCGAGATCAATGGTCAATCTGCTCGTCGAGATCAATGGTCAATCTGCTCGTCGAGATCAATGGTCAATCTGCTCGTCGAGATCAATGGTCAATGAGCAGACAGTTACGCAGCAGTTATCTGGAGGGCACTTTTCCTCAACGGATCACCGACTTAACCAGACTAGTCTACCTGTACGTACTCCCTCTGCACCTTTAGCTATCCTTCTGCCCCCATTCCCTCTCCCCCTCCTCCTCACCCCCTCTCTCCCCCCCGTCTCCCACTCCAACTTCACGTTCTCCTACCCTCCCTCCCCATCTCTGTATCCTCCCTCTCCCAGTCCCCATGGCCCCTTTCCTCCTTATCTCCCTTCCATACATTTCCTGACTTCTGTCACTTGAAGCAGCTCCTCAATTCCGCTCATTCTTCAGCTCCTCTCACATTCTTCGTTCTCACTCTCTCCCTCCTCGCCCCTGCGCTCCCCTCCCTCCCTCTCCCCCCCCCCCCTCCCCCCCCCCCCTCTCACCCCCTCTTCTACCCACACAGCTATTTAGACACGAACTTGCTCACGGGCTCTCTCCCAGACAGTATCTCCAAACTCGTTTCTTTAATGGAATTGTGAGTGAGATGCCTCCTCAAAATGGAGTCTCTTCAAGCGAGGTAACAGGTTTACAGCTCCATATTGCGTCACAATAGGTGTTGACGATCGGACTGTGATGTGAACCAACATGAAAATAAGTTTGACTCGAACTGAACCTGACGAGGCAATTTGACAAGGTTCCAAGCGAACCAGTTTGTTTCTAGATTTGCTTATTGGGAATCAGAAGGACGAAACCAAAGACGATACAGAGAGTAACAAAATGAATTCGTGGAGGTGAGACCTGGAGTTGAATGAGAAAATGGTCTGTGTCCCTAATATGGAATGGGGATGATGTCTATTCATGACGCATTTCTATCTAGTTTGTGATTGCCAGTATTTTTGAATTGGAATCGCATTCAATGCAGCACACCTATTCGGCCAAATTCGTATTTAGGCGTGACTCTCGAACACCTAAACAAAGCTGAACGTAGGTGACTTATATTCAACTGCACTGCACAGGCTTACCTTGGCTGCTCTTGCATACCTTGCACCCCCCTTGCGTGCATTGCCCCACCGTACAGCGCAGTGACGCCCGTTACAACTAGATCAGTGGGCCCCTGCCTGAGGGCATCGGCGCTCTCAAGCAGACAGGCTTACCTTCCATCCGCATGCATGCGTTGCCTTGCCCCCACCACACAGAGGCGCCTATTCCAACCAGCTCAGTGGGCCCCTGCCTGAGGGCATCGGCGCTCTCACTGCCCTGGAGAAATTGTAATGCCCTCCCCTCCTCGCACGCCTTTCGACTCCTCCCACCCTTTCTCTTTTCCCTTCCAGTAACAAGTTTCTCGCGCACTTCTTCGTCCGTCCTTGATCGATTCTGCCACTGCACGTTGTGCTATTTGAATTCAGTTAGTTGTATCTCAACCGATTGGAAGGACCCCTGCCCACATCTTTCACCCAGCTGACTTTTGAGTCGACTCAAAAGTCAACTCTGCATGCTGTCCTCTTTGAATTCAGATATTTGTATTCTAACCAGTTGGAAGGGCCCCTCCCCACATCCTTCACCCAGCTGACCGCTCTAACCGCTTGGTAAGACCAGCGCTGTCATCCACGGCACGGCACATATGCCTGTGCCAGCCAGAAGCATACGTCACACGTTCTTAAAGTGTCTGATACCAACGATTTTAAAGGGTTGCTGTTTGTGTGTGTGTGTGTGTGCGCGCGCGTGCGCGTGTGTGTGTTAGTTTGTGTGTGTGCGCACATATTTTTGTGTGAGAAAAAAAGTTTGTGCGTACCTGTGATCTAAGCACGCCCTCTATTGTCCTTCCTCAGTCTTTATCCTTCTTCCCCACCATCCTCCAACTCTTGAACGGTCCTTAGTATTGACGCTCAATACTTACATACAGGTTAAGCAGATAGAACAGTATTACCACTGTTAGTCGTACAAGGGCCCTCCCACAGTGAACTGAGCAACAACCGTCTCACGGGATCTCTACCAGAAGAGATTGGAAGCATCTCCAATCTGGTAAACCTGTACGTTCTCCTCATCTCCCCGCTCAACACAACCTCCTCATTCCTTGTGCCCCCCCTTTCCCTTACACTCTATAGCCGCTCTTATCTGCCCGCAGCCCGCCTAGTGTGTTAGATCACCAGCCAACCCACGCACTCCCTTCTCCCCCCTCATCTCTTGCTCCTCTCTAAACCCACAAGAACGTACCTCTATATCTACGTCTGTTCCTGCTGTCCCGTCCCTGTTGGTAACCTGGAAATCCATTTCTGCCATTCCTCTTGCGCCTACTATCGCACGAGTTTTTTGTCTTTTAAATCAACCCTTGGCCATCTTTGCTCCGTGCATTGTTGCTGTCCTCGCATCACATCACATCACATTTCATCACATCACATCACATCACATCACGTCACATCACGTCACGTCACGTCACGTCACGTCACGTCACGTCACGTCACATCACATCACATCCCATCCCATCCCATCCCATCCCATCCCATCCCATCCCATCCCATCCCATCCCATCCCATCCCATCCCATCCCATCCCATCCCATCCCATCCCATCCCATCCCATCCCATCCCATCTCATCCCATCCCATTCCATCGCATCACATCCCATCACCCCAGGCGTGCCAACGATAACCTCATATCAGGCCCCCTGCCCACCTCTCTAAGAGCCATGACTTCTCTCGCCAACCTGTGAGGCTTTCATTTCTACATTTGCTTGTATCATCCATGCACGCACAAGTACTCCACTACCAAGCTGGGTGTACACTTTGTAGATAGAGTTTAGTTTAATACTCGAACCTAAGTTCAGTTCCATTGATTCGGTAAGAACCCAACCAAACCAAACTTATTATTCTGTCCATAGTTTCTACTCTAACGAACTGCAGTTCTAGTCCGTTCGGGTCTGCAGGAGGAGGCGGTGCTTCATTCATAGGTTGGCTTTGGTGCTCGGGTGACCATAGACTCGGGTGACCATAGACTCGGGTGACCATAGACTCGGGTGACCATAGACTCGGGTGACCATAGACTCGGGTGACCATAGACTCGGGTGACCATAGACTCGGGTGACCATAGACTCGGGTGACCATAGACTCGGGTGACCATAGACTCGGGTGACCATAGACTCGGGTGACCATAGACTCGGGTGACCCTAGACTCGGGTGACCCTAGACTCGCGTGACCATAGACTTTATCATTCTTCTGTGTGTGATTAATTCCACATTACATTGTGTGGCTTTCATGTGTATGCTTGTTCAAATCTTCATATCTGCTTGTTTATATGATTGACATGTTAGCTTTTGCTTTTCTCGTTCCACCACATCCTCTATTCCAGGTTTCTGGAAACAAAACCCTAGAAATGACCTCGAAATGTATGCCTCGATAATGGAATTAGCAATCAAACGGAACCAAACCAGTTCGAGTCGAATACCCCCATGTTTTGGAACCAATACTTCAAAAGTCTGACAATGCAGGTCACACTACTAACTCCACAGTCACCAGTCTCGGTTCACATCAAACCAAGCCGTTCAGTCTGATAAAAACCGGTTTGACACGGTTCAAACTTTGGTACTCGCACGGCCATGTCCACTTGTATTGGGCTGGGCCTGCATACTTTTCTTTGCAGAGAGTACATCGGCGAGATTTACACCAGGGTGCCAGTCCAGTCCGACTGTGCTTGAGCAAGTACCGAACCCAAACCCGTTTGAACCGGGCCAAAAGGAATTTGGTAGGAAAGCGGATCCAGTTGCGTTCATTGAACCCAGATTTAGTTCGTTTCGAGTCAATCCTTAACAGGTTCGGCTCGACCCTCAAGTTCGCCTCGATCAGGCAGTTCGTTATGGTCACATCTATAATCTATTCTATTTCTATTCCCCTGCTTTGCCGTGCCCCCGCCGACGCCCTTAGACACCTCTCGGTTGGCGTTAGGAAAAGGTTCCAGGCTTACAATTGGGGTATAGGGAGGATACACCCAGTTTAAACTCAATATCTCATGGTTCAACACAACGCATACTCCCTTGCTGCTGTGTACCATCCATGCCCCTCCTCCCCCGCTCCTCTCTCCCCCCCACCTCCCCCCCCAGTGCCACTGGCACTGCCTATCGTGCCTTGCCAAGCCATCCTGCGAGCGGGTCCATCTGTCCTCCCTCCAACCCAACTGCACCACTGGCATGCGCCTGCCCTTCCTCCTCATCCGCCTTGTTTGTTTCCTGCCTTTTACCACTCCACTTCTCCCCAACCCTCTGCTGCCCCCCCCCCCCCTCTCCTTGCTGCACTTTCCCTTGCCGTGCATGGCAGGGAGATGCAGAACAACAACCTGAGTGGGCCCTTTCCTTCCCAACTGGCAACTGTTAGATCACTTATCAATCTGTGAGCCCCCTGGGGCAGGATGGATGGAGGGAGCTTTGGCATGTGCTGTCGGGTGTGGTGTGGCCTATAGGGTCCGGGGTGTGGATTATTGAGTATCAGTGCTGTTATCAACACGGATCATGGTGCATGAGGGCATTAGGGCATGTCAGAGTAGCTTTAAGACCGAGCCCAAAGCTCTCAGTATGGATGGACCATCAAACTGCATACTGTAGGCACTGGCATACTGGCACTGGCATACTGGCACTGGCATACTGGCACTAGCATACTATGTGGTTGACCTGTGTGTTACCAAAACGGTCAAGGCGCGTGAAACCTGATGAGAGCGCTTCGATGTTCTCGCCTCCCCTCCCACATCCTGCATAAATGCGTACTCACATCTCCTTTCCCCTGTAACCCACATGTCAGCCAGCTGTCTCCTCCCTTCTTTCGCCCAACAACACCCTCTCCCCCCTCCCTCCTCCCCTCCCCCCCCCCCCCCTCCCCCCCCCCCCCCGCCCCCAGTCGGTTGCAGAACAACGCATTCAGTGGCCCCCTTCCGGACCAGTGGGCAACTACCAAGATTATGGAGCTGTTCGTGATTGATTCTCTTCCTCTTCTTCTTCTTCTTGTTCTTCCTTTCTAGGCAGCGTGGCTTGAGCTCAGAAAAATACTGCTGCTTGGGATGGTCACTGGAGCATCCATCCAGCGTATGAACGCCAGTGTTTATACTCTGCAGTACAATGCGCTAAGCGTGTATATATGTTTACTTGGCATACCGGCTCAGCTTGTTATGGCTCGGCTTGGCTCGGTATGGTGGCTCAGGAGAGGAGTGGCCTCATCTCTTTCCCGAGAGGAGTGGTCCGGACTGGACCCGAACTGAACCACCTCGCCTTTGTGCTGATGCCTCCGCCACACTCTAGCTCCACACCTCTTGGCACAGGCAGCCCCTGCTCAATTAGCTTGTCAACTCGATGAACTTGCCCAGCCGTATAGAACTTTTGCAGGCTCCTTTTCTTTTTCTTTGGCTTTATGAACTTGCTGGCTCTTTGTACACTTTAGAATGTTGCCAGCTCCTAAGAAAGCCATGCTAAAGTAACCTCACAGATCTCTTGACGACCCTTTGTAGCCAGCGCACTTCCGCACAAACATCTGAGCAGCGAAATTGTGACCCTGATACCTTGTGGCCAATTTTTGCAAGTTGGTAAGCACCTCAAACCCCGTGCCTCTATCCCCGTGCCTCTATCCCCTTCCCCATGTTGCTGTGCTGTGCCATCCCTCCCGCAGTGATATCAGTCAGAATCAGCTGTCTGGCACGATCCCCTTGGCGATTGGAGGCCTCTTCCAGCTGCGCACATTGTGAGTCAGCTCACCCAAGTACTGCCTCCCCTGTGCAATTCCATGCCATGCCATGCCATCCCATGCCATCCCATGCCATCCCATGCCATGCCATGCCATGCCATGCCATGCCATGCCATGCCATGCCATGCCATGGATCTCTGCCGTGCCATGCCTCTCTGGAATGCCCGTACATGCCTGCCTGCACCATCCCGGCTGTGCTGCGCTCCTCACACACCCACACCACTGCTGCATCCTGCGCTCAAACCAAACCAAACCATGTGTTCCATATGCATCCATGTCTGCATGCTGTCTCCGAATCCATGTCTGCATGCTGTCTCCGAATCCATGTCTGCATGCTGTCTCCGAATCCATGTCTGCATGCTGTCTCCGAATCTCTCTCGCCCTCCTCTTCCCCCCCCCCCCCCCCCCCCCCACAAAAAAAAACGAGTCATTTTTAGCGCATTCAATCAAACCAGAACTGGCTAAACCAGAACCAACCTGCTTAGTTGAACCCGTTTGTGAGCATGCCAGTTGTTGCTCTTGAATCAACCTCTATGGAACGAGTTGGTGCTGGTTCGGTTACATGGGCTTGGGCATTTTCCTAGTCCATAATGGTGAAACTCGACTTGTGGCTCACTGCCTTCCCCTAACAACCGCCGCCGGCTTCACTTGAGAGTTGAGAATCATGCTGGTGCCAGATCCAAGTGAGGGAGTGAGGGATCCCGAACGAACGGCACCCGCGTTGAGACAGTTGAACCGGTTCGAGTCGATCCCAAACCTCTTTGACTCCAACCAGCGAGGCAAAAAAGGAAAAGTACGGTTCTTGGCAAACCGGTTTGGTTAAAACCAGATCGCGGTATTCGTTTTTGCTCATGCCTAATTCCGTTTGATCAGCTGTTCAGTTACCACCTACTGCAAGCAAACAACAAGCCATCGTCCCTGCATTCCCTATCTGCATCCCCCTCTGCATCTCACTTGTTCCTTCGCTTCCACCTCTAATAATCTCCCACTCATTCCATCTCTAATAATCAGCTGACTGCTCAATCTTCTTGGTCTCCCCGTGGCACTCGTCTCTTCCCCCAGTGACCTCAATCACAACCAGCTGTCTGGCACGATACCTGACGATATCACAGGCTTGGTCTACCTCACACTGCTGTAAGGAATACAATACTGGGAAGGCTCACCCGCAATGCTGTAAGGCTCACCCACAATGTTGTAACTTGTGAGGCCCACTCTGGTAGCCCCTTTACCTCTACTGTATACCTGCACCCAACAACGCTGTTGCACATGTGCATGCTGCTCTGTTGCCTTGAGTTGATGCGTGTGATGAATCGTGCAGCAGCCTGCTCGCTTGCCTGCCCAGTACACTGTTGCTCGTTTCCGATTGTGTTTCATGCAAACCCTGTCACAACCTTAGGATCAGACTTTTCTTGTGTGCAAACCTCCTTTTCAACTCATCTTCTTGCCCAGGCCTGCTCCTTCGCCACGTCGCATCCCCTTCGTTTCCCTGTGAACCACTCTTGATCTCGTTGCATGATTTTGGTCTCTGCATTTCCACCTTCCTTTCTTCTGCAACGTGTAGGGACCTGAGCTCAAACCGTCTCAGTGGCACAATACCCCAAGGACTTGCGACTCGTAACAGTCTGGAAGTTCTGTAAGCCTCCCCATACACCCCTAACTCAGCTGTCCCATCATCCCTCCAACACTCTAATATGTTTCTTCACTCTTTGTACTCCCAAGCTCAAGCCACACAGATAAGAGTGTCTGCTCTTCTTTCTGTACTCTCCCCCATCGGGTACCATTCTCCATCCTCTCACCTCTATCCCCAGCAACCTGAGGGACAATCAGCTCACAGGGAAGGTCCTCGAGCCCGTGCCACCTAACGTGTGGATCTACAAGCTGGACAACAACTACTTGAGTGAGGGGTTTTCCTCCCCCCCTCCATGCGAGCAAGGCTACATCACATACCACAGCAACTGTGCAGACGTGCCAGCAGAGGGCCTTGCGTGTGCCACGGACGAGACTCAGCGGGCTGAGGATGTGTGCGCTGCCTTCTGCAGTGTCTCTTCCACTTCACCCGCCTGCAACGGCCATGGCGTGTGCTTCTTGGACGGCCCCAGCAACACGCCCACATGCCTCTGTGACGACAACTTCGTGATTGGGGAGTTTCCTGGCAGCTGCGTGCCCGTGGCAGGTGAGCCACTCACAGTCACCTCTGCACCTCTGCAGGGGAGTTTCCAATGCCACGGTTTGTGCTGTTCTGCACTTGCTCTGATACTCCTAGCAAGCATTCGACTTTTTTGTGATTGCCTTTCCCGACTGCCTTTTGGGTTACGGCTCAGTGCCCCCTGTGTGATTACGTGTTCTGCACTCGATCTGCAACCGTCTCTGATTCTGTGTGCCCCACATTCAGGTGGTAAGACGGAGCAGCAGCAGACTCCCACAGCAGCCACGCTCACAGCCACTGGAGACGCCTCAGTGGATGCTGCAACAGCCACGCTCACTCTCACGCCCGCCCAGCCGTCCAAGGCTGGCAGTGTGTTCCTGGCAGCGCGCGTGCCGCTCTTCTCCTACCAGGTCATCGGGGACTCCTGCGGCCGCCAGCTCGCCTTCTCCTCCTCCTTCTCCTTCACTCTCACCCGCCCTGCTGCCTCCGGCTCCGAAGGCTTTGCCTTTGTGGTGGCCTTTGATGCCACCCTGCCCACAACACCAGTGGCGGGCGGCATGGGGTATGCGGGGATGGGAGCGCGCAGCGTGGCAGTGGAGTTTGACACGTCGATGGATGCGGGCAACAGCGACCCTGACAGCAACCACGTGGGCATCAACACCGGCGGCAATGTCACGTCCGTGGTCACAGCCAAGCCTAGCACCCCTCTCAATGACGGCACGCCCAAGCACGTGTGGATCGACTACGATCCTTCCTCCGGTGGCTCTCTGCGCGTCTTCCTCTCCTCCCAGGCGTCCCCTCGCCCCACCACCCCCCTCCTGTCGGCACGCATCTCCCTGTGTGAGGAGCTGGCCCCCTCCCCATCGGAGTACACCTTTGCCATCGGCTTCACTGCTGCCTCTGCCACCCAGCCTCAAACCCATGTCGTCTCCGCCTGGACCCTCTCTACAAGTGAGTGCACGTCTGCGTCCTTTGTCGTTTTCGGTTAAATAAGAAATGTTATGACCAATGGCATTGACTACAACCCTAACTTGCGCACTGTTTGACATTTTTTTCTGTAATACCCTTTTACCTTCTTCTTGTGTGTGCAGATTTTCCCATACAGCCAACTCCAGGTATGACATAGTGCCACAATGCCATTCTTGCTTTGTTCCTTTGACACAAGCAAAATGGAGTTGCGTTCTTGAGCCCATTTCAGGTGCGCAGTATATGTTTCCTAAAAAATCCTTGTCGTATCTTAGCTTTACCCTATCCTGGATCGCAGTTGCAGCGCGGGGCTTTACCTTCAGCGAGGCGGCGCTCTCTCTGTCGGGGATGAATCTCTTCTTCCGCTATGCCAGCTCGGGCAGCGTTGCTGCTGAGGGTGGCAATGACGTGTATGGCGTGCGCCCTGCCACTTCATGGGTCGGTCCAAACTTCAAATGGCCTGTCAGGACACAGAGCGCTTGCGGTGAGTATCCTAGAGCCCGGCTATAGTACCACCATCACACCACACGTGTAGTTGGACCTTGTTTTGTAGGTGTAACTGGTTTTCTCCACGTGAGCCAAGACAGCTCAGCATGAGCTGGGCCCAAGGTTCAAAAATACAGTTTTCGTATTTTACGGTCAGTTTTTTATGGTCCGTTTTTTAAAGTAATTTAAAAAAAAAACGGCGTTTTTCTGTTAGAGAACTGTTGTCACCAAGAAAAAAAAGGGGAAAACAAGGCCGGATACATGTTCAATCTTGCCCACAAGTGCACGCATGCAACGAGAGGTTCGTCCTCTTCATCCTGGTACCTTTCGCCATCAGTTTGGTCCTGCACATCGGCCGGTTTTTTTTCAAACCAATAACACCTTTTGGAACCGTTTTACGGTACAGTCTCAATAATACGGTCTTATTTTGTAACCCTGGCAGGGCCGTCGAAGATATAACGAAACACTAGAGCGTTAATATATTCATAGAGGATGCAAATGTGTACCGAGCTTGTGAAAGGCATAAGGAGGTTAATTATCAACCAGGAAGAATGAGGGTGTGTAGCATTTGTCACCTTCACCCCTCCGGACAGGTTACCACGATTTAATGGTTTCTAGTATTGCCATTTCTCGGATGATGTTTCGTTGAAACATATGCGACATCGTTTAAACTCGGACCGTCGATAGAACGTTTTTTTCAGATATTTGCTCTCCCAAATCTTCCAGACAAGTGCCATTCGAGAAATGGACGGTGTAACAGTTATGTGGCCTATTGGCGCATGAATACTCGTTTGAGATTTCAGGAAGTAGGAAAATATCTAAAAAACAACGTCCCAACTTATGTTGGAGTATACGCTCAAACCCTAAAGTGTAAACGTATATATGCCGTCCGTATATACGCAAAAACGCTATACGCTAGCAAATAGGCTACACGTAGTGAGAACGTGTAGCCTAGTAGTTTTTTTGTAAGGAATCATGCATAGTAGTTTTATTTGTAAGGGATCATGCATAGTAGTTTTTTCTGTTAAGTCTATGCAATCAAGAATGTGTGTGAGTCACATATTACACTGAGAGATGTGGTAATATTAGGTTGAAACTTCAAACAAGGATAGGATATTGTAAGGTGCATTGCCTCAAACGACCCATTGAGTTGACTTGGCTCTTACCTCTCAGCATTTGCTGCCAAGCAGCAACCACCAAGCTAACTTATGTGCAACCACCAAGCTAACTTATGTGCAACCACCAAGCTAACTTATGTGCAACCACCAAGCTAACTTATGTGCAACCTCCCATGTGTTTCCGCTATGCAACTTATGCAACCCACCACCCATGCATGCATTGCCTCGCAGGCGACTGCTGGGCGTATGCAGTGGTGGGCAGCATCGAGGCAGCATACAGCATTCTGGCCAACACCTCAGCCGTGCAGCCGCTGTCAGTGGAGCAGCTGAAGGCCGCCATGAAGGTCGGCTGCTCTGGCAGCACGCCCTCTCAGGCCTTCCAGCTGCTGCTCAAGCTGGCGCGCAAGGGAGGTGGGCTCGGGTTGGAGAGCCAGTGGCCGCCCAAGAAAGGCACGACCCCCACGAAGGCAGGCAGCAGCAGTCCTCTCTGCGCGCCGCTCGTGAAGTCACTGGCGAGGCTGCTTGGTGTGCCGTGTGGCAAGGGCAGCGACAACATACGTGTGAGTGGGTATCTGGGGGGTTGCGGATTTGTGAGTAACTCACACCACGGCAAGATTGACTCAATGTGTGCTGCTTTGTCGTTTAGAAAGTTGATTTCTCTGCTCCTTCCCAGAGTTTCCATTGATACAAACGATATAATATACTATTAATGAATCAGAGACATTCATAAGATTTAAGAGATGGATGGAAATGAAGGAGGTGGTTGGGGTCACAATGGTGGTAAAGAAAGGCCAACCATCACTAGTCCATGATTGTCGTTGGAAGGATCAACTTAGGGACTGTAGTGGTTATTGAGTTCTACGAAATCTAAAAAGCTCTATGTACGAATACGAATACGAATATTTTTTTTCTGAATATTCTCTGAATACTATGTGGTTTCTTATTCTACCGAATACCGACCCAGACCGAATACGAATACGTTTCGAGTACTGGTGAATTCGAATCGAGTACGATCAAGTGTCGAATAGTAAACTTTGTACAGGCAGTGTCGATCGGCTAATCCATGCTCGACACAGGGTGATAGAGTATACCTTATACTACCAACACCACGGTCCCGCACCACACACTGTCCCTAACCCCTCTACAGCTACTATCTTGCAAGGCTCTCAGGAGGCCTCTAATACACACAGTGCCAAAGATGATAGCCGCACGTAGGGAAAGTATAAGGGGGGGTTAATGATAGAATACCGAATAGTAACGAATACCCTGAATATTCGTTACCCGAATATTCTACATTCACGAATACTCGTGATGCGAATACTTTCGAATGCATGGTCGTTTCCTATTCTTTTGATTTCAGGTATTCGAATGAATATTGAATCATTCCCGAATACCGAATATTCCTTTACATGCTTAGCTCTATGCACAATGATAAATTCGCACAATGTAGTCTCTATGGGGTCACTTCCAAGAGTCTTCGGATGCATGGTATATCCAGCTCCTCACCAAGGGTCCGTGTTTGTAGAGAGAACTACCGAGTGTGCCTTCAATCGATTGCACTAGAGTAGTCTCACGCTCATTTGGGCAACGTTGACGACGGATTGGCTCGTGTGCGGAATTCTGTCTTTTTGTCAATGAAGAAGATTGACAGAGAAAAACTTTTCTCAAATAAGACTGGTGATACAATCCCAAAGTTTCCAGCAAGACTGACACACAAATCAAGCAAACACCAGACTTGTTTAACTGCATTTGGAAACTTTGCCGTACAACAATTCTCCAACTTTTGTATCTAACGGCGTGATTCGCTTTCTTGAAAATAACTGTCTTTGCCTTGTGCCTGTAAAGAAAACTCTTCCGCCAGGCGTGCTGCTTTTTTGGCAAAATATCCTTGTGGCACGTCATAAAAGACTGTTATTTGACAGAGCAGATCCCGAGCACCCGGGATCCCTCGAACCCACGAGCTCACGAGCACCCCCGAGTTGGCGCTGTCTTGACGTGGGCAGGGAAATCATTATCGCCCTGTTCTGTTCCGATCGTGCAAACTGTTCACGCTCGCAACAGTGCGAACCATACGCGCGTGCCCTGGGTGACTCATGTGAGATTAGGGCTTCGCGTGCGGGTCCTGATTTCCGCGCCCCTTTCGTGTGACGAGCGTGAGAAATTCTGAGGAGCCCCAAAAAAGGAAATGGCCCCTCATGGAACACCCATGACTGTTTATAAGAAGTCATGAGTTTTCATGAACATACAAACTTGGATGCTCTTGAATACATACGTAGTGTCCAATGCAATGTGGTGGAGGTTGGACAGCTTGGCAGTGAAGTAGGAGGCATATCAACAATTCACACTGCAAGTCTGAGTAAAACACTTGGTGCATCATCATGCTTTGTACACCGGATCTTTGCCCGAAATCTTGTTCACCACAAATACCACTTTCCTGACTGTAAGAGGAGCAGGAGAACTGGCTGTGGTGCCCCGACAGGAAGAGCAGCAGACGGGCTCTTGTCCTCTTCTCTATGGGAAGAAAGAGCGGTGCAAAGCGGTGACGGATGGATAATATGTGGAGCAGAAGCGCCTCCAGAGGTTGCATCGGCAGGGAGAAAGAAGATTCACATTTTGCAAAGGGCTGCAGAGAAGGCCAACAACCAGTCTTCTTAGATGTGGTTTGAAAGACCAAAATGGTTTTGTCCTCCAATCACCGTTGAGCCCGTAATTGGCGTCACCACCACAAGTGGGTGAAATGGCTTCTCAAATGCAAGTGTACACGCAAGGTGGACTACATGCCGGACTTGACTATACACCACAGCTGCTGTACAACATGCTTTCATATTCATACCCGACCTCACGCTGACTGCTCGAACGCCTGCATGCTGTTCGATTCTGGAGTTCTGTGTGCTTCAATCCCCATCCTCACTCTAACCTTCACATCCCAAGGCAGCTTCCGGGTGGCTTCCCCATCAAGGGCTTTGAGTCAACGTCTTTCTACGGCTGGTTTGGGCTGCTGCTGGCCGTGCAGCGGCAGCCAGTGGTGGTGCACATTGAGGCTTCCACTGCGTCGTTTAAGAACTACGATGGGGTGAGTCCCGGTGTGTGCTCTGTTGGGATAAGAAATAACGAAGGGATGTGGTGATTGAACAGTAGGGCGCGTGTGATTGAAGGTGTGTGTGTCCGTGACTGTACAAAGGAACATACAAGGCACATGGCAAATCAGTCATTTTCTTGCCTACCCTTACTGTTTCTTTCCTTCCCCCAGCTGTACAAGTACCAGGACCCCGATTGCTTCACGTTCAACCTGAACCACGTGGTGCTGCTGGTGGGGTACCGCCTGGTGGGCAAGGACTCGCGTTTCCCCAAAATGGCGCCGCCCTTCTGGATCATCCGCAACTCGTGGGGGCCTGACTGGGGCGATGGGGGCCACATGCGCATGGACATCCAGGGGGGGGATGGCGTGTGCGGCATCAACTCGCTGCCAGGCCTCTACCCCGTGGTCAAAGGTGAGTGAGTGCACGGTCAAGGGTGAGTGAGTACAGGGGATCTCATATGCACACCTGTTCAATTCAAGCCATGATGCCATTTCAGGTTTCAGAACCCACCTGCCTTGCTTCTCCACCCTCTCTTCGCGCCCTCGCCCTGCCTGCAGCTTCCGCTGACCCCTGCAGCATTGCCTCCCGCAATGATAGCACTGGTTCGTTTTTCAATCCCTGTGGCAAGTTCACCTGCATTGCGAAGGGCAAGACAAACGAGTGTGACTGCAACGACCCGCGCTTCATCCAAGCAACCAACGCCGATGGCTCTCGCACATGCGCCTACAGTAAGCTACCGCCGCCGCTGCTGTTGCTGCCTGTTGCTGTTTTATGAATCCAACTCAGCAGCACAACTGCTTGCCTCCTCCCACTGCTTTCAGAGCCACTTTTTTCCCCCATTTCATTTCCTCCAGCTCACTTCCTCCCCTCCCCTTCCCTCCCCTCCCCTCCCCTCCCCTCCCCTCCCCTCCCCTCCCCTCCCCTCCCCTCCCCCCCCCCCTCCCCTCCCCTCCCCTCCTCTCCCCTCCCTTCCCCCCTTTCCACCGTGCCCCTCATCAGAGGATGCATGCAAGGCAGCCCAGCGCAACCCGTGTGCGGTGGGCACGTGTGTGAATGACGGGGCGGGGTCGTACTCGTGTGTGTGTCCACCGGGCTTCAGGCAGGGCACCACCGTTGAGGGCACCTTCTCCTGTGCTCCAGGTACCTTCTCCTGTGCTCCAGGTACCTTCTCCTGTGCTCCAGGTACCTTCTCCTGTGCTCCGTGGTACTTTCCTTAGAAACAAGTATGAGCAGTTGTGACTAATTAACCAAGACAGGCAAACAACCTTGGCACAACACATGCTAGAGGGATGAGGGGCAAATTGGAAGATTCATCCCAAGGAGATTCATCCAAACTCTGGAGATCCATCCTGTGTTGCTACTGTGCTGTTCGCTTTGCCGCATGCACATGTGGCATGCATGTGTTGCGTGCTGGGCTGCATGCTGGGCTGCATGCTGTGTTACATGCTGGGTTGCATGCTGTGCTGCATGCAGGTGACACCAGCACCACCTACACCGTGCTCTCTCCCAACGTCCGCTGCTCCGACGTCTTCCCGGTCTACGGCCTCACGCTCGCCCAGTTCCAAGCCCAGAACGTGCGACTTTCACACCCTTGTGATTTCTCCATACTGATTCTAAACCCAGAACATGTGTTCCCTGCACCCTTGAGAGATTTCTATACTGGACCAAGCGAATGCATAGTAACAAAGCATGTGCCTCCTGTATGCACACCTCTGACCTAGCCTAGCCTCACTGCCCACTCTTCCTTCCCATCACTCAATTCCCTCACCAGCAGCTGCCTTACCTGTCGTTTGCCCCACAGCTCACACACAAGCTTCTTCATGCGTGCGTGTGCGTGTGCGTGTCTCTCATGCCTCTCCCTCGGTGTGTGCAGCCATCGGTGTCGTGTGCAGCACCCATCCCACCCTCCACCGTTCTCAATGTGGCCAGCCCAGCCTCTCTCACCCCCTGCTCCGTCTTCTACACCACTCAGCAGGTCCCCACCTCGCACCCTTCAAGCCAATACGCCATCTTCCTCAATCTCTTCCATCTACTTATCCTTATGTGCCCTTCTTTCCCCCTTAATCATTTCAACTGTCCTCTCTTAACCACAGATTGAACATTCTTTTCACCTCACTGTCTTTGCTGGGGAGCTTTCTCACATTCCCTCACTCTCTGCATCTCCTTGTGCATCTCTTTCTCAGGGCGACACCTGTGAGGCCACAGCAAGCTACTTTGGGGTAGACTTCCAGGCGCTCAACCCCAGCTTGGACTGCAGCGCCAACGGCGGGCTGCTGCAGCCGGAGCAGGCGGTGTGTGTGGAGCGTACGGTTGAGAAAGTGGGGCTCATCCCGGTGTGCTCGCAGTACTACCTGGTGCAGAGCGCAGAGACGTGCGAGTCCATCCGCAACGTGCCCTTCCCCGCTTTAAGTCCCATTGACTTCTTCCGTCTCAACCCCGGCATCAAGTGCAACCGCCTCATTCCAAACACCGATGTTGGCAGCTTCACTGGCTTTGAGGTGCGTGCGTGGCAGTGGCTCTGCTTGTGCATCTTTGCCCTTCCTTGTGGACCAAGCTTCCTCCCTCTCTTGCATTGACCGACTCATCATGTATCTTTGCCTTTCCTTGCTCTGCTTATGCCTCTCCGCCCGTCCTTGCAAAGCTGATGTGCCGTCTCCCTTGTTCTTCCTGCCTCAAATAGTCTAACTCACTGGTTCTCCTGTGTTTGCTGCCTCTTTTCCTTCTTCACTCCATCCTCCCACCCCACCTTACTCCTCCTCCGCCCCCCAGGCATGCATTGCGAGCTCCACGTCGTACACTCAGGGCACGTGCCCGCGTGCGAATGCATATGTCGTGGGGACAGGCGACAGGTGCACGGGCCTTCAGGTGAAGTACTTCCGGGGCATCAAGGGCTGCTACAGGAAAGTCAACGGATACGACTGCATCGACAAGCTCGTCAAATCAACCCGCGTGTGCCTGCCCAACAAAGTCAAGCTCCAGAAAGGAGTGTGCGACAACTGACCTCCTGCGACTCGCCTTTGCATCTCCGTTCTGAGAAGATCAACTTGGTTCCCTAACACCCTGAATGGGCGGATGTTTCCAGTCTGGTGTGTTTCTTCTCTGCCCAAGTTGCTTCGTTCTACTCTGAGTGACGAACAGGACACTCCTTGTTAATGACTAGATTGCTGAGGTAGTTAAACCAAGATTAACGAAAAAATCCACTCGATCTGTACCTTTTTTACAACGTAAATCCACTTTATACCTTGATAATCAGGGCGGTTCTGAGTTGAAGGTCACACCTTCGGCCTAGGTATTCTTCTTTTCTAGGGGGGGGGGGGGGGGGGGGGGTGGGGGGAAGGGGGGGGAGGGGGAAGAGGGGGGGGAGGGGGGGGGGGGGGTGGTCTTCTATCCGGGGGACTGCGCTGCGCTGCGGTGCATGCTGTTGGGCTGAGACGCCCTAGGATCTTTGTAGAGTCAAAGTCTGAGTAAAATGATGTAATAGCGGGAGCGTTTTAATTAAGTCCTTGAACCACTTGCGCTAGTATGTGAGGGCAAAGTAAGTTGATTAAAGCAAAGAGATACAGAAATATATACCGTAACGCCCCGGATATAGGCGCCGTCCGATTAAAGGCGCCGGCGCTTCTATCTGGAGCATGGCGCCTATGGCCGGAATTCCATTATAAGCGCCCCCCCCTAGAAAACCTTTACTTATTATAAGCGCATATGCGATTTGAATTTAAATTCTTGCCTAAAACAGTAACGAAATCCATTTTTGCAGCGAGTCAGATTTCAATTTCGCTTCGTTCGACTCGTGAAGACCTGACTGGCTGCGCGTCCAGTCAGGATGTGCTGGAATGACGTGGCTTTGCCTGTGTGTGAACCCAGAATATCGCTTGTGCGAGATTCTGCATTGTGACGCTAAAACATTTCGACTCGGTTAAAATGGCAAGAAGAAAATGAACAATTTGGTGCTCTAAAATTATAATTTCGTATTTGTCATTATATAAGCGCCGGCGCTTATGGCCGTTACTCAATTACAAGCGCCCCCCCTCAAAAAAATGATTTTATTATAAGCGCATATGCGCCTATATCCGGGGCCATACGGTATATGAGTACAGAGAATATGAAGAGACATAATTGTCGAAATATTTTGTCATGTTTTATAATTGCTTGTAGTTGTAGTTAGTGTAGTTATGTAAACTTTTGTTGGTGGTGCACCTTATTTTGTTTCTATGCTATATGTACCCCTGAACCTATAGTGAAACCACCTTTTCACCAATTTCCCTCTCAACTCACTCGACATTGCTCCTAGGGGAAAACCCGCTCGATACCTAAGTTAGGGCCTAGGCTACTAAGCCTAGGCCCCCGTTTCTACTCTTAATTTACTTAGACGTTCGACATGTTATCGGAGCCGAGTGTTCGTCCTGGCCTGTGGGCCCACTTTACTTCCGCTGCTAAGATTTTACGGTCGCGCGCCTAGGGCGCGTGACGGTTTTATTTTTACCTTGTCCCGCCCACGGGCGTGTGACTCCTTCCCTGCCCGTCGCGCGCCCCGTGGCACGCGACGGTGCCCTTCTACTGCCCATCGTGCGCCCCGTGGCACACGATGGTGCCCTGCTCGTCGTATGCCCCGAGGCACACGATCGGGCCCTTTTATGCTACCCGTCGTGCGCCCCGTGGCACTGGCCCGCGACGGGCCTTTCCGCCCCTGCACTCCCTGCTGCCGCCCCTGACCCATCTGCACCGACGCCTCTTCGCCGCTCTGCGGCTTTCTTCCTTCCCACCCCCCCCTTTCTCTTGTCTCCCTGCAGCCGTGGGGAGGAGGGTATGGGGGTGGAGGGTGTTGGAGCGTGGGGTCAACTCTCTCCCTTTCCCTCCTCCTTCTTTCAGTCCCACCGCTGCAGCTGCCGCTGGGGGAGGAGGGTGTGAGGATGTGGGTGAGGAGGGGGAGTGGTACCGGGGTGGCGGGTGTGAGGCAACAAGCAGCCGTCCCTCCACCTCTCCTCTCTTCCCCCTTTCTCTGCTGCTTCTGCAGCAGTGTGGGGGAGGGGAAGGAGGAGGGTGAGGAGATGGTAGGGGTACCTGCTGTTGCTGTAACTACATACCTACCTACAAGCATTATGGGGGCGTGTCGAAATATTTTGTCATGTTTTATAATTGCTTGTAGTTGTAGTTAGTGTAGTTATGTAAACTTTTGTTGGTGGTGCACCTTATTTTGTTTCTATGCTATATGTACCCCTGAACCTATAGTGAAACCACCTTTTCACCAATTTCCCTCTCAACTCACTCGACATTGCTCCTAGGGGAAAACCCGCTCGATACCTAAGTTAGGGCCTAGGCTACTAAGCCTAGGCCCCCGTTTCTACTCTTAATTTACTTAGACGTTCGACAATAATTGTAACTGTTTTACTGTTGCGGGTCGATACAGTGCGACTCGGGCAACTGCTCAAATTCGAGTCAGTTGTGTGTCCTTGCTGTCGCGCTGCGTCAGGTCAAAGGTCGCTGACCTTTGACTTTCTCGTAACCTCCAGCGGTTACGTTAACCTCCAAGGGTTGACTCGCGGTGCTTCGATTTGAGCTGCTTCGCTTGTGTCTTGAGTTTCGACACGACAGAGGCGCTTAAGACTATTTGTTCCCAACACTCCCCTTCGCTCCTGGAGTGTCGCTGATGGTGACGTGGCTTTGTCCAGTCAGCAGCATGCAGTACTCGAACTTCTGTTTTCCGAGTTTCTTGGTCAAGTAGTCGGCTGCCATCTCGGACGTGGGACAGTAGGATAGTTCGAGTTTCCCTTTCTCGATCTCGTCTTTCACGAAGAAATATCGCAGAGCGATATGCTTCGTTCAGTTCGCAAATCCGCTCTTGTTGGCAATGCGAATCGCAGATTGGTTGTGGCAGAACAAAGTGAAGTTGGGTAACTCGGCTAACTTCACTTCTTCTAGCAGCTCGCGAAGATAGAGTCCTTCCTTGGTGGCTGAGCAGAGGGCGATATATTCTGCTTCAGCTGAAGAGAGAGCGATTAGTTCCTGCTTGCTCGATTGCCAGGAGATAGGTCCGATAGGTTCGAGGCGGTAGATGTAGCCAGTGCGTGAGCGCCTGTTGTCTGAATCGCCGGCGTGATCGGCATCGACGTAGCCGGTTAGTTTCGTCGGTGTAGTTTTACTCTTGTAGTATGTCAGGCCGATCGTCGAGGTGCTCACGAAGTAGTGTAGTGCACCGTCGAGCTCCGCCTGGTGTTCTGTTTCGGGTCTCTTGAGGTAGGTGGCGAGTTGACTTGCGTGTGAGAATGAGAACGAGAATGGATCAACTATGAATGAAGTGAGTACATATAGGAAACCCTAATTGGGTTGTACCCCCTATGGGATACCCCACTATAGCCAACACAAATGTATAAGCTATATATGCATTCTGACACACCCCCATAGGCAAAGTGGGGAAGAACAAGGGGTCACAAGACAAGTCAAGCAAAGCAAAGCAAAGCAAGCTCAGGGTGGATCACAAAGTCACCACACAGTCCGAGCACAAGGTCAAGGCCACAAGGCCAGTTCACAAGCAAGAGTACACATATATAAAAAGCTAGACAAGCAAGAGCAGGTATATATATATGTGACAGTACAAGCAAGATCAAGAGGTGAGCAAGTGAGGCAAGACAGGCACAAGTCCCAGCTGAGTGCAGAAACGCTGATGATCACAAGGCGCAAGTGCCTTGGTGAAGACATCAGCAGTGTTGGCCTTAGAGGCCACGTACGCAAGTCGCAGCTGTCCACGCTACTGAAGCTCACGAGCAAGGAAGTAGCGAAGAGCAATGTGCTTTGTTCTGTGCTCCAGTCTCTGCTCTCGACACAAGGCCAGCATGGCCTTGTTGTCTACCTACAGGACTGGAGGAGAACGAGGCGGCTCTCCAAGGTCAGTCAGCAGGTAGGTGAGCCAGCGAAGCTCCTGTGCAGCCATGGCCCCGGCGTAGATCTCAGCCTCACAACTGGAGCCGAGAACAGAAGACGAGCGAGTAGCCCGCCACGAAACAGAGCCGGAACCAAGGCTGAAGGTGTAACCCTGTGACGACCGCTGCGAAGCCTGGTCGTCAGCCCAAGAAGCGTCCGCGTGCCCCGTGAGGACCACTGGACTCCGCCCTCCAAGCACTAGCCCCATGCCCGACGTACTGCACAAGTAGCGCAACACCCTCTTCGCTGCAGCCATGTGCTCTGGTCGGTGTCTACCAGGAGCAACATAGCGTGCAAGAATGCTAAGAGGGTATGCAAGGTCAGGTCGTGTGCAGGTCATCAGGTACATGAGGCAGCCAACAAGCTCTGGATACGGGCCACTCGACTCTACGGACTCATCCGAAGGCAGAGCTGAGAGTGAGTGGCGAGTAGGCAGAGGAGTGGCCTGAGGCGAGGAGTACGTGAAGCCGAAGCGCTGAAGGACCTGCTGCACCATGTGTGACTGAGTCAGGGTAATGGTGCGGCGTGCTCTATCCCGGGTGATCTGCAAGCCAAGGTAGCTGCGCAGTTCACCCAGGTCAATGCACGTGTGTCTCTTCTGCAGCTCGGACTTCACGTAGGCGAGTCCAGTAGTGTCAGCAGTGGCAAAGACCAAGTCGTCGACGTACACGAGGATGTAGAACCGCGGCAGAGAGGTGTCGGTGCGCAGAAACAGCGACGGGTCGGCTGTAGAAGGAGCAAACCCAAGAGCCGCAAGCGTAGTCCTCAGTGTGTCGTGCCACTCACGTGGCGCCTGGCGGAAACCGTAGACTGGACGCCGGAGACTCCACTGGGTACCAGGAGGGAAAGACCCAGTGAAGCCAGGTGGGCGGCGCAGCCAGATCTCCTCGTGCAGGCTGCCCTACAAGAAAGCTGTGCTGAAGTCGAGAGAGTGAAGCTCGTAGTCACGGTGAGCAGCAACGTGCAGCAGTACCTGAAGAGTGGTCATCTTCGGGGTGGGGGAGAAGGTCTGAAAGTAGTCAACTCCCTGCCGCTGACTGAAGCCACGAGCCACGAAACGCGCCTTGAAGACAGGCGGAGAACCCGGCGGCCGCTTCACCCTGAAGATCCACATGCCACTGACGATGTTCGCCCCAGGAGGGGGGACAGCGTCAACGTAGGTGCCTGTGTACTTCCAGGAAGCCATCTCTACATCCATAGCTGCTTACCACTGAGAGGAGTAGGGACCCTCTATCGCCTCCGCGTAAGAGCGCGGAGTCGGGATGTCAAGTGCATCCGGGTCTCCCTCAGGGGTAAGCAGTACGGACACGAGATGAGGTGAAGCAGCTGCCAGACACTGGAACTCCTCCTGCCTGTCCTCAAGGACGTCCGTGCTAAGAGCACACTCACCCCCGACGGACGGAGGACAGACAGACGCAGACTCAGCGACAAGACTAGCAGCGTAGTCTAGGCGACAGCGAGCAGCAAAGTCGACGAGCTCAGTAACGAGAGCAGACGCAGCAGTAGACTCGAAAGAAGGGTCAGTGACGACAGTAGCAAGGAGACGCGTGACAGTTCGACTGGCAGCACGAAGAGAGTCTGACTCCGGGTCGGCAAGTGAAGGAAGAGAGGACTCAGGAGGAGAAGGCAAAGGGGCACGCAGAGGAGCAATAGACGGACGCAGAGACATCCGGTACGTGCCAGGGACAGGAGGAGGACGCTGACGCGAACCGCGACCACAAGTGCGAGCAGCACGAACAGGCGACGCAGGACGAGACGCAGGCTCACGACGCTCAGTAAGACCTCCAGTAGGACCACCGTAGGGAGAAGGAGAAGGCAAAGGGGAGGCAGGCTGTCGCTGTGACTGTGACGGGGCAGGCTGTGGACCCTCTAAGGGAGGAGGAGGACTAGTAGAAGGTGGAAGACCAAGAACCTGCTGCAGGAGTGGGACGAAGTACGGTCGAGGCCGCGTGGCGATGCCAAAAGCAGCAGGGATAGCACCAGCACCCTCAGCAGGAGCACCCGCTCCAGCAGCACCTCCAGTAGCTCCAGAACCCCCACTAGCACCAGGAGCACCCCCAGCAAGACCGCCAGTGGTAGTCTCAGCGCCAACACCCGCAGTAGCACCAACTCCAGGAGAACTCGCAGGCCCAGCAGCTCCAGTACTCCCAGTACGAGCACCTCCGGGACCCGCGAGCGCAGCACCCTCAGCTGCCGAAGAACCTCCAGCACCAGAAGTACGGCACCAGCACCGGGCAAACCACTCGCGCAGCTCCTCTGGAGAGAGTGGCTCCCGGCGAGAAGAAGCACCCGGAGAACCGCCAGGCGGAGCACCTCCACGCTCAGCACCCCCAGGCGTAGCACCTCCAGGTTCAGCACCCCCAGACTCAGCACCCCCAGGCTCAGCACCTCCAGGCTCAGCTCCCCCAGGCTCAGCACCCCCAGACGCAGCACCCCCAAGCTCAGCACCCCCAGACGCAGCACCCCTAGGCTCAGCACCCCCAGACTCCGCACCCCCAGGTCCAGCACCCCCAGGCTCAGCACCCCCAGCAGCACCAGAGTCACCAGCGACCTCGACAGGCTCGACTCCGTCTACCTGGGACACACCTGAAGGGGCAGGACCCTGAGGGGGAAGGGGGTCTACCTGGGGGGGACCTGGTACAAGGAAGAGCGGGGGTGGGGGGAGGGACGGAGTGCGGTAGGGGAAGAGGCGGTAGTAGGGGACCGACTCGTCAAACGTGACATCCTGGGAGGACAAAACACGTTGAGAGGTGGGGTGGTAGAACTGCCACCCAGGCGCGTCAGGGGGGAACCCCAGGAAGACGCAAGGAGCAGCACGAGGGGACAGCTTGTCCGCAGACAAGTCGCGGACAAACGCCCGAGATCCCCAGACCCGGAACGCCGACGCATCGCCAACCTTCCCCGTCCACAGCAAGGTTGGGGAGGTCTCCGGCCTGGAGACCCTGGGGTGGAGGTTGATCTGATGCGCCGCGTACCTCACCGCAAACGGCCACAGAAAATGGGGGGCAGCCGCATGCATCATAGACGTACGAGCGACGTCCATGACCATGCCAATGCGGCGCTGAGCAATCCCATTTTGCTGCGGTGAGTCCGGAAGCGTGAAGGTCTGACGGATGCCTCGTGCACGACAGTAGGCTCGCAGAAGGCCAGAGGAGAACTCTCCGCCTCTGTCCGAGTGCAGACGCAGAACAGGAAAGTCCGAGCCAAAACTCTGCCTGAGCTGGAGACGAGCTGCGCGGATCCAATCGATCAGCACCTCAGTGACATCACCCTTGCTGCGCAAGGGGAAGACTGCGGTGTAACGCGAGTAGTCGTCAACAACGAGCAGGAAGTAGCGCTCGTGACCCTGTCCACGGACGCGGGCTGGGCCCCACACATCCATGTGAAGCGTCTGCAACGGGGCCTCTGTTGGAGGAAACTGGGAGGAGTGAGGGGCAGCACGCTGGCGCCCCTCGACACAGGGGACACAGGTAGGGCCAGGGCCCTGAGGAAGGGGAGGGAGGGACCGGGGGAGACCAGACACAAGAAGACGGGAGGCCATGCCTCTGAGCCGAAGCAGAGAGGGGTGGCCAAGGCGGTGGTGCCAGAGGAGCGTCTCGTGAGACAGGAGGCGACACGAACAGGGGGCAGACTCAGGACCAGAAGTGGACGCCGCAGCAAACACCTGACCCGACGCAGCTACCCTACCAGACTCAGCAACTGGAGGAGACGCATTGGTCAGAGTGTACAGGCTCGACCCCGGCTGACGGGTGAACGTAGCCAGGTGTCGACTTGTGCCAGCCTCTGTACAGTGGGTCACTCGCCGACGCGCAGGAGTGAACTGGTGGACACCCGCATCCTGTAGGTCAGCACCACTCACCAGGTTTGTCGAGAACGAGGGAAGGTAGAGACCAGACAGGGTGCCAGAGGGAGCCGCCGGACTCGGGACGACTGTGGAGAAGCGAGACAGGACAGGACCCCCAGAGGGGTCAGCCAGAGACACCGCAACCGGCCGACTAAGCGGCGTGAGTGTGGTGCGGTCCCTAAAGAAGGAGCGAGACGCCCCAGAGTCAAGGGTGAAGGTGAGGGAGGCCGAAGCCGACGTAGTACCTGAGAGCGCAGACTCACCAGTACCTGAGGACGCAGACACACTAGCACCTAGAGCAGCAGCGTCGCAAGCACCTAGGGCAGTAGCCGCACCAGTACCTAGAGCAGCAGACTCAATGCCTGGATCGGGCGGGAAACACCGGTAACAGTCACCCTCATCACTAATAGGCACAGCATACATGGCAGAGAGAATAGCATCAAAGTCAAGATCAAAGATGGCAACACCCGCCCTAGACAGCTCGCCCCAGCGAGGGATCTCTGAGGCCTCCGGGAACTGGTGACGCCACGCGTCCGTCAGGCGGCCAAAGCAGCGCTGGGAGGGGTGCGCACCACCACACTGCTCATCCGCACGGTCGCCGGTGCGCAGGACGTAGGTGCACGGACCAAAACCCCCACCCCGCTGGCGTGCAGTGTACCACTCCCGGAGCTGCTGAGGGGACAGGGACTCACGACCGCGCTGCTGCTGCTGGCGCGAGCCACCACCGGAGCCACTCCTCTGCGAAGACCCGCGACCAGCTCCACCGCCACCCCCACCGCCTCCGCCGCCACCGCTGCCTCCACTACTGCCGCCGCCTCCGCCGCCGCCTCCACCGCCGCCTCCTCCGCCACCTCCGCTCCCACCGCCACCGCCGCCGCCGCCTCCGCCTCCACTGCCGCCACCGACCCCCCCACCCCCACCTCTACTCCCACCGCCACCCCCACTCCCCCCACTGCCTCCACCTCCACCGCCCGCTCCTCCAGCTCCCCTGCCCCCCTTGCCCTTGCCAGGGCGGCGTCTCCCGCTAGGGGCAGATGCCGCACCGACCGAGTGAAGACCAAGGAGGTCGGCCGCAGCAGCAAAGGCAACAGAGGGCAGCAGGGGGGAGGGGGAACACCCCTCAAAGATGGGGGTGCACGGGTCACCTCGAGAGGCTCCTACAACGACTATACTCTTCTTCGCTGCTAAGAGGGCCTTCTCGAGGAGGTCGACAGTAAGTGTGGTGGGACAGACTGAGAGAAAGTGGTCCCTGACTACTCGAAGGGAGTCAGGAAGGCGAGTGACTATGAAGTACAGAGTGATGTACATGGGGGGGGGGTTCTTGGCGCAGAAGTCAGCAGGAAGTGCAGCGCGGTAGCGAGTGTCACTAGTGCGGAGGTGCGTAATGAGGTCAGCTACTGTGGGAAAGGCAGAAAGGTCAGGGAAGAGGTACGGTAGCATGAGACGGCTCAGTGCAGCAGTGGCAGGGGAGGAGTTGCGCGCGACTACAGCGTCGTACAAGGTCTGAGCACTCTTGTACTGACTAAAGTGCGCACGCTCGGAGGTAGGGAGGTGGCGACGCACAGCAAGACGTGCAGCAGCGTCGCGTGTGGCCCACTGGGAGCGAACAGTGGCGTCAGCATCAATAGCAGGGGCAGGGGAAGCGCCAGAGGTAATGTCAAAGAGAGAGAGGCCGTCTGCCCTATCGCACTGTAAGAACAGCTGCAGGTCATCTACCCAGACCTCAAAGTCAATGGCCCGACCCTCAGCGTCAAAAGCGAGGACACTAGGGGTAGCCATGACGACAGACGCATAGCAGTGCAAACAGTAGGGTGAGGGCAGTGCAGTGAAAAAGGCTCTGTGCTCACCAGACTTGGCAGATCGGGCGGTCTGGAAGTAGGGCAGCTCAGCGGCCGGCGGCTCGGCTGCTGGGCGGCTCGGCTGCTGGGCGGCTCGGCTGCTCGGCGACTCGACTGCTGGGCGGCTCGGCGGCTCGGTGGCTCGGCTGCTGGGCGGCTCGGCTGTTGGGCGGCTCGGCGGCTCAGCGGCTTGGCTGCTGGGCGGCTCGGCGGCTTGGCTGCTGGGTGACTCGGCGGTCGGGCGACTCGGTGGCGCTGGTTCAGGGCGGCGCGGCGGTCGTGGGTAGGGCGGCGGGTGGGCCGCAGTTAGGGCGGCAGGTGTGCCGCAGGTAGGGCGGTGGTAGGGCCGCAGGTAGGGCGGCGGGTGGGCCACAGGTAGAGCTGCGGGAGGGCAGCAGGTAGGGCGGCTGGCGGGCCGCAAAGTAGGCCGGCGGGGCCGCGGGAGTAGGGCGGCGGGCCCGTAAAGAAGAGCGGCTGGGCCGCTGAGGAGGGCGGCGGGGCCGTGACGTAGGACGGCGGGGCCGTCGAGAAGGGCGGCGGGGCCGTCGGCGTAGGGCGGCGGGGCCGTCGGCGTAGGGCGGCGGGGCCGTCGAAAGGTAGGGCGGCGGGGCCGCGACGTAGGGCGGCGGGGCCGCAGGAGTAGGGCGGCGGGGCCGCGTGAGTAGGGCGGCGGGGCCGCGAAGGTAGGGCGGCGAGGCCGCGTGAGTAGGGCGGCGGGGCCGCGAAGGTAGGGCGGCGGGGCCGTCGGCGTAGGGCGGCGGGGCCGCGACGTAGGGCGGCGGGGCCGTCGAAAGGTAGGGCGGCGGGGCCACGACGTAGGGCGGCGGGGCCGCAGGAGTAGGGCGGCGGGGCCGCGTGAGTAGGGCGGCGGGGCCGCTTGAGTAGGGCGGCAGGGCCGTCGACGTAGGGCGGCGAGGCCGCAGGAGTAGGGCGGCGAGGCCGCGCGATGGGGCGGCGGGGCCGCGAGGTAGGGCGGCGCGACAGGCCGCTGGGCGGCGCGCCACTGCCGCTAAGGCGGCTCGGCGCGACCGTAAGGGCGGCGCAACGGGCCGCTAGGGGCGACACGACGGGTCACTTAAAAAAAAAAGGAGAGCGCGACTCGAGGCGCGCTTCGGTGGGCCCTAGGAACAGTCCCTAGGAGGGGACCTGCTCTGATTCCATGTGAGAATGAGAACGAGAATGGATCAACTATGAATGAAGTGAGTACATATAGGAAACCCTAATTGGGTTGTACCCCCTATGGGATACCCCACTATAGCCTACACAAATGTAAAAGCTATATATGCATTCTGACATTGCGGAGTAGGACAAATCTGGGCGGCAGGTGACGGCTGCAAAGAGAAGGCAGCCCAGCTTTCTCTGGTAGTCGCGTATTCCGGCGGTTTTGAGTAGAGTGGAACTTCCCTTGTCGTTCCCTGCCGTGTAGCGGTATGGCGTGGAGATAGTGGTAGGTGTGAGCGAGAAGCGTTTGGCGATAGTGTCGGCATGCTTTTCGGCGCTGAGGTAGATCGCGTTCTCTTCTTTGCGGATGTTGAGTCCGAGGTACTGAGTGACGGTAGAGGAGACCGTGAGTGTGAGGTCCCTCTGCAGCTCCCCTTCGAACCAGGTGGTGATGTCGTCAGTGGAGCCAATGTAGAGTAGGTCGTCGACGTAGACGATCAGCAGGATATAGTCGGCGTTTTTGGTGAGTCGATACATCCCTTCGTCGTGAGGCAGTTGGCGGAACCCGATGCGAGTGAGGCGAGTGTGTAGGTGCTGTTGCCACAGCCGCGGGGCTTGTTTGATTCCGTAGAGCGATTTCAGCAGCTAGCAAACCTGATTAGGTTTCCCGTGGGTACCGTGTGGGAGCTCGACGAAGATTTCGGCGTCGACGGGTGCGTAGAGGAACGCGTTGGCGACATCGATTTGTCGCAGTTTCTTCTTCTTCATAGAGGCGATCGCGATGAGAATTCGGAGTGAGGTATGTCGGCTGACCGGGGCGAATGTCTCGGTGAAGTCTCGTCCGTGCTCCTGGTCGAATCCACGCACGACCCAGCGTGCTTTGAATTTCTCGATTGTGCCGTCTGCTTTCGTTTTGATGCGGAAGACCCATTTCCCGGTGAGGATGGTCTTGTTCCTTGCCACGCTTACGGGAACGACTTTCCAGGTGTTACGTTCCTCCAGCGCCTTTAACTCTCTGTCCATGGCTTCACGCCATTTCTCCCTGTGTTCTCCCCCCAGAGCCTGCTGAACTGTCGCAGGCTCTTTAGGAAGAGCATTGCCGTGGACTGCGGTGACGAGGCCGAGAATCTGCAGTCCAGTCTGTGAGTAGCGGGGGAGTGTTGTGTCCTCGGGATAAGCTGCTTCATCTCCCGCTTCTGGGTCTGGTATGAAATTCGGCCCTATCCGTTCTGCTTCGTTGGTGTTGACTGTCGCAGGTGTTACGTAACCGTTGTCGGCGAAGTGGTAGAAGACTTCGGCGTTGGCGCTTTCGCGAGGATTTTCTTCGTCCATGGGGACGTTGACGGAGCAGAACGGTAGAGGTCCGGCTTCTTCCGATGCGTTGTCGACGTTCTGCTCGTCCCAGTCTGCTTCGTCCGCTGCTGAGGCGAAGGCTCGGTCACCACGAAAGCCACCTGTGGGGTCCTGATTTTCGTGCAAGTTGGCGAGGTACGTCTGAAGCGTGAGTCGTTCGTAGAAGATCACGTCACGTGCTGCTACTGTTTCCTTGGAGTGGACGTCGAAGATTTTCCACGCGTTGTAATTCTTTTCGATGCCGAGGTGTAGTCCCCACTGTGCACGTTGTGAAAATCTTCCCGCTCGTGCTTCTGGGGGTCGGTATTGTACCATGCACCCGAAAACTCGTAACATTTTTGTGCTGCCCTGCTTCCCTGTCCACAGCAGATGCGGTGATGCGTTGTTCGGGAGTGAGGACGACGACATCAAGTTGTGCAGCATGACAGCATGGTCCATTGCTGCAGGCCACTGGTGGTTGGGTAGCCGCATGCCACGTAGCAGTTTGCGCATGCTGTTCTGCAGAGTCCTGTTCACTCTTTCTGCGACACCTTGCTGCTGATGGGCGTAGGGAAGGGAGAGAAGCTGCTTGATTCCTCTTTCCGCCAGGTACTGCTTGAATCGCTGAGAGGTGTATTCTCCTCCTCCGTCTGACTGTAAGCTTTTCAGCTGTGTTCCCGACTCTCTTTCTGCTACTGGTAGCCAGGCGGCGAACGCTGCGAGTGCCATGTCGCGGCTGGGTAGGTTTAGGTGCCAGACGTATCGAGTGGCGGCGTCGATGAAGGTTATTGTGTAGTTGTAAGTAACTTGTCCTGGTTCTCGATTGAAGAGGATATCGCTGTACACCTTCTCGACTGGTGCGTACGCGGGTGCGCTCGGGTTGTGGTGAGGAGTAAACGGTCGATGTGGTAAGTCGGCTTCGGGGCAGGTGAGGCAAGTTCCTCGTGCCCGTTGAAGTTCTCTGCCGTCGGGTAGTAGTAATGAATCCTTGTCTAGGACTCCTGCTCTTATTGTATTATTTAACACGGTGTTGCTTGGATGTCCCATGCGTGCGTGCCAGATGTCTTCGGAGGCGCGATGTCCGGGTGAGCGTCGATACGCGTCGGAGTTGGAGTAGAAGCTGGCGACGAAGTTCGCGCTTCTGTGGACTTCTCGTTGAGTTGGGTTCAGCTGCTGTGCGGGTGTTGGTGGTGCTTCGTCGACGAGGACTGGTGTCGTTGGTCCTGCTGCTGCCGATGATGTTTCTGCTGCCGGTGTTGTCTCTTCTGCTGCCGGTGTTGTTTCTGCTGCTGCCGATGTTGTCTCTGCTGCTGCCGATGTTGTCTCTGCTGCTGCCGATGTTGTCTCTGCTGCTGTCGAATGTTGAATTGTTGCTAACGCGCGTGTTCGTTCTGCTTCAGGGATGGTATGTGAATACCAGAAGCCCTCCGGGCTGAAGTCGGGGTCGAGATCCGGGGGATGTGTCCACTCGCCGAAGTTAACGATGGCGTCGGTGTCTGCAGTGCCCAGGTCTGGGACGAAGTCAAGGACGAAGACGTTGTTCTTCAGAACCGCCTTTCCGATGTAGAGGCCGCCCTTCCCGTGGTATAACTTGAACTCCTGGGTGGTACTGTCGGCTTCCAAGTGAATGCCTTTCGCCATCAAGTGGCTGACGCTCAGTAAGTTGTAGCCGAGTCCCTCCGCGATTAGCACTTTTGACATATGCAGTATAACATTTCTCTCTCGTGACTGAAGTTGTACTACTCCTTGTCGTCGTGTGCGCAGATTCTGGTTGTTGGCGACTGTGATGACGACCTCTCGTTGAAGTCGGTGTTCGCGTTGAACGAAACGTCCTGAGGAGCACATGTGTAGTCCGCAGCAACTGTCCAAGAACCAAGTGTCTTTTCCGGACGGTTCGCTTTGAGCGATGGCAGCGTACGTCGGGTTCGGTTGAAGTGACTCGCGGCGAGGCGTGCTGTTGTCGAGTTGTTCTTCTGGTGAGTAGTATGGTGGTGACTCGGTTGTGCAGGAGTCTGTTATTTTCACCATACAGTTGAGGATGTTTCTTGCTCCTTGTGCAGGTTGTCCTGTTGGAGTCGTTGAAGCTTGGACTGAAGTTGTCGGGTTTGCTTGCGTTGAAGTGACTTGGGAGCTTGAAGGCCGAGGTTGTCGCTGTGGTGTTGTCGATTGCTGACGAAACGGGCAGTGCGTACGAGGATGCCCTGAAGTCTTGCAGATGTGGCAGAACGGAGGTACTGGCTTCACTTGCTGTTGTTGCCGGTTGTTGTTGTTGTTGTAGCATCGCTGAGTGTGAAATGCAAACTCTGGTACTGACGTTTTCTTCTTGTGTCCTTCTTCTTGCAGGTCCATGTCCTGCTGCTCAGCATGGATTTCGGCGCAGAGTGCTGCTTCGAAGATTCTCCCGTGTGCTCGTAGTATGGCGCGAGTGGAGCGCCAGTGAGGGCCAAGGCCGCCAATGACGACCGTGACGAAGGCGTCTTCTGAAATCGATCCTCCACATCGAAGAAGCTTGTCGCGTAGTTCGCGGCAGCGACTGATATATGCCATGCCCTTCTCGCCTGGTTTCATTTCGATTGTTGTCAGCTGCGCCATTAACCGGCTTTGGTTTACACTGTCTGTTGCTTGATACAGGTTCTTCAAGTGGTTGTACGCGAGCTCCGCGGAGTTACCGTAACCTCGGTAATGTTCTGTTGTTGAGTCGGGGTGATGTTCCTCAGTAGTATTGTGTACGCCATCATCGATTGATAGGTGTACTGCTGCTTCTCATACTGCGTGCCGTTTGTTGGATATGGCAGGGACCCGTCGAAGAAGCCAAGGATCTGTGCTCCTTCCATCATCAGCTCGAATTCGAACGACCAGGTAAAGAAATCCTTCCCGTCGAAAGGTTTTGTCGTTTGTAGTTTTAGAACATGCGCGAATTGCGACTGAACTTGTAGTGCGTCCAGTGCTCTTTCTTGTCCCGGTGCAGGTTGTGGTTGCGGCACGAAGCTGACGGATCCGCGCTGGGGCTCGTACGGAGCGAAGGTAGGTTGTTGTTGCTGTTGATTCCCGCGTGCGTAGGATGAGCCATCGAGACTCATGGGCGTCACGTTGTTGTTGTTGCTGTTGTTTGATTGCGCAGGTGCTCCTTGCTGATGCTGCTCGTAGAAGGACATGAAGGAGAAGAATTTCTCCATCATACTTGGATCGAAGCCCGCGGGTGTTTCCATAGACCCAGCTGCTGGTCTCGTTGTTGTCCCTTCCTCTGTCTGTAGGCCAGAGGCAGGAGGTGGAGTAGGGGTAGTACTGGGAGAGCCGTTGGAGGTGTTGGGCTGAGGTGCCCTAGGATCTTTGTAGAGTTAAAGTCTGAGTAGGATGATGTAGTAGCGGAAGCGTTGAATAAAAGGTCTTTGAACCACCTTGCGCTGGTATGTGAGGGCAAAGTAAGTTGTTTAAAACAAGCAAATACAAAGCTTTATATAAGAGTACAAGGGATACGAATAGATAAAATTAAACTGTTTTGCTGTTGCGATTCGATACAGTGCGACTCGGGCAACTGCTCAATGTCGAGTCAGTTGTGTGTCCTTGCTGTCGCGCTGTATTTGTCAAGTCAAAGGTCGCTGACCTTTGACCTTCTCGTAACCTCCAGCGGTTACCCTAACCTCCGAGGGTTGACTCGTTGTGCTTCGATTCGAGCTGCTTCGCTTGTGTCCTGAGTTTCGACACGACAGAGGCGCTTAAGACTTGTTATTCCCAACAGGAGGAGCTCCTCTCCTTTCTAGCAGACATGTCTTCTTGATGTATTGAGTGTTGAGAAAAGAGTAACTTTTAACTCTAACTCGCTCTCATACCATGTTGGGCTGAGACGCCCTAGGATCTTTGTAGAGTTAAAGTCTGAGTAAAATGATGTAATAGCGGAAGCGTTTGAATAAAGTCCTTGAACCACCTTGCGCTAGTATGTGAGGGCAAAGTAAGTTGATTAAAGCAAAGAGATACAGGAATATATATATGAGTACAGAGAATATGAAGAGACATAATTGTAACTGTTTTACTGTTGCGGTTCGATACAGTGCGACTCGGGCAACTGCTCAATGTCGAGTCAGTTGTGTGTCCTTGCTGTCGCGCTGCGTCAGGTCAAAGGTCGCTGACCTTTGACTTTCTCGTAACCTCCAGCGGTTACGTTAACCTCCAAGGGTTGACTCGCGGTGCTTCGATTTGAGCTGCTTCGCTTGTGTCTTGAGTTTCGACACGACAGAGGCGCTTAAGACTATTTGTTCCCAACACATGCTAAGATGCACGCTGTTCAAGTGGACATCGCAGGACAGCCAATGCCAGGGTGAGTTGTAGGAATGTTGAATGAACCGCTCGAAATAGGGAAACGTGGATGGAGAGGAATGAACTTAAACCCACAAATTTGTAGTTGGAGAAGGGCGTTCAGCTTGCTTCGACAATTCATAATTACCGTCACCCCCCGGATATAAGCGCCACCCTAGGATAAGCGCCTGGCGCTTCTAATTGGCATATGGCGCTTATATCCCCTCCTCGATTATAAGCGCACCCCCTGAAAAAACAAGTTTTATTATAAGCGCACGTAAACTTTAATATTTGAAATGTGTACAAAACGTTGTAACGATTTTTACTTTAGCAGGCAGATATGTTGCAGATTCGGTTCCCTTCACATTCGGACCCTGCACTGGATGCGGGTCCAGTCAGCAAGAGCTGTCAGGAGCTGGATGTGAGTCAGATTGGGTGTGTCTCCCAGCGTACGCGAGAATTTCACAGACGACCCCATGTAACTTCGACTCGATTGAAAGGGCAAGCACGAGACCTACAGTTTGGTGTTTAAAAATATAAAAAAATATAGATGTCATTTTATAAACGCCGGCGCTTATAAATTTACTCGATTATAAGCCCACCCCCCTGAAAAAACCTGTTTTATTATTGCCCCCCATGGGGGTATATCCGGGGGGTGACGGTATGAACACAATGTGTGTTACCGTAATAAAATATAATTTTAATGGCAATCAGGTCCCTTAAATGCGACCACGGTACGGTAGCAGGTTAGAGCGGGCCATCTTATGGAGTCCGCTGGTAGCCACCCCGTGAGGAGTTGCGGGTACCAACTTCATATCAAGATGGCGGCCCGGTGCCGCGCGTGGGCCACATCCAAGGGACCCACTTGTCTGCTCACCCACCCACTGCCGCAGGCATGGCATGGCATGGAACGCCATGGCATGCGTGGCAGGAGGCAGGAGAGGAGGGGACGCCTACTCAGGCTGCGCATCATCCAGCAGCGGCTCCAGCGGGGCCTCTAGCTCCTCTGGGGACGGTAGGCGCTCAAGCTGCAGAGCGGTGGAGAGAGGGAGGAAGGAAGTGCTTTATTTGTGCTGCATCAGTCCAATCCAAGAGCACACAACAGCTAATGGCAAGTGCTGTGTGGCGCACAAGTGTGGTAAAATGAGTGTGCATGGCAGCATGAGTCACCCTTGTGGTGAACATGCAGGGCGTATGGTGCACATGTAGGGCGAATGAAGCATGCACAGGGGGTGAATGCAAGGAACTCCTCTAACTGGTCAACGTACATGCATGCGGCAGTGAGCATGCATGGGGCAGTGAGCATGCATGGGGCAGTGAGCATGCATGGGGCAGTGAGCATGCATGGGGCAGTGAGCATGCATGGGGCAGTGAGCATGCATGGGGCAGTGAGCATGGGTCACCTGCAGGCGGGAGAAGAGCAGGGAGTGGCCAAAGGAGACCTCGAACGACCCAGGCCTGCAGCAACGCACATGCATGAGGGGGAAGACACGTTACGTCATGTGCCATGTGCCATGTGCAGCGCATGCTGCATGCCATGCCACCCATTGGTGATGCGCGCCCATGGCTGAAGCACCTCCAAAGGCAGTGGGGACGTTGTTGCTGTTGCACAGCCCACCTGCTCGCATGGCACAGCCCACCTGCTCGCATGGCACAGCCCACCTGCTCGCATGGCACAGCCCACCTGCTCGCATGGCACAGCCCTGTGCCTTGGCAACAATGACCTCTGCCTCCCACTGTCCCATCCCCCCCCCCCCCCGCGCCCCATGCCCCCCCCCGCGCCCCATGCCCCCCCCTGCGCCCCATGCCCCCCCCTGCGCCCCATGTCCCCCCTGCGCCCCATGGTCCCCTCTCCGCCCCATGGCCCCCCAGCGCACCTGGCCTGGGAGCCCTCGGGATTGCCGGTGACCATGATGGCGGGGAAGCGCTCCTCTGCACTCACAACACGGCCACAGCGGGTGAGAGGAAACAACAAGGGCGAAAAAAGGAGGGTGAGGTGAGAAGGTAACCTTGGCAAGGCGGGGAAGGTGAAGGAGGGCTGGGTTCAGCGGAATTGAGAGTTGAGAGGTAGCGTGTGACGTGACGGCAGGCAATGGCGTGTGGCAGCACAGCACAGCACAGCACGCACCCAAGTAGTCAGCGACGGCGATGAATCGGTCACGCGCATCCGTGTCATCGTCGTCATACTCCACCACCACCTGCCCAACCCACATACACGCACGCACACACACAAGCGCGAATGCACGGGTTAGTGCTCCAGCGCTCAGCGGCCTCACCGGCGCACATGCACATCTCAAGTTCATCCGTGTCATCGTCGTCGTACTCCACCACCACCTGCCATGGCCGCGCATGCAAACACAGTTGCGCATGCACATGCACGCACACACACAAGCGCGGTGCCTAGGCACAAGTGCGGTTAGTGCTCCAGCTCTCCACCGCTCAACGGCCTCTCCAGCGCGCATGCACGACTCGAGTGCATCTGGAGACCTATGCCACGGCAGCACCGCGGGCCACGCGCGCCCCGCCGCCCATCCCAGCTCTGCGCGCGCGCCTATGCCCGCTCCCCCCGCGTGCGCGCGTGCGCGCGCCATACCTATGCCGGCTGATCAAGCGCTCATGCCTGCCGACGCAATACGCCATTCGCATCCCCAACCTTCCCCCTCCCCCTCCCCCACACCCGCCTAAGATTCTGCCCGCCCCAGCCACGCGCACCTCAGGCGGGGGCGGCGCGGACAACCCCGAGCGTCACGCCATGTGGCGCACGGCGCCGAGCCCCGCTCTTCGCGCGGGGAAGCCCTGCAGCGCGCGCGCCGATACTGCCTGCGGTAGCGCCCAAGCTGAGGAGGCGGGGTAGGGAGGGGAAAGGGGGAGGGAGGGGGAGGGAGGGGGGGTTGGGGGGGTGGGGGGGAGGGGGGGGAGACGGACACGTGCGCGAGAAAGGAAAAGGTTGCGAGATGAGAGCGGATGACAAGAGGGCGGGGCGGTAGAACACGCGCTCCGTGATGATCGAAAGCAGCACGTGCAGTGCGGCGGTTGGTGCCAGGCACCAACCGCGCTCTGACATGCGCCGGTGCTTGCCAGCAGCATGCGTGAAGCGAGGCTACTGGGAGGGCGAGGGAACTGACACGGGCGGGTGGGAAAGCACGGTGGAGCGACGAATGCAGGAGCGGTGAGACCGCGCGCGAGCTGCGAGAGGGAGGCGTGTTGAGGGACGACGGGCAGCGCGGCGAGGGTCAGCGGAGGTGGCGGCGCGCGGAGATTGGAATGGAGAGCGCATGCTAGCAGACGGCGTAGCGCCCTGCGGGACGCCATGGTGGCACGCAGGAACCTACGGTAATTGTGTACGTTCACCAAGAGAACGTGCTGCAGTGGGTGGCGGTTGGGTTGGTTTGGGCACAACTTCCATCCTTGAAGGAGCTGGACAGGAATGGAAGCCCTCATGGAGAGGCCTGTCGAAGTTCCTGGGGCCCATACAGATGTTCTCAATTAGGGCGCGTGTGGTCTTACAAATTTGTGAAAGTTTATGTTTTTAGGTCGAATGTAGCATTTGAACAAAACTCGACTTTCTTTCCAGCGAAGTTCGAATCTTGGGTCTCCAACACAGACGAGTCACAATCACACACCCTAGGTCGAACACAGAGATTCGACCTTTTAGGGATGGCGGCGAGCCGCCCGTAGGGGAGTAGGTTACCTGGTCCAGCGCGACACGTTAAAGCCCGTAGGCAAAATTGTGACCCCCCCCCTTCTAGTTGGGCCCACTTGATATTCTGATTCAGAGTTTACTTTTGTATGGTGTAATGAGTTGCAGATTTTCGTTTTTCCCTGATACTGAACCATCTTTCTATGTCTGGCCAAGGAAACTTGTCGCAGGGTTCAAATGTGTCGCAAGGAGTGCCAAATTCACATTCGAGCCAAATTCACATTCCCATTTCTGCACCGACGAAAATCCAAGTGCAGATACAAACACGAGTGGCATTTCAGCGCCTGAGCCTTCTGCAAAAAGCGAGAGCAGTAGGAATGTGTTTTGCGGAATGGGTTTGGGGTGTGAAGTATGCGGAGAAACACAAAAAGGAGGAGGTAAACAAAGAGAGTCAGGGAGAAGGAAACAAAGATGCGAGGAGAGATATTCAGGGGACAAACGTGGTGGGTTCGGTGATGCGAGGGGCATTGGGGAGGGGAGAGCACGAGGGCGACGGGACGGGACGTGAGGGGCGAGCGCGGTGACGGGACAGGACGGGAGAGCACGAGGGCAACAGGAAGGGACGAGATGAAAGAGTACGAGGGCGACGAGAGGGGACGAGAAGGTGCGAGCGCGAAGGCGACGGGAGACGAGAACGTGAGCGCGAGGGAGATGGGAGGGGAGAATCTGAGTGCGAGGTGATGGGAGGGGAGACCATGCGCGCGAAGGCGATGCGAAGACGGGAGAACGTGAGCGCGATGGCGAGGGGAGGGGAGAACGTGAGTGCGAGGGAGATGGGAGGGGAGAACGTGAGCACGAGGCCGATGGAAGGGTAGGACGTGAGCGATGGCAGATGAATAGGGCGATGGGATGGGAGGAGAGATTGCAAGGGCGACGGGAGGGAGAGGGCGAAGGCGATGAGAAAGGTGATGGGAGGGGAGGGAGGAAGGGCGCGGGGAGGGCGTTTCAGAGCAAGAGCGTACGCAACTGTTAGTGATGGGAGGGGAGAGAAGAAAGGCGACGGGGGGGGGGGGGGGGCATTCCGGGGCGAGCGTGTGGGCGACGAGGTAACTGAACGGAGGGGAGTGAGGAAGGACGGCAAGAAGGCGTTACTACAGGGAAAGCTCGCGGGCAGCGAGGGTGGGTGAACGAACGGGAGAGAGGAAGGGCGGCAAGATGGCATTCGGCGCGAGCGTGCGTGCTTGCGATGAGAAGGGAGCGGAGGGTTCAAATTCCAAAACGTGAGGGCGACGGGAAGGGAGCTGAAAGCGCGAAAGGGTCGTAACGGGCGGGGAAAACGTGATGACGACGGGGCGGGAAGGAGACGCGGAGAGCGTGAGCGCGATCGAGAGGGGCGGAAGAAAGTGAAGTGACTGAGAGGGCGAAGGGAAGAGAGATTGAGAGGGCGACCAGAAGGGATGGGACATGGCGAGGGCGAAGGGGAAGGAGAAGGGGAGGGCGACGGGATGGGAGAGGAGATCGCGAGGGCGATCGCGGCGATTAAAGGCGAGTGAGAGGGCGACGAGGTGGGTGATGCGAATGGTGATAAGGAGGGCGACGAGATGGGTGATGTGAAGAGAGAAAGGGCGTCGGGAGGGCGATTTGAGGCGCGCGCAGAGGCGACGAGGTGGGTGACGCGAAGGGAGAAAGGGCGACGGGAGGGCAATTTGAGGCGCGCATGAGATAGCGACGAGGTGGTTGACGGGAGGAGACGAGATGAAGAGCGACGGCGATTTACAGAGAGCGCGATGAAGAGCATCGAGGTGGCTCGTGGGAGAGAAGAGTGGAAATTGGAAAAATAGTCGGGGCGAGCGCGGGATCGACGAAGTGGGCATTTGGAAGGGTGAGAGGACGTGCAACGGGAGGCCATTTTTGGGCGAGACGAGGAAATACTTACTATGCTCTCAACTATTTTACATCCTAGCTATGCGTAAAAGTAGTAACTAAGGGAGTTGAAATCATCTAGTTATGAACCCAGCACCAGCTTGAAATTGAAGTTGGGCCTGGCGACGGAAACCATCGCCAGGGCACGGACGTGCGGGTGCAGCACGTAGAAATGCGACGGTTGAAATGAGTCAGAAATTTCATTTTGGCGGGAGCAAAAAACATCCAATTTGGCGAGAGCCAATCGCGTGAGAGCATTCTGCCCATACGATTTGTTTGGTCAGACTGGTTTCTTTCTCCCTTCGCAACACCACTTTCAAGTTGGGACGGGGGTCACTATTTTAGCTGCTGGCTTTAACGTAACGCGCAACGAAACTCAACGACCTTCGCAAAGCAGTCGCAATTTTCGGATGGTCTTCGTACGTGCTGAAAACAACACACACTCGCCTCACGTGGACCTGCACGTTCACTCGTGTGATTCGAGTTGAGTTCACATTTGACATTCGAACTTATATGCCCCAAAATTCTCATGCCTTCGCCAAAGCTTCCTGACGACATTAGCGAATCTGGTAACCACACAAAGTTTGACCTTTTTTCCGAACTTGAAAATAGGTCACACGCGCCCTTAGAGTCCACGTGAAAAACACGTGCGCTGCGGGCCTTTGTGGAAAACTCACAAACCCCGGGCAAAAGGGAACTTATAGTCCCATATAAGAATAATTGCATGAAGAGAGATTTTCCTTCGCTGTTTTTCTGTCGCATACGTATATTCGGACTACGCTGTCATCAACTTCTCATCGCACAGGCAGAAAAATACAAAATAAATTATTCTTAAGGCTGAAATGAAAGAAAACATTTACACTGTAAACGAGATTAATGAGATGCCATCGTCGGAGCTCGCGGGGAACCGTGCAACAGGATTTCGACACAAGAGCGGTCAAGATAAACAGACAAACACAACTGCAAAAAGTAAATAGTGAATCAAAACTTCCTTTTGTTTTATTTTCTCTAAATGTTCTGACAGGTTCGATTTGCGTCCTCTGATTGGCTGCGGAACTGATTCGTGCAATGATTTAGTCAAGATGCAAGATTTCCCGCCAAAAATGGGACTGTAGAGGAGGGGATACGCCTAGGACTTATGTGAAAAATCTACTCGTTGAGGAAATAGGGCTCTTTTAGGAAGGGCCTCTAAGCCAGAACAACTATACTTGGAGTCCCCAGCTCCTCCCTGTCTGACCCAACGGCAGTGGGGGGCACGCCACTCCGAAGAGTGCAGCGCCGCTCGTACCACTCACGGATCCGCTCGCGAGAGGGGAGCTCCCTAACGGGAGAAGAAGTACTAGTACCAGTCCCAGCAGTACGTCCGGCACGAGTGGAACCTCTCCGGAGGCTGCAGTACTCTAAGTACCACGTACGCAGCTGCTCCGAGGAGAGGGCTCCTCCAGGAGTAGGACTCACAGGGCCAGTACCTCCAGACCCAGAACCCCCAGACTCCGGACTCTGCGGCTCAGCACCACGAGGCTCCACACCCCCAGGCTCCACACCCCCAGGCTCCACACCCCCAGGCTCCACACCCCCAGGCTCAGCACCCCCAGGCTCCACACCCCCAGGCTCCACACCCCCAGGCTCAGCACCCCCAGGCTCCACACCCCCAGGCTCAGCACCCCTAGCAGGACGAGAGTCGACAGCTACCTCAACAGGCTCAACCGGGTCTACCTGAGACACACCTGAGGGAGCGGCACCCTGAGGGGGGAGGGGGTCTGCAACAGCAGCACCTGGCGCGAGGAAGAGAGGCGGGGGGGGAAGCGGGGCAGTGTGGTAGGGGAAGAGGCGGTAGTAGGGGACGGACTCGTCAAAAGTGACGTCCTGGGAGGGCAAGACTCGGCGCGAGGTGGCGTGGTAAAACTGCCAACCAGACGCGTCCGGGACAAAGCCGAGGAAGACGCAGGGAACAGCACGGGAGGAGAGCTTGTCCGCAGACGAATCGCGGACAAAAGCTCGAGACCCCCAGACCCGGAAACGCGACGCATCGCCAACCTCCCCCGTCCACAGCAGCGTGGGCGAGGTCTCCGGCAAGGAGACACGGGGCCAGAGGTTGAGCTGATGCGCAGCGTACCGGACCGCAAACGGCCTCAGAAAGTGGGGGGCAGCCGCATGGATCAAGGAGGTACGGGCGACCTCCATGACCAGGCCAATGCGGCGCTCCGCAACCCCATTCTGCTGTGGAGAGGCCGGAAGCGTGAACGACTGCTCAATGCTGTGCTCAGCACAGTAGGCTGCCAAGAGGTCGGAGGAGAACTCACCACCTCTGTCAGAGTGCAAGCGCAGGACAGGAAAGTCCGAGTGAAAACGTTCGCTGAGCTGGAGACGGGCTCTGCGGATCCAAGGGATCAAGACATCAGGGACCTCACCCTTGGTGCGCAAGGGGAAGACCGAGGTGTAGCGCGAGTAGTCGTCAACAACTATCAGGAAGTACCTCTCCTGACCCTGACCACGGACGCGGGCTGGGCCCCACACGTCCATGTGGAGTGTCTGCAAGGGAGCAGTCGTCGGGGGGAACGAGGAGGAGTGAGGAGCGGCGCGCTGCCGTCCCTCGACACAGAGGAGACAGGTAGGAGCAGGCGAGGGTGGGAGGGTAGGAAGGACCCTGGGCAGGCCAGAGACAAGGTACCGGGAGTGCATGGCACGAAGCCGCTGCACAGACGGGTGGCCAAGGCGGTGGTGCCAGAGGACAGTCTCGTGTGCCAAAGAGCGGCACGAGCAGGGGGCGGACAGCTGACCTGACGCGGACGCGGACGCAGTCGCAGCAACCTGAGTGGACGCAGTAGTCTGTGTGTACAGGTCCGGCCCCGGCTGCCGAGTGAAGGTAGCCAAGTGACGGCCCGTACGAGCACACGTGCAGTGTGTCACGCGCTCGTAGGCAGGGGTGAACTGGTGAACACCCCCGTCCTGGAGAGCACATCCTGCCACCAAGTTTGTAGAGAACGAGGGGAGGTGGAGACCTGACAGTGTGCCCGACGGGACCGCAGGTCAGGGAAGGACAGTGGAAGAGGTCGCAATGACCAGACCCCCAGAGGGGTCAGCAAGCGAGACAACAACTGGCTGAGCAAGCGGCTCAAGGGCAGTGCGGTCACGGAAGAAGCAGCGAGAAGCACCTGAGTCCAGTGTGAAGGTGTGCAGTGCGGCAGTCGACGCAGTACCAGGGGGGGGGGGGGGGACACACGAGCACCTAGAGCAGCAGCCTCACCAGCACCTGGGGTAGGCGACACGCGAGTACCTGGAGCGGCAGACACACTGGCCCTAATGCCCGGGTTGGGCGGCACACACAAGTACTCGGCACCCTCTCCACTAGTAGACATCACATACATGGCAGATAGAATAGCATCAAAGTCTAGAGCATAGATATCAATCCCCTTCTTCAGGAGATCAAGCCAGCGGGGCAGCTCAATGGCCTGAGGGAACTGAACACGCCAAGCGTCGTCAAGACGAGAGAAGCAGCGCTGTGTGGCGTGCGGTCGTCCACACTACTGACCAGTGCGGTCACCTGTGCGAATGACGTACGTGCAGCTAAGACCACCCCCACCCCCGTGCTGAGAGTACCACTCACGGACCTCTTGGGGCGAGGGAGTGTGCTGCTGGCCCTGGCCACCGCCAGTGCCTCCACGGCCACCACCACCGCTGCCACCTCCTCGACCACCCCAACCCCTTCCGCCGCCTCGTCCACCGCCACCCCAACCGCCGCCTCCACTCCTGCCACCTCCCCCGCCGCCGCCGCCACCACCCCCACCGCTACCACTCGTCCCTCCAGCCGAGCCACCACCCCCACTGCCTCCACCGCCCCCACCGCCGCCTCCCCCGCCGTCACTGCTACCACCCTTGCCCCCCTTGCCCTTGCCGCTGCGGCGCCCGCTCGAGGCAGACGCAGCGCCGACCTTCTCAGCACCGAGAAGGTCGACAGCAGCAGCAGAGGCGTTAGAGGGAAGAAGGGGGGAAGGAGAACACCCCTCAAAGAACGGGGTACGGGGGTCGCCACGAGAGGCACCTACAGCGACTATGCTAGTCTCAGCTGCAAGTTGCTCCTTCTCGAGGAGGGCAATGGTGAGCTCAGTGGGGCAACGAGCTAGGAAGTGGTCCCTGACAGCACGCAGTGTGTCAAGGAGGCAGGTGACCAGGTGGTAGAGAGTGAGCCAGAGTGGAGGGGGGTGCGTGGTAAGGAACTCAGCAGGCATGGCGGCACGGGAGCGGGCCTCACTAGTGCGGAGGTGCGTGATGAGGTCAGCGACTGTGTGAAAGGAGGCCAGGTCGGGAAACAGGTAGGGGAGGGAGAGACGGCCTAGTGCGGCAGAGGCAGTTGAGGAGTAGCGAGCAACGACAGCTGTGTATTGTGCCTGTGCAGTCTTGTGTTGGCCAAAGTGCTCGCGTTCGTCTATCGGCAGGGAGTTGCGAATGGCGAAGCGAGCGTGGGCATCACGAGTCTGCCACTGTAAGCGAGCAGTGCTGTCAGTAGTAGCAGTAGGGGCAGTGACATGGCATAGGGCGTGATCGTACAGTGAGATGTCATCCTTGGCTGTGAGCTGTAGGTAGAGGTGCAGGTCATCGAGCCAGGTGTCAAACTTCACAGGGCGGCCCTCAGCATCAAACACGAGAACCTGTGGGCTCGCCATAGGAACAGTAGAATAGCACCAGCAGCAGTAGCAGTAGCAGTAAGAGAAGCAGGTAGGACGAACCAGGTAGGGCAGGGCGGCGCGGCTCGGTTCAGGTTGGGTCGCGGCTCGGCGGGTGGCGCGGCTCGGTTCAGGGCGCGGCTCGGTTCAGGGCGCGCGGTTCGGCTCGAGGCGCGCGGCTCGGGTCACGGCGGGGACGGGCCGCCCGGTCTCCCTCGTGTGCTGCGGCGGGAACGGGCCGCCCGGGGCCTCTAGGTGGTGGGCACGGGGCCGATCGGGGCCTGAGCGGGGCTAGCGCGGGGCCAAACGGGGCCTTGACGGGGCTTGAGCGGGGCTAGCGCGGGGCCGACTGGGCTGAAACGGAGCCGTCGGGGCCTGAAAAGGGGCTAGCGCGGGCCCGATCGGGGCCTGAATGGGGCTAGCGCGGGGCCGACGGGGCCTGAGTGGGGCTAGCGCGGGGCCGACGGGGCCTGAAACGGGGCTAGGGCGGAGCCGACGGGGTCTGAGAGGGGCTAGCGCGGGGCCGACGGGGCCTGAAACAGGGCTAGCGCGGGCCGACGGGGCCTGAGAGAGGCTAGCGCGGGGCCGACGGGGCCTAAGACGGGGCTAGCGCGGGCCGACGGGGCCTGATAGGGGCTAGCGCGGGGCCGACGGGGCCTGAAACGGGGCTAGCGCGGGCCGACGGGGCCTGAGAGGGGCTAGCGCGGGGCCGACGGGGCCTAAGACGGGGCTAGCGCGGGCCGACGGGGCCTGATAGGGGCTAGCGCGGGGCCGACGGGGCCTTAAAGGGGCGGACGGGGCCTAAACGGGGCCGCTAGGGAGAGCGGGCGTGGGGCCAACGGTGCCTGAACGGGGCTAGCGCGGGGCCGTCAAAAGGGGGGCCTCTAGGGGCGTGACACGCCGAGGCGCCCTAGGGCAGAGGTAGGTAGGTAGGTAGGTAGGTAGTTATGTAGTGGTGGGCCCTTAGAAAATTTCGGTCCTAGGAAGGACCTGCTCTATACCATGTTGAAATAACTGAACAGGAATGAATGAACTAGCAGTGAAATGAGTACAAGTACCTAACCCTAGAATTGTGTACCCCCTATAGGCTAACCCACTGTAGCCTAAACTAACACAACATATATAATGTTTGACAGTCTTGTGACCCCTTGTTCTCCCCCACTTTGCCTATGGGGGTGTGTCAGAATGCTATATAGCTTATACATTTGTGTAGGCTATAGTGGGGTATCCCATAGGGGGTACAACCCAATTAGGGTTAATACTTGTACTCACTCATTTCATAGTTGATTCATTCTCTCGTTCTCATTCTAACACACACGCACCGACAAATGCATCTGCACAATCAGACGAGCCGATCGTCATCTCGTCCGGCACACCAACACAAAACAACAGCGTGGGACAGCGCTCAGGCGCAGCCAGCGATGGCGCCGCCCAGCCGATGCCTGGCATGGGAGGAAACAGGGTCGCACCAAGCCCGCGGGAGCCTCGCGAAGCCCGTCGGCACGTGGAGTTCGCGGCGACAAGTGGCGAACAGGCCATCATGGCACCAATGCCACTCAAGCCGCAATGCTCGCCCTGCTTCGACCCGAGCCAGCGTGGAGGTCCGACGGTTCAATCGTGGGTCTTCACGATGAACGTCTTCTTCGACGCGAATTACGTCTTCTTCGATGCAGCGAAGATTCGGTATGCAGTTTCGCTGCTAAGGGGCCCCGCCATGGACTGGTGGCGAGTCATCGTGACGTCGCCACGCGCCTACGAGCCACCGTCGCAAGAGGAAGGGCCAACGGGTCCAGCTATCACCTGGAGTTCATTCTGCGAGACCGCCCAATACAGGACGTGGGATGCGTGGTGCGCAGGGCTTCGGGCGCGCTTCGAGCCGATCGCGGCTTCTATTTCGGCGCGTCAGAGATTGCGCACTTGGCGGCAGCTCGGATCGGTTCGAGACTATACGAGTGGTTTTCTCGCATTATGCGAGCAAGTCGGCTACATGCACGAAGCGGAGCGGGTGGACCGTTACGTCGGAGGGCTGAAGCCGGACATCTCGCACGAAAGCATGCTACGCGGGCTCTCGAACTTCAACGAGATTCTCGTGCTCGCCGAGAAAATCGACATTTTACGCCGTCCGAGACCGGGGTCCTACTATGGACATCGTCCTCAGGGACCGATCGAGCACGCCACTGTACACGCTGTTGCGACGAATGCAGCTGCCGCGCCGTTTAAGGGGCGCTGCTTTGCTTGCAACAGGCCAGGCCATCGCAAGAGCGAATGCCCAGAGGAGCTAAGGCGCCGCGGAGCAGAGTAGGGGAGGGAGTCTCTAAGGCAGGGAAACGCCAGCAGTCAGTAGGAACCGGGCCAACTACTGAGGAGACTGCCTGCTCGCCCAACCCCACCAACCCTCACCGAGTCACAGTACCGATTCATGCTATCGATCAGACTCGGACGAATAAGGAGGGTACAGCGACGGATTGCCCAGTACTGATCCACGGGAAAATACAGGGAGCAGCAGTGAAGATTTTTATCGACGGAGGAGCAAGCCACAGTTTAGTTAATACCGCAACCGCACGAAAACTGTAGCTGACACTTAGCCGTTGCTTACCGGAGATAGACGCACGCTTAGTCAACGGCACGCCACTGGCCATACGGGAAAAGGTAGAGAGAGTCAAAGTCCGCTGCGGGGGAAATTTCGGGTTGCTCGCAACGACACTGGATGGGCACGATATTTTACTGGGATGTGATTGGCTGCGACGATATAACCTGCGAATTGACTGGACGACGGGTAGCTGCACCGTGCGAAGTAGTGGTAACTGGGTCGAGCTACCTCGCTGGCAGTCGCCTGAGTCTTCAACGGTACACGCCAACGCCATCACAATGAAACGGGCTGTCGCTGCTGGAGCTGACGTGTACGCAGTAGACATCGTAGTAGTAGAGGAAGCACAGCAGCCGAGTGATTTCAAGAAACTCCTGGCAGCCGTACCGCCCAAATTACAGGAACTGTTGAAACGATACCCCGGGATTTTCCCCGACGACCTACCGGAAGGATTGCCACCTCAGCGAGCACATGACCACCGAATCGAATTAGAACCGGGGGCACAGCCAACCGTACAGCGCCAATTCAGACTGACACAGCCCCAGCTCGACGAACTAAGGAAGCAGTTAGATTACATGTTAGAGAAAAAATTCATCACACCGAGCTCGTCACCGTTCGCCGCACCGATACTATTCACGCCGAAAAAAGACGGGGGTTTTCGCATGTGTATCGACTACAGAGCACTGAACAGGGTAACAGTCAAGTCGCGGTACCCAATTCCCCGCGCCGACGAACTGATCGACCAACTGCGAACATCACGGGTTTTTTTCGAAAATAGATTTACGGGGAGGTTACCATCAGATTAGGGTCGAACCATCGGACTGCGCCAAAACAGCTTTCAGGACTAGGTACGGGTCGTTCGAGTACACTGTGATGCCATTCGGGCTGACCAACGCACCGGCGACTTTTCAGCTGACCATGAACGAGACATTTAGGCCGCTCTTAGATAAATGTGTAATAGTTTACCTCGACGACATCCTAGTGTACAGTCGGGATAAGCTGCAGCACTTAGCAGATCTGGAAGCAGTGTTTAAGGTTTTAGACGAGCATAGATTACTGACCAAGGGTTCCAAGTGCGAGTTCTTCCAAGATAGGTTAGAATTTTTGGGGCACGTTATTTCGGAGGCTGGTGTCAGAACATTATAGCTTATGCCATTGTGTAGGCTGTAGTGGGGTAGCCCATAAGGGGTACAGCCCAATTAGGGTTAGTACTTGTAACCAACTGTTTCATAGTTCATTCATTCTCGTTTCAGTTTTCTCATGGTATCGAGCAGGTTCCCTCGTGGGAACTATTCCTAAGGCCCACCAATTCGATTTTTTTTTCTCGACCCAAAGCGCACTCAGCCCCTGCCCGAGTCGCGCTCCCCTTTCTCGACCGTGTCGCGCTGCCCTAGCGGCTGTGTCGCGCCGCCCTTGCGGCCCTGATCCGCTGCCCTAGCGACCCGTCGCCTACCCCTGCGGCCCCGGCGCCGCCCTTGACGGCCCCGATCCGCCGCCCTAGCGGCCCCGTCGCCTACCCCGCAGCCCTCGCGCTGCCCTTCCCGGCCCCGATTCGCCGCCCTACGGCCCCGTCGCCTACCCCGCGGCCCTGGCGCCGCCCTTCCCGGCCCCGATCCGCTGCCCTGCGGCCCCGTCACCTACCCCGCGGCCCTTGCGCCGCCATTCGCGGCCCCGATTCGCCGCCCTGCGGCCCCGTCGCCTATCCCGCGGCCTTGGCGCCGCCCTTCCCGGCCCCGAAACGCCGCCCTGCGGCCCCGTCGCCTTCCCCGCGGCCCTGCCGCCGCCCTTCTCGACCCGGCCCCGCCTTTGCTGGCCCCGTCGCCTACCTACGGCCCCAGTGCTGCCCTTCCTGGCCCCGTCGCCTACCTGTGCGGCCCCGGCGCCGCCTCTGCCAGCCCCGCCGCCGTCCCCACGTGGCCCCGTCGTCACTACCGAGGCGCCGGCGTTGTCGCCTGCTGCCGAGCCGCCCGCCACCCGAGCCGCCCGAGCCGCCGCACCACGCCGAGCCGCCCGAGCTGCCGAGTCGCCCGAGCCAGCCGAGCCGCCGAGCCGCCGAGCCGCCTAGCAGCCGAGCCGCCCAGCAGCCGAGCCGCCGAGCCGCCCTGCAGCCGAGCCACCGAGCCGCCCAACAGCCGAGCAGCCGAGCCGCCGAGCCGCCCTCCCGCCGAGCCGCCGAGCCGCCCAGCAGCCGAGCCGCCGAGTCGCCCTGCAGCCAAGCCGCCCGCACCGCCGAGCCGCCCTGTCTGGTAAGAGCAGCGCTTCTGTCACTGCACTGCCCTTACCCTACTATTCGCGCTGCTAGTTTACTGCTGTCATGGCTACCCCTAGTGTCCTCGCTTTTGACGCTGAGGGTAGGGCCATTGACTTTGACGTCTGGGTAGATGACCTGCAGCTTTTCTTACAGTGCGATAGGGCAGACGGCCTCTCCCTCTTTGACCTCACTTCTCGTGCCTCTCCTGCCCCCGCTGCTGATGCTGACTCCACTGTTCGCTCACAGTAGGCCACACGCGATGCTGCTGCACGTCTTGCTGTGCGTCGCCACCTGCCTACCACTGAGCGTGCGCACTTTAGCCAGTACAAGAGTGCTCAAACCTTGTACGACGCTGTAGTTGCACGCTACTCCTCCCCTGCCACTGCCGCACTGAGCCGCCTCATGCTATCGTACCTCTTCCCCGACCTTGCTGCCTTTCCCACAGTCACTGACCTCATTACGCACCTCTGCACTAGTGACACTCGCTACCGCGCTGCGCTTCCTGCTGAGTTTTGCGCCAAGAACCCCCCCCCCCCCCCCCCCATGTACATCACCCTCTACTACATAGTCACTCGTCTCCCTGACTCCCTCCGCGTAGTCAGGGACCACTTTCTCTCTGTTTGCCCCACCACTCACACCGTTGACCTCCTCAAGAAGGCCCTACTAGCAGCAGAGAAGAGCATAGTCGCTGTAGGAGCCTCTCGTGGTGACCCCCGCACCCCCGTCTTTGAGGGGTGTTCTCCCTCCCCCCTCTTGCCCTCTGTTGCTTCTACTGCTGCGGCCGACCTCGTTGGTTTTGAGTCGGTCGGCGCTGCGTCGGCCCCTTCGGGGAAGCGCCGCACAGGCAAGGGCAAGGGGGGCAAGGGCGCTGGAGGAGCTGACGGGGGCGGTGGACGTGGCGGTGGAGCCGGCGGAGGGGGTGGGGGTGGTGATGGGAGTGGTGGCGGGGGTGGAGGTGTTGGTGGCAGCACTGGAGGCGGAGGCGGAGGCGGCGGTGGCGGTGGGAGCGGAGGTGGCGGAGGTGGCGGCGGAGGAGGAGGCCGAGGCGGAGGAGGTGGAGCTAGTCGGGGTGGCGCTGCGCAGAGGGGCGGCTCCGGTGGTGGACAGCGCCAGCAGCAGGAGCAGCGCACTCGTGACATCCCCCCCCCTCAGCAGCTTCGTGAGTGGTACGCTGTCCGCCAGCGGGGTGGGGGTACTGGTCCGTGCTCCTACGTCTTGCGCACAGGCGACCGCGCAGGTGAGCAGTGGGGGGGTGCGCACCCCACCCAACGCAAATTTGGCCGCCTGACGGACGATTGGCATCACCAGTTCCCTTAGGCCACTGAGATCCCTCGCTGGGGCGAGCTGTCTAGGGCGGGAGTTGCTATCTTTGACCTTGACTTTGATGCTATTCTTGCTGCCATCTATGCTGTGACTATTAGTGATGAGGGTGACTGTTACCGGTGTTTTCCGCCCGACCCGGGCATTGAGTCTGCTGGTCTAGGTACTGGTGAGGCTGCTGCTCTTGGTGCTAGCGAGGCTGCTGCTCTAGGTGCTAGTGCGTCTGCTTCCTCAGGTGCTGGTGAGTATGCTCTCTCAGGTACTGCGCCGGCTTCGGCCTCCCTTACCTTCACCCTTGACTCGGGGGCTTCTCGCTCCTACTTTCGAGACCGCACCACACTCACACCGCTTAGTCGGCCAGTGGCAGTCTCTCTGGCAGACCCCTCTGGGGGTCCTCTCCTTGCTCACTTATCCACTGTCCTCCCGTGTCCGGCGGCTCCCTCTGGCACCCTGTCTGGTCTTTACCTCCCCTCATTCTCTACGAACTTGGTGAGTGGTGCTGAACTGCAGGATGGGGGAGTTCACTAGTTCACTCCTGCGAGCCAGCGGGTGACGCACTGCACTGAGGCTCGGTCGTGCCGACACTTACACGTCAGCCGGGGTCGAGCCTGTACACACTGACCACAGAGTCTCCTCCAGTCACTGCGTCTGGTCAGGTAGCTGCGTCAGGTCAGGTGTTTGCTGCAGCGTCCAGGTCTGGTCCTGAGTCTGCCCCCTGCTCGTGTCGTCTTCTGTCTCACGAGACTCTCCTTTGGCACCACCGCCTTGGTCACCCTTCCCTGCCTTGTCTTTGAGGCATGGCGTCCCGTTTCCTTGTCTTAGGTCTTCCCCGGTCCCTCCCTCCCCTTCCCCTGGAGCCTGCCCCTACCTGCGTCCCCTGCGTCGAGGGGCACAAGCGTGCTGCCCCTCACTCCTCCCAGTTTCCTCCGACAGAGGCCCCGCTGCAGACGCTTCACATGGACGTGTGGGGCCCAGCCCGCGTCCGTGGACAGGGTCACGAGCGCTACTTCCTGCTGGTGGTTGACGACTACTCGCGTTACACCACAGTCTTCCCCTTGCGCAGCAAGGGTGATGTCACTGAGGTGTTGATCGACTGGATCCGCGCAGCTCGTCTCCAGCTCAGGCGGAGCTTCGGCTCGGACTTTCCTGTTCTGCGTCTGCACTCTGACAGAGGTGGAGAGTTCTCCTCTGGCCTCCTGCGAGCCTACTGTCGTGCATGAGGCATCCGCCAGACCTTCACGCTCAAGGACTCTCCACAGAAAAATGGGATTGCTGAGTGCTGCATTGGCATGGTCATGGACGTCGCTCGTACGTCCATGATGCATGCGGCTGCCCCCCATTTTCTGTGGCTGTTTGCGGTTCGGTACGCGACGCATCAGATCAACCTTCAGCCCAGGGTCTCCATGCCGGAGACCTCCCCAGCCTTGCTGTGGACGGGGAAGGTTGGCGATGCGTCTGCGTTTCGTGTCTGGAGATCTCGGGTGTTTGTCCGCGACTTGTCTGCGGACAAGCTGTCCCCTCGTGCTGCTCCTTGCATCTTCCTGGGTTTCCCCCCTGACGCGCCAGGGTGGCAGTTCTACCACCCCACCTCTCGCCGTGTTCTGTCCTCCCAGGACGTCACAATTGACGAGTCGGTCCCCTACTACCGCCTCTTCCCATACCGCACTCCGTCCCTTCCCCCGCCACCGCTCTTCCTTGTGCCAGGTCCCCCCCTGGTAGACCCCCTCCCCCTTAAGGGTCTTGCCCCTTCAGGTGTGTCCTTGGTAGATGCTATCGAGCCTGTCGAGGTTGCTGGTGACTCTGGTGCTACTGAGGGTGCTGAGCCTGGGGGTGCTGACTCTGAGGGTGCTGAGGGTGAGGGTACTGCTACTGGGGGTGTTGAGCCTGGGGGTGCTGAGCCTGGGGGTGCTGCGACTAGGGGTGCTGAGCTTGGGGGTGCTACACTTGGGGGTGCTGAGCCTGGGGGTGCTACGCCTGGGGGTGCTGAGCCTGGGGGTGCTACGACTGGGGATGCTGAGCCTGGGGGTTCTGAGCCTGGGGGTGCGGAGCGTGCGGGAGCTGTGCCACTCGTGTCACGTCTGGCGGTACTGTGCCTGGAGGTTCTCCGGGTGCTTCGTCTCGGCGGGAGCCACTCTCTCCACAGGAGTTGCGCGAGTGGTTTGCCCGGCGCTGGAGGCGTGCTGCTGGAGCTGGAGGCTCTTCGGCTACTGAGGGTGCTGGTGTCGCGTGTCCCGGAGGTGCTCGTACTGGGAGTACTGGAGATGCTGTGCGTGCGGGTTCGACTGGAGCTGGAGCTGCTGAGGGTGTTGGCGCTGAGACTACTGCTGGCGGTCCTGGTGGGGGTGCTACTGGTGCTGCTGGAGGTCCTGGAGCTACTGGAGCTGCTGCGGGTACTGGAGCTGAAGGTGCTGCTGGCGCTGGTGCTCCTACTAAGGGTACTAGTGCTGTCCCTGCTGTGTCTGGAGTCGCCGCGCGGCCTCGATCGTACTTCGTTCCGCTCCTTTAGCAGGTTCTTGGTCTTCCGCCCTCTACTGGTCTTCCTCCTCCCTTAGAGTGTCCACAGTCTGTCTCGTCACAGTTACAGTTACAGCCAGCCTCCCCTTTGCCTGCTCCTTCTCCCTGCACTGGTCCTACTGGAGGTCTTGCTGAGCGTCGTGAGCCTGCGTCTCGCCCTGCGTCGCCTGTCCGTCCTGCTGGCACTAGTGGTCATGGTTCGCGTCAGCGTCCTCCTCCTGTCCCTGGCGCCCACCGGATGTCTCTGCGTCCGTCCACTGCTCCTCTGAGTGCCCCTTTGCCTTCTCCTCCTGAGTCCTCTCTTCCTGCTCTTGCCGACCCGGAGTCGGACTCTCTTCATGCTGCCAGTCCTACTGTCACTCGTCTCCTTGCTACTGTCGTTACTGACCCTTCCTTTGAGTCCACTGCTGGGTCTGCCCCAGTTGCTGAGCTCGTCGACTTTGCTGCTCGCTGTCGCCTAGACTACGCTGCTAGTCTTGTCGCTGAGTCTGAGTCTGTCTGTCCTCCGTCCATTGGGGGTGAGTGTGTCCTTGGCACGGACGTCCTTGAGGACAGGCAGGAGGAGTTCCAGTGTCTGGCTGCTGATTCACCTCATCTTGTGTCTGTACCGCTTACCCCTGAGGGAGACCCGGATGCACTTGACATCCCGACTCCGCGCTCTTACGCGGAGGCGATAGAGGGTCCCCACTCCTCTCAGTGGCAGGCAGCTATGGACACAGAGATGGCTTCCTGGAAGTCCACAGGCACCTACGTTGACGAGGTTCCCCCGCCTGGGGCGAACATCGTCAGTGGCATGTGGATTTTCAGGGTGAAGCGGCCGCCGGGTTCTCCGCCTGTCTTCAAGGCGCGTTACGTGGCTCGTGGTTTCAGTCAACGGCAGGGAGTTGACTACTTTCAGACCTTCTCTCCAACCCCGAAGTTGCACGTAGCTGCTCACCGTGACTAAGAGCTGCACTCTCTTGACTTCAGCACTGCTTTCTTGTAGGGAAGCCTGCACGAGGAGATCTGGCTGCGCCTCGTTCTCCTCCAGTGCTGTACGTAGACAAAACGGCCATGCTGGCCTTGTGTCGAGAGCAGAGACTGGAGCACAGAACAAAGCACATTGCTCTCCGCTACTTCCTTGCTCGTGAGCTACAGCAGCGTGGTCAGCTGCGACTTGCGTACGTGGCCTCTGAGGCCAACACTGCTGATATCTTCACCAAGGCACTTGCGCCTTGTGATCATCAGCGCTTTTGTACTCAGCTGGTTCTTGTGCCTGCCATGCCTCACTTGCTTACCTCTTGACCTTGCTTGTACTGTTACATATATATATGCACCTGCTCTTGCTTGTCTAGCATTATATATATATGTACTCCTGCATGTGAACTGGCCTTGTGGCCTTGAACTTGTGGTCGGACTGTGTGGTGACTTTGTGATCCACCCTGAGCTTGCTTTGCTTTGCTTTGCTTGACTGGTCTTGTGACCCCTTGTTCTCCCCCACTTTGCCTATGGGGGTGTGTCAGAACATTATAGCTTATGCAGTTTTCTCAGCTGGAGTTTAAATCGACCCAAAGAAGCTGGATATGGTAAAAGCGTGCCATCCCCCGACGAACATCACGGAGCTGCAGAGCTTTTTAGGGTTCGTTAATTATGTACGTCGGTTCGTCCCCGATATGGCATGGTTAACTGCCCCACTGACAGACTTACTGCGGAAGGGGGTTGTTTTTACGTGGGGGGAGAAAGAGCATGCTGCCTTCTCTGCCCTGAAAAATGTTCTCTATTCCCCGCCCGTCCTGCGCATTGCCGACCCACACCGCCCATTCGAAGTAGTTACCGACGCAAGCGATATCGCTATCGGAGCTGTACTACTAAAGGATTTCGGCAATGGCCTACAGCTTATCGCATACGAGTCTCGAAAACTGCATCTTCCGAGAAAAATTACCCGATACACGACTGCGAAATGCTTGCGATCGTGCACGCGTTCAAAGTATGGCGCTGTTACTTGACTGGCGCGGACGTGACAGTACGGACAGACCATAAATCACTACAGTACCTTCGCGCACAGCCACACCTCAACCCACGACAGATTTGCTGGCTCGATTTCCTCGAGTCCAACTTTCACTATACGGTCACTTACAAAAAGGGAGCCTCGAACATTGCCGACGCACTGACCCGCCCCACTGCCCAGATCCACGCAATACTACTCGCCCAGACAAGCCTGCTACTGACAGGCCTATTCACCCACGGGTACCAGACGGATCCATTCTTCACAGGAGGAAATTCGCAACAGTTTGCAGCAGCAAAGGGAGTCTATTACGTAAAAACCGGGACTGACCGCATTTGGGTACCTGGGTATACACTGCTACGGGAATTACTGTTACAGGAGGCACTCGACGGAGTTACTTCGGGGCATTTCGGAGTAGAAAAAATACGGCAGCAGCCGCAGCGGTATTATTACTGGCCCGAAATGTTGACCGACGTACAACGACACGTGGCATCGTGTCCCACTTGTCAGCTCATGAAATCATCACGACAGCGGCCGGCGGGACAGTTGCAGCCGATACCACCCCCAGAGCGTGCTTGGCAGCAGATGACGATGGACTTCGTCACGTGGTTATCAGCCGGGGCGAGTGGGAACGACGCGATCCTGGTCGTCGTCGATGGACTAACGAAAATGGCACATTTCACAACCTGCAAAAAATCGATCACAGCCGAAGAAACAACACGCCTATTCATCTCCACAGTCGTTCGACTGCACGGGATACCCGTGTCAGTTTTATATGACATAGCTACTGTAGGCTATAGTGGGGTAGCACATATGGGGTACAACTTTCTAGGGTTTGTACTTGTACCCAACTTTCCCTTAGTCATTCTCATTCCTCGTAATATTTTCAAATGGTATAGAGCGGGTTCCCTCGTGGGAACGCTTCCTAGGGCCCACCCAATCGATTTTTTTTTTCCCTGCCCGGAGCGCGCCTCGCTCCTGCCCGAGTCGCACCCCGCGTGCCCTCCCTACCGTCGCGCCCTCTCTAGGCCCCTTACGGCCCCTTCGTGTCACCCTTAGCGGCCCCTCTGACGGCCCTTCCAGCCGCCCTTACGGCCCCTCGCGCCGCCCTTACGACCCTTCGCGCCGCCCTTACGGCCCCTCGCGCCGCCCTTACGGCCCCTCGCGCCGCCCTTACGGCCCCTTGCGCCGCCCTTACGGCCCCCCTACGGCCCGACGCTGCCCTTCGCGGCCCCTCGTGCCGCCCTTCACGGCCCGTCCGCCGCCCTTCGCGGCCTCTCTCGGCCCGCCGTCGCCAGCTCTGCAGCAGCAGCAGCCGCAGTCCCTACAGCGGCCGCGGCCGCCGTCCCCTGCAGCAGCGGCCACCGCCGTCTCTGCAGCAGCGGCCGCCGCCGTCCGTGCAGGAGAGGCCGCCGCCTTCCCTGCAGCAGCGGCCACCGCCGTCCCCTGCAGCGGCAGCCGCTGCCCCTGCAGCAGCCGAGCCGCCCGAGCCGCCGAGCCGCCTGAGCCACCGAGCCGCCGTTGCCGCCGAGTCGCCGGAGCCGCCGTTGCCGCCGAGTCGCCCGAGCCGCCGTTGCCGCCGAGCCGCCCAAGCCGCCATTGCCGCCGAGCCGCTCGAGCCGCCGTTGCTGCCGAGTCGCTGGAACCGCCGAGCTGCCGAGCCGCCCTGTCCGCTACACCCTGTCACTGAAGTCGCGGCCCCGTTCTTGCTGGTGAGCCTCGGTCCTTCTCGCCTGCCCGGTAAGAGCAGCACCTCTGCCACTGCACTGCCCTTAGCCTGCTGCTCGCGCTGCTAGTCTACTGCTGTCATGGCTTCCCCCAGTGTCCTCGCTTTTGACGCTGGGGGTCGGGCCATTGACTTTGACGTCTGGGTAGATGACCTGCAGCTTTTCCTACAGTGCGATAGGGCAGACGGTCTCTCCCTCTTTGACCTCACTTCTGGTGCCTCTCCTGCCCCTGCTGCTGATGCAAACGCCACTGTTTTCTCCCAGTGGGCCACACGCGATGCTGCTGCACGTCTTGCTGTGCGTCGCCACTTGCCTACCTCTCAGCGTGCGCACTTTAGCCAGTACAAGAGTGCTAGGACCTTGTACGACGCTATAGTTGCACGCTACTCTTCCCCAGCCACTGCTGCACTTAGCCGCCTCATCCTGCCGTACCTCTTCCCTGACCTCGCCGCTTTTCCCACAGTCGCTGACCTCATTACGCACCTTCGCACTAGTGACATTCGTTACCGCACTGCCCTTCCCGCTGAGTTCTGCGCCAAGAACCCCCCCCTTATGTACATCACCCTCTACTACATAGTCACCTAGCTCCCTGACACCCTTCGCGCGGTCAGGGACCACTTTCTCTTTGTTTGCCCCACCACTCTCACCGTTGACCTCCTCGAGGAGCGCCTCCTAACAGCAAAGAAGAGCATAGTCTCTGTAGGAGCCTCTCGTGGTGACCCTCGTGCCTCTGTCTTTGAGGGGTGCTCCCCCTCTCCTCTCTTGCCCTCTGTTGCCTCTGCTGCTGCGGCCGACCTCGCTGGTCTTGAGTCGGTCGGTGCGGCGTCTACCCCTAGCGGGAGACGCCACCCTGGCAAGGGCAAGGGGGGCAGGGGCGCTGGAGGAGCTAGCGGGGGCGGTGGAGGCGGCGGTGGAGGCGGCGGAGGGGGTGGGGGTGGCGGTGGGGGTGGTGGATGGGGTGGAGGCGTCGGTGGCGGCAGTGGAGGCGGAGGCGGCGGCGGCGGTGGCGGTGGGAGCGGAGGTGGCGGAGGTGGCGGCGGTGGAGGAGGCGGCGGCGGAGGAGGTGGAGCTGGTCGGGGTGGCGCTGCACAGAGGGTTGGCTCCGGTGGTGGTCAGCGCCAGCAGCAGCAGCAGCAGCGCACTCATGAGACCCCCCCCCCCCCTCAGCAGCTTCGTGAGTGGTACGCTGCACGCCAGTGGGGTGGGGGTACTGGTCCGTGCACCTATGTCCTACGCACAGGCGACCGCGCGGGTGAGCAGTGCGGGGGTGCCCACTCCACCCAGCGCTGCTTTGGCCGCCTGACGGATGCTTGGCGTCATCAGTTCCCTGACGCCAGTGAGATCCCTCGCTGGGGCGAGCTGTCTAGGGCGGGAGTAGCTATCTTTGACCTTGACTTTGATGCTATTCTTGCTGCCATGTATGCTGTGACTATTAGTGATGAGGGTGACTATTACCTGTGTTTTCCGCCCGACCCGGGCATTGGGACTGCTGCTCTAGGTACTGGTGAGGCTGCTGCTCTAGGTGCTAGCGAGGCTACTGCTCTAGGTGCTAGTGCGTCGGCTTCGGCCTCCCTCACCTTCACCCTTGACTCGGGGGCTTCTCGCTCCTTCTTTCGAGACCGCACCACACTCACGCCGCTTGGTCGGCCAGTTGCAGTCTCTCTGGCAGACCCCTCTAGGGGTCCTGTCCTTGTTCACTTCTCCACTGTCCTCCCGTGTCCTGCGGCCCCCTCTGGCATCCTGTCTGGTCTTTACCTCCCCTCGTAATCTACGAACTTGGTGAGTGGTGCTGACCTGCAGGATGGGGGAGTTCACCAGTTCACTCCTGCGAGCCAGCGGGTGACCCACTGCATGGACGCTCCGACGGGCCGACACTTGGCCATGTTTACACGTCGACCGGGGTCGAGCCTGTACACACTGACCACTGAGTCTCCTCCAGTCACTGCATCTGGTCAGGTAGATGCGTCGGGTCAGGTGTTTGCTGCAACGTCCTGGTCTGGTCCTGAGTCTGCCCCCTGCTCGTGTCGCCGCCTTTCTCACGAGACTCTCCTTTGGCACCACCGCCTTGGTCACCCTTCCCTGCCTCGTCTACGAGGCATGGCCTCCCGTGTCTTTGTCTCTGGTCTTCCCCGGTCCCAACCTCCCCTTCCTCCGGGGCCTGCCCCTACCTGCGTCCCCTGTGTCGAGGGGCGGCAGCGGGCTGCCCCTCACTCCTCCCAGTTTCCTCCGACAGAGGCCCCGCTGTAGACGCTTCACATGGACGTGTGGGGCCCAGCCCGCGTCCGTGGACAGGGTCACGAGCGCTACTTCCTGCTGGTGGTTGACGACTACTCGCGTTACACCACAGTCTTCCCCTTGCGCAGCAAGGGTGATGTCACTGAGGTGTTGATGTCACTGAGGTGTTACTTCGGCTCGCACTTTCCTGTTCTGTGTCTGCAGTCTGACAGAGGCGGAGAGTTCTTCTCTGGCCTTCTGCGAGCCTACTGTCGTGCACGAGGCATCCGCCAGACCTTCACGCTTCCGGACTCTCCACAGCAAAATGGGATTGTTGAGCGCCGCATTGGCATGGTCATGGACGTTGCCCGTACGTCCATGATTCATGCGGCTGCCCCCTATTTTCTGTGGCCGTTTGCGGTTCGGTACGCGGCGCATCAGATCAACCTTAAGCCCAGATCTCCATGCCAGAGACCTCCCCAGCTTTGCTGTGGACGGGGAAGGTTGGCGATGCATCTGCGTTCCGTGTCTGGGGATCTCGGGCGTTTGTCCGCGACTTGTTTGCGGACAAGCTGTCCCCTCGTGCTGCTCCCTGCGTCTTCCTGGGCTTCCCCCCTGACGCGCCAGGGTGGCAGTTCTATCACCCCACCTCTCGCCGTGTTCTGTCCTCCCAGGACGTCACGTTTGACGAGTCGGTCCCCTACTACCGTCTCTTCCCCTACCGCACTCCGTCCCTCCCCCCACCACCGCTCTTCCTTGTGCCAGGTCCCCCCCCGGTAGACCCTCTTCCCCCTCAGGGTCCTGCCCCTTCAGGTGTGTCCCAGGTAGACGCAGTTGAGCCTGTGGAGGTTGCTGGTGACTCTGGTGCTGCTGAGGGTGCTGAGCCTGGGGGTGCTGACTCTGGGGGTTCTGAGCGTGTGGGTGCTACGCCTGGGGGTGTTGAGCCTGAGGGTGCTACGACTGGGGGTGCTGAGCCTGGGGGTGCTGAGTCTGGGGGTGCTGAGCCTGGGGGTGCTACGCCTGGGGGTGCTGCGCCTGGGGGTGCTGAGCCTGGGGGTGCTACGACTGGAGGTGCTGAGCCTGGGGGTGCTGAGTCCGGGGGTGCTGAGCCTGGGGGTGCTACGCCTGGGGGTGCTGCGCCTGGGGGTGCTGAGCCTGGGGGTGCTACGTTTAGCGGTGCTGGGCCTGGCGGTTCTCCGGGTGCTCCGTCTCGACGGGAGCCACTCTCTCCACAGGAGCTGCGTGAGTGGTTTGCCCGCCGCTGGAGGCGTGCTGCTGGAGCTGGCGGTTCTTCGGCTGCTGAGGGTGCTGGTGCCACGGGTCCGGGAAATGCTCGTACTGGGAGTACTGGAGCAGCTGGGCCTGCGGGTACTGCTGGAGCTGGAGCCACTACGTCGTCTCGCGGCCGGACTGGAGCTGGAGCTGCTGAGGGTGTTGGCGCCGAGGGTGCTTCAGGCAATACTGGAGGCGGTCCTGCTGGGGGTGCTACTGGTGCTGCTAGAGGTCCTGGAGCTACTGGAGCTGCTGGGGGTACTGGAGCTGGAGGTGCTGCTGAAGCTGGTGCTACCGCTGGGGGTACTGGTGCTGTCCCTGCTGTGTCTGAAGTCGCTGCGTGGCCTCGGCCGTACTTTGTTCCGCTCCTTGAGCAATTTCTTGGTCTCCCGCCTTCTACTGGTCCTCCTTCTCCCTTAGTGGTCCACAATCTGTCCCGTTGCAGTTGCAGTTACAGCCTGCCTCCCCACTGCCTGCTCCTTCTCCTTACACTGGTCCTACTGGAGGTCTTGCTGAGCGTCGTGAGCTTGCGTCTCGCCCTGTGTCGCCTGTCCGTGCTGCTCGCACTAGTGGTCGTGGTTCACGTCAACGTCCTCCTCCTGTCCATGGCACGCACCGGATGTCTCTGCGTCCTTCCACTGCTCCTCTGCGTGCCCCTTTGCCTTCTCCTCCTGAGTCCTCTCTTCCTGCTCTTGCCGACCCGGATTCAGACTCTCTTCGTGCTGCCAGTCCTATTGTCACGCGTCTCCTTACTACTGTTGTCACCGACCCTTCCTTTGAGTCCACTCCTGCGTCTGCCCTAGTTGTTGAGCTCGTCGACTTTGCTGCTCGCTGTCGCCTAGACTACGCTGCTAGTCTTGTTGCTGAGTCTGATTCTGTCTGACCTCCCTCCGTCGGGGGTGAGTGTGCCCTTGGCACGGACGTCCTTGAGGATAGGCAGGAGGAGTTCCAGTGTTTGGCTGCTGCTTCACCTCATCTCGTGTGTGTACTGCTTACCCCTGAGGGAGACCCGGATGCACTTGACATCCCGACTCCGCGCTCTTACGCGGAGGCAATAGATGGTCCCTACTCCTCTCAGTGGCAGGCAGCTATGGACGCAGAGATGGCTTCCTGGAAGTCCACAGGCACCTACGTTGACGACGTTCCCCCTCCTGGGGCGAACATTGTCAGTGGCATGTGGATTTTCAGGGTGAAGCGGCCGCCGGGTTCTCCGCCTGTCTTCAAGGCGCGTTACGTGGCTCGTGGCTTCAGTCAGCGGCAGGGAGTTGACTACTTTCAGACCTTCTCTCCCACCCCGAAGATGACCACTCTTCGGGTACTGCTGCACATAGCTGCTCACCGTGACTACGAGCTGCACTCTCTTGACTTCAGCACTGCTTTCTTGCATGGTAGCCTGCACGAGGAGATCTGGGAGCGCCGCCCACCTGGCTTCACTGGGTCTTTTCCTCCTGGCACCCAGGGGAGCCTCCAGCGGCCAGTCTACGGTCTCTGCCAGGCACCGCATGAGTGGCACGACACACTGAGGACTACACTTGCGGCTCTTGGGTTTGCTCCCTCTACTGCCGACCCGTCGCTGTTTCTGCGCACCGACACTTCTTTGCCGCCGCTCTACATCCTCGTGTACGTCGACGCCTTGGTCTTTGCCACAGCTGACACTGCTGGACTCGCCCACGTGAAGTCCGAGCTGCAGAAGAGACACACGTGCACAGACCTGGGTGAACTGCGCAGCTACCTTGGCTTGCAGATCACCCGGGACACAGCACGCCGCACCATTACCCTGACTCAGTCACACATGGTGCAGCAGGTCCTTCAGCGCTTCGGCTTCACGTACTCCTCGTCTCAGGCCACTCCTCTGCCTACTCGCCACTCGCTCTCAGCTCTGCCTTCGGATGAGTCTGTAGAGTCGAGTGGCTCGTACCCAGAGCTTGTTGGATGCCTTATGTACCTGATGACCTACACACGACCTGACCTTGCATACCCTCTTAACATTCTCGCACGCTATGTTGCTCCAGGGAGACACAGACCGGAGCACATGACTGCAGCGAAGAGGGTGTTGCGCTACTTGTGCAGTACGTCGGGCAGGGGGTTTGTGCTTGGAGGGCAGAGTCCAGTGGTCCTTACTGGGCACGCAGACGCTTCTTGGGCTGACGACCAGGCTACGCAGCGGTCGTCACAGGGTTACACCTTCAGCCTTGGCTCCGGCTCTGTTTCGTGGCGGGCTACCCGCTCGTCTTCTGTTCTCGGCTCCAGTTGTGAGGCTGAGATCTACGCAGGAGCCATGGCTGCATAGGAGCTTCGCTGGCTCACCTACCTGCTGACTGACCTCGGAGAGCCGCCTCGTTCTCCTCCAGTGCTGTACGTAGACAACAAGGCCATGCTGGCCTTGTGTTGAGATCAGAGACTTCAGCACAGAACAAAGCACATTGCTCTCCGCTGCTTCCTTGCTCGTGAGCTACAGCAGCGTGGTCAGCTACGGCTTGCGTACGTGGCCTCTGAGGCCAACACTGCTGATATCTTCACCAAGGCACTTGCGCCTTGTGATCATCAGCGCTTCTGTACTCAGCTGGGCCTTGTGCCTACCTTGCCTCACTTGCTCACCCCTTGACCTTGTTTGTACTGTTACATATTTATATACACCTGCTCTTGCTTGTCTAGCATTATATATATATGTAATCCTGCATGTGAACTGGCCTTGTGGCCTTGAACTTGTGCTCGGAATGTGTGGTGACTTTGTGATCCACCCTGAGCTTGCTTTGCTTTGCTTGACTGGTCTTGTGACCCCTTGTTCTCCCCCACTTTGCCTATGGGGGTGTGTCAGATTTATATGACATAGCTACTGTAGGCTATAGTGGGGTAGCACATATGGGGTACAACTTTCTAGGGTTTGTATTTGTACCCAACTTTCCCTTAGTCATTCTCATTCCTCGTAATATTTTCACAACCCGCCGCGATCATGAGCGACCGCGACACAAAATTCACCAGCAAGTTCTGGCGGAACCTGTGGCAGCACGCGACTGCAGTTCAGTTCATCATACCACCCCAAAACCGACGGACAGACAGAACGGACAAATCAGACCATGGAACAGCTCATCAGGGCCACGTATGACGACCCGACCACGTGGGAACAACAAATGCCACTAATCGAATTCGCGTACAACAACTCGCCATCCGCCACGACCCAACAGTCACCATGTTACCTTAACTACGGACAAGACCCAACAGTACCCATGACCCCGAATCTCGACAACCCAGTACCACGAGCACAACAGGTCGCCGAAATATTACAAGCAGCACGGACCCGGGCAGTAGACGCAATAAAAAAATCGAACATCATCGCTAAACGCAACGCCGACCGAAACCGCAGACCTGTCACTTACTATCCCGAGGACTTAGTTTTACTTGACACTCAGAACCTCCGACTGCCCATCACTCCAAAACTCCGCCCCCGATACTGTGGGCCATTTCGCATAAGCCACATGCTTACACCCGTCACCGCCCACCTCCTCCTCTCTGCTGTCTGGTACGTCAGCCCCTCATTCCACGTCAGCCTACTTCGCCCTTACGTCCCATCCACGAGCCAAATGCCACGCAATCGCCCAACCAGCATGACAAGACCACCAACTGAACCAATCATCACCCCTGAAAAAATCCTGAGTCACAGAGTTCGCGACCCTCGAGGAGCCTGAAGGATCGAGTTCTTTCTCCGCTGGAAGGACCGTACACCCACTGAAGACAATTGGGTTCCCCTGGACAGAATCGAAAACCACCCCGTCCTCACCGAGTATCTGCGCAGCCGAAATTTCAGGGATGTACACGCACTCTCGTAAGGAGGACCTCCTTAAGGGGGGGGGGGTAGTGTAAGGAAAATCCCTTTTCCTTACTTCGCATCCCTGCTCAACGCGTACATCATTGTAGCACCACAGTCAGCACTGTTACCACTCGCAACCCTCGCATCGACAATCTGCCCGCCACCTTCGCACATCGCACCCCGACCTCACGGCTCGGCGGGTAACCCGCGCTCCGGGCCTCCGCTTCGACACTTTTTCCCAACCTCAGTCCTAGGCCCGTCGCGCGACAACCACAGTCCATTACCGTTACCACTGTTGTTTCGCTATATATTCTTCGCTCATGCCTTCGCTCATTGTACTCTTCCTTCGATAGTGCAATTCTCGTTCGTTCACTCAATTGCACTCGTAACAGTAAGAAATTTTTCAGCATTTCTTGTCAGAGGTCCACTGGTGATCCCCGATTGTTCCTTGGGAAGGGTTACAGGCACGGTTGCCTGGGGGGTTATGGGCGCACGCACCCGCTACTTAAACAAGCCCTTTTATCCCAATGGTCTAGTGGTTGGGATTCTGACATGGTATTAGAGCGAGGGTCTCGGGTTTGGATCCCGGTGTATGCACTTCGGGCATCCCAGTGCGGGGGGGTGTCAGAGGTCCACTGGTGATCCCCGATTGATCCTAGGGAAGGGTTACAGGCACGGTTGCCTGGGGGGTTATGTGCGCACTCACCCGCTTCTTAAACAAGCCCTTTTATCCCAATGGTCTAGTGGTTGGGATTCTGACATTTCTTAGGCCGCATTTCAGGCTGTTACGAACAAGCAGCTTCGTAACAAGCGACTGCTTTGCGACTTTTTGCGACTCTAGGCGATTTACGGCGACCCGAACCCCGTAACAACTTCTTGCTGAAAGTTGGCGGCTTCACAATTGCTGGTGATCATGACTCCCCGTCTATCTGACAGCAGCCGACCGGTTTTTGTCACCTATTGAACAGCGAAATAGTTCTGTCGGACTGTTCGAAGTCAAAAGGATGTTGTTTGGTGATGTTGTTTGCAATTGGGCGAGTCGTAACTGGACCTTCTCATCTAGATTCGTTTTGGGCAGCAACAACAAAAGTATGGCTCATAAGGTCGTCAGTTTCTGGACGTGTTAGGCCTTCATAGACAAAGAAGTGACGCGCCATTTTACTGGCTGCGACCAATTATTGTATATGTCCGAATTACTTTAATAGTGCTGAAACTTGTTTGTTCGGAGGCATTAAATTCAACCTCATAACAAGTTGGGCCCCATGCGACGGCCAACTTGTTCGGAAGTCAGTTGTTACGAGGCCCGAAATGCGCCCTTATCCAGCACCTTAGCATTGCCTACAAGACCAACAACTATTTCGCCCGTTACGGTTTTTTGCCGCCTTCGCGCGACACCTTTGCCAAACCTCGTACAGCTGGACTGGCCGAGTTCCAGACTAGAATGAACTCCGCTGCCAACCAGCATCGCACTAGATAGCTCGCATGCACCCCATTACCGTTTCCTAGTCTCAAGAGTGATGCAAAGCGGAATGATAGACTGGTAGTGGATAAGGTACATGGAGGAGAATGTCAAGAGGAAAGGCTGTACCTTATACTACATGCCCCTTTATAGCTTAAGATGTGATTATAACATTTGACACAACCCTACTGGCTATGTGAGGGGCATCCAAACAAGCAAGGGAAACAAATGGTCTCAAGACCAGTCAATAAAAGCAACAAGACAACACTCTTGGTGGATCTCATGATCACCACATAGTCCGAGCAAAAACACACAACCACAAGGCCAGTTCAAGAGTTCACAAATATATTTAAATGTAAGGACAAGCAGAGCAAGAAACAAGAAACAAGGCCTAACTGCACACGGACCCTGTGGTGGTCACTTGGCGCTAGGACCTTGGTTAAATTGTCTGCTGTGTTGGCCACCGAGGCCATGAAGTCCAAGTGAGCCTGGCCGAGTCGCTGCAAGTCCCGTTGAAAAAAAAAGTAACTCACGTCAATGTGCTTCACTCTACCCTCCAGTCGAGGCTCTCGACAAAGGAGGATCAGAGCGAGGCCGCTCACCAAGGTCAGAGAGCAAGAAATTTAACCAACAAAGCTCCTGCACAGCCATAACACCAATGTAGATCTCTGCCTCTATGTTGGATTGTGCCACAGACGACGACCGAGTAGACCTCCACGATACAGCTCCAGCACCCAAATTGTAGTGATAACCTCAAGTAGACTATTGGGCCTCCACATCGTCGGCGTACGAAGAGTCGAAGTGACCAGTCATTATTAACAGGCTGTGTCCCTCCAAGCACAAGCCCCACGCCCGTTGTAGCTGCCTAGTATTTCCCCACCCTCACAGCGCCATCCAGTGAACAGGACGGTATCTCCCAGTGGCAACAAAGCGAGAGAATATGCTGGGGGGAAAGGTGAGGTCTGGTCGCATATAAGTCATCAGGTACATGAGTCAGCCTACAAGCTATGCGTACGGATCATTAGACTCAAAGGTCATCGGGAAAAGGGTCAGTGAGTCTGTGGTCGACAGCGAGAGGAGTGAGCTGTGTGGTGGACAACTGAAGCTCAAATCGTTGAAGGACCTGCTACACCATGTGTGACTGTGAGAGTAAAATGGTGCCAGCGGCTCTGTCTCTTGTGTTCTTCAAGCCAAGGTAAGGGCGTAGTTCACCCATGCCAGTGCATGTGTGTCTCTTGTGCAGTTCCAACTTCACCTCAGCCATAGCAACCCTATGTGCTGTAGTGAAGACCAAGTCGTCAACGTAGACAAGCACAAAGAAAGGAGTGGAGCGTTTGCGAACAAGAATCGATGGGTCGGCGCACGAAGGGCGGAAATCAAGGTCAGCCAGAGCGGTGCGTAGCGTGTCGTGCCACTCACGGGGCGCCTGGCGGGGATCGTAGACTGGTCACTTCAGGCTCTACTGGGTCCTAGGAGGGAAAGTGCGAGTGAAGCCAAATAGACACCGCAGCCAGAACTGCTACATGAAGTAACACCCGAAGAGTATTCATCTTCGGGGTCGGGGTGAAGGTATGAAAGAAGTCAACTTCTTCAAGCTAACTGAAGACCCTAGCCACATAGCGCGCCTTAAAGATGGGTGGTGATTCAGGGGCCGCTTCACCTTGAAGATCCATATATCGTTGATTACGTTTGCCCTAGGAGGGGGAATTGTGTCGACGTAGGTGCCTGTGCATGTCCAACACGCCATCTCTGAGTTTATGGCCGCTTTTTACTGAAAGGCCCATTGCCCAAACACTGCTGCACAGTACGTGCGATGAGTCGGTATATCAAGGGCGTTGGGGTCTCCCTCAGGGGGCATAGAGAGAGGGGTAAGCGGCTTCCAAGAACTCTATCTCAAACTGCATGTCCTCTAGGACGTAACAGCCAAGGGCAAACTCACCCCTGACGGACAGAGGACGAGTAGGAGCAGCCACCACACGTGTGACGATCTAGGATCAAGCTCAGAAAAGAGAATGAGAATTGAGTCGAATTGAATGAATCGCCTGGGTACAACACGAGGCTATATATAGGCTCGACACAAGGCCCCGTAACCAGGTGTTACGCGAAGGTTCCGCGGGTCGCGTAGCGTCCCGAACAGATCCTTACCGAATTCGGTAGGAGGCAATTCGGTGGCAACCGAAAAGCCAGAATTCGGTGCACGCAACCTAGCTCGGTGCTATAACTATAATAAAATATAGGAAAGCACCTAGCTTAGGAAATCAAGCAATCCATGCATGCATATAATTATCCTATGCTAGAAATAGCATAATAATGTAAAGGCAAGCAAGCATAGCTGGCATAAGCCGTCGTACTCTCACACGTCCCCCCCTCAAAGCTGGGTGGCGTGAGAAACACCCTGCTTGACAAGATAGTCCTTGAGAGCACGGCGTGCGTTGCCCATATCAGCTTCTGCAAACCCAACTATCCTCATAGGGGTCGCATCCCTTCTAGCATATCAGGAACTTGAGGGCCTTGCCGCCACGGCGCCGATGAGAGAGAACGCGCTCGATCTCGTACTCGAGTTCATCCTGTATGAGAACAGGTGGTGGTGGCGATAGATGCCGTCCCTGGAATGGTGGTTGGGGTCCTTGTAGGGTTTTAGTAGCTGCACATGGAAAGCATTGTGAAGCTTCCAAGTAGTAGTTAAGCTCAAGCGGAATGTAACTGGTGTCACATGTGCCTCAACTGTAAGAACATTATAGCTTATACATTTGTGTAGGCTGTAGTGTGGTAGCCCATAAGGGGTACAACCCAATTAGGGTTAGTACTTGTACCCAACTGTTTCATAGTCCATTCATTCTCGTTCTCAATTTCACATGGCATCGAGCAGGTTACCTAGTGGGAACTGTTCCTAGGGCCCACCGACCTTTTTTTTCCTGCCCGGGGCGCGTCCCGCCCCTGCCCGAAGTGCGCTTAGGGTCGCGCCTTCCCTAGCGGCCCCGTCGCGTCGCCCTTAGCGGCCCGTCGCGCCGCCCTTAGCGGTCCCGTCGCGCCGCCCTTCACGGCCGCGTCGCGCCGCCCTTTCGCGGCCCCGTCGCGCCGCCCCTTTCGCGGCCCCGTCGTACCGCCCTCAGCGGCCCGTCGCCGCCCTCCCCCTGTGGCCCGTCGCCGCCCTTTCACCTGCGGCCTCGTCGCTGCCCTTACAGCGGCCCCGTCGCCGTCCTTACAGCGGCCCTGTCGCCGCCCGTGACGCGGCCCCGTCGCCGCCCTCACAGCGGCCCCGACGCCGCCCTTCCAGCGGCCCCACCGCCTCTTTCAGCCGCCCCGTCGCCGCCCTCCCCTTAAGGCCCGTCGCCGCCCTTACCGCGGCCCCGTCGCCGCCCTTCAGCGGCCCCGCCGCCTTCTTCAGCGACCCCGTCGCCACCCCTGCAGCGGCCTCGACGCCGCCCTTTCAGCGGCCCTACCGCCGCCTCCTCTGCGGCCCCGTCGCCGCTCCCTGCAGCGGCCCCGCCGCCCTTCGCAGCTCTGCCTTCCTTAGCGGCACAGCAGCCCAGCAGCCGAGCTGCCGAGCAGCCGAGCCGCCTAGCAGCCGAGCCGCCGAGCCGCCCAGCAGCCGAGCCGCCGAGCCGCCCAGCAGCCGAGCCGCCGAGCCGCCCAGCAGCCGGGCCGCCCAGCAGCCGAACAACCGAGCCGCCCAGCAGCCGAGTCGCCGAGTCGCAGTTGCTGCCGAGCCGCCATACCGCCGCGCCGCCCGACTCGCCCGAGCCGTCCGAGCCGCAAAGTTGCCGAGCCGCCGAGCCGCCCGAGCCGCCCTGTCCGGTAAGAGCAGCGCCTCTATCACTGCACTGCCCTTACCCTACTGTTCGCGCTACAAGTCTACTGCTGTCATGGCTACCCCTAGTGTCCTCGCTTTTGACGCTGAGGGTCGGGCCATTGACTTTGACGTCTGGGTAGATGACCTGCAGCTTTTCCTACGCTGCGATAGGGCAAACGGTCTCTCCCTCTTTGACCTCACCTCTGGTGCCTCTCCTGCCCCTGCTGCTAATGCCGACGCCACTGTTCGCTCACAGTGGGCCACACGCGATGCTGCTGCACGTCTTGCTGTGCGTCGCCACCTGCCTACCTCTGAGCGTGCACACTTTAGTCAGTACAAGAGTGCTCAGACCTTGTACGACGCTGTAGTTGCACGCTACTCCTCCCCTGCCACTGCTGCACTGAGCCGCCTCATGCTACCGTACCTCTTCCCTGACCTTGCTGCCTTTCCCACAGTCGCTGACCTCGTTACGCACCTCCGCACTAGCGACACTCGCTACCGCACTGCGCTTCCTGCTGACTTTTGCGCCAAGAACCCCCCCCCCCCCCCATGTACATCACCCTCCACTACATAGTCACCCGGCTCTCTGACTCCCTTCGAGTAGTCAGGGACCACTTCCTCTCAGTTTGCCCCACCACTCTCACCGTTGACCTCCTCGAGAAGGCCCTCCTAGCAGCAGAGAAGAGCATAGCAGCTGTAGGAGCCTCTCGTGGTGACCCTCGCACCCCCATCTTTGAGGGGTGTTCCCCCTCCCCCCTTTTGCCCTCTGTTGCCTCTGCTGCTGCGGCCGACCTCGTTGGTCTTGAGTCGGTCGGTGCGGCGTCTACCCCTAGCGAGAGACGCCGCCCTGGCAAGGGCAAGGGGGGCAGGGGCGCTAGAGGAGCTAGCGGGGGCGGTGGAGGTGGCGGTGGAGGCGGCGGAGGGGGTGGGGGTGGCGGTGGATTGGTGGCGGGGGTGGAGGTGTCGGTGGCGGCAGTGGAGGCGGAGGTGGCGGCGGCGCTGGCGGTGGGAGCGGAGGTGGCGGAGGTGGCGGCGGTGGAGGAGGCGGTGGCGGAGGAGGTGGAGCTGGTCGGGGTGGCACTGCGCAAAGGGTCGGCTCCGGTGGTGGTCAGCACCAGCAGCAGCAGCAGCAGCAGCGCACTCGTGACCCCCCCTCCCCCCCTCAGCAGCTCCGTGAGTGGTACGCTGCACGCCAGCGGGGTGGGGGTACTGGTCCGTGCACCTACGTCCTACGCACCAGCGACCGCGCGGGTGAGCAGTGCGGGGGTGCGCACCCCACCCAGCGCTGCTTTGGTTACCAGTTCCCGGAGGCCACTGAGATCCCCCGCTGGGCCGAGCTGTCCAGGGCGGGAGTAGCTGTCTTTGACCTTGACTTTGATGCTATTCTTGCTGCCATGTATGCTGTGACTATTAGTGATGAGGGTGACTGTTACCGGTGTTTTCCACCCGACCCGGACATTGAGACTGCTGCTCTAGGTACTGGTGAGGCTGCTACTCTTGGTGCTAGCGAGGCTACTGCTCTAGGTGCTAGTGCGTCTGCTTCCTCAGATGCTGGTGAGTCTGCTATCTCAGGTACTGCGTCGGCTTCGGCCTCCCTCACCTTCACCCTTGACTCGGGGGCTTCTCGCTCCTTCTTTCGAGACCGCACCACACTCACGCCGCTTGGTCGGCCTGTTGCAGTCTCTCTGGCAGACCCCTCTGGGGGTCCTGTCCTTGCTCACTTCTCCACTGTCCTCCCGTGTCCGGCGGCTCCCTCTGGCACCCTGTCTGGACTTTACCTCCCCTAGTTCTCTACGAACTTGGTGAGTGGTGCTGACCTACAGGATGGGGGAGTGCACCAGTTCACTCCTGCGAGCCAGCGGGTGACCCACTGCACGGAGGCTCGGACGGGCCGACACTTGGCCACGTTTACACGTCGGCCGGGGTCGAGCCTGTACACACTGACCACTGAGTCTCCTCCAGTCACTGCGTCTGGTCGGGTAGCTACGTCGGGTCAGGTGTTTGCTGCAGCGTCCAGGTCTGGTCCTGAGTCTGCCCCCTGCTCGTGTCGTCTCCTGTCTCACCACCGCCTTGGTCACCCCTCCCTGCCTCGTCTCCGAGGCATGGCGTCCCGTCTCCTTGTCTCTGGTCTTCCCCGGTCCCTCCCACCCCTTCCCCCGGGGCCTGCCCCTGCCTTCGTCCCCTGCGACGAGGGGCGGCAGCGTGCTGCCCCTCACTCCTCCCAGTTTCCTCCGACAGAGGCCCCGCTGCAGACGCTTCACATGGACGTGTGTGGCCCAGCCCGCGTCCGTGGACAGGGTCACGAGCGCTACTTCCTACTGGTGGTTGACGACTACTCGCGTTACACCACAGTCATCCCCTTGCGCAGCAAGGGTGATGTCACTGAGGTGTTGATCGACTGGATCCGCGCAGCTCGTCTCCAGCTCAGGCAGAGCTTCGGCTCGGACTTTCCTGTTCTGCGTCTGCACTTTGACAGAGGCGGAGAGTTCTCCTCTGGCCTTCTGCGAGCCTACTGTCGTGCACGAGGCATCCGCCAGATCTTCACGCTTCCGGACTCTCCATAGCAAAATGGGATTGCTGAGCGCCGCATTTGCATGGTCATGGACGTCGCTCGTACGTCCATGATGCATGCGGCTGCCCCCCATTTTCTGTGGCCGTTTGCGGTTCGGTACGCGGCGCATCAGATCAACCTTCAGCCCAGGTTCTCCATGCCGGAGACCTCCCCAGCCTTGCTGTGGACGGGGAAGGTTGGTGATGCGTCTGCGTTCCGTGTCTGGGGATCTCGGGCGTTTCTCCGCGACTTGTCTGCGGACAAGCTGTCTCCTCGTGCTGCTCCTTGCGTCTTCCTGGGTTTCCCCCCAGACGCGCCAGGGTGGCAGTTCTACCACCCCACCTCTCGCCGTGTTCTGTCCTCCCAGGACGTCACGTTTGACGAGTCGGTCCTACTAGGGGAAAGGCGGTAGTAGGGGACCGACTTGTCAAACGTGACATTCTGGGAGGACAGAACACGGCGAGAGGTGGGGTTGTAGAAGTGCCACCCAGGCGCGTCAGGGAGGAACCCCAGGAAGATGCAAGGAGCAGCACGAGGGGACAGCTTGTCCGCAGACAAGTCGCGGACAAACGCCCGAGATCCCCAGACCCGGAACGCCGACGCATCGCCAACCTTCCCCGTCCACAGCAGGGCTGGGGAGGAATCCGGTCTGGAGACCCTGGGGTGAAGGTTGAGCTGATGCGCCGCGTACCTGACCGCAAACGGCCACAGAAAATGGGGTGCAGCCGCATGCATCATGGACGTACGAGCGACGTCCATGACCATGCCAATGCGGCGCTTAGCAATCCCATTTTGCTGCGGTGAGTCCGGAAGCGTGAAGGTCTGACGGATGCCTCGTGCACGATAGTAGGCTCGCAGAAGGCCAGAATAGAACTCTCCGCCTCTGTCCGAGTGCAGACGCAGAACAGGAAAGTCCGAGCCAAAGCTCTGCCTGAGCTGGAGACGAGCTGCGCGCATACAGTCGATCAACACCTCAGTGACATCACCCTTGCTGCGCAAGGGGAAGACTGTGGTGTAACGCGAGTAGTCGTCAACAACGAGCAGGAAGTAGCGCTCGTAACCGTGTCCACGGACGCGGGCTGGGCCCCATATGTCCATGTGAAGCGTCTGCAACGGGGCCTCTGTCGGAGGAAACTGGGAGGAGTTAGGGGCAGCACGCTGGCGCCCCTCGACGCAGGGGACACAGGCAGGGCCAGGGCCCTGAGGAAGGGGAGGGAGGGACTGGGTCAGACCAGACATAAGAAGATGGGAGGCCATTCCTCTGAGCCGAAGCAAAGAGGGGTGACCAAGGCGGTGGGGCCAGAGGAGAGTCTCGTGAGACAGGAGACGACACGAACAGGGGGCAGACTCAGGACCAGACCTGGACGCTGCAGCAAACACCTGACCCGACGCAGCTACCCTACCAGACTCAACAACGGGAGGAGACACAGTGGTCAGTGTGTACAGGCTCGACCTCGGCTGACGGGTAAACGTAGCCAGATGTCGGCCTGTGCTAGCCTTGGTGCAGTGCGTCACCCGCTGGCACGCAGGAGTGAACAAGTGGACACCCGCATCCTGGAGGTCAGCACCACTCACCAGGTTCGTAGAGAACGAGGGGAGGTAGAGACCAGACAGGGTGCCAGAGGGAGCCGCCGGACACGGGAGGACTGTAGAGAAGCGAGACAGGACAAAACCCTCAGAGGGGTCAGCCAGAGACACCGCAACCGGCCGACTAAGCGGCGTGAGTGTGGTGCGGTCCCGAAAGAAGGAGCGAGAAGCCCCAGAGTCAAGGGTGAAGGTGAGGGAGGCTGAAGCCGACGTAGTACCTGAGAGCGCAGACTCACTAGTACCTGAGGGCGCAGACGCATAGGCACCTAGAGCAGCAGCCTCACCGGCACCTAGAGCAGCAGTACCAATGCCCGGGTCGGGCGGGAAACACCGGTAACAGTCACCCTCATCACTAATAGTCACAGCATACATGGCAGCAAGGATAGCATCAAAGTCAAGATCAAAGATAGCTACGCCTGACCTAGACAGCTCTCCCCAGCGGGGAATCTCACTGGCCTCTGGGAACTGCTGACGCCAAGCCTCCGTCAGGCGGCCAAAGCAGTGCTGGGCGGTGTGGGCACCCCCACACTGATACCCGCGCGGTCGCCGGTGCGAAGGACGTAGGTGCAGGGACCGAAGCTCCCACCACGCTGACGCTGCGTGTACCACTCACGGAGCTGCTGGGGGGACAGGCCCTCATGACCGCGCTGCTGCTGCTGGCGCGTGGCACCACCGGAGCCACTCCTCTGCGAAGACTCGCGACCAGCTCCACCGCCACCCCCGCCGCCTCCGCCGCCTCCACCGCTTCCGCTACTGCCGCCGCCTCCGCCACCGCCTCCCCCGCCACCACCTCCTCCACCGCCGCCTCCACCGCCGCCACCGCCGCCACCTCCGCCTACACTGCCGCCACCGACCCCTCCACCCCAACCTCCACCCCCACCGCCACCCCCACTCCCCCCACTGCCGCCACCTCCACCTCCACCGCCCCCGCTCGCTCCTCCAGTGCCCTTGCCCCCCTTGCTCTTGCCAGAGCGGCGTCTCCCACTAGGGGCAGACGCCGCACCGACCGACTCAAGACCAAGGAGGTCGGCCGCAGCAGCAGAGGCAACAGAGGGCAGAAGGGGGGAAGGGGAGCACCCCTCAAAGATGGGGGTGCGCGGGTCACCACGAGAGGCCCCTACAGCGACAATGCCCTTCTCGGCCGCTAGTAGGGACTTCTCGAGGAGGTCGACAGTGAGAGTGGTGGGACAGACTGAGAGGAAGTTGTCCCTGACTACGCGAAGGGAGTCAGGGAGATGAGTGGTAGAGGGTGATGTACATGGGGGGGGGGTTCTTGGCGCAGAAGTCAGTAGGGAGTGCAGCGCGGTAGCGAGTGTCACTAGTGCGGAGGTGCGAAATGAGGTCAGCGACTGTGGGAAAAGGTACGGTAGCATGAGACGGCTCAGTGCAGCACTGGCAGGGGAGGAGTAGCGTGCAACTACAACGTCGTACAAGGTCTGAGCACTCTTGTACTGACAAAAGTGTGCACGCTCAGAGGTAGGGAGGTGGCGACGTACAGCAGCATCGCGTGTGGCCCACTGGGAGCGAACAGTGGCGTCAGCATCAGCAGCAGGGGCAGGGGCAGTGCCAGAGGTGAGGTCAAAGAGAGAGAGACTGTTTGCCTTATCGCACTGTAAGAACAGCTGCAGGTCATCTAGCCAGACCTCAAAGTCAATGGCCCGACCCTCAGCGTCAAAGGCGAGGACACTAGGAGTAGCCATGAACCTAGACGATCAGTAGTGCAAGTAGTAGGGTGAGGGGCAGTGCAGTGACAAAAGGGGCTGTGCTCACTTGACTGTGCAGGTCGGGCGGCTCGGAAGAAGGGCGGTTCGAACGCTCGGCGGCTCGGCTGCTGGGCTGCTCGGCGGCTCGGCTGCTCTGCGGCTCGGCTGCTGGGCCGGTCGGCGGCTTGGGGCCGGGGCGAATGCCGCACGGGCGGCGACGGGCCGGGGCACGGGACGGCGGCGCGGGGCCGGGACAGTCGGCGTACGGGCGGCGTGGGGCCGGGACGGCGGCGCAGGTCCGGGACGGGCGGCGCACAAGCGGCTTGGGGGCCAGGCCGGCGGTGCGCGGCCGGGACGGGCGGCGCACGGGCGGCGTGGGGCCGGGACATGCGGCGCACGGGCGTCGAGGGGCTGGAGCAGCGACACGCGGCCGGGAAGTGCGGCGCACAGGCGGCGTGGGGCCGGGACGGGCGGCGCACGGGCGGCGTGGGGCCGGGACGGCGGCGCGGGGCCGGGACGGGCGGCGCACGGGCGTCTAAGGGGCCGGGACGGGCGGCGCGCGGGCGCTTAAGGGCCAGGACGGGCGGCGCGCGGGCGCCTAAGGGCCGGGACGGGCGGCGCGCGGGCGTCTAAGGGCCGGGACGGGCGGCGCGCGGGCGTCTAGGGGCCGGGACGGGCGGCGCGCGGGCGTCTAAGGGCCGGGACGGGCGGCGCGCGAGCGTCTAGGGGCCGGGACGGGCGGCACGCGGGCGTCTAAGGGCCGGGACAGGCGGCGCGCAGGCGTCTAGGGGCCGGGACGGGCGGCGCGCGGGCGTCTAAGGGCCGGGACGGGCGGCTAAAGGGGCCACTAGGGGCCGAGAGAGAGGGGAGCGCGACTCGGGCAGGGGCAGAATGCGCTCCGGGCAGGAAAAAAAAAACGGTGGGCCCTAGGAACAGTTCCCACGAGGGAACCTGCTCGATACCATGTAAGAATTGAAACGAGAATGAATGAACTATGAATGAAGTGAGTACAAATAGGAAACCCTAATTGGGTTGTACCCCCTATGGGATACCCCACTATAGCCTACACAACAGCATAAGCTACAAAGTTCTGACACTCAAGTTGTGAGGCTCAGATCTACGCAGGAGCCATGGCTGCACAGGAGCTTCGCTGGCTCACCTACCTGCTGACTAACCTCGGAGAGCCGCCTCGTTCTCCTCCAGTTCTGTACGTAGAAAATAAGGCCATGCTGGCCTTGTGTTGAGAGCAGAGACTGGAGCACAAAACAAAGCACATTGCTCTCCGCTACTTCCTTGCTCGTGAGCTACAGCAGCGTGGTCAGCTGCGACTTGCGTACGTGGCCTCTGAGGCCAACACTGCTGATATCTTCACCAAGGCACTTGCGCCTTGTGATCATCAGCGCTTCTGTACTCAGCTGGGTCTTGTGCCTGTCTTGCCTCACTTGCTCACCTCTTGACCTTGCTTGTACTGTTACATATATATATATATATGTATGTGCACCTGCTCTTGCTTGTCTAGCCTTTTATATATATGTACTCCTGCATGTGAACTGGCCTTGTGGCCTTGAACTTGTGCTCAGAATGTGTGGTGACTTTGTGATCCACCCTGAGCTTGCTTTGCTTTGCTTTGCTTGACTGGTCTTGTGACCCCTTGTTCTCCCCCACTTTGCCTATGGGGGTGTGTCAGAACATTATAGCTTTTACATTGTGTAGGCTGTAGTGGGGTAGCCCATAAGGGGTACAACCCAATTAGGGTTAGTACTTGTACCCAACTATTTCATAGTCCATTCATTCTCGTTCTCAATTTCACATCAACGAGAAAAGGACCACAGTAGCGAGGCTGGAGTTTGGATGGGAGGTGAGACAGGTTCAAGTTGCGTGTGTCAAGAAGCACCTGATCTCCGATTGCTACTGAGTGATCACGTCGCTGACGATCGGCATACTGCTCCTGGGAGGTCTGCATCATGGTGATTCGTCGCTGAGTCTTCTCCCATAGCTGCTGCATGGTGGTGACGAAGTCATGTGCGGCTTGGACGTGTGCCGGTGTGGTTGGCTGCTGTGGTGTGAGTGGTTCCCGTCCGTAACACAGGAAGAAAGGAGTTTTCCCTGTGGCCGCATGTGATGCGTTGCTGTAAGCGAACTCTAGGGTCGGTAACTGTGTCTCCCAGTGGCTGACGTCGTCCTTGCAAGCTGTGCGCAGTAACTGTTCAACCACTTGATTGAGTCGCTCTGTCTGTCCGTCAGTCTGGGGGTGGTATGCTGAATACATTGCAAGTTTTGTCACCAACAGTCCCATGAGCTCCTTCCGGAACTTACTCGTGAATTTTGGGTCTCTGTCCGAGATGAGTGTAGCGGGGATGCAGTGGATGGTGATGATGCGGTCGAAGAAGAGGCGAGCAATTGCTTCAGCTGCAGCTGTGGCGTTGGTCGGTATGATGTGACCCATTTTGGAGAACTTATCGATTACTACGAGGATGGAATCGTGTCCCCGTGAGGTCGAAGGAAGTCCTGTGATGAAGTCGAGGCTAACGACCTGCCATGGCTGCTCCGGTACGGGTAGAGGCTGAAGTAACCCTGCTTTTTTCTGCTTGCTACTCTTCATCCGCTGGCACGTGTCGCAAGAGGTGACGAACTGCTGCACGTCTGCTGCCATCCCGGGCCAGTAGTAATACTTTGCTATCCCTGCTAACGTCTTGTTGCTCCCGAAATGTCCCGCGTAAGGTACGTCGTAAAACTCCTCCAATAGGATCTGCCGTAGCTGGGCGTAATTCGGTACCCAAATCTTTCCTGAACCCTTCCTTACAGCTAAGTCTTTCTCCTACTGTAACAACTTCTTGGTCGGTGCTGTAGCGATTTTTGCGTCCACGGGGTACCCATGTTGGAATAGACCCTTGAGTAGAGGGTTCATCCCGTCGAGCTGGATGCCTGCTACATGTCCGGGGCAGCTCAATGCGTTTGCTTTGTTGTGTAGCCCGGGCATGTAGACGATGTCGTAGTGGAAGTGAGTTTCCAGGAAGTCCACCCACCGCACTTGTCGTCGTGAGAGCGTCGGCTGCGACTTCTGGTATTTGAGACTGCAGTGGTCAGTATAGACTGTAGTCTTGGCTCCCTCTAGGTAACACCTCCACGCCTTGAAGGCTATGACTATCGCTAAGGCTTCCTTGTCGTGAATGGGGTAGTTTAGTTCTGCTCCGTGTAGCTTCTTACTGAGGTAGGCGATGGGCTGCAAACCGCGTCCGTGATCCTGCATCAGTACTGCTCCGACCGCTTGGTCACTAGCGTCTGCTTCCACCACGTAGTCCTTGTCTGGATCCGGCAAGATGAGTACTGGCGCTGTATTCAGTGCTGTCTGTAGCTGCTCCATGGCTTGCTGATGAGGGGTATCCCATTTGTAGGGCGTATCCTTTTTCAGTAGGTCGGTCAATGGCGCTGCTATCTTAGCGTACTGCGGAACGAACCTGTTGTAGTAGTTGGTGAAGCCTAGGAACTGCTGCAACTCCTTCACGTTCTCCGGTACTTTCCACTTTTTGACGGCTTCGATTTTCCGCGGGTCCACGTGTACGCCCTTGGCACTCACCATGTGCCCGAGAAACTGCACCTTCTTCAGGGCGAAGTCGCTCTTCGACAGCTTCACGTAGAACTTGTTTTTCCGCAGGATCTCGAACACCTTCCGTAGATGACCCACGTGCTCCTTCATGTTCTTGGAGTAGATGAGAATGTCGTCCAGGTACACCACCACGCATTCGTCCAGCAGAGGTCGTAGGATGTGATTCATCTCCGCCTGAAACGTTGCGGGTGCGTTGCAGAGTCCGAAAGGCATCACCAAGTATTCGTAGGAGCCGTATCTGGTACGGAACGCCGTCTTGTGGAGCGAGTTGTCCGCCATCTTGATCTGCCAGTAACCCGACCGTAGGTCCAACTTCGAGAAGACTGTTGCTCCACGCAGTTGATCGGGTAGGTCGTCTATGCACGGTATGGGATATTTGTTTTTGACTGTCTGTTTGTTCAGTGCGCGGTAGTCGATGCACATCCGTAGACTGCCGTCTGGTTTTGGAGTGAAGAGAACTGGTGCACCGTAGGGAGAGGTGGATGGGCGGATCAGTTGTCAGTCCAGTAGATACTCTATCTGTTTTTTCATGTCTGTCAGTTTAGTCGGACTCAGTCGGTATGGTGCACGTGAGACGGGTTTTGCACCTGGTTCCTCCACGATCTCGTGCTCGTGGGTGCGTGCTGGAGGTACGCCTGCAGGTAGGTCGTCGGGCATTATATCCTCGTATTGCTCCAAGACCTCCTTTACTACTGCAGGTAGCTCGGAACTCGGCTTCTCCTCCTCTGCTGCTGCCATAACCAGTGCTAGGTAACCCGTGTTACTCTCGTTCACCGTCTGTTCGAACCGTGCCAGTGTTGTTTCAGGTACGTCCCCTGTATCCGTCCAGCTTCGCACTGCTATCCGCTTCCCGTTGTTGTAGATGCACACCTTGCTGTTGACCCAATCGATCTCGGGGTTGAACCGCTTCAGGAAATCTCGCCCCAAGATAAAATCTAATCCTTTGATGTTGGTGACTGGTAGCTTCGGCTTCCACCTCAACGCACCTATATGCAGCTGCAGTGATGCTTCGCCGTGGATAGGAAGCTTCGTATCGTCCACCATGGTTGCTGAAAACTGGGTCTCTTGCGCCTTCTCTCCAATTTTCTCCAATGCTCCGCGGTCACACACCGAGTAAGATGCATCGCTGTCCACCAGTGCCTGGAGGCGTCGCCCATTGCATAACACCTCGAGGAGTAGTGGTTTTTGCTGTGCTGAGTAGCCAAAGAGGGTCTCGTTAATAGGATCGTAGGGTACATCAAACTTAATACCTTCCCTTTTTCCTATACCTGATTCAGCGCTTTCCAACTTCCCCTGGGGGGTAGGAGGATTTTTCCGAGGCTTGTATAATTTCTCCTTAGCCTGGATGTCTCCTCTAAGCCTTGGCAGCTGTGTAGGCTGATGGAAAGCGAGCAAATCTGGAGAGCGTACAAGAGATTAAGTCCGCCGACTTCGACGGAACATTGCGTGCAGCTCACGTAATCTTAAACTATGAGCAGGTACGCGTTGGAAAGGTCTTAATCTCTAATTTCCAGAATGGTAACGCACACGTTCAACCAATATCTAGGCCGATCGCTATCGCAATCTAAGTGCAACGGTGCATTCCGGTGGAATTAATAGGCAGCCATGGATTAGATCAAGAGACTAGCTTTAGCAAGAGTTCAGATCTGAAAAGTGACGAGTTGTTCAAACCCTACCAACCCAACCTTCGCCCTACAACAATCCCCAACAACCCAAAGTGCTAAACTAGCAACACCAAAGGTGTTGTAGTGAATAGCAAAGGTTTGTTGGTGCTTGTTGGGTGCGAGATCAATTCCAGCCCGCAACAAGTCTAACCACCATATTTTGCCCAAACCCTCAGCCCACAACCAGCTAGAGAAAAATACCACAACCACCTACACAATCAACACTCCCCCTTGCTCGTGCTGGAGGTGGATGAACACCACTGGGCAAAATCCTTCACTTCACTCCCCCTTGCCCAGGGAGGGGCGCCATCTACAGCATGAGGTCGTCAAGGCAGAGAAGCACCAGTCCTCCCACATCCTGCTCAGGCACCATTCTAACATGGGGCTGCATCCCCATCAAGGACATGCACACACCATGCCGCTCAAAAGGGAGGGGTTTGGTGAGTATATCCGCTGCCTGACGGTCGGTGGGGCACCACCGGAGGATCACCTCGCCGCACGCCACCATCTCCCTGATGAAATGCCACCGAACCTGCATGTGCTTGGTGCGGCCATGCAAGCATGCATTCTGTGCAAGGGAAATGGCAGACTGGTTGTCCACAAACACAGGCACACCACCAGCAAACTCATGCCCAAACTCCCCAAACAAACGCTTCAGCCACACACCCTCCTGAATGCACTGACACAGACTGATGTAGTCACTCTTAGTGGTGGACAATGCAACCACCGGCTGCCTCTTGCTCTGCCAAGAGATGGCTGCACCATTAAGGCAATAGACATAGCCGGTGTGACTCTTGCGATTAGCTGAATCTCCAGCATAATCAGCATCACTAAAGCCCACCAACTCAACCTGAGGCTTGCTGTGTGCAGGGTAGAAGATACCTGACTTGAGACAACCTTTCAGGTACCTTAGCACTCTCTTAGCAGCCTGCAGGTGAAATGCCTTGGGACAAGACACCACCTTGGACAGCTGTGACACTGCATAAGCAATCTGGGGCTGTGTGGTCGTGCTTGCATACATGAGAGACCCCACAATGCTTTGATAGAGCTGGACCAGCTCATCTCGCAGCAAGGGCTCCTCAGCATGTGCATGCACGTCGAACCCTGTGGGGAGAGGGGTACGCACGGGGTTAGCCTCAGAGAGGCCAAAGGACTCAAGCATGTTGAGTATGTACCTCTCCTGATGAATCAAGATGCCACTCTCATCACGCTCAATCTGCACCCCCAAATAGTGTTTAGCCTCCCCCAAGTCCTTCATGCGGAAACGAGAGGACAAGAGACCCTTCACCTCTTCCAGCAAGACCATGCTCGAAGACATGAGCAGAATGTCATCCACATAGAGGTAGAGGGACAGCCTGCCCTCACGCCTCACCAAGTGGTACAAGGCGGGGTCACACTCCGACCTCTCAAACCCAAAATCCATCAGCGCCTCATCAAACTTGAGGTACCACTGCCTTGGAGCTTGCTTTAGCCCATAGATTGATTTCCTGAGTCGGCAAACTCTGCCGGACCCATCATCAAAACCAGGTGGCTGCCTCATGTACAACTCCTCTTTCAAGACCCCATGAAGATAGGCAGTGGTCACATCCATGTGATGGATGTGAAACTCCGAAGTTGCTGCCATCCCAAGGGAACCTCTCAGGGTGGTAGGTTTACCCATCGGGGTATATACCTGGTCATAGTGAACGCCTCGTGTTTGAGTGTTCCCCATGGCCACCAACCTGGACTTAGGCCTCTCAATACTCCCATTAGCCATGTGCTTATACTTCCACACCCACTGACACCTCAAGACCTCCATTCCAGGTGGCACACAAGCTGGATCAACCAGCTCAAAAGACTCGTTCACCCTATGAGACTCAAGCTCCTCACGCATGGACTCGACCCACTCAGGACGGGACAAGGCCTCCTTGACCGACTTAGGCTCATGCACTTGACCCATGAGACAGAAATCAAGCCCAAGCTCACCCCCTTCAGCATCCACAAACATGCACTCCTCCAAGTCATGCACCTCATGATCATGCATGCAAGCATACTGTGCACTTGGTGTGAACCTTTCAGGTGGCCGAGAGATGCGTGTGGTGCGGCGCAGAGGTGAAGCCCCCCCCTGCTCCAAACTTTGCAGCTTCTCCTTCCAAGTCACTCTCTTCATGGGGGACCGTGGTGACTTGGACAGCTGCTGCTGCAGTAGCTGCTGCCACCTACCCACAGGAACAGGCGGTGTATGCTCGTGTGGTGGCTGCTGCGCCTTCTCTTGTTGTTGCTGCTGCTCCTGTGGCTGCTCCAGGTCATGGGCTGGTGCGTTAGGGTCAGGGGTAGAACCAGCAGTTGGTGACTCCTCATGGTGAGGTGCAGCTGCCTTTTGTTCCTCTTGCTGCTCCTCTACCTCCTCTCCAGGGTCCTCCCATGCCCCCTCAAAGATGGAAGAGGTGTAGGGATCCTGAAGGGAGCTCCCAACTATACTAGCACCATGCTCCTTCCACCCCTTATAGCTCAGCCCCTCGTGGAAAACTACATCCCTGCTTTCCACCACCCGCTGATCCGCCACACTCCACAACATCCAAGCTTTGCTCCTCTCCGACACCCCAAGAAAAATGCCCCATTGTGCCTTAGGATCCAGCTTCCTCCGTTGCTGGTCGGGCACTTTGTACTGCGCCATGCACTCCCACACTCGTGCCATGGACACACTAGGCACCTTCCTGGTCCACATGAAGTAAGGGCTCTTCCCCCCTAGCCCCTTGCTGCCCATTCTGTTCTTAACCCAATTGGCATATTGCACTGGTGCCCACCACCAAGTATGGTCCAGCTGTGCATGAGCAAGCATGGCTCGGGCAAGGTCAATGAGGGTCCGGTTTAGCCTCTCCGCTGCCCCATTTTGCTGCGGCGTGTAGGCGACTGAAAGCTGGTGGGTGATGCCCTTGTCTTCAAGGAAAGACTCCAGATCCTTCCCCATGTACTCCCCACCCCGATCGGAGCTAAGTATTTTCACCTTGGCCCCGGCTTCCCTCTCCGCATAGCGTATCCAATGCTTGAACACCTTGGCCACCTCATCCTTGGTTTTCACCAAGGTAACCCAACTTAGGCGGCTGAAGTCATCCAAGAAGGTGATGAAGTATTTGCTGCCTTTCTCCCTATCCGGTGTTTGCATGGGGCCACACACATCTGTGTGCACCAACTCAAGAGGTGCGGAGGCTCTAGTGGTGGAGGTAGGGAAAGAGGTCCTTGGCAGCTTCCCAGTAGTGCAATCAGGGCACTTGCTTGGCTGCCCACCACCCTCCTTGATCTCCACACCCTTCAGCTCCCCCTTCTTCACACACTCCACAAGTTGCTGCCTTCCCGCATGCCCCATGCGTAGGTGCAGCAAATCTGCCGTCACCTGCTCCACGTCCCTCCAACGGGTGCTACAAGCAGCTTCCTTGGCTTCAACACCATGTGCCCTCTCCCCCTGAGGCACACAAACTGGAACAAGGTATAGACCCTTCTCTAACTTGGCCTCCATCACCACAACTTCACCCTTGCGAACCGTGCCACCTTCCATGGTGAAGGTGCATATGTATTCTTGCCTCGCAAGCTGAGAGCATGAGAGAAGGTTGGCTGCCAATTCAGGAACATGAAGCACACCCTTCACATTCAGCACCTCCCCCTCCTTCCCCATGACGGTGATGGTGCCGATGCCGATTGCTTGCAGCGTATCTCCGCTCCCCACAATCACATTTATGGAGTAAGGTGGGAGGGAGTGATAAGTGGTGAAGAGGTCGCGCGAGGTACCATTCCACAGGTTGCTCCAGAGTCTAGAATGAGCTGATTGGGGTCAGCCAACGTACGACCAGCAAGCGCCGTCTCCTTCTCTAAGGATCAGAAGGAGAAGCCATCATCCGATAAGTCCTCCTTTCCCTTCTTATCCTCGTTTGCCGCCGCTGCTGCCGCTTTCTCTTTGCTGCCCTTCTTGTTCCATGCTCCATTCTTCATCCTCCTCTCCACCCACTCAGGCCTAGTGACAGGTGGAGCCTCTCCTGGGTACCCTTGAGGCTTCCACCCATTTGGTCGGCTCCAGAACTCCTTCCAAGAGTGCTTCCGGTTGCATCCAGGGACGAGGCCCTTGTCGAGCTCCTTCTTCTTCCCCCCACCTCCGTGCTGCTGCTGGTATTTCTTGGAGGCAGCCCTATCACCTGCCCCCATTCCTCCTTCAATTCCTCTACCAGCATCACGCTTGCGAGCCTCATCAGAAACTAACACCTCCCATATCCAGGCCTTGGTCCATTACTTCTGCTCTAGGTGAAGGTACTGCAGTAGGGCCTCGTTCGCCTCTTGGTCCAGCCCCTGGAGTGCGGTGTAGATGATCTCCTTCGCATCTACAGTGTAGTTCAACTCCTCTAAGGCTCTCACATACTCATCCACCCTCTGGAGATACTGCAACATGGTCTCCCCATCACCATAGTTGCGCTCCATGGTGTATAACCGCTTCCTCCATGCCAGTATACTTAGTAGCCCCTTTTGCAAATGGCGATCATGAACTCTCTTCCATGCTTGGGCAGCTGCTCCTTGCTTCCCCTTCAGGTCAATCAGCATCTTTAGGAGCTCTAGTTGGCCTTCCAAGGCCCAACACAGGTACTGGAACGCTTGCTTGTCCTTGCAGTCCCATGCTTCCTGTGCCTTAAGAAGCTCCTCCGCACTAAGTCGTTGCCTTCCGGTTCGCGGTGCTGCTGATCCACCTCCACTTCCCTCAGTTATGGATGAGCTAGAGGCTCCACCAGCCCCTTCTCCCACTTGGCTAGAGACTCCAGTAGATGCCTTTCCTTCATCAGCTTCAGGTCTTCGCTCCGATCCCTCCAAAACGCCTTCTAGGTCTTTAATACCTAGCCAGAGCGTAAACTGGAACCGATATAGCGAAAAATCCGAGCCGGTGAACCTAGGAGGGCCATCTAATTTCTGGGCCATAACCAACCCAATATCTGGAGGTTCTTAAGCCAATTCGAAATGAGATAATAGGAGGGAATGTCGCAGGCCTAACCAGCTCTGATACCACTGATGGAAAGCGAGCAAATCTGGAGAGCGTACAAGAGATTAGGTCTGCCGACTTCGACGGAACATTGCGTGCAGCTCACGTAACCTTAAACTATGAGCAGGTACGCGTTGGAAAGGTCTTAATGTCTAATTTCCAGAATGGTAACGCACGCTTTCAACCAAGATCTAGGCCAATCGCTATCGCGATCTAAGTGCGACGGTGCATTCTGGCGGAATTAATAGGCAGCCATGGATTAGATCAAGAGACTAGCTTTAGCAAGAGTTCAGATCTGAAAAGTGACGAGTTGTTCAAACCCTACCAGCCCAACCTTCGCCCTACAACAATCCCCAACCACCCAAAGTGCTATACTAGCAACACCAAAGGTGTCGTAGTGAATAGCATAGGTTTGTTGGTGCTTGTTGGGTGCGAGATCAATTCCAGCCCGCAAGAAGTCTAACCACCATATTTTGCCCAAACCCTTAGCCCACAACCAGCTAGAGCAAAATACCACAACCACCTACATAATCAACATAGGCTTCACCTGTGGGCAACGGGGAGCCTTAACACTGTGCTGCGGGGAGAGAATATTAACGCCACGGAACGCACGACCCTTTTCTACGCTCCGTATTACTTTGCCCAACTTCTTAGGTACCTGAATAATTTTTAAAGGCTTTTTCTTGTCCTCTAAACCTCCCCTGAAGTTTTTGAAGGCTTGAAAACCACGAGAAGCAATATTCTTCGTTAGAGCATCTTTATAGGATACTTTTAACGAGTTCTTACTTTCGCGGGTGTTCGGCTGGAGTTTCCCGGTCGGTGCAGAGTCTTTTTTCGCGGAGCCTCCATTCGCCTCGGCGATTTCCCCTGATGCCGGCCGATCGTGACGTTTTAGATTCGCGCCATCATTTTCTCCTTTTTTCACCCGCTCCGAAGTCGCCACGTCGTCGCCTTTTCCTGCTTTTCGGATCTTTACGCGATCGCCAGGTCGATCCGCGGTTACTGGTGATTCCCGTTTTTTGAATTCGGGGGTGCTCCACTGTTTTCGTCCCGGAGTGCCGCACGTGCTTTCTTCATTTTGTAGCACGACAAAAACTGAAGTCCTACTGCGCCGCAAAATTCGCATTTTGTCGGCTGCTGCTTTGCGTCGTATTTGTCGATATCCATCGGTTCGGCGAACGTGGGGGGTGCCGATCGCTCCGTGCCGAATGTATAGTTTGGCGTGAAGCGTCGTGTTTCGGGTTGACCTCAAGTCAGCGCGTCGTATCGCTCAGCAGCATGCACGATGTCTCTGTAGCTGTTGTAATTCGCCGCAATCACCTGCCGCCGAATCTTCATTTTTAACCCTTCGGTATACGCTTGGATTTTTTCGCCTTCGGTCGGGTCGGTGATGCGGTTGAAAAGTAACTCCATCTGCTGCGTGTACTGTGTTACACTACCGTATTGCTTGTATCGGTGTATCTGCTATCGCGCCATGTAGGTAGTATTAAATGGTTCAAAACGCTCGATTAAATCTGCCCGAAACTGCTGCCACGTTTTCTCACCGCGAGCTACGTCGGTGTAGTAAATCCATTCGAGAGCCGGTCCACGTAACAGTGTCGCTGCGAGCCGAATCCTTGCTGCGTCGTGTTGCGGGGTCGAACAGCCGATGGCCTCGAAGTAAATCTCGAGGGTGGTCACGAATCGCCGGACGTCGGATCCTTTCGCGCTTGGATTGAACGCCTCTGGAAGCCTCGGTCGTGCTGCTTCGAGGTTCGGCAACAGTGGTGCCATCGGTCCGTGAAATGTCGGTGTCGCCACTGCTGTTGGAGTTGTCGGTGCTGCGGTCGCTGCGGTCGCTGCTGCTGCGGTGGCGAACCCTGGTTGGCTTGTCAGAAAAGCCTCGAGTCAACGAATCGTCGCATGCGTCTGCTCCATGTCGGTGCGAAGGCTCGCGATGTCGCTCGTAGTCGCGTAGTTGTCGCCTTGGCCCTCCATGCCTGACATCAACGCATCTGAAAAACCGAATCAAGGGGGAGCGAAAAACACGGAACCGGTTTTATGTACTCGAAATGGATGTTTGACTGCGTCGCCCCCGCGGTTTTTGAAGACTGGTTTTTAGCGGTTGAAAGAACTTCGCGTGTCAACGAGCTCTGATTACCAAGTGTGAGGATCTAGGATCGAGCTCAGAAAAGAGAATGAGAATTGAGTCGAATTGAATGAATCACCTGGGTACAACACGAGGCTATATATAGGCTCGACACAAGGCCCCGTAACCAGGTGTTACGCGAAGGTTCCGCGGGTCGCGTAGCGTCCCGAACAGATCCTTACCGAATTCGGTAGGAGGCAATTCGGTGGCAACCAAAAAGCCAGAATTCGGTGCACGCAACCTAGCTCGGTGCTATAACCATAATAAAATATAGGAAAGCACCTAGCCTAGGAAATCAAGCAATTCATGCATGCATATAATAATCCTATGCTAGAAAGAGCATAATAAAGTAAAGGCAAGCAAGCATAGCTGGCATAAGCCGTCATACTCTCACAACGCAGGTGGCGTAGTCAAAGTGGGTGGTGGCGGAAAGGTTAGTGATAGTAGTAATAAGAGCCGAGACAGACGATGGAAAGGCACGAGGGTCAGTAACAAGAGAGGCGAGAACACGTGTGACAACAGGGCGAGCAGCATGGTAGTAGTTAGTGATAGGGTGAGAGGAAATAGTGAGTGACGCTCAGGAGGTGGCAGGAGAATAGATACAGGCGGAGCACGACAATGACTAGAACAAACTAGGACAGCGCGGAGGTCATCAGAAGGAGACGAGGGACGAGCACGCGGAGGACGTGGTCCAATCATGCGGGACAACAAGTGGATGCTAATATGACTGAGGAGGAGAGAAAATAGTCGGAGCCGAGTCCGGAGGAGGAAACGTTGGACCGTATACGGTAGGAGACTGTGAGCGGACACGAGGAGAGGAGGGAAGTCCAAAGGTGGTTGCTGCAAGAGGGGCGGTTGCTGCTGCTATTACTGCTGCGGCAGCTGCTGTTGCTACTTTGGATGTGGGTGTTGCTGCTGCCACTGCTGCTGCTGCTCCCGCTGCTCTTTGTTATAGTCAAGTGTCCACTTAGAGGTCGCGGATGCCCATGAAACCGCCTTAGCAGAATCTGACGTCTTCAAACCGCCACTGTTCAAAACGCCGTCGCGATCAGCTCCAAAATCATACGAGTCTGAAACGTGGACAGCGGTTAGCCTTAGGTGTCTGATTTCCAACGGTACATTATTTGCTATTATCAGAGGTGTGTGCACTATGCAGTGAACGAAAATGTAAGCTCGGCTGAAAAACGTGTAGTTTCATTGATGCAAGGGAGAGGTGAGTACAACATTGCCTAGGGGACTCATAAGGGGTTGGGTCATCCTGGGAACTCAGAGAAGGTTGAGTCATAGGGGAGAAAGGCTAGATAAGGATGGGAAAAGGCTAGATAAGGATGGGAAACGTCCTATCTAGGTCAGCAAAGCCAACCACACTTGGATGTTCAGAGCTGTACTCAAGGCTACCAATAGTGAGTCAAGCCAACATGAGTCAGCTTGTCTTCCCACTTGCACCCTCTTGCAAGCTACTTCCAGGAAGACCACACTTCTCAAAAGGAGGGTGGTAGAGTCCCACTTGACCACCTGTACTTCTTGTCTCATTCTCTGTCCTTGCACCATTTGCATGACAACAATGAAAGGGTGGCAAGGGAAATGCTGCCAACAGTGCACCATGACTACGGAACAGTGAATTTCGACATCTGTCACGCAATGCTCAGATGTTGGATCGTTCTGAAACTTGGTGACCACCTGCACAGCAAAGCAAAAGACCGCTCGACCGAATTTCAGTCCAATCAGAGCTCGGTAGACGAGTCAGCAGCCGAAATGGTGAACTCGGGTGTTACCAAAAGGAGTAACACACACTTCCGGGATGCCATAAGTCTTGAAACATAAAATGTTGTCATGCCTTGGTAACTGCTTCAAAAACTCTGAAACTTTGAGGGTTTGGAAAACACATGTTGAACAAACTTTCCACAAAATTCCAGAAGCTTAACAGGCTTGTAGGCCGAATGGGAGTGCGATGACCGTGCCAATGTAATGTGTTGGCACAACACTCTTGCTGGTCCAGCTGTTGCAGCTCGTGCCGCTCCTGCGCCAAGCTCTCCTACTCCTCGCGTGCACGCCGACAAGCAGCCTGGTAACATGTGTCGTAACGGTAGTGAGGCAAAGAGGAGTGCCTCTAGCTCCAACCCCTTCAGAGCTAGCACTTCCAATGCCAGCACCCGCAGAACCACAACCTCCAAGGTCAGGAACCCCGGCAGCAACACCTCCAGCTCTAGCACCTCCAGCTCCAGCACCTCTAGTGTCAACACCTCCAGCTCCAGCAACCCTAGAACGAGCACCTCCAATGCCGGCACCTCCAGCTCCGACACCCCTTGAGTCCATTGCAACCTATCGCAGTAGTGCTGGAGGTGGCTGAGGTGATTGTGGGAGGACTGTGGGGAGGGAGACGACACCTAATGTGCTACCTAGGGGAAAGGGTTAGGGTGAGACAAACCTGACGGGGCAGGACCTGCGGTGGGCTGGGGTACCGGAGGAGCGGAAGGAGGAGGAGGAGTGACGGCGAGGAAAAGAGGAGGGGGAGGATCCGGGAGACCTCGGCAAGGGTAGTGGGTTTAGTACGATACGGACTCGTCAAACCGGATGTCACAGGAGTCGAGAAACCGATGGAGGGGCAGGTGGTAAAACTCAAAGTCAGGAGAGTCCACCGGGAAACCAAGGAAGACACAAGGGATAGCGCGAGCCGCGAGCTTGCTTGCAGAGGTGTCGCGGGGAAGCAAGCGCAAGGCAGCCCTAGACTCGAAACTCCGACGTAACACTAGAGGACCCGGTCCAAAGACTGGGCGGTTGAATATTCTGATTGTGAGATGCGAGGCCAGAGGTTCAGCTGGCGGGCGGCGTAGAGGACCGCACAAGGCCGCAGATGGGCCGCACGGGCATGGATCATGGACATGCGAGCTATCTCTATGACCAAGCCTATGCAGCACTCAGCAACACCATTCTGCTGTGGGGACTTTGGAAGTGTCCAAAACTGTGTGATGCCCTGTTTGCCGCAGAATCCGAGAAGCACGTCGAAGTGAAACTCACCCCCATGGTCGGAGTGGAGACAAAGGACACGACTACCACGAGTGCCCTCAGTGGCCAAGAGCCACCAGATCAGCATATAAGTCACATCGGACTTCTTTGCTAGAGGAAACACCATGGTGTACATGGAGTAGTCGTCAACGTCCACCAAAAAGTAGCGCTCCTGCTCGGGCCAAAGTCGAAGGGCTGGGCCCCAGACGTCCAAGTGGAGGGTTTGGAAGGGAGCTGTGGCTGGATGAAGAGACGAGGAGTTGGAGTGACGCGCAGCCGACCCTCGACGCAAGGAATGCACGACGTAGCAGGAGAGGGAGGGAGCGACGCAAAGACGTGTTGGAGACTCGAGACAAGACGATGACTAGCCATGCTGCGGAGGCGGGGGAGGGACGGGTGACCAAATCTGTGGTGCCACAAGACCGCCGGCTGGATGAGGGACTGACAAGAGCAAGACACAGCAAATAGATCGGACACATCAACCTGACAGAACACAAAAACGTGATCGCATATTGCAACCTGTGGGGACACAACTACCCTGGAGCGCCCAGTGTGCAGAACGTAGAGACTAGAGTGGGGCTCCCTGGTGAACGTGGCACGGAGTGCACCGGTGGTAGTGTCCGTACAAATCGCAGTCCTCCCATGCACGTGGGAAGGACACGGGAGGGGATTATAGGGCATGAGAGGGTGGTAGAACTGTGTGCAACTACTGGTCCTGAAGTAGGATCAGCCAAAGCTACTGGAACAGGAGGAAGGAGTGGTGTGAGAGTCGAGTGGTCCCGGAAGAAGCACTATGACGCGCCAGAGTCCAGTGTGAAAGAGAGTGACCCGTCAGCCGTAGGAGCACATGGGCTGGTAGCTACTCAAGCACTTAGTGCAGCTAACACAAGAACCTAGACCAGAAAGAAAAATATATACACTAGCAACATGCAAGGATCCTAGTCTAGGAACACGCAAACAAACAGATCCATCAGCACTAGAGTGAACTTCAGCATACATGGCATACTGACGAGCCTCATCCACGGACTGATCCAAGACACGAACCTTACGGGCTTGCAATTGTGCTCAACTTGGGGTACATCCCGCATGACCGTGGCGTGCACGTTAGAGGTCGTCGAGGCGGCAGAAGCAACGCGCTGCAGAGTGGTCACCGTGCCTGCAGACCTATGGACTACCCGGTCGTGTTAGGATCCAGTAGTCGCAGGGGCCGGAGTTGTGCCTGGGGGGGCGGCGGCCCCAGCTGGCAGAGCTACTGCTGTGGCCAATGCTCCCCGTTCCTCCAGTCCCCCACTGTTGCGGGGGGGGGGGGGGGGGGGGGGGGGGGGCATTGCTACTGCGGACCCAATTACTGCGGGGGTACCCAGTGCGGAACCTGTTGTGCCACCTACCACTGCTGTTGTCCTTGCGATGGCTGCTGCGGCTGTGACTGCTGCTACTGGGCTCCCTCACCACCACCGCTAGAGGCAACACCTCCAGTTGGTGGATCCGCCGATACAATACCTCCTCTAGGGCCTCCTCCTCCAGGCGCACTAGTACCGCCACCACCGCCACCACTACTGCTCCCAGCTTCACCTCTTCCACTATATCGCCGCCACCACCCGTCCCCCCTTTCTTGCCACCCTTGCCCCATTTCTGCCAACCAATAGCACAAATAGCTGCATTCTCCTCGGAGACAGACACCGCAGCAGTGGCACAAATACCAGTGAACGTGGGAAGCTGAAGGGCAGCACGTGTCATAATGTGATGTTTGTGTAGCCTGCAGTGGGGTACCCTATAGCGAGTTCAGCCCAAATTAGGGTTTGCTATATGTACTCAACTGTATGCTAGTGAAAAAAAATATCTTTCCTGTTTCTGATTCTTGCCTAGCCTTTCAACATGGTACCAGAGCAGGTCAACCCTCCTGGGTCGATCCTGTGGGTGGGCCCCATCCGATGCTTCCGCTCCTCTACTGCCTGTAGCGCGCCCCGGGCGCGTGCTGTTTCCTGTCTGCCGCGCGCTCCGGGCGCGCAGCGATGTTTTCTGCCCCGTCGAACCGCGCATCGCCCCCTATCAACCGTCGCGTCGCCCCCCGTTGCCCGACGCAGCCCGCACGACCTGCGCCAGGCCCGCTCGCGGCCCGTACGGGCTGTGCCAGGCCCGCGCGCGACCCATACGGGCTGCGCCAGGCCCGCGCGCGGTCCGTACAGCCCGCGTGCGGTTCGTCCCGAGCTTCTGACCACGCCCCGCCCCCGCTGCTGCCCGTGCTCCTGTGTTAGGGTTTAGGGGTGGGGAGTATGGGGGTGCCGGGTGTGTGAGCCATCCCCTGCTCCTCCTCCTCCTCCTCCTCCTCCGTCTCCCACTGCTGCAGCTGCCGCTGAGGGGGGTGGATGTGTTGGAGCCGTCGGAGTGGTACAAGGGGGGTGGCGTGTGAGCAGTGCTAGAGGTGCAGCAGGGAGTGTGTGAAAGGGGTGTGGGACAGTTGGGGGAGGTTGACCGGAGGTAGCCGACTTGTCGTCCGCAGCGCCTGAAGTCCAGAGAGCCACGACCCCCTGTAGCCTGAGTATTCCGGGGCTCTGCGCCCGGTAGCCGCAGTGTGAGCACTCCTGGTAGTCCAGAGAGCCACGGCCCCCTGTGGCCTGAGTAGTCCGGGGCTCTGCGCCCGGTAGCCACAGTGTGTGCACTCCTGGGAGCATAGTGAGCCATCTGCATTTGTCGCCGTGTAGTCCGGGTTTAGCCTGGTAGCGACAGTGCTGCGCACTCCTGCTGTCTGTGTGTCTGCAGCTTCAGCCGTCGCCTCCCATCTTCTCGCCCTCACAGTTTCTCCTCCTCCTCACTTGCCCTTTGTGACTGCCTCTAGCTTTGCTTATAATTGTGAACTACTGCTCTGCCTGCTTGTTGTATTGATTGTACCCCACTTTGACTATGGGGGTGTGTCAGAATGTGATGTTTGTGTAGCCTGCAGTGGGGTACTCTATAGCGAGTACAACTCGAATTAGGGTTTGCTATATGTACTCAACTGCATGCTAGTGAAAAAAAAATCTCTTTCCTGTTTCTGATACTTGCCTAGCCTTTCAACAGCACGCCCCTCAATGTGTCGGGGAGCTACTACGTTAGTGGTAGAGGCGACAGAGAGGAGGTTACTTTAGAACTTTCCGAGAGTGGTTTACTAGTAGATCGATCGTAAGCTCACTGGTTGCTTCTGAAAAAGCGCGTCATAGGTAGAGGAGATGCGGTCAGGGAGACGAGTGACTAACCAGTGAATGGTGAGTCACATAGGAGAGGGGGAAAAGAGAAGCTGAGCCTCAGTGTAGACCGTACAGTAGCTAGTAACAAGGGAACGCATGTGTATGGCAAGGTCGAAGACAGTCGCACAAATCAAAGTCCGCAAGCACAAACGGCATGAGGAGGCGGCTAAGGGAGGCAGAGGAAGGGGTGGAATAACGTGCAACAACTGCGGAGATAACTCGTTCAATGGGAGCTAGAATACGGGTTAGGCACTGGTGCTCGTGTGATCTTTGCGTTCGTTCCTTACTCGTTCTCTAACACTTGTGCGTTCACAGGGCAAATCTGCAAGAGTTTCACTAGCAAAAGTTGAGAACAATGGTTCAAAATGATAGCAACAAAGTCGACATGCAAGGCTACATCAGACCTAGCAGAGCTGCTGGTCGACTTCCAGCGCACCACGGTTGACCGCGTGCCAGCACGACTTGGCCAACCGCGCTCCAGCAGAGCAATGTCGCGGTTTTCCAACATTGCAAGTCCACGGTGTGCCAACGCTGCAGCAAGTCGGCTGCACAGCATTGCACCCGTAGGACAACGAAGCACCTGCTTCGCAGGTGCGCGCAGCTGGTTGGTATGGCACTCCTCGTCACGAGCACATAGCAGACGCCCAAGTCGACTCCACGCTAGCGACTGCGCCCACCAGCCACGTCGACCTCGGGATACCTTTTCCGAGGTCGTCCTCGCGGAACCACCCCGGCGACCTTCACGCCTGTCGCCCGGGTATCCCGGTTGACCAGGCAACCACGCCTAGTCGGCCAGTACCTCTTTCACGGGTCCGTCGACCACCCAAGTCGACGACCACTTCCTGACGACCTCACCAGGTTGACCTCTCCCCTGGTCGGCCAGCTCCAGGTCGACGACACTTCTGGTCGACCAGCTAAACGCCAACCAGTACACCAGTTAGCCGATCACACTCAGTCGGTTACCCGAAGTCGGCATCACCAAGTCGACGCCCTGCTACTCGACGCCCAGTTACTCGGCGTCCTGAGTCTCCCCTGTCAAGGTCGACATCGGCCCGTCCTTCGTCGACCCTCTGGTCAGGTTGACCACTCGGTCGACCACCCCAAAGTTAGCGCCCTGAAGTCGGCGCCAGTGCAGTGGCCCCCGCGCAGGTCCACCACCTCGTCGACCAGCTCGCCCACTATTGCAGGTCGGCTGTGCTCCCCCGTACACCCGACCACGAGGTCAACTCTGCCCAAGCGAGAAGGGGCCTAACACAACTCTCGTTGACACTCCCCTGCCGCGTTCACGCTTGGGACCCCAGCCCACACGACAACACTGCTCGAAGAGAAGCTCAGAAGGGTGCGCACGACAGACATCACGCCGATCACCGCACCAGCCATGCAAAAGGGATAGGCACCTACTGCTGAACGTCGACGTCGCTGTCACCCACGTAGGCCAGGCGCACCTGACCGATTGCGATGGAGCACCGATTGAAGGTCCGATAGTGCGGCGCCTTTGTCAGGAAGTCGGCTGGCTGCTCAACTGTCGGGATCTACTTCACCGAGAACTTCCCGCGCTTCACCATGTGCTGCAGCCAGGCCTGCCACCATTCCATATGCTTGAGGTTGCCCGTCAACCCCATGCCCTCGGCGACCGTGATGGCCGACTTGTTGTCTACTCGGAGGACAGTCGGCTTCCCGTCATCCAGCTGCCGTAACTTTGCAAGGAGGAAGCGAAGGTAGCGTCCCTCCTTGCCGGCTTCGGTGTCCGCGACATACTCCCACTCAGTCGACAACAGGGTCACGCACTTGATGTGCTGGCTCGACCAAGAGACTGCGGCCAATCCGTGGACGAACACATAGCCGCCCGTGCTCATCCTCTTCTGCTTGTCACCGGCGTCGTCGGCGTCCACGTAGCTGACCAGCTCCAGCGACTCTGGTCCACCGCCGAACTCCAGGGCGGTGTCGCGGGTGTTGGCGAGGTAGGTGAGGCAGCGGTCGACCTCACGCCAGTGCTGGTCGCTCCTCACCGTGAGGCCGCTTCCCAGCTTGCTGCAGGCAAAGGCGATGTTTGGCCTTGTCGTCGTCACTGCAAACTGCAGCGAGCCGACCTTCTGCTGGTACTCCTCCTGTCGCTCCTGTGCCACCTCGTCGTCGAAGGTGAGCTCGGCATGGGCGTCAACCAAGACTGGCGTCTTCGGGGTGCGCCCGGTCTGCTCCTCGTCGATGAAGCGCCTATGCGGCTTGTCGGCATAGCCCTGCTGGTGTAGCCACATCTGCCCCGCAGTCCCGTCGCGAACGATCTCCAGCCGAAGGTACTTCTGCACCAGTGAGTTCTTGCACAGCTTGAAGGCGGCCTCTAGCAGCTCGTTCAACTTCTCGAAGTTGCTGTTGGCGGCGAGCAGGTCGTCGACGTAGACCAGCACCTAGCAGGCCATTCCGTTGTGTCCGACCTTGAAGTACAGAACCTCGTAGACCTGACTCTTCTTCCACCCAGCGCCTACCAGCACGTCGTTGAGAGCCTGGTACCACAAAAGCGGCGACTGCTTCAGCCCGTAGAGGCTCTTTAGCAGCTTACACACCCGGCCGGTCCCGTCGTCGAAGTAGTCCGGCTGGTACATGTACAGCACCCGGTCGAGCTTGCTCTGCAGGAAGCATTCTTCATGTCGAGCTGCATCAGATTGAGGTTGAGGACGGTGAAGATGCTGAGGAAGATCCTCAGCGTGACGTAGCTGCTCACCAGCGCGTACGTCTTGTTGTAATCTGCGCCATATACCTGGGTGAAGCCCTTCACGACCAGCCTCGCCTTCACGCTCTCGACGGTGTCGTCGATGTGGTACTTCGTCGTCAGCACCCACCGGTTTTTCATGGTATTCACTCCCAGAGGGCGTTCAGCCAGCTCCCACGTCCCCATGTTGATGAGGCTGCGGGCGTTCCCTCTTCCATGGCGGCCTTCACTGCCTTGCCCTTTCAGCTCGCCAATGCCTCCTTCACCGTCATCGTCGAGATGTCCCAACGGTGCTCGAGGTCGGCATGAATGTCAGGGTCGAGCTCCGGAAAGTCCTCATCCTCCTTGGCGTCGTCGTATGGCAGGTCATCGTCGCCCACGTCGTACACCGTGGTGAAGGCAGCGGGGACGAAGAAGTCGGGTGGCCTCCGGATTCGGCCTGACTGCCGTGGTCCATTCTGGACCTCAACCACGTCACCGTCGGTGGACTCCTCGGCGTCCCCTCCTTCGTCAACGACTTTGCTGCCCTCAGCGTCCTGCTGCACCACGGTCAGCGTCCCAGCCGACTTCTCCCCTGTGGTCGGCTCCTCTGCCAACTGCCTGGTTGCCGACTGATCCGTGGTCGGCTTCACCTCCACGGCCTGCTCCTCCCCTATCAACGTCGAATTCACTCTCACGTTGTCTTGCTGCTCGTCACGTCGGCCACCGGCAATGCTCTTGGCCGGCGGCGAAGGCGACGTCCCACTTCTCCCCTCATCGTTGGAGGCCGACACCGGAGTCAGCTCGCTCACGTCGGCCACTAGGGGAGGGGCAAGGGTTGCAGTGGGAGGGGAAGGAGGACGGACGATCTCGGCGTCCTCATCAGCAAGCTCACCGACCTCGGCGAGCAAAGGCAGTGTCGCCGTCGAAGTGTCCGTCGACGGGTGGACCGGTGTCCTCCCCGACGCCAGCCCATGCTCCGACTTCCACACCTCAAGCGACGTGCTCTCGTAGAACACCACGTCTGACGTGGTGACCACCAGGTTGTCGGCGATGTCGAGGAGTTCCCAGTCCTTGCTTTCCTCCGACACACCGAGGTGAAGGCCCCACCTGGCATTCGGCTTCAGCTTCCCACCACGCTGCTCCTCGGGGACCAAGAACTACCACACCCGTACTAGCAACAAGTCGGGCTTCTTCTCGGTCAGCAGCTGGTACGGTGTAGTCCCCAGCGGCACCGTCGACTTCTCCAGGAAGTTGCGGACCCAGACAGCGTGCCGCAGAGCGAGGTGCCACCAGTGGTGCTGCACGCCCATGTGCAGCAGCATTGTCCGTATCGACTCTACCATCGTCCTCATCTCCCGCTCCGCCATGCCATTCAGTTGCGAGGTGTATGAGAAGTCAGGTCGTGGACGATCCCCTTGCCGTTCACGAAGTCGGTGAGCCGCTTCCCGAGGAACTCCCCTCCCTGGTCAGAGTGCAGCATCAACACCGACTTCTTCGTCTGTCGCTCAGCCACCGCCAGCCACTCTACGAATTCCTGCAGCGCATCCGACTTTTTGCCGACCGGCCTCACCCACACGTAGCGGGTCTTGCGGTCCTTTAGCAGCAAGAAGTACAGGCTACCGTCCTTGGCAGCCGCGCGGAATGGCCCGCACAAGTCGATGTGCACGACGGCCAGCACGTCGTCGGCATTGGAACCCTGGTCAGGGATGGTGTGCCGCGCCAGCTTCCCTCCGACACACGAGACACACGATAAGTCGGCGCCCGACGCCGACTTGAGGTCCAGCCCAATAGCGACCTCGTGCTTCGTCGAGCTCCGTATGGTGTCCATGCTGATGTGCTCAAGCCTCGCATGCAGCCTATCCGGCGTTGCCTTCGTCGTTGAAACGATCGCCTGCGGGGCCACCACCTCCGTGATGGTCGTTGTCTGCTTGGTCGAGCAGGGGCGCAAGTCAGTGCAAAGGACACGGCCGGTGTACGTCGCCCAACCGAGCATCACTCTGGCCACCGAGAGGAGCAGCATCCCGTCGCCGTCCTCCTGCAACTTCACGCCGTTCTCCTTTAGCTGGCCGGCCGAAAGCAGGTTTGGTCGCATGCCTGGGACGTAGAGCACAACGGGGATGAGCACCTGCTTCACAGCCTCCCCTTGCAGAGCGACACTGCCATGGCTCTGGATGTCCTGCAGCGCCCCATTTAAGCCGTGCATGTGCTTGACGTCGCCGCTTGGCTGCAGGTCAACGAAGACCTCATTCGTCCCAATCGGGTGGTGCAAGCAGCCGTTGTCGAGCAGGACCACCACCGGATTCGCCTGCACAGCTGCTGCCACCGCCTGCAAGTCCTCGCCAGCCTCCGGTGCTAGTGAGACGGTCGGTCGGCTCCACCACGCCGACCAGCGAGCACAGCGCCTCTTTGTCGTCTCGCCCTTTGCCGCCAGCAAAAGAGTTGGGGTCCTTCGTTGACGTCGACTTGGTTGACTGCTTCTCCTTGCACGGCTAGTTTCTACCTCGACGGTAACGACGGCTGCCAGACCTCCCGCGGCCTGCCTTGGCATCGTCCTCGTCGGAGTCACTTCGATCAGCGCACTCGAAGAATAGGTGGTCAGGGTCGCCATACAGCCAGCACTCCCGACGTCGACTTCCTCCTCCACGACCGCTTTCCTTGACCGACTTCTTCTTGTCGGCGTCCTTGGTCGGCTTCCAGCCACTGCTACCACCGCCACTAGACTGCCGCGCTGCCCCGGTCGACCACCTTGATTCGACAGGGCGACGTAGTTCGCCTGCACTAACAGCTCCTGGGACTGCTCAGCCTCCTGCATCGCCTCGTCCTGCAAGATGTACGAGGTCAAGGTGTCCTCGTTGAGCGTCGCCCGTATGCTCGGCGCCATCGACAACCGCTTTAGTAGGTTGTAGCTGCTCGAGAGTCCCTGCATGACGTGCATGACGTATGACGCCGTTGAGTACTGCGCGCCAGCCATCCTTATGGTGGCGAGAGTTCGCTGAGCGCGGTTGCAGTAGTCGGTCGCAGTCTCCTGGTCGCCCATACGCAGGCGCGTCAGCTGCCCCTCAAGCAGGGCGATGAACAAGTCGTCGGTGACCAGGTAATTTGACTCGATGAAATGCCACGCCCAGTGGCCGGCGTTGTGGTACTCTCTGCACGACTTTAGGGCGATCTGCACGCCCGGAGAGCAGCACCGCGAGATGACCGCGAAGGTCACCAACTGCACGGCGCGAAACTCCGCACGCAAGTCGGGGTCCTCCGGCGTCGCCACGGTACCGCGACCAAAGCCGATCAGCGTGGCCATCTCCAACTGGGGCTCGATGGCTTCCTTCGAGGTGAGAATTTCGAGGCGACCGACCAGCAGCGGAGTGACCAAGGTCCTGTCCGGCATAAACTTGAAGTCACCGTAGCTTTGGTGCAATCCCCCCTGAAGTCACATGAGTCGCCGACATCGGTGACAAACCGCTTCATCGACCTCCGACGTTACCTTGTGAGGAGCTTGCTGCCACCGACGACCGCACCCCTTGCACCTGAACGCCGCCGACTTCATCGGCGTGAATCACACCTTGCTGCCTCGACATGCCTACCGCACTGCTGCCGACTTGGTCACCACCGGCGTTGACGCCTACGTCGACGTCGCCCTCAGTGTTCACCGGTCGAGGAAACACATGCCGAGAAGGTTGCTCCGTCGCCCACACGGTGCGGATTCCAGCCTCGACGACCGCCCAAGGGATCGCTCCGTACTCCTAGGCCTCATGGCATCTCCTCGCATCCTCGAGCTGTGCCTCCAGGGTGCCCACCACCCCTGCGTCACCTACGGCACCTACCATAGTTACTCCGCACATCTGCCGGCCTACAATCACGAATTAGGTAAGTGATGACTACGTCGACCTGACTGAAAGGTAAGTCATTGTCAGAGGTCCACTGGTGATCCCCGATTGATCCTAGGGAAGGGTTACAGGCACGTTGGCCTGGGGGGTTATGGGCGCACTGACCCGCTACTTAACAAGCCCTTTTATCCCAATGGTCTAGTGGTTGGGATTCTGACATGGTATCAGAGCGAAGGTCTCGGGTTCGAATCCAGGTGTATGCACTTCGGGCATCCCAGTGCGGGGGGGTGTCAGAGGTCCACTGGTGATCCCCGATTGGTCCTAGGGAAGGGTTGCAGGCACGTTGGCCTGGGGGGTTATGGGCGCACGGACCCGCTACTTAACAAGCCCTTTTATCCCAATGGTCTAGTGGTTGGGATTCTGACGGTCATGTGCCGCCACGCTCACCACACCATGTGGAGATAACTCATTCAACGGAAGCTAGGCTACGGGCTAGGCACGTGTGCTTGTGTGATCTCTGCGTTCGTTCCTTAGTCGTTCTCTAACACTCGTGCGTTCACAGGGCAAAACTGCAAGAGTTTCAATGTCAAAAGTTGAGAACAATGGTTCAAAATGATAGCAACAAAGTCGGCATGCAAGGCTACATCAGACCTAGCAAAGCTGCTGGTCGACTTCCAGCGCACCACGGTCGACCGCGTGCCAGCACGACTTGGCCGGCCGCGCTCCACCAGAGCAATGTTGCGGTTTTCCAACGTTGCAAGTCCACGGTGTGCCAACGCTGCAGCAAGTCGGCTGCACAGCGTTGCACCTGCAGGACAACGAAGCACCTGCTTTGCAGGTGCGCGCAGCTGGTTGGTACGCCACTCCTCGTCACGAGCACAGCGCAGACGCCGAAGTCAACTCCACGCTAGCGACTGCACCCACTAGCCACGTCGACCTCGAGATACCACTTTCGAGGTCGTCCTCGCAGAACCACCCCGGCGACCTTCGCGCCTGTCGCCCGGGTATCCCGGCTGACCAGGCAACCACGCCTAGTTGTCAGAATGTTATGCTCTAGCCTGTAGTGGGGTGCTCTATAGCGAGTACAACCCTTCTAGGGTTTGCTATTTGTATCCTCATTCCTGCTAGTGAACCTTCTCTTTTGCCTAACTCTTTCTTGCCTAGCTAGTGCTTTCCTAGCTATGGCTCCTTCACTCTACCTACTACTTTGACATAGTATCAGAGCTAGTACGCTCCTGGCCTGTGGGCCCACCTGCTTCCGCTGCTATCCTGTCTGTCGCGCGCCCCGTGGCGTGCAACGTTTATTTTCTTCCCGCCACGTGCTCGGGGCGCATGGCGGTTTTCTGCTCACCACGCGCTCGGGGCGTGCGGCGGTTTCCTGCCCACCGTGCGCCCCGAGGCGCGCGGCGGTTTCCTGCTTCGCGCGGCGGTATTCTGTACGCCATGCGCTCGGGACGCGTGGCGGGTTTCTGCCCACCGCGTACCCTGGGCGCACGCGGCGGTTTCGCGTTCCGTCGACCCGCACGCCCGTCCCCGTCGACCTGCGTGCGGCTCCTCGTCGCCCTTCGCGGCGGCCCCGTCAACCCGCGCGCGGCTCCTTGTCGCCCTTCGTGGCGGCCCCGTCGACCTGCGCGCCGCCTCTGGCGACCGGTGTGCCCGTCCCCGTCGACCCGCGTGTCGCCCTGCGCCCCCCCCCCCCCTCCCCGCACACCTGCGTTTGCTTACCGCACACCCGATTTCGCTTCCCGCACGCTTGTGCATGCTTCGCGCACACCTGAGCTCGCTTACCGCACACTCAGGGTATGGGGGTGACGGGTATGGGGGTGGCGGGTGTGCGCGGTCCCCTGCTCCTCCTCCTCCTCCGTCTCCCGCTGCTGCAGCTGCCGCTGAGGGGGGTGGGTGTGTGGGAGACGAAGGAGTGGTGCTAGGGGGGTGATGTGGGAGTGGAGCTAGGGGTGAAGCAGGGGGTGTGTGTCAAGGGGGGTGGGACTGTTTGGGGAGACTGAGAGGAGGCTGCCATCTTGTCGTTCGCAGCACCTGTAGTCCGGAGCGCTATCCTGGTAGCCCAGAGAGCCTGCTGCGCCTGTCGCCCGTGGGTCCGTTGCTCTTGTAGCTCCTTGTAGCCTGTGAGCCAGTTACTCCAGTAGTCCGGGGCGCTGTCCCGGTAGCCACTGTGTGCGCGAAACCTGTTGCCCGTGTGTCTGCAGCTTCAGTCGTCGCCTCCTATCTCCTCTCCTCTTACAGTCTCGCCTCCTCCTCCTCACTTGCCCTATGCGATAGCCTCTAGCTTTGCTCATAATTGTGAACTTTAAACTATTGCTTCTTGAACTTGTGCTCAGAATGTGTGGTGACATTGTGATCCACCCTGAGCTTATTCTGCTTTGCTTGCTCTGCTGATTACACCCCACTTTGGCTATGGGGGTGTGTCAGAATGTTATGCTCTAGCCTGTAGTGGGGTGCTCTATAGCGAGTACAACCCTTCTAGGGTTTGCTATTTGTATCCTCATTCCTGCTAGTGAACCTTCTCTTTTGCCTAACTCTTTCTTGCCTAGCTAGTGCTTTCCTAGCTGTGGCTCCTTCACTCTACCTACTACTTTGACACTAGTCGGCAAGTACCTCCTTCACGTGTCCGTCGACCACCCAAGTCGACGGCCACTTCCTGACGACCTCACCAGGTCGACCTCTCCCCTGGTCGACCAGCTCTAGGTCGACGACACTTCTGGTCGACCAGCTCCACGTCGACCAGTACACCAGTTAGTCGATCACACCCAGTCGGCTACCTGAAGTCGGCGTCACCAAGTCGACGCCCTGCTACTCGACGGCCATCTACTCGGCGTCCTGGGTCTCCCCTGTCGAGGTCGATGCCAGCCCCTCCTTCGTCAACCACGAGGTCAGGTTGACCACTTGGTGAGGTCGACCACCCCAAAGTCGGTGCCCTGAAGTCGGCGCCAGTGCAGTGGCCCCCGCGCAGGTCCACCACCTTGTCGACCAGCTCGCCCACTGCTGCAGGTCGGCTGTACTGCCCCGTACACCCGACCACGAGGTCGACTCTGCCCAAGCGAGGACGGGGCCTAACACAACTCCCGTTGACAACAATAGCATCATAACGACCCTTCGCGGTCTAGACATGTGAGAAGTGGACGCCCTTAGTCAATGGGAGAAGGTCCGTTAGTGCGAGAGCAACCGCGGTGTCACGAGAGTCCCAACCGTCACGCGCCAAGAACCGCCGGTCGTACTCTGCCTGCGCCTCGGGAGTGGGAGTGGGCTTAGCAGGAGGGGGGCTGGGGTGCTGAGGGGCCTGGACGGTGCCGGATGTCAAGCTATAATTGTTATAGCTTATTTGTGTTAGTCTAGGTGTACTTCATGTTTTCCTAGGGTTAGGGTTATGCTTGCTATATCTTGCTTGTTTTGACTTTCCTTAGACAACACTTATACTTTTGTAACTTGATATGGTATAGAGTGATAAAAAGATCCCATGGGCCCACCGCCCCGTAACGTGCCCTAGCTCGAAGCGCCCTAGCCCGAAGCGCCCTAGCCCGAAGCGCCTTAGCCCGTAGCGCTCCGTCAATCCGTGTCTCGTAGTGCCCCGTACCCCGCGCGCCACCCGTTTTCCCATCGCCTCACCCGTCAGATCCGTCGCGTCCTTACTCTCCCCCCCCCCCCCCCACCGGTCGCGACCTGCCCGTTTTCCCCCGTCCCGCCCTACCTTTTCCCCCCGTCGCGCTGCCCTTACATCCGCTCGCGTAGTCGCACGCACCCGTACAAACGATCGCGCGCGCAGCTGCGTGCGACTGCACACACAGCAGCACGCGCAACTGCTCACCCGTCCGCTCGCACAGCAGCCCGTGCGGCCTGCGCGCCGCGCCACCTGCAACCCGTCCCACAGCCTTCCCCGTAGCTCGATGCCCCACCCGTCCCCACTGCCTTAGCAAGCTGCCACAGCCAGAATAGCCGCCCCTTCCCAGTTCTGCCGCCCCACCCTTAACAGGCCGCCCCTACTAGTTGTGCCGCCCTCACCCGTTCCCACTGCCTCACCTGAAGCCCGCCGCCCTAGCCATATCTGCAACCTCACCCGTTCCAGTCACCTCACCCAGTACCCTCCCCTGCACAAAACTGCACAGAACCATGCAGAATCGCACAGAACCGCACGGAACCGTGCAGAATCGCGCAGAACCGCACAGAACCGTACAGAACCGCACAAAACCGCCGCCTTACCTTCCCCACCCGTCGCCAGCAGCCTAGTCTATCGCCAGGAGCACCACCAGCAACTTAGACTGCCGCCAGTCACACCAGCAGCAACTTGAACTACCCCCTAGCAAAGCCAGCAACTTACACAGCCCCACCCGGTACTCCCCACTGCACAGAACCGCATAGAACCACACCCGCTGCCCCACCCGTTCCAGCCAGAGCTGCTGCCCCACCCGTTCCAGTCACCTCACCCGGAATCAACCGCCCCACCCGGTACTCTCCACCCCGCAGAACCGCACTGAACTACACATAACCGCACAGAACCGCACCCGCTGCCCCACTTGTACCAGTCAGAGCTGCTGCCCCACCCGTTCCAGTCACCTCACCCGGAATCAGCCGCCCCACCCGGTACTCTCCACCTCGCACAACCGCACTGAACTGCACATAACCGCACAGAACCGCACCCGGTGCCCCACGTGTACCAGCAGCACCAGTAGCAGCACTTAAGGCTGCCCCAGCGCTCGAGCAGCAGCTTAGACTACCACTAGTGCACCAGCAGCAGCTTAGGCTGCCCCCAGCGGAACCAGCAGCAGGATAGCCTACCGCCAGCAGCAGTTTAGGCCCACCTGCCAGCACCACCCCCGTTTCTAGCTACTCACATGGCTTGTACTCGAGTCCTACAGCAAGGCCAGCCGCAGCACTCCCGACATTGGGGACCTGCGGGTCCAAAGTGTGGAGCCCTCAGCAGTGGCTCAGCTAGCAGTGGGCGAGACGTCAGCCCCTGCGGGTACCGGGCCCTGACAGGCCCTGGTGCTAGCACTACCTGCTGGAGTCCTGACGACTTTGCGTCCAGCTGCTACCGTCGACTCGACGACCTTCACCGTGAGCGTTTTGGTCCTCACGCTATTACACCGCACTGGCCCTCGCGACTTCGCCAGCGCACTGCTGCACTAGTTGAGTCTCACCCACCTGGTCTAGGACCGTTCCCGGCTGCACGGGTAAAGACATGTGATTCCAGTCTTGGTGCGTGTGTTGTTTCCAGTCCAGGCGCCTCTGAGGGTCTTTGTGTAGGAGCTGCAGCCACCACTAGTCTAGCACTAGCCTTCGTAGCTGGTTCGGGTGCGACCCCACAGACTGCACAGCTTTCCTTCACCCTAGACTTTGGAGTGTCCAGCTGTTTCTTTCGTGACTGTACTGACCTCACACCACTGCGCACTCCAGTCACTGTCGCCTTAGCTGACCCCTCTGTGGGACGTGTAGTTGCTCGCAGCACAACCACTCTCCCGTGTCCGGCGGCTCCCTCAGGTTTTCTTACACGTTACTACATCCCCTCATTCTCTAGGAACCTGGTGGGTGTCAGTCACCTCCACGACCTAGGTGTAGTCACCACTTTCCCACTGGACGAGCCTGTTGCCTCCTGCACAGTCGGTACTACTGGGGCCCCTCTGGCCACTTTTCACAGGGAGCCGGGCTCTGGTCTGTACTCACTACACACTGGGTCCCACCGCACTGGGTCAGCCAGGTCAGGTCAGGTCAGGTAGCTGCTGTGTCGTGCGACTGTCGCTCCCTCACCCACCCGTCTGTCCTCTGGCACCACCGTCTAGGTCACCCGTCGTTCCCACGTCTTAGTAGGATGGCACGTTACCGTCTGGTCTCAGGTCTCCCAGAGTCGCTTGCCCCGCTTCCTCGCTTGCCTGCGCCGCTGTGCACTCCTTGCGTCGAGGGTCGGCAGCGCGCTGCCCCTCACTCCTCCTCGTTTCCCCCCACCACGGCTCCCTTCCAGACCCTGCACTTGGACGTCTGGGGCTCCTCCCCGGTCCTTGGACCACGTCAGGAGCACTACTTCCTGATTGTGGTGGACGACTACTCCCACTACACCACGGTTTTCCCATTGCGACGAAAGGCCGACGTGCCTACCGTCCTCGAGCCGTGGCTGCTAGCGTGGGGTGGTGTCCAGGGCCTGTGTGGGCTTTGCCTACACTCGGACCGTGGTGGTGAGTTTTATTCCACTCGTTTGGAGACGTTCTGTCAAGGTCGGGGAGTCATTCAGTCGTACACGCTACCAGCCTTGCCGCAGCAGAACGGGGTAGCCGAGCGTCGCATCGGCCTGGTCATTCAGTCATTTAGTACTTGTGGCCTCAGGCGGTCCGCTACGCTGCGCATCAGCTGAACCTGTGGCCCAGTGACGACGGGTGACGCCGGTCTCTCTCTGGTCAGGTTTACAGGGTGTAGCAGCTGACTTCCGTGTCTGGGGTTGTCTGGCTCACGTTCGCGCCCGTGGCGCGAACAAGTTGTCTCCGCGCACTCGTGTCTGCGTCTTTCTTGGCTTTCCTTTCGACGCCTCCGGCTGGGTGTTCTACGACCCGGTCACTTGCGGGTTCTTTGCTTCTCAAGACGTCACGTTCAACAAGTCTGTCTGTTACTACAGGAGTCGCTCCCACCGAGGTACTGAGGTCTTTTCCCCCCCGCTGTTCCTCACCCTTGAGCCTCCCCCAGTCGCCCCGGTAGCCTCCCCCCCCTTCGCGTCCTGCCCCGTCAGGTGTGTCGCACGTCACTCCGCAGTTGTCCCCCCCGCAGCGTCCAGTCCCTGTCGTGTCTGGGGGTGCGGGAGGTGCAGTTGCGGAGGGTGAGGGTACTGGGGCTGCAGGAGCTGGTGGTGTCGGCCCTGGGGGTGCACGGGTTGTGGGAGTGGAGGTCACTCCTGTGGAGGACACGGCAGCCTCGAGTCGGCGGCCTCGCCCAGCCTCACCCCCTGGCTTCCCGTCCGTCCCGCTGTTTCCCCCTCGTTCTTCTCTGCCGCCGGTTGCTGCGGAGCCTGGGGGTGTTCCTGTGGGAGGTACTGGAGGCCCCGGGGGTGTCGGTGGTGGAGGTGTTGGTTTTGGGGGTGCTGGAGCTGGAGGCACTGGCACTGTGGCGCCTACACCACGCACTGTACGTTTCCTGACCCGTGAGCAGCGTCTCCTTCGGTTGGAGAGGGAGGAGCGTGAGCAGTTTGAGAGGACACAGCAGCAGCTGCAGTAGCAGTAGGAGAGTGTAGAGGAGGAGTCACAGCCGCAGCAGGAGAGGGTCGAGGAGGAGTCACGGCCACACCAGGAGAGGGTAGAGCAGGAGTCCCGCCCGCAGTAGCAGGTGCAGTTATAGACACACCAGGAGAGAGTAGAGGAGCAGTCCCGGCCGCACCAGGAGAGGGTAGAGCAGGAGTCCCACCCGTAGCAGTAGGTATAGCTACAGACCCAGCAGGAGAGAGTAGCGAAGCAGTCACGGCCGCAGCAGGAGAGGGTAGCGCAGGAGTCCCACCCGCAGCAGCAGGTACAGTTACAGACCCAGCAGGAGAGAGTAGAGGAGTCACGGCCGCAGCAGGAGAGGGTAGTGCAGGAGTCCCAGTTGCAGCAGCGGGTGCAGCTGCAGTCGCAGCAAGAGAGGGCAGAGGCAGAGCCACAGGTGCAGCAGCAGAGGCCGGTACCCTCGCAGCAGACGCCAGAGGAGGCGGAGCAGCAGCGACTGCGTACCGTGCAGACGGTCCGTTCCACCTTGTTCTTCGCTCTCGTGTTCCACCTCCACCTGTCCTTCCACAGCCCTCTAAGTCGTCCCTCACTGTGCTTCATTGTCAACGGGAGTTGGGTGTTGGCCCCGTCCTCGCTTGGGCGGAGCCGACTGTATGGTCGGGTGTGAGGGGAGCAGCCGACCTGCAGCAGTGGGTGTGCTGGCCGACGAGGAGCAGGTCGACCAGGAGTGCTGGTCGACGTGGAGCTGGTCGACCAGAGGGGATGTCGACCTGGAGGAGGTCGACCGATGGTGTCGTCAACCTAGTGAGGTCGACGTGGAGGTGGTCGTCGACTTGGGAGGTCGACGGGCACGTACGGGAGCTGCTGCTGCTGGTCGACGTGGTAGCCTGGTCGACCAGGTTACCTGGGTGACGAAGTGCTGCAAAGGAGTGCGATGGTCGCCCAGGCAAAGTTGGCGAGCACGACCTCAGTGGTGGTATCCCGAGGTCGTCGTGGCGGGCCAGAGGCAGTCGTCAGCTCAAGGTTGACGTGGAGTGTGCGCTGTGCAGGTGACGGGACTCTGCACGCCAATCGGCTACGCACACCTGCGAAGCGGGTGCACTGCTGTCCTGCGTGAGCAACGCTGGCACGCCGTCGACCTTGCCTTGCTGGAGTTCGGTCGACCAAGCTGTGCTGGAACGCGGTCGACCAAGCTGCGCTAGCAGTTGGCCGACCTGAATGCTAGCCCTGATGTAGTCTTGCATTGCCAACTTCATTGTACCATTATTCTGAACTTTTCCTAGTGAAACTCTTGCCAATTTTCCCCGTGAACTAGCAAGTAGTGTGTGCACAAGGAAAACGACTAAGGAACAGAGAACGCAGAGATCACACGAGCACACGTGCCTAGCCCGTAGCCTAGCTCCCGTTGCTGCAGTTATCTCCGCATGGTGCGGTGAGCGTGGACGGCACACGACTTACCTTTCAGTCAGGTCGACGTAGACACCACTTACCAATTTCGTAGTTGCAGGCCGGCAACTGTGCGGTAGTCACTATGGTAGGAGCCGTAGGTGACGCGGGGGTGGTGGACACCCTAGAGGCACGGTTGGAGAACGCGAGGAGGAAGCACGAGGCCAACGAGTATGGCGACTTGTCCTGGCCGGTCGTCGAGGCTGGACTCCGCTCCATGTGGGCGACGGAGCACCCGTCTCGACCTGCCTCTCCTCGTCCGGTGAAAAACGAAGGCGGCGTCGACGTGGGCGTCAACGCCGGTGGTGGTCAAGTCGGCAGCAGTGCTAGAGGCACGTCGAAACAGAGAGGTGTGATACACGCCGGTGAAGTCGGCGGCGTTCAGGTGCGAGGGATGCAGTCGTCGGCGGCTGCAGGCTCCTCGCATGGCGACGCTGGTGGGCGTCGAAGTGGGCTGTCGCCTATGTCGGCGTCCCAGGTGACGGCAGGTGGGATTGTACCGAGCTACGGCTACTTCAAGTTTACGCCGGACAGGATCTCGGTCACCCCTCCGCTGGTCGATCGACCCGACATTCTCACCTGGAAGGAAGCCATCGAGCCCCAGCTAGAGATGGCCGGGCTGATTGGCTTCGCCCGAGGGACCGTGGCGACGCCGAGGGAGCACCACTCCGACCTGCGTGCGGAGTTTCGCGCCGTGCAGCTGTTGACCTTCACGGTCATCTCGCGGTGCTGCTCGCCGGGCGTGCAGATCGCCTTGAAGTGGTGCCGGGAGTACCTCGACGCCGGCCACCGGGCGTGGCATTTTATCGAGTCGACGTACCAGGTTACCGACGACCTGTTCATCGCCCAGCTGGAGGGACAACTGACACACCTGCGTATGGGTGACGAGGAGAGTGCGACCGACTACTGCAACCGAGCCAGGCGAATTCTCGCCACCATCAGGATGGCCGGAGTGCAGTACTCCACGGCGTCGTATATCACCCATGTCATGCAGGGTCTCTCTAGCAGCTACAACCTGCTGAAGCGGCTGTCTATGGCGCCGAGCACAAGGGCGACGCTCAACGAGGACAACCTGACCTCGTATATCCTGCAGGACGAGGCGATGCAGGAGGCTGAGCGGTCGCAGGAGCTCTTGGCGCAGGCGAACTTGGTCACCTCAGCGAAGCAAGGAGGCCGACCGGAACAGAGCGGGCAGTCTGGCGGTGGTGGTAGCAGTGGCTGGAAGCCGGCCAAGGAGGTCGACAAGAAGAAGTCGGCCAAGGACGGCGGTCGAGGCGGAGGAGGTCGACGACGGGAGTGCTGGATCTGCCGCAGTCCCGATCACCTCTCCTTTGAGTCCCGACCGCAGTGACTCCGACGACGACGACAAGGGCGGCCGCGGGAGGTCTGGCAGCCGTCGTCCACGTCGTGGATGCAACCAACCGCGCAAGGAGAAGCAGTCGACCAAGACATCGACTTCGGCGAAGGACGCCGACTCCGTTGCAGGCGGCAAGGGGCGAGACGACAAGACGGCGTCGTGCTCGCTAGTCGGCGTCGTGGAGCCGACCATCTCTCTGGCGCCGGAGGCCGGAGAGGACTTCCAGGCGGTGGCGGCGGCTGTGCAGGCGAACCCGGCGGTGGTCCTGCTCGACAGCGGTTGCTCCCACCACCTGATGGGGACGAAGGAAGCCTTCGTCGACTTGCAGCCGAGCGGCGTCATCAGGCATGTGCGCGGCTTCAATGGGGCGCTGCAGGATGTCCAGGGCTGTGGCACCGTCGCCCTGCAAGGAGAGGCCGGGAAGGAGGTGCTCATCCCCGACGTGTTGTACGTCCCTGGTGTGCGAGCCAACCTGCTGTCGGCCGGCCAGCTGAAGGAGCATGGCGTGAAGCTGCAGGAGGACGGAGACGGCATGTTGCTCGTCTCGGCAGCAGGGGAGGTGCTCGGGCGGGCGACGTACTCTGGACGAGTCCTCTGCACCAACTTGCGCCCCTGCGCGACGAGGTCGACGCCGCCCACGACGGAGGTGGTGGCTCTGCGGGCGATCGTCTCGAAGACGAAGTCGACGCCGGACCGGATGCATGCAAGGCTTGCGCATGTCTGCATGGACACCATACGGAGCTCGGCAAAGAACGAGGTCGCCATTGGGCTGGACCTCAAGTCGGCGACGGACGCCGACTCTCCGTGTGTCTCGTGCGTCGGTGGGAAACTGGCGCGGCACACCTTCCCCGACCAAGGCTCCGACGCCGACGACGTGCTCGCCGTCGTGCACATCGACCTGTGCGGGCCGTTTCGCGTGGCTGCCAAGGATGGCAGCCTGTACTTCTTGCTGCTGAAGGACCGCAAGACCCGCTATGTGTGGGTGAAGCCGGTCGCCAAGAAGTCCGATGCGTTGCAGGCGTTCGTACAGTGGCTGGCGGTGGCTGAGCGGCAGACAAAGAAGTCGGTGTTGATGCTGCGCTCTGACCGGGGAGGGGAGTTCCTCGGGAAGCAGTTCACCGACTTCGTGAACGACAAGGGGATCGTCCACGACCTGACCTGCCCATACACCCCGCAGCAGAACGGCATGGCGGAACGGGAGATGAGAACGGTAGTGGAGTCGGTGCGGACTATGCTGCTGCACATGGGTGTGCAGCACCACTGGTGGCACCTCGCTCTGCGGCAGGCCGTCTGGGTCCGCAACTGCCTTGAGAGGTCGACGCTGCCGCCGGGAACGACACCGTACCAGCTGCTGACCGGGAAGAAGCCCGACTTGTCGCTGGCACGGGTGTGGGGCTGCATGGCGCAGTTCCTTGTCCCTGAGCAGCAGCGCGGTGGGAAGCTGCAGCCGAAGGCCAAGTGGGGCCTGCACCTTGGTGTGTCAGAGGCGAGCAAGGGCTGGGAGCTCCTTGACGTCGCCACTGACCGGGTGGTCACCACGTCGGACGTGGTGTTCTACGAGGAGCTGTCGCTGGCCGAGTGGAAGACGGAGCATGGGCTGGTGTCCGGCCGCTTGCCGCCCTCTGACACCTCGTCGGCGACGCTGCCGCTGCTTGCCGAGGTCGGTGAGCTTGCTGCTGAGGACGTAGAGGACGTCCACACCCCTACCCCTCACCCTCTGACCCCTCCCCTCGTGGCCGACATGCGTGGGCTGACCTCGGTGTCGGCCTCCGGCGATGAGGGGAGTGGTGGGACGCCGCCTTCGGCGCCGGCCAAGTCCATCGCCGGTGGCCGACGTGACGAGCGGCAAATCGACGAGGGATTGGAGTTGACAGGGGAGGAGCAGGTCGGGAAGCAGCAGCCGACAAAGGAGCAGGCTGGCGTGAAGCCGACCACGGAGCAGTCGGCGACCGGGACGTCGGCAGGGGAGCCGACCACAGGGGAGAAGTCGGCTGGGAAGCCGACCACAGTGGAGTAGTCGGCTGGGACGCCGGCTGAGGAGCAGCAGGACGCCGAGGGTAGTGACGACAGTGACGATGGAGGGGACGCCGAGGAGGTCCAGCAAGGACCGCGACGTTCAGGCCGACTTCGGAGGACGCTTGACTTCTTCGTCCCCGCTGCCTTCACCACGGTGTATGACGTGGACGATGACGACGACCTGCTGTACGACGACGCCGAGGACGATGAGGAGTTTCCGGAGCTCGACCCCGACATGCTAGCTGACCCCGAGCACCGTTGGGACATCTCGACGATGACGGTGAAAGAGGCGCTGGCGAGCTGGAAGGGCCCGGCGGTGAAGGCTGCCATGGAGGAGGAGATTCGGAGCCTCATCAACATGGGCACTTGGGAGCTGGTCGAACGCCCGCCGGGGGTGAACGTCATGAAGAACCGGTGGGTGTTGACGACGAAGTACCACATCGACGACACCGTCGAGCGAGAAAAGGCGAGGCTGGTCGTGAAGGGCTTCACACAGGTGTATGGCGCCGACTACGACGAGACGTTCGCGCCGGTGAGCAGCTATGTCACGCTGAGGATCTTCCTCAGCATCGTCGCCGTCCTCAACCTTAACCTGATGCAGCTCGACATGAAGAACGCCTTCCTGCAGAGCAAGCTCGATCGGGTGGTGTACATGTCTCAGCCAGACTACTTCAACGACGGAACCGGCCGGGTGTGTAAGCTGCTGAAGAGCCTGTACGGGCTGAAGCAGTCGCCGCTGTTGTGGTACTTGGCGCTCAACGATGTGCTGGTCGGCGCCGGGTGGAAGAAGAGCCAGGTCGACGAGGCCCTTTACTACAAAGTCGGCGAGGGTGAAGTAGCCTGCTGGGTGCTGGTCTACGTCGACGACCTGCTTGCCGCCAGCAGCAGCGCTGCGTTGCTAAAGGAGTTGAAGGAGCTGCTGGAAGCCGCCTTCGAGCTGCGCGAGATCTCGCCGGTGCAGAAGTACCTCGGGCTGGAGATCGTGCGCGACAGGTCGGCGGGGAAGCTGTGGTTACACCAGCAGGGCTACGCCGACAAGCTGCGTAGGCGCTTCCTCGACGAGGAGCAGACCGGGCGCACCCGGAAGACGCCGGTCTCGGTCGGTGCCTACGCCGAACTCACCTTCGATGACGAGGAGGCGCAGGAACGGCAGGAGGAGGAGTACCGGTAGAAGGTCGGCTCGCTGCAGTTCGCGGCGACAACGACGAGGCCGGACGTCGCCTTCGCCTGCAGCAAGCTGGGGAGCGGCCTCACGGTGAGGAGCGACCAGCACTGGCGCGAGGCCGATCGCTGCCTCGCCTACCTCGCCAACACACGCGACACCGCCCTGGAGTTCGGCGGTGGACCTGAGTCGCTGGAGCTGGTCGGCTACGTGGACGCTGACGACGCCGGTGACAAGCAGAACAGGACGAGCACGAGCGGCTACGTGTTCGTCTACGGAGGGGCTGCTGTCTCCTGGTCGAGCCAGCGCATCAAGTGCGCGACGTTGTCGTCGACCGAGTCGGAGTACGTTGCGGCCACTGAAGCTGGCAAGGAGGGACGTCGCCTTCGCTTCCTCCTTGCTGAATTCCGGCAACTGGACGCCGGGAAGCCGACTGTCCTGCGTGTGGACAACAAGTCGGCCATCACGGTCGCCGAGGGCATGGGGTTGACGGGCAACCTCAAGCATATGGAACGGCGACAGGTGTGGCTGCAGCACATGGTGAGGCGCGGGAAGTTCTTGCTGCAGTACATCCCGACCGCAGAGCAGCCGGCCAACTTCCTGACGAAAGCGCTGCACTATCCGGCCTTCAACCGGTGCTCCGTCGCAATCGGCCAAGTGCGCTTGGCCGACGTGGGCGACGGCGGCAACGACGTGCAGCAGTAGGTGCCATGCCCTCTTGCATGGCTGGTGCGGTGGACGACGTGCTATGTGTTGGGCGCACGTCGACGAGCTAGTCTCCAAGCTGTACTGCCGTGTGGGCTGGGTGCCCAAGCGTGAACGCGGCAGGGGAGTGTCAACGGGAGTTGGGTGTTGGCCCCGTCCTCGCTTGGGCGGAGCCGACTGTATGGTCGGGTGTGAGGGGAGCAGCCGACCTGCAGCAGTGGGTGTGCTGGCCGACGAGGAGCAGGTCGACCAGGAGTGCTGGTCGACGTGGAGCTGGTCGACCAGAGGGGATGTCGACCTGGAGGAGGTCGACCGATGGTGTCGTCGACCTAGTGAGGTCGACGTGGAGGTGGTCGTCGACTTGGGAGGTCGACGGGCACGTACGGGAGCTGCTGCTGCTGGTCGACGTGGTAGCCTGGTCGACCAGGTTACCTGGGTGACGAAGTGCTGCAAAGGAGTGCGATGGTCGCCCAGGCGAAGTTGGCGAGCACGACCTCAGTGGTGGTATCCCGAGGTCGTCGTGGCGGGCCAGAGGCAGTCGTCAGCTCAAGGTTGACGTGGAGTGTGTGCTGTGCAGGTGACGGGACTCTGCACGCCAATCGGCTACGCACACCTGCGAAGCGGGTGCACTGCTGTCCTGCGTGAGCAGCGCTGGCACGCCGTCGACCTTGCCTTGCTGGAGTTCGGTCGACCAAGCTGTGCTGGAACGCGGTCGACCAAGCTGCGCTGGCAGTTGGCCGACCTGAATGCTAGCCCTGATGTAGTCTTGCATTGCCAACTTCATTGTACCATTATTCTGAACTTTTCCTAGTGAAACTCTTGCCAATTTTCCCCGTGAACTAGCAAGTAGTGTGCACAAGGAAAACGACTAAGGAATAGAGAACGCAGAGATCACACGAGCACACGTGCCTAGCCCGTAGCCTAGCTCCCGTTGCTGCAGTTATCTCCGCATTCATGACCCGTTGTCCGACTACCTCCGTGCCTCCCGTCCTGTCATCTCCCGTGTTTTGTCCGCGTTGGTGACTCACCCGACTGCACCCCTGTCGTCTGTCTCAGCTCTTGTTACCACTGTCGCCGGCTTTGCCTCTTCCCATCGCCTTGAGTACGCCGCTCACATTGTGAGTGGCCCTGCTCGTTCTCCGTTCTCTGGGGGTGCTCCTCTCTTTCCCTTGGAGATCCTCGAGGATAGGCGGTTCGAGCTTGGTTTCCTTGCGGCCGCTGTTCCTCATCTCTGCGCCATGCTACTTGCCCCTGAGAGAGATCCAGACGCCCTTGACATCCCGATACCTCGCACTCACGCCGAAGCGGTCTCGGGACCCTGGGCTTCGTACTGGATAGCAGCTGAGGAGGCAGAGATGGCATCTTATAGGTCCACAGGCACTTACGTCGACGCAGTCCCACCACCTGATACGAACGTCGTCAGTGGTCGATGGCTCTACAAGGTGAAGCGGCCGCCTGGATCACCACCTGTGTTCAAGGCGCGTCATGTGGCGAGAGGCTTCAGTCAGCGAGAGGGGGTGGACTTCTTCCAGACCTTCGCTCCCACCCCGAATATGAGTACTCTTCGGGTGTTGCTGCATATTGCAGCACAACGCGACTACGAGTTGCACTCCTTGGACTTTTCCACCGCGTTCCTTGAGGGGAGCCTGCATGAGCAGATCTGGCTGCGTCGCCCACCTGGCTTCACTGGCTCTTTCCCACCTGGGACCCAGTGGCAGCTGCGTCGACCAGTCTACGGCCTGCGTCAGGCTCCACGTGAGTGGCACGACACACTTTGCTCGATCCTTGCAGCGCTGGACTTCTTTCCGTCGTCTGCTGACCCGTCACTGTTCGTTCGCCGTGGCTCGACCCCGTTCTTTGTCCTGGTCTACGTCGACGACCTGGTGTTCGCCACTCCCGACCGACACGCGCTGGCTGTCAGAATAATATATAATTTTATATATTGTTTTGTAACTGCCTGTAGTGTAGACTACTGTAGTTATACAATATTCTGTTTGGTGGTGCACCTTTCTTCTTGCCTATATGTACTGCTCGCTCTATAGTGAAACCCTCCTTCCTTCTCTTTTCAACTTTCTCGACTCTCCTAACTCAACTCTCTCGAACTCAACCATGGCTCCTAAGCCTAACGCTCACTAGCTATTTTCACACTGGCCTCCGTGAAGGAGGAACTGTAGAGGAGACACACTTGCACTGACCTTGGTGAGCTGCAGCACTACCTTGGCCTGCAGATCACCGGGGACAGGGCAGCTCGCACCATTACGCTGACTCAGTCACATATGGTCGAGCAGACCCTCACGCGGTTTCGCTTCCCGTTCTCCAAGGTACAGCTCACCCCTCTTGGTGTGGATCATGGGCTCACGTCTCCACCTTCGGACGAGCCATTTGAGTCCAGTGGTCCATACCCTGAGCTGGTGGGTTGTCTCATGTACCTGATGACCTGTACTCGCCCAGACCTAGCTTACCCTCTTAGCGTCCTTGCGCGTTTTGTTGCGCCTGGGAGACACCGACGTGGCTAAGGGGGTGGCAAAGTATGTGGCGAGTACATCAGGCATGGGACTTGTCCTTGAAGGGAAGCAGCCAGTTACACTTACAGGTTACTCGGACTCGTCGTGGGCCGACGATGCGGAGACGCGCCGGTCTACACCGGGGTACTCCTTTAGCCTCGGAGGAGGTGTTGTTTCGTGGCGGTGGACTCGGGCGTCGTCTGTCGCCAGTTCCAGCTGTGAGGCAGAGGTGTACACTGCGGCCATGGCCGCTCAGGAGCTTCGCTGGCTGTCTTTCCTTCTCACCGACCTTGGTGAGCGGCCTCGCTCTCCCCCAGTCTTGTTCGCCGACAACAGGTCTGCTGTCCTGTTGTGTGAGGAGCCTCGACTGGTTGGGAAGGCGAAGCACATCCAGCTTTGTTACTTCCTTCTGCATGAATTGCAGCACCGTGGCCAGGCACGCGTGGTACGTGTGGTCTCTGAGGCCAACACTGCATATATCTTCACCAAGGCGTTGCCACCTTGTGACCACCAGCGTTTCTGCACCCAGCTTGGCCTTGTGTCTACAGGCCCTGTGCTTCTGTAGAGATGTTTGTCGTTGTCAAAATCCCAACCACTAGACCATTGGGATAAAAGGGCTTGTTAAGTAGCGGGTCAGTGCGCCCATAACCCCCCAGGCCAACGTGCCTGTAACCCTTCCCTAGGATCAATCGGGGATCACAAGTGGACCTCTGACACCCCCCCGCACTGGGATGCCCGAAGTGCATACACCGGGATTCGAACCCGAGACCTTCGCTCTGATACCATGTCAGAATCCCAACCACTAGACCATTGGGGTAAAAGGGCTTGTTGAGTAGCGAGTCAGTGCGCCCATAACCCCCCAGGCCAACGTGTCTGTAACCCTTCCCTAGGATCAATCGGGGATCACCAGTCGACCTCTGACAGTCGTGTACTCTTGCATCTTCTATATTTGCTCTATCCTTGCATATGGACTGACCTTGTGGCCCCTCGCTTGTTCTCAGACCGTGTGGTGATCTTGAGATCCACCCCGAGATTTGTTGTGTTTTTTTTTGCGAACTGGTCCTGTGACCCTTGCTGTGTGTTGCTTTCCGCAGGACTACCGTCACCTAGACTATGGGGGTGTGTCAAGCTATATTTGTTATAGCTTGTTTGTGTTAGTCTAGGTGTACTTCATGTTTTCCTAGGGTTAGTCAACACTTATACTTTTGTAACTTGACACCGGATGCTTGGGCGTACAAGGTGGCACCGTCCTGACGCTGACAAATAAGGTGGCGCTGAGCCTGGCGGAGCCACGTACTAAAATTGATAGGAAAATCCTCCGTATGAAAACGTAGGTGGCGAGAGGACTCCAATGGCTAGGAGCGGCTGGAGCAAGGAGCGGTCAGGCTAGGAACGGCCGAAGCACGCACCAAACGGAGCTAGGAGCATGGTGTTACGGACGATTCAAGCTAGGAGCTAGTAAAGCTAGGAGCGCTAGGAGAAAAGACGGTTGGAGCAAGGAACAAACTAGGCTACGAACCTTGGACGAACCGGGGAGGACATGGAGCTAGGAGTGAGGAGCGAACCGACCCTAGGTCGGACTACTGGAGAGGCGAGCGACTGCCAGCCACTGCTGGTGAAACCAACGATAGTAGGATCGGGGAAGGTGAGGGAAAGAGTGGGGGCAGGGCACAGGGCGGGGCGCACACTGGGCGGAGCACGCTACTATGGCGGGGCGCATAATGGGCCAGGGCGGAAAGTGTTGCTCTAGCTAGGGCGCGCACGGCTAGCTATGTGGCGGGCACGTCTAGCTAAGGGCGCAGGTGATCAGGCTGGGACATGCGCTGCTGGCCTGGGCGCATGCTGCTGGCTAGGGGCGTGCGCGGCTGGCTGCTGGTGCGTGCTTCTGGTGCGTGCTTCTGGTTAAGGGCGTGCATTACAGGCTAGGGCACGATTTGCTGGCTAAGGGGCGCGCATGTTCTAGCTGGGCACTCGCTTCTGGCTGGGGCGCGCGCGATCAGGCTGGGGCGCGTGCGTCTGGCTGAGGGGCGTGACTAGCTAGGGACACGCGATCTGGCTGGGAGGGAGGGCGGAGCTAGGATCATAGGAGGGCAGAGCTAAGGTCCTAAGAGGTAAGCTAGCAATGATACCATCTCAAGAGTGATGCAAAGCGGAATGATAGACATGTGGTGGATAGGGTACATAAAGGAGAATGTCGAGAGGAAAGGCTATACTGTAGAAGAGAAAAGGCCCCGCCCTCGCTTGGGCGAAGTCGACCATTCATTTCGGAACAAGACTGTGTTCGTTTCGTGGTCATCGGCGACTTCGGGGACTTTTATCTGTGTGCGACGAGACGTTTGTCGACGAGATTAATGGGTCGAAGTAGAAGTGTTTCTTCTGCTCAATCAAAGTCCTTGTCTAGGAGGAGCTCGTCGACGGGAGTAAAACGACGTGGAAGACAAGCCTTTCAGATAAACGGAATTGGCATAATTGGTGTTTCGACGGAGTGCTGGTTGGCAGAATTTCGACGAGTGTTTCGTCGAGCAGAGCGATTCTTGTGAAAATTACGAGGAATGGAAGAAAGTTTAGAATGAAGAAGAAGGGTTCACTAGCAAGCAGTTGAGTACATATAGCAAACCCTAAGTCGGGCTGTACTCACTATTGAGTACCCCACTGCAGGCTAGACAAACATAACATTCTGACACACCCCCATAGCCAAAGTGGGGTGTAATCAGCACAGCAAGCAAAGCAGAACAAGCTCAGGGTGGATCACAATGTCACCACACATTCTGAGCACAAGTACAAGAAGCAACAGTTTAAAGTTCACAATTATGAGCAAAGCTAGTGGTAGTCACAGCGGGCAAGTGAGGAGGAGGAGGGACTGTGAGAGGAGAGGAGATAGGAGGCGACGGCTGAAGCTGCAGACACATGGGCAACAGGAGTCACACTGGCACAGCGGCTACCAGAACAACGCTCCGGACTATTGGAGTAACTGGCTCTGCTGCTAAAACTAGCGGCAGACGAGCAACGGACCCACGGGCGACTGGCACAGCTGGCTGCGACTGGGCTACCGGAGCAACTCCCCGGACTACAGGTGCTGCTGGCAACACGACGGCAACCTCCGTTCAACCTCCCCAAACAGTCCCACCCCCCCCTGACACACACCCCCTGCTTCACCCCTAGCTCCACTCCCACGTCACCCCCCTAGCACCACTCCTTCGGCTCCTACACACCCACCCCCCTGAGCGGCAGCTGCAGCAGCGGGAGACGGAGGAGGAGGAGGAGCAGGGGAAGCCGCTGAGAAACATCACCCCCATACCCCCCACCCCAAACCCTAATTCAGGAGAACGGGCAGCAGCAGGGGTGGGGCGCTGTCAGAAGGATGGGGGGGCAGCGGGCAGCTCAGGGGAAGATGAAACAGGGCGCCCAAGGGCCTGGCGCAGCCCGTACGAATCGCGCGCGGGCGGCCTGAGGCGCGCCCTGGCCTGGCGCAGCCCGTACGGGCCGCCCGCGGGCCTGGCGCAGCCCGTACAGACCGCACGCGGGCCTGGCGCAGCCCTTACGGGCCGCGCGCGGGCCTGGCGCAGCCCGTACGGGCCGCATGCAGGCTGTACGGGCCGCGCGCGGGCCCTACCTAGGTTGCGCCGCCCCCATCGGGCGACGGGGGGTGACGCGCGGGTCCCCGTCACCCGTCGCAGCGCCTCCCGGGGGCGACGCGCAGAGTGGCGGGGCAGAAAGCCGTCGCGCGCCTCAGGGCGCACGTGGGGCAGAAAACCGCCGCGCGCCTCTGGGCGCACGGCGGGCAGAAAACCGCCGCACGCTCGGAGCGCGCGGCGGGAAGAAAAATCCGTCGCACACCACGGGGCGTGTGACACACAGAGTAGCAGTAGCAGCGGAAGCAGTGAGGTGGTGGGCCCACCCACAGAATCGACCCAAGGGGATCGACCTGCTCTGATAGCATATCAAGATTAGGAGTAGAAGAAAGTTTAGAATGAAGAAGAAGGGTTCACTAGCAAGCAGTTGAGTACAAATAGCAAACCCTAAGTCGGGCTGTACTCACTATTGAGTACCCCACTGCAGGCTAGACAAACATAACATTCTGACAATTCTGGTCGACCAGAATTACTTAGCTCCAAAATTTGCAATGTGTGCGTATTTCTCCTAATAACGGAACAGCAAATTTCGACCAATCAGGTAATTTCATAAATTGTACTCCCCAGGAGAATTCGATTCAGTAAGGAAACTGAACCTGAAACACGTTTTTACCAACAACAGTAAAAACGTGTACAACTATGAACGTTGTAAACCTGAGCAACTACCAACTCATGTAAAATATGCATGTGTTTGTCATTTCACCTGCCGTTGCTGACCCGACAGATTCAACAACTTGTCGAGGAACGTTTCTACAGGGTCCGTTGTGTCAGAAACAAGAAGTGATCAACTAGAAACATTTGGGGGTACAAGTATGAAACACTAGAGAAATGTACAACCTAAAGGCTAACCCACTATAGCCTACAAAATAGAAACATATACAATGTTTGACACACCCCCATAGGCTAAGTGTGGGAGAACGAGAGGTTACAAGACCAGTCAAGAAAGACAAAGCAAGCTCAGGGTGGATCACAACGTCACCACACACTCTGAGCACAAGCAAGAAGCATATATGTACCACAAGCATCAAAGTGATCTATACCTAGCAAAGCAAGCATGCAGGTATATATACATATAGATCACAGTACAGGCAGAGTGTACAACAAGTGAGGAAAAGTGGGCACAAGCCCTAGCAAGGTGCAGAAACGCTGATGATCACCAGAATGAAGCGCCTTGGTGAATATATCAGGAGTGTTGGCCTGAGTGGCCACGTAACGCAGACGAAGCTGACCACGCTGCTGCAACTCTCGAGCCACAAAGTAACGTAGAGCGATGTGCTTCGTTCTGTGCTCCAGTCTGTGCTCCTCACACAAGGCAATGGCAGCCTTGTTGTCGACGTACAGCACTGGAGGAGAACGAGGCCGCTCTTCCATGTCGGTCAGCAGGTAGGTGAGCCAGCGTAACTCCTGTGCAGCCATGGCTGTGGCGTAGATCTCAGCCTCACAACTGGAGCTAAGAACTGAAGACGAACACGTAGAACGCCACGAAACTGAGCCAGAGCCAAGGCTGAAGGTGTAACCCTGTGACGACCGCTGAGTAGCCCGGTCGTCAACCCAAGAAGCGTCTGAGTGCCCAGTGATAACAACTGAGCTCCCTCCTCCAAGCACAAGCCCCATGCCCAATGTACTGCATAAGTAGCGCAATACCCTCTTTGCAGCATCCCAATGCACCTTTTGGTGCCTACCAGGAGCTACGTAGCGGGCAAGAAGGCCAAGAGGGTACGCTAGGCCAGGACGAGTGCAAGTCATCAGGTACATGAGGCAGCCAACTAGCTCTGGGTAAGGACCACTCGCCTCTACGGACTCATCCGAAGGCAGAGCTGAGAGCGAGTGACCTGTAGCCAGAGGGGTGGCCTCTGCTGAGGACAACGTGAAGCCGAAGCGCTGAAAGGAGCTGCTGCACCATGTGTGATTGAGTTAGTGTGATGGTGCGGCGTGCTCTGTCCCGGGTGATCTGCAAGCCAAGGTAGCTACGAAGTTCACCCAGGTCTGTGTACGTGTGTCTCTTCTGCAGCTCCGACTTCACGTGGGCAAGAGCCTCAGTCTCAACAGTGGCAAAGACCAAGACGTCGACGTACACGAGGATGTAGAATGGCGGCAGCGAAGTCTCGGTGCGCAGAAACAGCGACGGGTCAGTAGTAGAAGGCGCGAACCCAAGTGCCGCAAGAGTAGTCCTCAGTGTGTCGTGCCACTCACGTGGCGCCTGGCGGAGACCATAGACCGGCCGCCGGAGGCTCCACTGGGTACCAGGATGAAACGACCCAGTGAAGCCAGAAGGGCGGCGCAGCCAGATCTCCTCGTGCAGGCTGCCCAGCAAGAAAGCTGTGCTGAAGTGAAGAGAGTGAAGCTTGTAGTCACGCTGAGCAGCAACGTGCAGTAGCACCCGAAGAGTGGTCATCTTCGGGATGGGGGAGAAGGTGCTTCACCATGAAAATCCACATGCCACTGACGATGTTCGCCCCAGGAGGGGGAACCTCGTCGACGTAAGTGCCAGTGGACTTCCAGGATGCCATCTCTGCGTCCATGGCTGACTGCCACTAAGAGGAGTACTCACCCGCGATCGCCTCAGCGTAAGAGCGCGGAGTCGGGATGTCTGGAGCATCCGGGTCTCCCTCAGGGGCAAGCAGCATGGACACGAGATGAGGCGCAGCGGATGCAAGACACTCAAGGTCCTCCTGTCTGTCCTCAAGGACGTCTGTGCCTAGAGCACACTCACCCCCGACGGACGGAGGACAGACAGACTCAGACTCAACAACAAGACTCGCGGCGTAGTCTAGACGACAGTGAGCAGAAAAGTCGACAAGCTCAGCAACTAGGGCAGACGCAGCAGCAGACTCAAAGGAAGGTTCAATGATAGCAGTGGCCAAGAGACGCGTGACAGTAGGACTGGCAGCACGAAGAGAGTCAGAATCCGGGTCAGCAAGAACAGGAAGAGAGGACGTAGGAGGAGACGGCAGAGGGACACGCTGTGGAGCAGTGGAAGGACGCAGAGTCATATAGTGTGTGCCAGGGACATGTGGAGGACACTCACGTAGAACACGGCGACCAGTGCGAGCAGCACGGACAGGTGACACAGGACGTGACACAGGCAACACAGGACGAGACCAAGGCTCACGACGCTCTGTAAGACCGCCTGTCGGACCAGTGTAGGGAGAAGGACCAGGAAGTGGCGAGGCAGGCGGTAGTTGTGACTGCGTCTGGCCAGGTGGAGGACACTATAAGGAGGGAGGGGGACTAGGAGGAGGCAGCTGACCAAGAACCTGCTGAAGGAGCGGAACGAAGTACCGCCGTGGCCGTGAAGTGCCCCCAGAAGCAGCAGAGACAGCACCAGAACCTCCAACCAAACCAGCACCAGCAGCACCTCCAGCAGGGTGGAAGCTGGTGCCCGCTTCAGCAGAGCAAGAAGGCATCATCGACACGGTGCACCGGCAGCTGGGACACTTCGGGCACGTCAAGACAACCCAGCTAGTGAACACGGGCTGGTGGTGGGCAGGCATGGCGCGACAGATCAAGGAGCAGGTGGCGCAGTGTGAGGCTTGCGACCGCAACAGGGCCCAGCTGGAGAGGAGTCAGCATGAGCTGCAGTCGCTCCCCATCCGCGCGTTGGGCTACAGATGGTCCTTGGATTCGGCGGGGGAACTGCCTCTCTGTCAACGGGAGTTGGGTATTGGCCCCGTCCTCGCTTGGGCGGAGCCGACTTCGTGGTCGGGTGTGAGGGGAGCAGCCGACCTTCGGCAGTGGGTGAGCTGGTCGACGAGGAGGTCAACCTGCACGGGGGACCACTGCACGGGCGCCGACTTCAGGGTGGCGCCGACTTCAGGGAGGTCGACTTGGGAGTCGACCTGCGGTGGTGACGTCAACTTGGGGTGGCCGACGTGGGTGGTCGGCCGACGACTATGCTGGTCGACGAGGAGCAGGTCGACCAGGAGTACTGGTCGATGTGGAGTTGGTCGACCAGAGGGGACGTCGACCTGGAGGAGATTGACCGAGGGTGTCGTCGACCTGGTGAGGTCGACGTGGAGGTGGTCGTCGACTTGGGAGGTCGACGGGCACGTACGGGAGCTGCTGGTCGACATGGTTGCCCGGTCGACTAGGTTACCTGGGAGCGCGACGGTCTCCTAGGCGAAGTTGGCGAGACCAACCTCGGTGGTGGTATCCCGAGGTCATCGTGGCGGATCAGAGGTGACAGGACTCTGCACGCCAATCATCTGCGCGCACCTGTGAAGCGGGTGCACTGCTGTCCTGCAACGTTGGCACGCCATCGACCTTGCCTTGCTGGAGTGCGGTCGACCAAGTCGTGCTGGAACGCGGTCGACCAAGCTGCGCTGGCAGTTAGCCGACCTGAATGCTTGCCCTGATGTAGTCTTGCTATGCCAACTTCATTGTACCAATTGTTCTAAACTTTTCCTAGTGGAACTCTTGCCAATTTTCCCCGTGAACTAGCAAGTAGTGTGCGCACAAGGAAAACGACTAAGGAACAGAGAACGCAGAGATCACACGAGCACACGTGCCTAGCCCGTAGCCTAGCTCCCGTTGTTGCAGTTATCTCCGCATGGTGCGGTGAGCGTGGAAGACACCGCGACGTAGGTCATTCTAGCCGACTTAGCACATACCGATCGTGTTCGTAGACCGGCAGCCGTGCAGTCACTAGCGTGCGCGTAGTCGACGCCGAGGTGATGGATACCCTGGAGGGACGGCTGGAGGATGCGAGGAGACGCCATGAGGCCCAGGAGTATGGGGAGATACCCTGGGCAGTCGTCGAAGCAGGACTCCGCTCCGTGTGGGCGGCGGAGCACCCTCCTTCTCGACCTGCCTCTCCTCGACCGGTGAACAACGACGGCGGCGTCGACGTGGGCGTCAACGTCGGTGGAGGTCAGGTCGGCAGCAGTGCGGGAGGCACGTCGAGGCACCGAGGTGTGATACACGCCGGTGAAGTCGGCGGCGTTCAGACGCGAGAGGTGCAGTCGTCGGCGGCTGCAGGCCCCTCGCATGGCGACGCCAGTGGGCGTCGAAGTGGATTGTCGCCGATGTCGGCGACCCAGGTGACGGCGGGCGGGATTGCGCCGAGCTACGGCTACTTCAAGTTTACGCCAGACAGGATCTCGGTCACCCCCCCGCTGGTCCGTCGACCCGACATTCTCACCTGGAAGGAAGCCATCGAGCCCCAGCTGGAGATGGCCGGGCTGATCGGCTTCGCCCGAGGGACCGTGGCGACACCGGGGGAGCACCACCCCGACCTGCGTGCGGAGTTTCGCGCCGTGCAGCTGTTGACCTTCACGGTCATCTCGCGGTGCTGCTCGCCGGGCGTGCAGATCGCCTTGAAGTGGTGCCGGGAGTACATCAACGCTGGCCACCGGGCGTGGCACTTCATTGAGTCGACGTACCAGGTCACCGACGACCTGTTCATGGCCCAGCTGGAGGGACAGCTGACACACCTGCGTATGGGTGACGAGGAGACAGCTACCGACTACTGCAACCGGGCACGGCAAATTCTCGCCACCATCAGGATGGCCGGCGCGCAGTACTCCACGGCGTCGTACATCACCCATGTCATGCAGGGTCTCTCTAGCAGCTACAACTTGCTGAAGCGGCTGTCTATGGCGCCGAGCACAAGGGCGACGCTCAACGAGGACAACCTGACCTCATATATCCTGCAGGACGAGGCGATGCAGGAGGCTGAGCGGTCGCAGGAGCTCGTGGCGCAGGCGAACTTGGTCACCTCAGCGAAGCAAGGAGGCCGACCGGGACAGCGCGGGCAGTTTGGCGGTGGTAGCAGCAGTGGCTGGAAGTCGGCCAAGGAGGTCGACAAGAAGAAGTCGACCAAGGACGGCGGTCGAGGAGGAGGAGGTCGACGTCGGGAGTGCTGGATCTGCCACAGCCCCGATCACCTCTCCTTCGAGTGTCCCGACCGCAGTGACTCCGACGACGACGACAAGGGTGGCCGCGGGAGGTCTGGCAGCCGTCGTCCTCATCGTGGAGGAAACCAGCCACGCAAGGAGAAGCAGTCGACCAAGACATCGACTTCGGCGAAGGACGCCGACTCCTCTGCTGGCGGCAAGGGGCGAGACGACAAGACGGCGTCGTGGAGCCGACCATCTCTCTGGCGCCGCAGGCCGGAGAGGACTTCCAGGCGGTGGCGGCAGCTGTGCAGGCGAACCCGGCGGTGGTCCTGCTCGACAGCGGTTGCTCCCACCACCTGATGGGGACGAAGGAAGCCTTCATCGACCTGCAGCCGAGCGGCGCCATCAGGCATGTGCGCGGCTTCAATGGGGCGCTGCAGGATGTCCAAGGCTGTGGCACCGTCGCCCTGCAAGGAGAGGCCGGGAAGGAGGTGCTCATCCCCGACGTGTTGTACGTCCCTGGTGTGCGAGCCAACCTGCTGTCGGCCGGCCAGCTGAAGGAGCATGGCGTGAAGCTGCAGGAGGACGGAGACGGCATGCTGCTTGTCTCGGCAGCGGGGGAGGTGCTCGGGCGGGCGACGTACTCTGGACGAGTCCTCTGCACCGACCTGCGTCCCTGCGCGACGAGGTCGGCGCCGCCTACGACGGAGGTGGTGGCTCTGCGGGCGATCGTCTCGAAGACGAAGTCGACGCCGGACCGGATGCATGCGAGGCTTGCGCACGTCGGCATGGACACCATACGGAGCTCGGCGAAGAACGAGGTCGCCATTGGGCTGGACCTCAAGTCGGCGACGGACGCCGACTCCCCGTGTGTCTCGTGCGTCGGCGGGAAACTGACGCGGCACACCTTCCCCGACCAAGGCTCCGACGCCGACGACGTGCTGGCCGTCGTGCACATCGACCTGTGCGGGCCGTTTTGCGTGGCTGCCAAGGATGGTAGCCTGTACTTCTTGCTGCTGAAGGACCGCAAGACCCGCTACGTGTGGGTGAAGCCGGTCGCCAAGAAGTCAGATGCGTTGCAGGCGTTCGTACAGTGGCTGGCGGTGGCTGAGCGGCAGACGAAGAAGTCGGTGTTGATGCTGCGTTCTGACCGGGGAGGGGAGTTCCTCGGGAAGCAGTTCACCGACTTCGTGAACGACAAGGGGATCGTCCACAACCTGACCTGCCCATATACCCCACAGCAGAACGGCATGGCGGAGCGGGAGATGAGGACGGTGGTGGAGTCGGTGCTGACATTGCTGCCGCACATGGGCGTGCAGCACCACTGGTGGCACCTCGCTCTGCGGCAGGCCGTCTGGGTCCGCAACTGCCTTGAGAGGTCGACGCTGCCGCCGGGGACGACGCCGTACCAGTTGCAAACCGGGAAGAAGCCCGACTTGTCGCGGGCGCGGGTGTGGGGCTGCATGGCGCAGTTCCTTGTTCCTGAGCAGCAGCGCGGTGGGAAGCTGAAGCCGAAGGCTAAGTGGGGCCTGCACCTTGGCGTGTCGGCGGCGACCAAGGGCTGGGAGCTCCTCGACGTCGACACCAACCGAGTGGTCACCACGTCGGACGTGGTGTTCTACGAGGAGATGTCGCTGGCCGAGTGGAAGACCGAGCATGGGCTGGTGCCCGGCCGCTCGCCGTCCACCCTGCCCTCTGACACCTCGTCGGCGACGCTGCCGCTGCTTGCCGAGGTCAGTGAGCTTGCTGCTGCGGACGTCGAGGACGTCCACACCCCTACCCCTCACCCTCTGACCCCTGCCCCTCCCCTCGTGGTCGACCTGCGTGGGCTGACCTCGGTGTCGGCCTCCGGCGATGAGGGGAGTCGTGGGACGCCGCCTTCGGCGCCGGCCAAGTGCATCGCCGGCGGCCGACGTGACGAGCGGCAAATCGACGAGGGATTGCAGTCGACAGGGGAGGAGCAGGTCGAAGAGCAGCAGCCGACAAGGGAGCGAGCTGCCGTGAAGCCGACCACGGAGCAGTCGGCTGGGACGCCGGCTGAGAAGCAGCAGGACGACGAGGGCAGCGACGATAGTGACGATGGAGGGGACGCCGCGGAGGTCCAGCAAGGACCACGACGTTCAGGCTGACTTCGGAGGCCGCCTGACTTCTTCGTCCCCGCTGCCTTCACCACGGTGTATGACGTGGACGATGACGACGACCTGCTGTACGACGACGCCGAGGACGATGAGGAGTTTCCGGAGCTCGACCCCGACATGCTAGTTGACCCCGAGCACCGTTGGGACATCTTGACGATGACGGTGAAGGAGGCGTTGGCGAGCTGGAAGGGCCCGGCGGTGAAGGCCGCCATGGAGGAGGAGATTCGCAGCCTCATCAACATGGGCACTTGGGAGCTGGTCGAACGCCCGCCGGGGGTGAACGTCATGAAGAACCGGTGGGTGTTGACGACGAAGTATCACATCGACGACACCGTCGAGCGGGAGAAGGCGAGGCTGGTCGTGAAGGGATTCACACAGGTGTATGGCGCCGACTACGACGAGACGTTCGCGCCGGTGAGCAGCTACGTCACGCTGAGGATCTTCCTCAGCATCATCGCCGTCCTCAACCTCAACCTGATGCAGCTCGACATGAAGAACGCCTTCCTGCAGAGCAAGCTCGATCGGGTGCTGTACATGTCCCAGCCGGACTACTTCAACGACGGAACCGGCCGGGTGTGTAAGCTGCTGAAGAGCCTGTACGGGCTGAAGCAGTCGCCGCTGTTGTGGTACTTGGCGCTCAACGATGTGCTGGTCGGCGCCGGGTGGAAGAAGAGCCAGGTCGACGAGGCTCTTTACTTCAAGGTCGGCGAGGGTGGAGTGACCTGCTCGGTGCTGGTCTACCTCGACGACTTGCTTGCCGCCAGCAGTAGCACCGCGATGCTGAAGGAGCTGCTGGAAGCTGCCTTCGAGCTGCGCGAGATCTCGCCGGTGCAGAAGTACCTCGAGCTGGAGATCGTGCACGACAGGTCGGCGGGGAAGCTGTGGTTGCACCAGCAGGGCTACGCCGACAAGCTGCGTAGGCGCTTCCTCGACGAGGAGCAGACCGGGCGCACCCCGAAGACACCGGTCTCGGTCGGTGCCTACGCCGAGCTCACCTTCGATGACGAGGAGGCGCAGGAACGGCAGGAGGAGGAGTACCGGCAGAAGGTCGGCTCGCTGCAGTTCGCGGCGACGACGACGAGGCCGGACGTCGCCTTCGCCTGCAGCAAGCTGGGGAGTGGCCTCACGGTGAGGAGCGACCAGCACTGGCGTGAGGTTGATCGCTGCCTCGCCTACCTCGCCAACACACGTGACACCGACCTGGAGTTCGGCGGTGGACCTGAGTCGCTGGAGCTGGTCGGCTACGTGGACGCCGATGACGCCGGTGACAAGCAGAACAGGACGAGCACGAGCGGCTACGTGTTCGTCTACGGAGGGGCTGCAGTCTCCTGGTCGAGCCAGCGCATCAAGTGCGCGACGTTGTCATCGATCGAGTCGGAGTACGTTGCGGCCACTGAAGCTGGCAAGGAGGGACGCCGCCTTCGCTTCCTCCTCACAGAGTTCCGGCAACTGGATGCCGGGAAGTCGACTGTCCTGCGTGTGGACAACAAGTCGGCCATCACACTCGCCGAAGGCATGGGGTTGACGGGCAACCTCAAGCACATGGAACGGCGACAGGCCTGGCTGCAGCACATGGTGAGGCGCGGGAAGTTCTCGCTGCAGTACATCCCAACCGCTGAGCAGCCGGCCGACTTCCTGACGAAGGCGCTGCACTATCCGACCTTCAACCGGTGCTCCGTTGCAATCAGCCAAGTGCGCCTGGCCGACGTGGGCGACGGCGACAACGACGTGCAGCAGTAGGTGCCATGCCCTTTTGCATGGCTGGTGCGGTGGACGACGTGCTATGTGTTGGGTGCACGTCGACGAGCTAGTCTCCGAGCTGTACTGCCGTGTGGGCTGGGGGCCCAAGCGTGAACGCGGCAGGGGAGTGTCAACGGGAGTTGGGTATTGGCCCCGTCCTCGCTTGGGCGGAGCCGACTTCGTGGTCGGGTGTGAGGGGAGCAGCCGACCTTCGGCAGTGGGTGAGCTGGTCGACGAGGAGGTCGACCTGCACGGGGGACCACTGCACGGGCGCCGACTTCAGGGTGGCGCCGACTTCAGGGAGGTCGACTTGGGAGTCGACCTGCGGTGGTGACGTCAACTTGGGGTGGCCGACGTGGGTGGTCGGCCGACGACTATGCTGGTCGACGAGGAGCAGGTCGACCAGGAGTATTGGTTGATGTGGAGTTGGTCGACCAGAGGGGACGTCGACCTGGAGGAGATTGACCGAGGGTGTCGTCGACCTGGTGAGGTCGACGTGGAGGTGGTCGTCGACTTGGGAGGTCGACGGGCACGTACGGGAGCTGCTGGTCGACATGGTTGCTCGGTCGACTAGGTTACCTGGGAGCGCGACGGTCTCCTAGGCGAAGTTGGCGAGACCAACCTCGGTGGTGGTATCCCGAGGTCATCGTGGCGGATCAAAGGTGACAGGACTCTGCACGCCAATCATCTGCGCGCACCTGTGAAGCGGGTGCACTGCTGTCCTGCAACGTTGGCACGCCATCGACCTTGCCTTGCTGGAGTGCGGTCGACCAAGTCGTGCTGGAACGCGGTCGACCAAGCTGCGCTGGCAGTTAGCCGACCTGAATGCTTGCCCTGATGTAGTCTTGCTATGCCAACTTCATTGTACCAATTGTTCTAAACTTTTCCTAGTGGAACTCTTGCCAATTTTCCCCGTGAACTAGCAAGTAGTGTGCGCACAAGGAAAACGACTAAGGAACAGAGAACGCAGAGATCACACGAGCACACGTGCCTAGCCCGTAGCCTAGCTCCCGTTGCTGCAGTTATCTCCGCACTGTCAGCCGGCGAGGCAAGCGGTACATCTTGGTCATGATCGAGCATGTCAGCAAGTGGGTGAAATTGCGCGCGATGAGCAGCAAGAGCGCGGCACTAGTCACGGAGGCCTTCACGGAACAGGTGCTCACCAGGATGGGGGCATGTGGAGAAGTGCTCACGGATCAGGGCACGGAGTTCCGGGGGGAATTTGACAAGGCACTGACCACCATAGGAATTACGCACAGGAGAACCTCCCGATATCACCCGCAAGCAGACGGTCTCACAGAGCGCATGGTGCAGACACTCAAGCGAGGGCTCAGGGCATATGGAGAGGCTCACAAGCCCAGCTGGGATGAGGATCTGCACTGGGTCACGGCGGGGTATCAGTTCAGCAAGCAGGCGGCGCTGCGAGATGTGTCCCCGTATTATCTGCTGTATGGCAGAGAGCCAATCTTGCCGGTGGGAGCGCCCAAAGTGTTGACGGAAGTGGTGACAGCGGGAACACCAGAGTTGTGGGCGGCGCTAGCCAAGACCAGGGGGGACTACCTACGAGCGCTCCTGCCATCAGCATTAGAAAATCTCCTTGTGGCTCAGCTGTGAGACGCTCACCGGTACCAGCAGAGGCTCGGAGGGCAGAGGCCGACATGTGGAGGGCGGCTGCAGGAAGGACAGGAAGTGTACCGCAGAACAGCGCGCCAGCACACGTTGGACCACGGCCTCAGCGAGGAACGCTGGAGAGTGGTGGCAGTCCGAGAGTTTGGAGTGGTGGTGTTGGAGGATCAGCAGGGGAGGAGAGTCCAGGACCACACCACGAATACGGCAAGGGCGCGATCCAGGAGCATGAGTGGTCTGGACCAGAGCGAGCAGGAGCCCTAGTCTGTTCCAGAGGGGGCAAGTGTGGTATCACGGTGGAGTTCGGTCACACGGCACATGGTATACTGCAGACAAGGAGTTGGTAGTGCCGCAGTAGTAGTAGCAAGGAAGATCGGCTGGTGCGTAGTCCAGAAAAAGGGGGGGGGATAAGCAGAGGGCTGCAGCCATGAACGGCAAGAGTCCAGAAAGAGGTGCCACACAGAGAATTTCCGACAGCTGTCACGGTTTTACGTAGCCGGGAAGGCCACCTAATAACCGGGACAGCGCAGAGAGTTTATCGGCGGGTGGAGCAGCAGGAATGCAGCAGAGGCAGAATCAGAAGGGAGGAGGAACGGGGGAGGAACATGGATGGAGGGCGGAGGGTAGGAGGAACACTGTACATAAGTGTATAATAGCCCCCAAGAATGTTTGCGTGAGAATGTTGGGATACGGGTTGGGGTGTATGCTTCTTTTGTATGACATATCCTGTACAGGGCGAGATGCTGTTGACGCGTACAAGCACAGCTCAATCGACAGGTGGCAGGAGCTGCAGTACAACATGCAAGCCAAGCGTGCAGCTGGCGGAGGGCTCGCGCTGGAGCCCATGCAGATCCAGACCACCTGCGGTTTGTAAATACGACTCGGGACCCCCGAGCCTCGCCCATGTGATGCATATGTGCTAGAAGCGCTAGGCTAGGGCGGAGGAGTCATGTTGTACATAGTTGTGCTGAAACCCTAGTGTTGGCTGCTTCGTTGTACGTTTCACATTTGCTTCAATGTAATCCTGTTATACCAGCTACGGGTGGTCATGAGCACGCTAGGGAACCAGCTTGTCAGCCATTAGCAGTAGTGTGGTATCACGGTGGAGTTCGGTCACACGGCACACGGTATACTGCATACAAGGAGTTGGTAGTGCCGCAGCAGTAGTAGCAAGGAAGATCGGCTGGTGCGTAGTCCAGAAAAAGGGGGCGGGATAAGCAGAGGGCTGCAGGCATGAACGGCAGGAGTCCAGAGAGAGGTGCCACACAGAGAATTTCCGACAATACATCCCGACCTCCGAGCAGCCGGCAGATTTTCTGACGAAGGCGTTGCATTTTCCGGCTTTCAACCGGTGCTCCGTCGCAATCGGCCAAGTGCGTCTGGCCGACGTGGGCGACGGGGATGACGAGGTGCAGCAGTAGGTGCCGTGCCCTTCTGCACGGCTGGTGCGGTGATCTACGTGCTATGTGTTGGGTGCACGTAGAAGGAATTTTCTCCTTGCATTCTATCCCTCTGGGTTCTGGGTGGACCTTGTGTGTGGGTGCCCAAGCTTGAGCTGGGCAGGAGAGTGTCGAAGAGAAAAGGCCCCGCCCTCGCGTGGGCGAAGTCGACCAATCATTTCGGAACAAGACGGTGTTTGTTTCGTGGTAATCGGCGACTTCAGGGACTTTTATCTGTGTGCAACGAGACGTTTGTCGACGAGATTAATGGGTCGAAGTAGAAGTGATTCTTCTGCTCGATCAAAGTCCTCGTCTATCTTAGAATTGTAAGCACCTTAGTCGGCAATAGTCTACTTGCTATCGCCTATCGTGTTCTCCATGATCTCCCGAATCCAATGATATGCGCAGCTCTGCTTGAAGTTGTCAATACACACTTCAGCAATTTTCAGAATCTGATTGGTATGGTTTCCAGAATGAGTACAAGCAGTTTTATAGTTAGGCAAGACACAAAATGCGATTCGTAACTTCACTTGTTTCCCAAGTAACCGCGTGCGCCTCGTTTCACCCCGAGTCGCACACGCAACCGAACCGAATTTGGTGAACACTCCTCAAGACCGAATCTAGAACCTTCTCGAACACGCCTCGAGCTCGAACCACAATTTCCCCTCGCCAACTTCAATCTCGATGCTTCTTCCACCTTCTCACACATTCCTTCTCAATTTCTCTCTCCCTTCTCACGCCGTAGGCCGATTTCCACCGTTTCACCTAGAATCATCCACGCGCTTCCATTTCGCCGTCATTCCGCCGTCGTGGAGACTTTCGCCATAGGTTCCGTGGTTGGGCGACGAACCAACCCTAACAGTCTAGGAGGAGCTCGTTGACGGGAGTAAAACGGCGTCAAAGACGAGCCTTTTTGATAAACGGAATTGGCAGAATTGGTGTTTCGACGGATTGCTGGTCGACAGAATCTAGTTCGACGAGTGTTTCGTTGAGCAGAGCGATTCTGGTCGACCAGAATTACTTAGCTCCAAAATTCGCAATGTGCGTGAATTTCGCCCAAACACGAAACAACAAACTTCGACCAATCAGGTAATTTCGGAAAGTGTACTCCCTGGGAGAATTCGATTCAGTGAGGAAACTGAACCTGTAACACGTTTTTACCAACAGTTTAAACGTGCACAACTATGGACGTTGTAAACCTGAGCAACTACCAACTCATGTGAAATATGTCAAAAAATATATGTATTGTATTTGTGTAGGCTACAGTTGGTTAGCCTCTAGGGGGTACATCATTCTTGGGTTAGGTACTTGTACTCCCATTCCTTTCTAGTTCCATCACTTCTTCTTTGTAACATGGTTTCAGAGCAGGTCCTCCGCTAGGACCGATTTTTTTAGGGCCCACCACTACTGACTGCCGACTAGCGCCCTCGTGCGCCCTACTGTTGGAGCATGTCAGAACTTATATAGCTTATACATTTGTGTAGGCTATAGTGGGGTATCCCATAGGGGGTACAACCCAATTAGGGTTAGTACTTGTGCTCACTCATTTTCATAGTTCATCATTCTCGTTCTCATTTTCACATGGAATCAGATCAGGTCCCCTCCTAGGGACTGTTCCTAGGGCCCACCGAAGCGCGCCTCGAGTCGCGCTCTCCTTTTTTTTTTTTTAGCGGCCCGTCGTGTCGCCCCTAGCGGCCCGTCGCGCCGCCCTTACGGTCGCGTCGAGCTGCCTTAGCGGCAGTGGCGTGCCGCCCTTGCAGCGGCCTATCGCGCCGCCCTACCTCGCGGCCCCGCCGCCCCATCGCGCGGCCCCGCCGCCCTACTCTTGCGGCCCCGCCGCCCTACGAAGCGGCCCCGCCGCCCTACGCCGACGGCCCCGCCGCCCTACTCACGCGGCCCCGCCGCCCTACGTCGCGGCCCCGCCGCCCTACGCCGACGGCCCCGCCGCCCTACCTTTCGACGGCCCCGCCGCCCTACGTCGCGGCCCCGCCGCCCTTCTTGACGGTCCCGCCGCCCTACTTCTCGACGGCCCCGCCGTCCTACGTCACGGCCCCGCCGCCCTCCTCAGCGGCCCAGCCGCCCTTCTTGACGGCCCCGCCGCCCTACTCCCGCGGCCCCGCCGACCTACTTTGCGGCCCGCCAGCCGCCCTACCTGCGGCCCTCCCGCAGCCCTACCTGCGGCCCACCAGCCGCCCTACCTGCGGCCCTACCGCCGCCCTACCTGCGGCACACCTGCCGCCCTAACTGCGGCCCACCAGCAGCCCTACCCACGACCGTCGCGCCGCCCTGAACCAGCGCCACCGAGCCGCCCGACTGCCGAGTCGCCCAGCAGCCGAGCCGCTGAACCGCCGAGCTGCCCAGCAGCCGAGCCGCCGAGCCGCCGAGCCGCCCAGCAGCCGAGCCGCCGAGCAGCCGAGTCGCCGAGCAGCTGAGCCGCCCAGCAGCCGAGCCGCCGGCCGCTGAGCTGCCCTACTTCCAGACCGCCCGATCTGCCCAGTTTGGTGAGCACAGAGCCTTTTTCACTGCACTGCCCTCACCCTACTGTTTGCACTGCTAGGCGTCTATCGTCATGGCTACCCCTAGTGTCCTCGCTTTTGACGCTGAGGGTCGGGCCATTGACTTTGAGGTCTGGGTAGATGACCTGCAGCTGTTCTTACAGTGCGATAGGGCAGACGGCCTCTCTCTCTTTGACCTTACCTCTGTCGCTTCCCCTGCCCCTGCTGCTGATGCTGACGCCACTATTCGCTCCCAGTGGGCCACACGCGACGCTGCTGCACGTCTTGCTGTGCGTCGCCACCTCCCTACCTCCGAGCGTGCGCACTTTAGTCAGTACAAGAGTGCTCAGACCTTGTACAACGCTGTCGTCGCGCGCTACTCCTCCCCTGCCACTGCTGCACTGAGCCGTCTCATGCTACCGTACCTCTTCCCTGACCTTGCTGCCTTTCCCACCGTAGCTGACCTCATTACGCACCTCCGCACTAGTGACACTCGCTACCGCGCTGCACTTCCTGCTGACTTCTGCGCCAAGAACCCCCCCCCCATGTACATCACTCTGTACTTCCTAGTCACTCGCCTTCCTGACTCCCTTCGAGTAGTCAAGGACCACTTTCTCTCAGTCTGTCCCACCACACTCACTGTCGACCTCCTCGAGAAGGCCCTCTTAGAAGCGGAGAAGAGTATAGTCGCTGTAGGAGCCTCTCGAGGTGACCCGCGCACCCCCATCTTTGAGGGGTGTTCCCCCTCCCCCCTTTTGCCCTCTGTTGCCTCTACTACTGCGGCCGACCTCCTTGGTCTTAAGTCGGTCGGTGCGGAGTCTGCCCCTAGCGAGAGACGCCGCCCTGGCAAGGGCAAGGGGGGCAGGGGAGCTGGAGGAGCGGGCGGTGGAGGTGGAGGTGGAGGCGGTGGGGGGAGTGGGGGTGGCGGTGGGAGTGGAGGTGGGGGTGGGGGGGTCGGTGGCGGCTGTGGCGGCGGAGGCGGCGGCGGCGGTGGCGGTGGGAGCGGAGGTGGCGGAGGAGGTGGCGGTGGAGGCGGCGGCGGAGGCGGCGGCAGTAGTGGAGGCAGCGGAGGCGGCGGAGGCGGTGGGGTTGGCGGTGGAGCTGGTCGCGGGTCTTCACAGAGGAGTGGCTCCGGTGGTGGCTCGCGCTAGCAGCAGCAGCGCGGTCGTGAGACCCTATCCCCTCAGCAGCTCCGGGAGTGGTACACTGCACGCCAGCGAGGTGGGGGTTTTGGTCCGTGCACCTACGTCCTGCGCACCGGCGACCGTGCGGGTGAGCAGTGTGTCAGATGATTATATTGCTGATGCATATATTTAGGCTGTAGTGGGGTAGCCCATAGGGGATACAACCCACTTATGGTTGGTACTTGTACTTGTTTCATTTCATAGTGCACCCACTTCTCTCTCTAATCTCAACATGGTATAGAGCGGGTCCTTCCTAAGGACCATTTTTTTTAGGGCCCACCCACGAAATTTTCGCTGCCCGGAGCGCGCCCTTCTCTCCCTGAAGCGCGCTCCCCCTAGTCCCTCTCGCGCTGCCCTTGTGGCCCCCGCGAGTCGCGCGCGCGACCCTTTTTTTTTTTGCGCGCGCGGCCCGGGCCACGTCGCGCTGGCTTTACGGCCGCGTCGCGCCGCCTTCGCGGCTCTGCTGCGTCGCGCCGCCCTCGCGCCCCCCCTAGCGCCGCCCACGCGGCCTCATTGCCTGCCTATGCAGGCCCCGACGTCGCCGCTGCCGGCCCCGCTACTGCCGCTGCCGACCCCGACGTCGCACCTGCTGGCCCCGCCGCTGCACCTGCCGGCCCCGCAGCTGCACCTGACGGCCCCGCCGTCCCCTTCTGACGGCCCCGCCGTCCCATTCTGCCGGCCCCTCCGCTGCACTTGACGGCCCCGCCGTCCCCTCTGCCGGCCCCGCCGCTGCAACCGACGGCCCCGCCGTCCCCTTTGCCGGCCCCGCCGCTGCTTCACACGGCCCCGCCGCTGCACCTGACGGCCCCGCCGTCCCCTCCGACGGCCCCGCCGCTGCACCTGACGGCCCCGCCGTCCCACCTATCGGCCCCGCCACTACCCCTGACGGCCCCGCCACTGCATCTCCCGGCCCCGCAGCTGCATCTCCCGGCCCCGCCGCCCCAGCAACTGCGCCGCCCCAGCAGCCGAGCCACCCTAGCAGCCGAGCCGCTCCAGCAGCCGAGCCGCCCCAACAGCCGAGCCGCCCCAGCAGCCGAGCCGCCCCAGCAGCCGAGCCGCCCCAGCAGCCGAGCCGCCCGAGCCGCCCGAGCCGCCGGGCCGCCCGAGCCGCCCAGCAACCGAGCCGCCTGAGCCGCCCGAGCCGCCCGAGCCGCCTGCACTGCCCTGTCTGGTGAGCACTGAGCTTTACTCTACGCACTGCCCTCACCCTACTGCTGTCATGGCTACCCCCAGTGTCCTCACCTTTGACGCTGAGGGCAGAGCCATCGACTTTGACGTGTGGGTAGACGACCTACTGCTTTTCCTACAGTGCGACAGAGCTGACGGCCTCTCTCTCTTTGATCTCACTTCTGGTGCCTCTCCCGCCCCTCCTGCTACTGAGGATGCCACTGTTCGCTCACAGTGGGCCACACGCGATGCTGCTGCACGTCTTGCTGTGCGTCGCCACCTCCCTCCCTCTGAGCGTGCACACTTTGGGTCGTACAAGAGTGCTCAGACCTTGTACGGCGCCGTTATTGCACGCTACTCCACCCCTGCCACTGCTGCACTGAGCCGCCTCATGCTACCGTACCTCTTTCCCGACCTTGCTTCTTTTGCCACAGTCGCCGACCTCATTACCCACCTGCGCACTAGTGACGCTCGCTTCCGCGCTGCGCTTCCTGCTGAGTTCTGCGCCAAGAACCCCCCCCCCCCAGTACTTCACTCTCTACTACATTGTCACCCGCCTCCCTGACTCCCTTCGCGGAGTCAGGGACGACTTACTCTCAGTCTGCCCCACCACTCTCACAGTTGACCTCCTCGAGAAGTCCCTACTAGCAGCCGAGAAGAGCATTCTCGCTGTAGGGGCCTCTCGTGGTGACCCGCGCACCCCCATCTTTGAGGGGTGTTCCCCCTCCCCCCTCCTGCCCTCTGTCGCCTCTGCTGCTACGGCCGACCTCGTTGGTTTTGAGTCGGTCGGTGCGGCGTCTGCCCCCAGCGGGAGACGTCGCTCTGGCAAGGGCAAGGGGGGCAGGGGCGGTGGTGGAGGCGGCGGGGGCGGTGGAGGCGGCGGTGGAGGCAGCGGAGGAGGTGAGGGTGGTAGCGGGAGTGGTGGCGGGAGTGGAGGTGTCAGCGGCGGCAGTGGAGGCGGGGGCGGCAGCGGCGGTGGTGGTGGGAGTGGAGGCGGTGGCGGTGGTGGCGGCGGCGACGGTGGGAGTGGCGGTGGCAGCGGAGGTGGTGGCGGTGGCGGCGGAGGCGGCGGCGGAGGTCGTGGCTCATCGCGGAGGAGTGGCTCCGGTGGTGGTCAGCGCCAGCAACAGCAGCGTGGTCAGGAGACCCTCTCCCCGCAGCAGCTCCGTGAGTGGTACGCTGCACGTCAGAGGGGTGGGGGTCCTGGTCCGTGCACCTACGTCCTGCGCACTGGCGACCGTGCGGGTGAGCCGTGTGGTGGTCCACACTCCTCCCAGCGCTGCTTCGGCCGCCTGACTGACGCTTGGCGTCGCCAGTTTCCTGATGCCTCTGAGATCCCTCGCTGGGACCAGCTGTCTAGGGCAGGAGTAGCTATCTTTGATATTGACTTTGATGCTATTCTTCGTGCCATGTATGCTGTGACTATTAGTGAGGAGGGTGACTGTTACCGGTGTTTCCCGCCCGACCCGGGCATTGGTACTGCGGCTCTAGGTGCTGTTGATGCTTCTGCTCCAGGTGCTGTTGAGGCTGCTGCTCTAGGTGCCAGTGAGTCTGTGTCCCCAGGTGCTGGTGAGTCTGCTCTCTCAGGTACAGCGTCGGCTCCGCCCTCTCTCACCTTCACTCTTGACTCAGGAGCGTCTCGCTCCTTCTTTCGAGACTGCACCACACTCACGCCGCTTAGTCGGCCTGTGGCAGTCTCCCTGGCGGACCCCTCTGGAGGTCCTGTTCTGGCTCGCTACTCCACTGTCCTTCCGTGCCCTGCAGTCCCGTCTGGCTCCCTGTCCGGTCTCTACCTCCCCTCGTTCTCTACGAACTTGGTGGCGGGTGCTGACCTACAGGATGCAAGGGTTGACCAGCTCACCCCTGCACGCCGACGGGACACCCACTGCACGGACGCGGACACGGGTCGACACTTGACCACGTTCACACGTGGGCCGGGGTCGAGCCTGTACACACTCACTGTTCCGTCTCCTCCTCCTGCGTCTGGTCAGGTAGCTGCGTCGGGTCAGGTGTTTGCTGCAGCGTCCAGGTCTGGTCCTGAGTCTGCCCCCTGCTCGTGTCGCCTCCTGTCCCACGAGACCCTCCTGTGGCACCACAGGATGGGTCACCCCTCCCTGCCTGGTCTCCGGGGCATGGCCTCTCGCCTTCTTGTCTCTGGCCTTCCCCGGTCCCTCCCTCCCCTTCCTCCGGGGCCTGGCCCTCCCTGTGTCCCCTGTGTCGAGGGTCGCCTGCGGGCTACCCCTCACTCCTCCCCGTTTCCTCCGACGGAGGCCCCGATGCAGACGCTTCACATGGACGTGTGGGGCCCAGCCCGCGTCCGTGGACAGGGTCACGAGCGCTACTTCCTGCTGGTGGTTGACGACTACTCGCGTTACACCACAGTCTTCCCCTTGCGCAGCAAGGGTGAGGTCACTGAGTTGTTGATCGACTGGATCCGCGCAGCTTGTCTCCAGCTCAGGCGGAGCTTCGGCTCGGACTTTCCTGTTTTGCGTCTGCACTCGGACAGAGGCGGAGAGTTCTCCTCCGGCCTTCTGCGAGCCTACTGTCGGGCACGAGGCATCCGCCAGACCTTCACGCTTCCGGACTCTCCACAGCAGAATGGGATTGCTGAGCGCCGCATCAGCATTGTCATGGACGTCGCCCGTACGTCCATGGTGCATGCGGCTGCCCCCCATTTTCTGTGGCCGTTTGCGGTTCGGTACGCCGTGCATCAGATCAACCTTCAGCCCAGGGTCTCGAGACCGGAGACCTCCCCAGCTTTGCTGTGGACGGGGAAGGTTGGCGATGCGTCGGCGTTCCGTGTCTGGGGATCTCGGGCGTTTGTCCGCGACTTGTCTGCGGACAAGCTGTCCCCTCGTGCTGCTCCTTGCGTCTTCCTGGGTTTCCCCCCTGACGCACCTGGGTGGCAGTTTTACCACCCCACCTCTCGTCGTGTTCTGTCCTCCCTGGACGTCACGTTCGACGAGTCGGTTCCCTTCTACCGGCTCTTCCCCTACCGCACTCCGTCCCTCCCCCCGCCGCCTCTCTTCCTGGTCCCAGGTCCCCCCCCGGTAGACCCCCTTCCCCCTCAGGGTCCTGCCCCTTCAGGTGTGTCTCAGGTAGACGCGGTCGAGCCTGTCGAGGTCACTGGTGACTCTGGTGCTGCTGCGGGTGCGGAGCCTCGGGGTGCTGAGACTGGGGGTGCGGAGACTGGGGGTGCTGAGCCTGGGGGTGCTGAGACTGGGGGTGCTGAGCTTGGGGGTGCTGAGCCTGGGGGTGCTGAGCCTGGGGGTGCTGAGCCTGGGGGTGCTGAGCCTGGGGGTGCTGAGCCTGGGGGTGCTGTGCCTGGGGGTGCTGAGCCTGGGGGTACTGCGTCTGGGAGTGCTGCGCCTGCTGCTTCTGTTCCTGGTGGTTCTCCAGACCGTTCTTCGCGCCGCGAGCCGCTCTCTCCTCTGGAGCTGCGTGAGTGGTTTGCTCGGCGCTGGAGGCGAGCTGCTAGAGCTGGGGGTGCTGCGGGTGCTGGAGGTTCTGTTGCTGCCGAGGGAGCTGGTACCACGGGTCCCGGAGGTGCTCGTACTGAGGGTACTGGAGCTGCCGGGCCCGGGGGTGCCTCTGGAGCTGGAGCTGCTACGGGTGTTGGCGCTGAGGCTACGACTGTCGGTCCTACTGAGGGTACTTCTGCAGCTGCTGGAGGCGCTGGAGTTGGAGCTACTACTGGTGCTGGTGCTGCCTCTGGAGGTGTTGGTGCTGTCCCTGCTGTCGCTGGCGGTGCTGCGCGGCCTCGGCCGTACTTCGTTCCGCTCCTTCAGCAGGTTCTTGGTCTCCCGCCTTCCACTGGTCCTTCTCCTCCCGTAGAGTGTCCACAGTCTGTCCCGTCACAGTCACAGTCACAGCCCGCCTCTCCCCTGCCTTCTCCTTCTCCCTACACTGGTCCTACTGGAGGTCTTGCTGAGCGTCGTGAGCCTGCGTCCCGCCCTGCGTCGCCAGTCCGAGCTGCTCGCCCTAGTGGTCGCGGTTCGCGTCAGCGTCCTCCTCCTGTCCCTGGCACACACCAGATGTCTCTGCGTCCGTCCACTGCTCCTCTGCGTGCCCCTTTGCCTTCTCCTCCTCAGTCTTCTCTTACTACACTTGCCGACCCGGAGTTGGACTCTCGCCGTGCTGCCAGTCCTACTGTCACGCGTCTTCTTGCTTCTCTTGTCACTGACCCTTCCTTTGAGTCCGCTGCTGCGTCTGCCCTAGTTGCTCAGCTGGTCGACATTGTTGCTGCGTGTCGTCTAGACTACGCTGCCAGTCTTGTTGCTGAGTCTGCTGAGTCTGCTGAGTCTGCGTCTGCTGCGTCTGCGTCTGCCTGTCCTCCGTCCGTCGGGGGTGACTGTGCTCTTGGCACGGACGTCCTTGAGGACAGGCAGGAGGAGTTCCAGTACTTTGCCGCCGCTTTGCCCCATCTCGTGTCCATGCTTGTTGCCCCTGAGGGAGACCCGGATGCTCTAGACATCCCGACCCCACGCTCTTACGCAGAGGCGATGGCCGGTCCCTACTCCTCTCAGTGGCAGTCAGCCATGGACGCAGAGATGGCTTCCTGGAAGTCCACAGGCACCTACGTTGACGCTGTTCCCCCTCCTAGGGCGAACATTGTCAGTGGCATGTGGATCTTCAGGGTGAAGCGGCCGCCGGGTTCTCCGCCTGTCTTCAAGGCGCGCTACATGGCTCGTGGCTTCAGTCAGCGACAGGGAGTTGACTTCTTTCAGACCTTCTCCCCGACCCCGAAGATGACCACTCTTCGGGTTCTACTGCACGTCGCTGCTCAGCGTGACTACGAGCTACACTCTCTTGACTTTAGCACTGCTTTCCTGCAGGGCCGCCTGCACGAGGAGATCTGGCTGCGCCGCCCTCCTGGCTTCACTGGGTCGTTCCCTCCTGGTACCCAGTGGAGCCTCCGACGGCCAGTCTACGGTCTCCGCCAGGCGCCGCGTGAGTGGCACGACACACTGAGGACTACACTTGCGGCTCTTGGGTTTGCTCCTTCTACTGCTGACCCGTCGCTGTTTCTACGCACCGACACCTCGCTGCCGCCGTTCTACATTCTCGTGTACGTCGACGACTTGGTCTTTGCCACTGCGGACACTGCCGCACTCGCCCACGTGAAGTCCGAGCTGCAGAAGAGACACACGTGCACAGACCTGGGTGAACTGACAAGCTATCTTGGCTTGCGGATCACCCGGGACAGAGCACGCCGCACCATTACCCTGACTCAGTCACACATGGTGCAGCAGGTCCTTCAGCGCTTCGGCTTCACGTACTCCTCGCCTCAGTCCACTCCTCTGCCTACGGGACACTCGCTCTCAGCTCTGCCTTCGGATGAGTCCGTAGAGTCGAGTAGTCCGTATCCAGAGCTTGTGGGCTGCCTCATGTACCTGATGACCTGCACTCGACCTGACCTCGCATACCCTCTCAGCATCTTAGCACGCTATGTTGCTCCCGGCCGTCACCGGAAGGAGCACATGGATGCAGCTAAGAGGGTGTTGCGCTACTTGTGCAGTACGTCGGGCATGGGGCTAGTGCTTGGAGGGCGTGAGCGGCCTGTGCTCACTGGACACTCAGACGCTTCTTGGGCTGACGACCAGGCTACTCAGAGGTCGTCTCAGGGTTACACCTTCAGTCTTGGCTCTGGCTCTGTCTCTTGGCGCTCTACTCGCTCTTCTTCGGTTCTCAGCTCCAGCTGTGAGGCTGAGATCTACGCCACGGCCATGGCTGCCCAGGAGCTTCGCTGGCTCACCTACCTGCTGACTGACCTTGGAGAGCGGCCTCGTTCTCCTCCAGTGCTGTACGTCGACAACAAGGCAACCATTGCCTTGTGTCAGGAGCACAGACTGGAGCACAGGACGAAGCACATTGCTCTGCGCTACTTCCTTGCTCGAGAGCTGCAGCAGCGTGGTCAGCTTTGCCTGCGTTTCGTGGCCACTGAGGCCAACACTGCTGATGTGTTCACCAAGGCACTTCCGCCTCGTGGCCATCAGCGCTTTTGCACTCTGCTAGGCCTTGTGCCCACTGGGCCCCACTTGCTTACCTCTTGACCTTGCTTGTACTGCTGCATATATATATCCTTGCTCTTGCTTGTTTAGGACTGTTATATATATATGCTCTGCTGCATGTGAACTGGCCTTGTGGCCTTGACCTTGTGCTCGGAATTTGTGTGGTATCCTTGAGATCCACCCTGAGCTTGCTTTGCTTTGCTTTGCTTTGCTTGACTGGTCTTGTGACCCCTTGCTCTCCCCCACTTTGCCTATGGGGGTGTGTCAGATGATTATATTGCTGATGCATATATTTAGGCAGTAGTGGGGTAGCCCATAGGGGGTACAGCCCACTTAGGGCTGGTACTTGTACTTGTTTCATTTCATAGTGCACCCACTTCTCTCTCTAATCTCAACACAGTGTGGGGGTGCGCACCCCTCCCAGCGCTGCTTTGGCCGCCTGACGGACGCGTGGCGTCACAAGTTCCCGGAGGCCTCAGAGATCCCTCGCTGGGGCGAGCTGTCTAGGGCGGGTGTTGCCATCTTTGATCTTGACTTTGATGCTATTCTCTCTGCCATGTATGCTGTGTCTATTAGTGATGAGGGTGACTGTTACCGGTGTTTCCCGCCCGATCCGGGCATTGAGTCTGCTGCTCTAGGTACTGGTGCGGCTGCTGCCCTAGGTGCTTGCGACGCTGCTGCTCTAGGTGCTAGTGTGCCTGCGTCCTCAGGTACTGGTGAGTCTGCGCTCTCAGGTACTACGTCGGCTTCGGCCTTCCTCACCTTCACTCTTGACTCTAGGGCGTCTCGCTCCTTCTTTCGGGACCGCACCACACTCACGCCGCTCTGTCGGCCGGTTGCGGTGTCCCTGGCTAACCCTTCCGGGGGTCCTGTACTGTCTCGCTTCTCCATAGTCCTCCTGTGTCCGACGACTCCCTCTGGCACCCTGTCTGGTCTTTACCTGCCCTCGTTCTCGACGAACCTGGTGAGTGGTGCTGACCTACATGATGCAGGTGTCCACCAGTTCACTCCTACACGTCAGCGAGTGACACACTGCACAGAGGCTAGCACAGGCCGACACCTGGCTACGTTCACCCATCAGCCGGGGTCGAGCCTGTACACTCTGACCACTGCGTCTCCTTCAGTTGCTGAGTCTGGTAGGGTAGCTACGTCCGGTTGGGTGTTTGCTGCGGCGTCCAGGTCTGGTCCTGAGTCTGCCCCCTGTTCGTGTCGTCTCCTGTCCCACGAGACTCTCCTCTGGCACCACCGCCTTGGCCACCCCTCTCTGCTTCGGCTCAGAGGCATAGCCTCCCGTCTTCTTGTGTCTGGTCTCCCCCGGTCCCTCCCTCCCCTTCCTCAGGGCCCTGGCCCTGCCTGTGTCCCCTGTGCCGAGGGGCGCCAGCGTGCTGCCCCTCACTCCTCCCAGTTTCCTCCGACAGAGGCCCCGATGCAGACGCTTCACATGGACGTGTGGGGCCCAGCCCACGTCTGTGGACAGGGTCACGAGCGCTACTTCCTGCTCGTTGTTGACGACTACTCGCGTTACACCTCAGTCTTCCCCTTGCGCAGCAAGGGTGATGTCACTGAGGTGCTGATCGACTGGATCCGCGCAGCTCGTCTCCAGCTCAGGCAGAGCTTTGGCTTAGACTTCCGTGTTCTGCGTCTGCACTCGGACAGAGGCGGAGAGTTCTCCTCTGGCCTTCTGCGAGCCTACTGTCGTGCACGAGGCATCCGTTAGACCTTCACGCTTCCGGACTCACCGCAGAAAAATGGGATTCCTGAGCGCCGCATTGGCATGGTCATGGACGCCGCTCGTACGTCTATGATGCATGCGGCTGCCCCCCATTTTCTGTGGCCGTTTGCAGTCAGGTACGCGGCGCATCAGATCAACCTCCACCCCAGAGTCTCCAGGCCGGAGACCTCCCCAGCCTTGTTGTGGACGGGGAAGGTTGGCGATGCGTTAGCGTTCCGAGTCAAGGGATCTCGGGCGTTTGTCCGCGACTTGTCTGCGGACAAGCTGTCCCCTCGTGCTGCTCCTTGCGTCTTCCTGGGGTTCCCCCCTGACGCGCCTGGGTGGCAGTTCTACCACCCCACCTCTCGACGTGTTCTGTCCTCCCAGGACGTCACGTTTGACGAGTCGGTCCCCTACTACCGCCTCTTCCCCTACCGCACTCCGTCCCTCCCCCCGCCCCCACTCTTCCTTGTACCATGTCCCCCCCAGGTAGACCCCCTCCCCCCTCAGGGTCGTGCCCCTTCAGGTGTGTCCCAGGTAGACGCAATCGAGCCTGTCGAGGTCACTGGGGGTGCTGGACCTGGGGGTGCGGGGTCTGGGGGTGCTGAGCCTGGGGGTGCTGCGTCTGGGGGTGCTGAGCCTGGGGGTGCTGAGCCTGGGGGTGCTGCGTCTGGGGGTGCTGAGACTAGGGGTGCTGAGCCTGGGGGTGCTGCGTCTGGGGGTGCTACGCCTGGGGGTGCTCAGCCTGGGGGTGCTACGCCTGGGGGTGCTGAGCGTGGAGGTGCTCCGCCTGGAGGTTCTCCAGGTGCTTCGTCTCGCCGGGAGCCACTCTCTCCACAGGAGCTGCGCGAGTGGTTTTCCCGGCGCTGGCGCTATTCTGCTGGTGCTGGAGGTTCTTCGGCTGCTGAGGGAGCTGCTGGGCCTGCGGGTTCGACTGGAGCTGGTGCTGCTGAGGGTGTTGGCGCTGAGACTACCGCTGGCGGTCCTGCTGGGGGTGCTCCTGGTGCTTCTGGAGGTTCTGGAGCTGTTGGAGGTGCTACTGGAGCAGGTGCTCCTGCTGAGTGTACTGGTGCTGTCCCTGCTGCTTCCGGCGTCGCCGCGCGGCCTCGACCGTACTTTGTTCCACTACTACAGCAGGTTCTTGGTCTTCCACCTTCTTGTGGTCCTCCTCCTCCCTTAGAGTGTCCACAGCCTGTCCAGTCACAGTTACAGTTGCAGCCTTCCTCCTCTTTACCTGCTCCTTCTCCCTACACTGGTCCTACTGGAGGTCTTGCTAAGCATCATGAGTCTGCGTCCCGCCCTGCGTCGCCTGTCCGTGCTGCTCGCACTAGTGGTCGCGGATCGCGTCAGCGTCCTCCTCCTGTCCCTGGCACGCACCAGATATCTCTGCGTCCGTCCACTGCTCCTCTGCGTGCCCCTTTGCCTTCTCGTCTTGAGTCCTCTCTTCCTGGTCTTCCCGACCCGGAGTCGGACTCTCTTCGTGCTGCCAGTCCTACTGTCACGCGTCTCCTTGCTACTGTCGTCACTGACCCTTCTTTTGAGTCTACTGCTGCGTCTGCTCTAGTTACTGAGCTCGTAGACTTTGCTGCTCGCTGTCGCTTAGACTACGATGCTAGTCTTGTCGCTGAGTCTGAGTCTGTCTGTCCTCCGTCCGTCGGGGGTGAGTGTGCTCTTGGCACGGACGTCCTTGAGGACAGGCAGGAGGAGTTCTAGTGTCTGGCAGCTGCTTCACCTCATCTCGTGTCCGTACTGCTTACCCCTGAGGGAGACCCGGATGCACTTGACATCCCGACCCCGCACTCTTACGCGGAGGCGATAGAGGGTCCCTACTCCTCTCAGTGGCAGGCAGCTATGGATGCAGAGATGGCTTCCTGGAAGTCCACAAGCACCTACATTGACGCTGTCCCCCCTTCTGGGGCGAACATCGTCAGTGGCATGTGGATCTTGAGGGTGAAGCGACCGCCGGGTTCTCCACCTGTCTTCAAGGCGCGTTACGTGGCTCGTGGCTTCAGTCAGGGGCAGGGAGTTGACTACTTTCAGACCTTCTCCCCCACCCCGAAGATGACCACTCTTCGGGTACTTCTGCACGTTGCTGCTCACCGTGACTACGAGCTGCACTCTCTCGACTTCAGCACAGCTTTCTTGCAGGGCAGCCTGCACGAGGAGATCTGGCTGCGCCGCCCACCTGGCTTCACTGGGTCTTTCCCTCCTGGTACCCAGTGGAGTCTCCGGCGTCCAGTCTACGGTCTCCGACAGGCGCCACGTGAGTGGCACGACACACTGAGGACTACGCTTGCGGCTCTTGGGTTTGCTCCTTCTACTGCCGACCCGTCCCTGTTTCTACGCACCGACACTTCTCTGCCGCCGTTCTACATCCTCGTGTACGTCGACGACTTGGTCTTTGCCACAGCTAACACTGCTGGACTCGCCTACGTGAAGTCCGAGCTGTAGAAGAGACACACGTGCACTGACCTGGGTGAACTGCGCAGCTACCTTGGCTTGCAGATCACCCGGGACAGAGCACGCCGCACCATTACCCTGACTCAGTCACACATGGTGCAGCAGGTCCTTCAGCGCTTTGGCTTCACGTACTCCTCACCTCAGGCCACTCCTCTGTCTACTCGCCACTCACTCTCAGCTCTGCCTTCGGATGAGTCCGTAGAGTCGAGTGGCGCGTACCCAGAGCTTGTTTGCTGCCTCATGTACCTGATGACCTGCACACGACCTGACCTTGCATACTCTCTTAGCATTCTCGCACGCTATGTTGCTCCTGGGAGACACCGACCAGAGCACATGGCTGCAGCGAAGAGGGTGTTGCGCTACTTGTGCAGTACGTCGGGCTTGGGGCTAGTGCTTGGAGGGCGGAGTCCAGTGGTCCTTACTGGGCACGCGGACGCTTCTTGGGCTGACGACTAGGCTACGCAGCGGTCGTCACAGGGCTACACCTTCAGCCTTGGTTCCGGCTCTGTTTCGTGGTGGGCTACTCGCTCGTCTTCTGTTTGTTCTCGGCTCCAGTTGTGAGGCTGAGATCTATGCCGGGGCCATGGCTGCACAGGAGCTTCGCTGGCTCACCTACCTGCTGACCGACCTTGGAGAGCAGCCTCGTTCTCCTCCAGTCCTGTACGTAGACAAAAAGGCCATGCTGGCCTTGTGTTGAGAGCAGCGACTGGAGCACAGAACAAAGCACATTGCTCTCCGCTACTTCCTTGCTCGTGAGCTGCAGCAGCGTGGACAGTTGCGGCTTGCGTACGTGGCCTCTGAGGCCAACACTGCTGATGTGTTCACCAAGGCACTTGCGCCTTGTGATCATCAGCGCTTCTGCACTCAGCTGGGTCTTGTGCCTGTCTTGCCTCACTTGCTCTCCTCTTGACCTTGCTTGTACTGTCACATATATATATATGTACCTGCTCTTGCTTGTCTAGCTTTATATATATGTATGTACTCTTGCTTGTGAACTAGCCTTGTGGCCTTGTAGTTGTGCTCGGAATGTGTGGTGACGTTGTGATCCACCCTGAGCTTGCTTTGCTTTGCTTGACTGGTCTTGTGACCTCTTGTTCTCCCCCACTTTGCCTATGGGGGTGTGTCAGAACTTATATAGCTTATACATTTGTGTAGGCTATAGTGGGGTATCCCATAGGGGGTACAACCCAATAAGGGTTAGTACTTGTACTCACTCATTTTCATAGTTCAGCATTCTCGTTCTCATTTTCACAGAGCACCCTCGAGCGCCCCCCCCCCCCCCCCCCCCCGCCTAGCGCCCTCGTGCGCCTCTCTTTTACGCCCCCCCCCCCCTAAGGCCCCGCGATCGCGACCCGCCCCTTAGCGACCCGCGCGCCGCCCCTTAGAGGCCACGTCGGCTCTGCGCACCGCCCCTTAGAGGACCCGCTGGCCCCGTCGACCCCGCGCGCCGCCCCTTAGAGGCCCCGCTGGCCCTGTCGACCCCGCGCGCGACCTGCTTAGAGGCCCCGTCGGCCCCGTATGCCCCTCGCGCGCCCGCTTCTTAGCGGCCCCATCGGCCCCCTTGACCCCACGCGCCGCCCCTTAGCACCCCGTACGCGACACCAACAGCCCCGCCAGAACGAGCCGCCCGAACCGAGCAGCCCGAACCGAGCCGCCCAGCCCAGAGCGAGCCGCCCGAACCGAGACGCGCCGCCCGAACCTAGCCGCGCCGCCCTACCCGAGCCGCGCCGCCCTACCTAAACCGGGCCGCGCCGCCCGTACTGGACCGAGCCGCCCTACCTGAGTCGCACTGCCTACTGTTTTTAGGGTGCACCTACTGCTACTACTGCTACTATACTGCTACTCCTACTCTTGCTATGGCTAGCCCTCCTGTACTAGCTTTCGATGCTAAGGGCCGCCCAGTGAAGTTCGAAACCTGGCTAGGTGACCTACACCTCTTCCTACAGCTCACTGCCAAGGAGGACATCTCACTGTACGATCACGCCCTAGGTCATACTCCTGCTCCTGCTGCTACTGCTGACAGCACTGCCCGCTCACAGTGGCAGACTCATGACGCCCACGCTCGCTTCGCTATTCGCACTGTACACCGCTGTCGTCGCCCGCTACTCCTCTCCTGCCTCTGCCGCGCTAGGCCGTCTCTCACTCCCCTACCTGTTTCCCGACCTGGCCTCGTTCCACATAGTCGCTGACCTCATCACGCACCTCCGTACTAGTGAGGCCCGCTTCCGTGCCGCCATGCCCGATGAGTTTCTTGCCAAGAACCCTCCCCCGCTCTGGCTCACTCTCTACCACCTAGTCACCCGCCTCCCTGACACTCTGCGTACAATCAGGGATCACTTCCTAGCTCGATGCCCCACTGAGCTCACCATTGCCCTCCTCGAGAAGGAACTGCTTGCAGCTGAGGCTAGCATAGTCACTGTAGGTGCCTCTGGTGGCGACCCAAGCACCCCTTTCTTTGAGGGGTGTTCCCCTTCCCCCCTTCTTCCCTCTGTAGCCTCTGCTTCTGCGGCAAGGGCAAAAGGGGCAAGGGAGGTGGAGGTGACGGCGGGGGAGGCGGTGGTGGGGGTGGTGGCGGCGGTGGGGGTGGTGGTGGGACTGGGGGGACTAGTGGCAGCGGTGGGGGTGGTGGCGGCAGCGGCGGGGGAGGTGGCAGGGGCGGGGGCGGTGGTGGGGGCAGCGGTGGACGCGGCGGCGGCAGGGGAGGGGGTGGTCAAGGAGGTGGCGGCGGCGGTGGTGGTCGTGGAGGCACTGGCGGTGGCCAGAGCCTGCAGCACACTCCGTCGCCCCAGGAGCTCCGTGAGTGGTATGCTTAGCACGGGGGGGGGGGGGGGGGGGGCTTAGCTGCACGTACGTCATCCGCACTGGTGACCGCACTGGTCAGACGTGTGGGAGGGCGCACCCCACGCAGCGCTGCTTCTCACGCCTCGACGACGCTTGGCGTATTCAGTTCCCTGATGCCACTGAGCTGCCCCGCTGGGCTGATTTGATGAAGCAAAACATTGATATCTTTGCTCTAGACTTTGATGCTATTCTCACTGCCATGTATGTGATGTCTATTAGTGGAGAGGGTGCTCAGTACCTGCGTGTTGCGCCCGGCCCGGGCATTTGAACCGAAGAGGCTGCCGCTCTAGGTGCTAGAGTGTCTGCTACCCCAGGTGCTGGTGAGGCTGCTGCTCTAGGTGCTAGTGCGTCTGCCCCCCCTGGTACTGAGTCGATTGAGGTAATGCACACCTTTACACTAGACTCAGGTGCCTCCCGCTGTTTCTTTCGTGACCGCACGGCTCTTGAGCAGCTTGCTCGGCCCGTTGCAGTCTCTCTCGCTGACCCCTCTGGGGGTCCAGTCCTTGCGACCTCCTCCATTGTCCTCCCCTGTCCGGCCGTCCCGTCGGGCACACTGTCCGGTTTCTACCTCCCCTCGTTTTCTACAAACTTGGTGGCGGGTAGTGCGCTCCAGGACAGGGGTGTCCACCAGTTCACCCCTGCCTACGAGCGCGTGACAAACTGCACGTGTTCTCGGACGGGCCGTCACCTGGCGACCTTCACACGGCAGCCGGGGTCGGACCTGTATACACTGACTAGTGAGTCCCCTTAGGTAGCTGCGCCTGCGTCTGCGTCAGGGCAACTTTGGGCCCCCTGCTCATGCCGCTCTCTGGCGCACGAGACCGTCCTCTTGCACCACCGACTTGGTCACCCGTCCGTGCAGCGCCTTCGGGCAATGCACAAACGGTACCTTGTCTCTGGTCTTCCCAGAGTTCTCCCTCCCCTCCCACCCTCGCCTGCTCCTTCCTGCCTTCCCTGTGTCGAGGGGCGGCAGCGCGCTGCTCCTCATTCCTCCTCGTTTCCCCCGACGACTCTTCCCTTGCAGACGCTCCACATGGACGTGTGGGGCCCCGCCCGCGTCCGTGGTCAGGGTCAGGAGAGGTACTTCCTGATATTTGTTGACGACTACTCGCGCTACACCACGGTCTTCCCCTTGCGCACCAAGGGTGAGGTCCCTGATGTTTTGATCCCTTGGATCCGCGCTTCTCGTCTCCAGCTCAGCGAGCGTTTCCACTCGGACTTTCCTGTCCTGCGCTTGCACTCTGACAGAGGTGGTGAGTTCTCCTCCGACCTCTTGGCAGCCTACTGTGCGGAGCACGGCATCCGCCAGTCGTTCACGCTTCCGGCCTCTCCACAGCAGAATGGGGTTGCTGAGCGCCGCATTGGCTTGGTCATGGAGGTCGCTCGTACCTCCTTGATCCATGCGGCTGCCCCCACCTTTCTGTGGCCGTTTGCGGTCCGATACGCTGCGCATCAGCTCAACCTCTGGCCCCGTGTCTCCTTGCCGGAGACTTCCCCGACACTGCGTTGGACGGGAGAGGTTGGCGATGCGTCGCGTTTCCGGGTCTGGGGATCTCGAGCTTTTGTTCGCGATACGTCCGCGAACAAGCTCTCCTCCCGCGCTGTTCCTTGTGTCTTCCTAGGCTTTGTTCCGGACGCGTATGGTTGGCAGTTTTACCACCCCACCTCGCGCCGTGTCCTCGCCTCTCAGGACGTCACCTTTGACAAGTCGGTACCCTTCTACCGCATCTTCCCCTACCGCACTGCCTCGCTCCCTCCCCCGCCTCTCTTCTTCGCGTCAGGTGCTGCTGTGGTAGACCCCCTCCCCCCTCTGGGTGCCGTTCCCTCTGTTGTGTCCGAGGTAGACCCGGTTGAGCCTGTCGAGGTAGCTGTCGACTCTCGTCCTGCTAGGGGTGCTGAGCCTGAGCGTGCGGAGCCTGGGGTTGCGGAGTCTGGGGGTGCTGAGCCTGGGTGTGCGGAGTCTGGGGGTACTGAGCCTGGGGGGTGCTGAGCTTGGGAGTACAGAGCCTGCGGGTGCTGAGTCTGGGGGTGCTGAGTGTGGGGGTACTGAGTCTGGGAGTGCTACACCTGGAGGAGCTCTCTCCTCACAGCAGCTACGTGAGTGGTACTTACAGTACTGCAGCCTCAGGAGAGGTGCTTCGGGAGCTAGGAGTGCTGCTGGAGCTGGTGCTCGTGCATCCTCTCCTATGCGGGAGATGCTTTCTCCCCAGCGACTCCGTGAGTGGTACGCACGGCGCTGCAGTCTCAGGAGTGGTGCTCCTAGTGTCGCGGACCCTGTTGCTGGTGCTACGGACCCGGGCGTTGGAGCTGCTGCTGGTGCTGCGGACCCTGGAGTTGGGGTTGCTACTGATGCTGCGGACTCTGGAGTTGGGGTTGCTACTGGTGCTGCGGACCCGGGAGTTGGAGATGCTGCTGCTGCTACAGACCCGGGCGTTGGAGCTGCTGCTGGTGCTGCGGACCCTGGCGTTGGAGCTGCTGCTGATGTTACGGACCCTAGCGTTGGAGCTGCTACTGGTGTTGCAGACCCTGGAGTTGGGGCTGTTGCTGGTGCTGCGGACCCGGGCGTTGGAGCTGGTGGAGTAGCTGGTCCTGGAGGTGCTTATGCTGGAGGTACTGGAGGTGCTAGAGGTGCTGCTGGAGCTGCTGGAGGTTCTGGTGCTGTCTCTGCTGCTGCAGGGGGCACCTTACGGTCGCGGCCGTACTTCGTTCCACTCCTTCAGCAGGTTCTTGGTCAGTCGCCTCCGCCTGGTCCCCCTCCCTCTATAGAGTGTCCACCGCCGGTCCAGTTGCAGTCACAGCTACTGCCTGCCTCGCCACTTCCTCGTCCTTCTCCCTACACTGGTCCTACAGGCGGTCTCACAAAGCGTCGTCAGCCTGCGTCTCGTCCTGTGTTGCCTGTGTCCCGTTCTGAGTCACCTGTTCGTACTACTTTCACTAGTCGCCGTACTCCGCGTGAGCGTCTGCCACCTTTCCCTGGCACACACCAGATGTCACTGCGTCCCTCCACTGCTCCACAGCGTGTCCCTCTGCCGTCTCCTCCTGAGTCCTCTCTCCCTGCTCTTGCTGACTCGGAGTCTGACTCTCTTCGTGCTGCCAGTCCTACTGTCACGCGTCTCCTGGCCACTGCTGTCACTGACCCTTCGTTTGAGTCTGCTGCTGCGTCTGCCCTAGTTGCTGAGCTTGTCGACTTAGCTGCTCGCTGTCGCCTAGACTACGCTGCCAGTCTTGTTGCTGAGTCTGAGTCTGTCTGTCCTCCGTCCGTCGGGGGTGAGTGTGCTCTTAGCACGGACTTCCTTGAGGACAGACAGGAGGATCTTGAGTGTCTTGCAGCTTCTGCGCCCCATCTCGTGTCCATGCTAGTAGCCCCTGAGGGAGACTCGGATGCACCAGACATCCCGACTCCTCGATCGTACGCTGAGGCAATCGAGGGTCCCTACTTCTCACAGTGGCAGTCAGCCAGGGACACAGAGATGGCTTCCTGGAAGTCCACAGGCACCTACGTTGATGAGGTTCCCCCACCTGGGGCGAACATCGTCAGTGGCATGTGGATTTTCAGGGTGAAGCGGCCGCCTGGTTCTCTGCCTGTCTTCAAGGCTCGTTACGTTGCTCGAGGCTTCAGTCAGCGAGAGGGAGTAGACTTCTTTCAGACCTTCTTCCCCACCCCGAAAATGACCATTCTTCGGGTACTACTGCACGTTGCTGCTCAGCGCGACTAAGAGCTTCACTCTCTTGACTTCAGCACAGCTTTCTTGTAGGGCAGTCTGCATGAGGAGATGTGGCTGCGCCGCCCTCCTGGCTTCACGGGGTCGTTTCCTCCTGGTACCCAGTGGAGCCTCCGGCGGCCGGTCTACGGTCTCCGCCAGGCGCCACATGAGTGGCACGGCACACTGAGGACTACTCTTGCGGCTCTTGAGTTCTCTCCTTCTACTGCTGACCCGTCGCTGTTTCTACTCACCGACTCTTCACTGCTGCCGTTCTACATCCTCGTGTACGTCGACGACCTGGTCTTTGCCACAGCCGACACTGAGTCTCTCGCCCATGTGAAGTCGGAGCTGCAGAAGAGACACACGTGCACAGACCTGGGTGAAATGCGCAGCTACCTTGGCTTGCAGATCACCCGGGACAGAGCACGCCGCACCATTACCCTGACTCAGTCACACATGGTGCAGCAGGTCCTTCAGCGCTTCGGCTTCACCTGGTCCTCAGCACAGGCCACTCCTCTGGCTATAGGTCACTCACTCTCAGATCTGCCTTTGGATGAGTCCGTAGAGTCGAGTGGTCCTTACCCAGAGCTAGTTGGTTGCCTCATGTACCTGATGACTTGCACTCGTCCTGACTTAGCATACCCTCTTGGCCTTCTGGCTCGCTACGTGGCTCCTGGTCGGCACCGAATGGTGCACTGGGATGCTGCAAAGAGGGTATTGCGCTACGTGTGCAGTACATCAGGCATGGGGCTCGTAATTGGAGGAGGGAGCTCAGTTGTTCTCACTGGGCACTCAGACGCTTCTTGGGTTGACGATCAGGCTACTCAGCGGTCGTCACAGGGTTAGACCTTCAGCCTTGGCTCTGGTTCAGTGTCGTGGCGCTCTACACGTTTGTCTTCAGTTTAATTTTGCCTGTGGCAACGAGGGCGAAAGCGAGCGAAATGCCTAAATTCACAAGCCGCCCGCCTACCTGGTGTTTTTTTTTTTTTTTTTTTTTTTCAGAACGGTTTCCGGATTTTAGATTATGCACACTCAATAAATGTAAAGCATTTGTTTGAAAGTTACAAAGGTTGAAAATGAAGGAAAAAAAAGAAAGAAAGGGAGAAGGAAAATGAAACTGCAAAAAAGAACCCAAATACAGCACACATAAAACCCCCCCTCAAGATACCCAATCAAAACGCCCAGTCAAGACACCCCATCAAGACATCCCATCCCACACCCCATCTCCCCCCCCCCCCTTCAATCACAACAGCGTATCGACCATGTACGGGGCCTCCACCCAGAGAGCCCCGCCTTCCACATTGACATCGTCCCTCTCCCGGTCCACCAAATCTACGTTAATCCCCCCCATGGAAGACGCCGCTCGAAGCAGGATGACACGGGCTTGCGCACGTTGTAACGCCACCCCGATGAGCGCCTTTAGTGACCCTAAAAGATAAGCCGAAAACACAGAGTCGTCCTCTCGACAAGCCCCCCGCGACAAAGCTAGCCCCACGTGCGCATCCCCCTGCTGACGAAGCTGTCAAAACTAGCAGGCAGAAACAGAAATTATAAAAGGAGGGTTTGCACTAGCAGCAGTTGAGATACATATAGGAAACCCTAATTAGGTTGTACTCGCTATAGAGTACCCCACTGTAGGCTAGACAAGCATGATATTCTGACACACCCCCATTGTCAAAGTGTGGTATATTCAATATAGTAAGCAATCATAAAGTAAGATCACCAATTACAAGCAAAGCTAGAGGTAATCACAGAGGGCAAGTGAGGAGGAGGAGGGATTGTGAGGGGAGAGAAGATTGGAGACGACGGCTGAAGCTGCAGACACACGGGCAACAGGAGCGCGCACACAGTGGCTACCAGGAGAGCGCCCCGGACTACTGGAGTAACTGGCTCGGCGGCTACGAGGAGCGGCAAGAGCAACGGACCCACGGGCGACAGGCACAGCAGGCTCGCTGGGCTACCAAGAGCACGACGGCTCCGTACTACTGGCGCTGCAGGCGACATGACGGCAGCCTCCACGCAACCTCCCCCGACCGTCCCACACCCCTCTCACACACCCCCTGCTGAAACCCTAGCTCCACTCCCATGGCACCCCCCTTAAACCCTAAACCCTCGGCTCCCACACACCCACCCCCCTCAGCGGCAGCTGCAGCAGTGGGAGACGGAGGAGGAGTAGGAGCTGCAGGGTACCCACACCGGTCACCCCCATGCCCGCCACCCCCAAACCCTAACGCAGGCAGGAGCGCGGGAAGCAGCAGGGGCAGTTCACGGAGGGAAAGGGAGGTGGCGGAGGGGTCTCCTGGGCGCCACGAAGGAGCAGGGCGCGGGCCCCCCGAGGGTGCCACGGCGGGTGACGGGAGGGGGGCCGCGCACGGGCCCCCGAGGGCGGCTCGACGAGCGACGGAAGGGGCCGCGCGCGGGCCCCCAAGGTGCCGCGACGAGGCGACGGGAGGGGGCGGTGCGCGGGCCCCCAAGGCGCCGCGACGAGGCGACGGGAGGGGGCGACGCGCGGGCCCGTCCGTTTTTATGGGTTTTTCATCCCGCCGTGTGCTCGGGGCGCGCGACGGTTTTCTGCCTGCCGTGCGCCCCGAGGCGCGCGGCGGTTTCGTGCCCTGGGGAGCCTGCGCGCGCCCCGCCCGTCCGTCGCGGCGCCATGGGCAGCACGCGCGGGCCCCCGCCCAGCTCGTCGCGGCGCTCTGGGGCGCACGCGCGTCCCCGCCCTGCTCGTCGCGATGCCCTGGGGAGCCGCATGCGCCCCCTGCCTGTCCGTCGCGGCGCCCTGGGGAGCCGCGCCCGCCCCCTGCCCGTTCGTCGCGGCGCCCTGGGGAGCCGCGCCCGCCCCCTGCCCGTCCGTCGCGGCGCCCTGGGGAGCCGCGCGCGCCACCCTTCCGCCCCTCCCGTCCGTTTTGGCGCCCTGGGGGTCGTGCGCCGTCCCTCCCCTCGCCGTCCCCCGCGCTCCTGCCCCTATCCCACCCGTTTTAGGGTTTTGGGGGTGAGGGGTGTGGGGGTGGCGGGTATGGGGGTGGCGGTTGTGCATTCCTCCCTTTGCTCCTCCTCCTCCCTCGTCTCTCACTTCTGCAGCTGTCGCTGAGGGGGGTGGGTGTGTGGGAGCCTCGGGTTTAGGGTTTAAGGGGGGTGTGTGGGAGTGGAGCTAGGGATTGAGCAGTAGGTGTGTGTCGAGGGTGTGGGGCAGTTGGAGGAGGTTGTGTGGAGGTACCTGTCATGTCGCCTGCAGCGCCTGTAGTCCGTCGCCCTTGCTTCGATAGCCAGTGAGCCTGTTGCACCAGTCGCCAGTGGGTCCGTTGTTCCTGTCGCTCTTCTATAGCCGCCGAGCCAGTTACTCCAGTAGTCCGTCGCCCTTGCTTAGGTAGCCTCTGAGTCAGCCGCTCCTGTGCCCGTGCCTCTGGAGCTTCAGTCGTTGCCTCCCATCTTCTCTACCTCCACAGCTCCTCCTCCTCACTTGCCCGCTGTGATTAGCTCTAGCTTTGCTTACCTTTGTGAACTCCTGCTCTATACCTGCTTGCTCATTGTACTGATTACACCCCACTTAGGCTATGGGGGTGTGTCAGAATGTTATTCTCTAGCCTGTAGTGAGGTGCTCTATAGCGAGTACAACCCATCTAGGGTTTGCTATATGTATCCTCATTGCTGCTAGTGAAAACCTCTCTCTCTTTGCCTAAACTGTTACTTCCCATGCTAGGGCTTTTCTAGCTATGGCTCCTGATCCTAACTGTACCTACTATTTTCACAGGTGATGGACGCTGCGCATGGCAAATCAACACACTTTTCTTGCACGTGCAGAAATTAAGAAAGGATGATCCGAAACGTGAAAAACCTGCCCGAGTTCTAATTGAGTTTCCTTTACCGATATATGATGAAAACACTACAAGTAGTATAAATGGTAGGTAATGAAAGCTAAGGTATCCCAACAAGTATAATATACATGTACCGTAAGAACATTATTTTTTTTACGGGCTAACTTTAGAAACATTCAGGCAGACTTTTCATGGAACCGCCCTTTCCAAATTTCTGCAAGTGAAAAAAAAACGTGTTGATTTGCCATGCGCAGCGTCCATCACCCACGTCAACAATACAACCAAGTTAACATTTTAAGTTCGTATGAGAAGATTTGGGGCAAAGCATAAATCCGCGTCGAAATTGGGCAAACATGCAATGATTGCTTCTGGAGACGTCAGAAAATGTAGAATCGAGAGCCAACCATTCCCGATTTGGCTTTGCGTAATCCGTAAACACATCTATTCTTGACTGTTTGTGCTAATTCGAAACGAATTTTGGGAAGCGCGTCATATTACGATAACAACTTTCTAAGCTGCGTAAAGTGTACACACCTGCCGAATAACATGTCATGCACTTGAAAACATTTTCCAGGCTATGTGGCATGCACCTGAAAATGGCCGCGAATTATTTCTCGAGACCTCTGTTGCGCTCAGGTACGACGTTTAGAATCAGATATATCAGAAATTTTGCCTCAGTTTGCTTTCTCATCTCGCCGAAACTGTACATGCGCGACAGAACTCGGGAAAATGGAGGCGGGAAGGAATACTCAGGTGGGGAGGACTGGCTTGTGGGACCCCAGTTCCAACAGATTCCAGCTGTACAGCCGGATAGCCGGTTGTCTTGTGTGTTTGGCTGGGGGTCGTACAATCTCCTCCGGATCAGCGCTGAGGTTTGGTTTTGAGGCACCCAAACGAATGTGGAGGTGCAGAATTGAACATTGAATGAAGAAGGCCTGACCCGATCGTCCTTACGAATTAGGGCTGTTCGTGGCCCTTTTCAGACTTCAGGTCAAAAGCCCTTAGTCTCCAATTTGGCACCTCCGAAGATTTGCCTCACAAACGAGCCACTTCGGGTCTTCCGAGCCTCCACTTCGGGTCTGACCTGAAGTCTGACACAGGCTAAGCATGCGCCCTTAGACATCACTCATCGACACCCACCCATGCTTGATAATATTTGTTGATGGCTGAAACTGAAACTGATTTTTTTGGAGCATCGACAAATGAAGATGCGTTGGTGCTAGGCCCTGTTCGGCAGGAGTAATGGGCGTTATGGGCGTTACAAACCCGCTGGTCCAAACGCAGGCTCGGGAACTGGAGGAATCTCGTCGAAGTCAGTAAAAATCATGTAGACACTGTTCGGCTGGCGTTAAGGGCGTTAAAACAATGCCATGGAAAGGTTGTGGGTTTCGCAGCACCTTCGTGAAATCACATAATTGGTCTACATTTTCAGCCAGTCGCAATTGATTTGCCGCATCACCAAACCGCCGCATGGTGCAAGCTCTGGACGGCGCACTACGGGGCGGATCAGAGGTCCGCTCTTTTGCTAGTGAAGGTGATTTCCTGGAACGCCGGCAATAAAAGGCCGTTCGGCAGGCATTTTAACGCCCTCAGGCTCGGCAGCAGAACACCTATATCGAACCTTGATAACCGACGTTCGCTTATTGTTTTACTGTAGCCGGTCCCCGAGCCTGATATCAACGGCCTTTTTAACGCCTGCCGAACAGGGAAGGTAATGCAAACCTTCAGTTTCAGGTCTGTTATAGTTTAGCCCTTCAATTTCAGTCAGGATAGAAAGAAGCCCTTCATTTTCAGGTGATTAACGGCAAATTTACTGAAAGCACCAGCCTTGCCCACGCCGACGCCGACAGCCCACAGTCCCAACAGATGATGAGATGATCCGTCGAGAAACATTACAGTTCTTTACCGTGTGGAAATCATCCCAACGACAAGAGATGAAGTACAACGACGAATTGAGCCATGAATGAATGGTCAGCTGGCGGTCCACGTGTGACGGCGGAGCACATACTTCAATGAGCGGTGTGTTACGAGGGAAATCTCGGTTCTTTAGTCAGTTGAACTGTTTTCCAGCGAGGCTGATGGTGGCAGTGGGCGGGAGTTGGTGAACTATTTGGACTGCTTGATTCACTATACTACTAAATTTACAGGTACTACCATAGAAATGGCCGCGCCGTTCAGTCTTTGTTCCCGATGCTATGGGCGCCGGGGAGGGGGGTAAAAGCAGCGACTCGCTCGGAGTGCGACCGCACCTTACTCGAGCCCTCGCAGGGAGCGGCTTATACATGCGCCGCGATACTGTTCCCCTCGTCATGGAGTTGGCGGGTGCGCGGCTGTAACGCCTGGGGGGCGCGGCGAAGGGTTGAAGGGCATCAGCTGCGCCTCTTTAACACCCCCGTTTCGGGCCGCGTAGCGGGGGCGTTATAGCGGCAAGCACGCAGGGCGCTCTCCATCCGGACTCCCCTCCTCCATTCAGCTTCTCCTTGCCCCTTGCCCGCTTTTCCCATCCCTGACCCCCTCCCTCTCCCCACCCCCCCGATATCACCCCTGCAGGCATTGGAAACGGCGGGAGGACTTGTAGACGCGAGAGGGAGGGAGAGCGGCGATGGCAAGGAGCGATCGAGTGAGCACTGATTCCAACCTCGCAGTGCGCGGCTTACTGCGTGCTAAGGCCGCGCGCCGCGAATACTTCTCATCATCGTCTCGAAGTTTGCGGGTGCGCGGCAGGCCCGCTCAGGGCGCGCATGGTGCCTCCATCCAGGACGGGGTCCCCTCCTCCACTCAGCTTATCCTTGCCCCTCGCCCCCTCCCCCATCCATTCCCCCTACCCTCCCCCCCAAACTCCTCCCCCTCCTGCAGGCAATGAAAGCTGGGGGAGGAGCTGGGGACGCGAGAGGGAGGCGGCGAGGGGTGATGGCGAGGAGCGGTGGCGCGGGGGTGGTTGGGCGGGTGGCGGTGATGGGCGTGGTGGCGGTGATGGCGATGGTGGGGAGCGACGAGGGCCTCACGAAGGGCGGTTGGGCGCAGCGCTGCTTCTGGCGCAGCAGCGGCTGCAGCCGTGGCTTCCTCCCCATCATGTTGGCGCACGCTGCTCCTCTTAACCCCAGCCAGTGTGAGCTTGAGATCGTCCGTGTGTGTGTGTGTGTGTGTGTGTGTGTGTGGATGAGTGGTTATGGGTGTGTGTGTTGCGCGCGTGTGTGTGTGTGGGTATGGGGGTGTGAGTTGTTAGAATCCTGTGAAGAATGAGAATCGAATGTGGTCCAAACATTCTTCCCAGCGCTAGAACCAAACACTAAGTAGCGTAAACCCTAAAGTAGTACACCCAAATAAGGTCTGGTTCCCTAAATCTAAACAAGCAAACTAGCATATGCAAGAAGAAAGGAATAGAGGGATTCTAACACAACCCCTCAGCCTGCAAAGAGCCAGGAGGTTTGAATGAAAGACGGAGCAATCCCCTCAATCAGCAGGAGGTAAGACGGTGGCGGGAGAGCCTGAAGCGAGGGCGGCAGGCCACAAAGCACGGAGCGGTAGGGGTGGTTGAAGGGTACTGAGGAGGAGGAAGTGGTGGAAGCGGGATTGAAAAGGCGGGGTGGCAGTATGGGACGCAACATAGAAGAACAGGAGCGTGGGGGGGGGGGGGAGGGGCGGGCTGGAGGGCCCACGAATGGAGGACAGGAGTGGGGGTTGCTGGATGGCCCAACGAAGGGAGGGGGGCGGCAAGGAGGAGGAAGGGTGGGGAGAGAAAATCTGGGTGGCCCCAGAGAGGAGGGCCGGCGCGGCGGCACGGCAGGCTGGCGCTGAAGGCGCGAAGGGCCGGCAGCAGGAGGGCGCCTTTAGGCGCGAGGGCAGAAGCGGCGGCAGCAGGGCGCCATTACACGCAAGGGCGGAAGCAACAGCTGCTGAGTGAAAGGGCTTCCGCGCCGCAGTTGCGATTCGGCGAACGTAGGGCGAAATCGCGTCCGCGCGGCTGCTGGTCACGACGACGCTGAGGCTGCGGGCAAAAAGAGGCGCAGGAACACAAGCGGGTGGAAACTAGTTTTAAGGAGGGGAGGGAGGGAGGGGCGTGGAAATACAAGCGGGACACATGGTCTTAGGAAGGGAAGGGGCGTGAGTGAGAATGCTGTGATAGCATGTTAGAATCCTGCGAAAGAATGGGAATTGAATGTGGAAAATATTGTTTAGGGTTAGAAGCAAGCGGTATACATAGATGAGCTAGGAGAGGGGGGTTTGTTGGAAGCTTGGCCAAGATAATTGTGCCTCACCAATATGGTGGGTTGGATAAATTATTCGGGCCTCCAATAATCTTGATCCCCCAATGATTCCCTTACCAACCTTTGGGGTCCAAACATTTTGGTCAAGGCTGGAACCAAACCCCAACTAGTGCAAAACCTAGTTATACACAAAATTAGGATTAGGTCCCTAAATTCAGACAAGCAAACTAACATATGCAGGATAAATAGTATAGAGGTATTTCAACATGTGTGTGGGTGTGGATGTGGGTGTGTGTGTGTGGGGGTGTGCGTGTGGGAGTGGGTGTGGGTGTGTGTCTGGTGTGGATGTTGGTGTGGGTTTGGGTGTGGGTGTGGGTGTGGGTGTGGGTGTGGGAGTGTGTGTGTGTGTGTGTGTGTGTGTGTGTGTGTGTGTTCGTGTGTGTGTTGGTGTTGGTGTGTGTGTGTGTGTTTGTGTGTGTGCTGTGTACTGCACCCAAGGCACCACCAGGGCTTGTGATCATACACACATGCCACTCACGTCAAATCACATAATCATTGTCAGCGCATGGCTTGGCTTCACAGTGACCCTTTCCTTAGGGATCGCAGCACAAGCGTCCCTCACCCCTCGTATCTCACTGCCCTTCCTCTCCCGCCCCCCCATTGCTGCGCTGCACCCGTTGCATCTCTGCACCCATTGCTGTGCTGCACCCATTGCTGCGCTGCACCCATTGCTGCACGGCTCCCATTGCCGCGCTGCACCCGTTGCATCTCTGCACCCATTGCTGCGCTGCACCCATTGCTGCGCTGCACCCATTGCTGCACTGCACGGCACCCATTGCCGCGCTGCACCCGTTGCATCTCTGCACCCATTGCTGCGCTGCACCCGTTGCTGTCCTGCACAGGGCCGGCACTGCGAGACATGAAGGCGCAGTGGAGCAGTGTGGCGCCTCAGTACACCGACACCTGGAAGGAGGGCGCAAATTGCGGCAGAACTACCTTCGGCGTCCTCTGTGACGCAGATGGCTACGTGACGAAACTGTGAGTATGAGGCACTCACCTGCAGTGCTCTTGAGACTCGGTGGGTTTGTTTTGGGGGACCCTCTGCCAGACCAGACTTGAGTTGTGGTGTTGCCCATGTTCGCCGTTCACGCTGCCTCCTTGCCACTGCAGTGCATGCAGTATGCTGGGTGCTCCTCTGCTGCCGCTCTTGTCTGTTTTTACCTTGCAGATTCTGCGTACTTTAGCCTAGGAAATTTCAGGTGGTTTCGCTATTGACTGTTTTGCCTAGCCAGTTTTGAGTGAGTTCAGTGACTGTTTGCTATCTGCCCCATTCTGGCACATAGATTGCCAAATGTGCTTCGTTGCTTTAAACATTATGCTTAGGCGTGCAAAACTCGTAGCAGGGTGAACGCTGCAGCGGATTCTTGGATTATGCTGTGTTGCAACTTGCAAATATGGCAATAAGTTGAGTTACTGCGGCGAAACGTTTTTCGGCATTTCAAGCGCTAGCATTTACACGCAAAAAGCTCATCCCTACCAGGCGCACGCAAAACGATCACCCCTTCCAAACCCTCAGGCAAATGTCGGAAGATATTTCCCCAAGGACAATATTTTTCCCCAGGGAGTTGAGTTTTTCCCCAAGGAAAATATTTTTCTCCTGGGGTGGTTGAGATTAGCTTGCTGGTTTTAACTAGAATTCCTAGCGCTAGGAGGGTGAGAGATTTAGGACTGACGTGGCCTAGTCACAGTGTTCCCTTGCAGAACACATTGACAAGAGATTGTGGGTTCGACGCGTGGGAATGACATGGTTGAGTTGGGTTAGATTTTCATGGGTTGGCTGAGCATGAGCCGAACCCAGTTTGGCCGGGTCGAACCGAGTTTGGCCGATCTCAGAACCAGGCTTAATCTGGTGCGGTCCGGGTTTGACTCTTACCTCTCCAGGCCTGGGCCGGGCGAGTTCAAGTTTGGTTCTGTGGGGCCAAACCTATTTCGTTAGTCACGTTCCTCACTGATTTTTCTGTTTTTTGCAGCTGGGAAAATCAGACCATGGCTGGTTTGCCGAGCCGAGCCAAACCCAGTCCGGCCTGGGTCGAACATGTTCAATTTCAGCCAGCACTGAACCCAGTTTGGCCTGACCTGGATTGCCAACATGAACGAGCCAAAATTGAACTGGTGCGATCCAGGCCGAACCAGGTTTGCCAGTCCGCTCAAGCCTACTCAGGAGTGGAGTGTGGTGGGTTGGTTCGATTGGTCAGTGGTTGGGTATTCTAGATACGAAGGGGTGATGTTGGGTGATCTGGTTTTGCAAGATTGCAAAGCTGTGTTCCAAGTGAAGTTTTTGTCGACCATCTTAGTTGATACGTGCAATCGAAAGGTGAGTGATTGCATGCCTTGATTGGGTGGTGATGCATTCGCCAAAGCCTGTTACAGGTGCTGTCGAAAATCGATTAAGCCAGAAAAGAACGAAACACCCTGTCTCCCATTGTGCTGCTCTGCTCGACACATGAGGAGCTCACCGCACGCACAAGGAACCCATTCCATGTTCCTCTGACAGTGTTGGTTGGGCAGCTCGAATCAACAGGTGCACAGCACATGCACGAGTTGCATGGAGGAATGATGGATTTGAGGTACAATGCTGGCCTGCCTCTTTGCTTACTGGTGTTTTTTGGTCTGCCACCCTGCCCACACTAACCTTCCCTTTTTTGTGTGTGCATTTTGATCCGTGGATACATATTCGAACAGAGTCCTCAGTGGCGCTCATTTGAATGGCCCTTTTCCTCAAGCCGTCACTGACTTCACCAGACTGGTCTTATTGTACTTACTCCTTCTACACCTTCGCCCCTCCTTCCGCCTCGTTCCCTCTCCCCCCCCGGCCGCCGCCCCCCTTCCCCTCCCCACCCCCAACCCCCTTCAGCTTCTACTACCCCCCTCTCCATCTCTGTCTCCTTCTCGCTCTCTCCCAGCCCCCCTGGCCCCCTCCTTCTCTGCCTCCATCTCCCTCCCTCCCTTTGTCTTCTGTTCCATGCTTTGCCTTACTGCCACTTGAAGTGTCACGGCATCACCCAAGCCATCTGTTTCATTCTTCAGAGTCCACCCCCCCCATTCCACTCGCTCTCTCGCACCTTGCTCTTCTTATTCTTCACTCTCACCCTCGCCCTCCTCACCCTTGCCTCCCCTCCCTCACCACGCCCCCCTCCTCTACTCACGCAGTTATATAGACGGGAACTCACTCACGGGCTCTATTCCAGCAACTATTTCCAAGCTCATCTCTCTAGAGGAATTGTGAGATGCCTCCTCCATGTAATGCCTCCAAGGCTGCCACTGACAGAAATGAAGCGCCTGTGATCCTTTTCCCTCATTAGCCAAGCCTCAACGTCCATTAGGTCACTTGGATGGATCATGGACCTCTTTCCATGGTTTACTTTGCATGTGCTCGCATTGCCTTGCATCACTTGCAAGTGTTTCTTGCATCACTTGCATGGGTTGCGTCACCTTGCATGCTATCTGCTCTGCATGCCCTGGGACAGGCATGCGCGTATTACGGGTCGATTTTACTCAGCTCGTTTTCGCTTGACTCAATCGATTTCGAGAAGAGTGGGAGTAAGACACGGATCGAATTTTTTTCACTTGATTCTGACCGACTCTTTACGCGCCCCAAAGTTTGAGTTCGTGTTTTGTTTTGGAACGAATAACTCGACTCGTGGCAACCCCCTTCTCTCACCCACCACCCAGAAGCCTGTGCTTTATTCGTGCTAGTGCCTCATTCCTGCAGATATGGGATGAGATCATGTTGCAATTTATTGTTTTCTGTTTTTTTTTTTTTTTTCTTTTCTGTTTACTTGCAAATTACGACAATACTCATCCTCGAGTTGATTAATGATCGAGTTACGCGTTTACTCAAGTCAAAGCGTTTTTTTTTTTTTTTTTTTTTTTTCCACAAGAATCAAACTCGCTTCTCACTCATGATTCCACCAAGGCTTTAGGGCACGCTATCGTCGATTTTGGTATTCGAGAGAACACTTCTATTGGCCATGTTGTCATGTACACTATTCCTACCCGACGTACCGTGAGCTGAGCTGAGTGTATTAGAGCTTTGAGGATTCATGAACATGACCCTACTAAAACCTGGCCTAGTGAAGGATGATCAGAAGTACGAATATGGAATGGGAGCCTTTGTGGACAAGCATTATGCAGAGCAGTGGAAAACATTTGTGGAGGTGAAGCCTAGGCTTAGTTGGGAAAATGGACTTCTCGCTCTAAATTGAGTGCATATTTAGTTCATTCATACATATCAGTTTTTTCTCCAGTGTTTGATCCGAAGTCACATTCGACGCAGAGCAACGATTTTGTTAAAAACGCATTTCGACAGTACACCATTTGTCGTGGTTGTGTTGCATTTGCTTGCACAGGCTTACCTTGCATCCCCTTGCATGCCTTGCATCCCCTTGCATGCCTTGCATCCCCTTGCATGCCTTGCATCCCCTTGCATGCCTTGCATCCCCTTGCATGCCTTGCATCCCCTTGCATGCCTTGCATCCCCTTGCATGCCTTGCATCCCCTTGCATGCCTTGCATCCCCTTGCATGCCTTGCATCCCCTTGCATGCCTTGCATCCCCTTGCATGCCTTGCATCCCCTTGCATGCCTTGCATCCCCTTGCATGCCTTGCATCCCCTTGCATGCCTTGCATCCCCTTGCATGCCTTGCATCCCCTTGCATGCCTTGCATCCCCTTGCATGCCTTGCATCCCCTTGCATGCCTTGCATGCCTTGCATCCCCTTGCATGCCTTGCATCCCCTTGCATGCCTTGCATCCCCTTGCATGCCTTGCATCCCCTTGCATGCCTTGCATCCCCTTGCATGCCTTGCATCCCCTTGCATGCCTTGCATCCCCTTGCATCCCCTTGCATCCCCTTGCATGCCTTGCATCCCCTTGCATCCCCTTGGCCCACCACACAGCAACGCCAGTAGCAACCAGATCGGTGGGTCCCTGCCTGGGGAAATCGGCGCTCTCACTGCCCTGAAACAACTGTAACGCCCTCCACTCCTCGCACTGTCCCCTGCACGCCTTTCGACACCTTTCCACCCTTTCTCGCCCCCCTTCCATTCCCTCGTCCCCAAAACCCATCCTATCCTTTGATGCACTCCCCCTCATTGTGTGTTTCTGCTTCTTCTTCCCCTGAAAGGGCTATTAATGCTGTTGCAATCAAGCCCATCAGACGGCACAGCAAGTAGCACATCCCATAACTAGCTAATCTAAAAGACCTGCAACAACCGCTTGTAATCAGTTTCTCACATCCTGATTCTTCCTTCTTTGCTCCATTCGGCCACTGCATGTTGTCCTTTCTAAATCCAGGTATTTGCAATACAATCGGTTGGAAGGGTCTATCCCCACATCCATCACCCAGCTGACTGCTCTCACCGTTTGGTAAGACCAGCGCTGCCATCCCATACATGTGCCAGCTAGAAGCAGATTTCGCGCTCTCAAAGCAGTTGATATCAACCATTCGGAATGGCTGTACGAGTGCACGATGTGTGTGTGCATGAGTGTGTGCAAGCATGCTTGTGTGAGGTGCAGCTTGCCCTCAAAGGCATTCTCCCCAAAAACACAGCCCTCATACAAGACTGGTTTTGTCTGAAACAAGCTCTTTCCCCACATGCTTGTGAAACCTTCCTCGTCATCCCTGCAACAGTGAGCTGAGTGGCAACCGCATCACGGGACCTCTACCAAAAGGCCTTGGAAGTATCTCGAACCTGGTAGCTTTGTGAGTCCATCTCGTCTCGTGCCCTCGCACAGCACATTACTGCGCTCCCCTTGTCTAATGCATCCCTCTCCCCTCACACAAGGCCCTTTTTTCTATGGCCTCACTGTGCTGCCCTGCTGCCTCCTACACACTTGCTCCCCCTTTCTTTGCCCCCTACTCCTCTCTCCACTTCCCCCCTTCCCCCTCCTCTCCCCAACTCCACCCAACAACACATCACATCACATCACATCACATCACTCCAGCCGTGCGTACGACAACCTCATATCAGGCCCCCTGCCTACCGCTCTAACAACCTTGACCAATATTGGTTCCCTGTGAGGCTCTCCATTCCAGATTAGCATGCGTCTACCATGCTAGCCTACTAGTGTTCTCGAATGGGTGTAGCACTTTATTTGGCCTGCGACGCTGTTGAGTTGAGTTGAGTGTACATGTTCACTGGCTGGCTGGCTGGGGTGCCAGTCCAACCTGAGTATGTGGAATCTACAAGCACAGAAGATTATTGATCTGTCACAAAAAAAGGTAACAGAAGCTTAAGAAGTCTGTCGCCACTCACTTGTGCGGTTGGTTGGTCTCTCTGCAACACTGTGACCACTTCGCTACCTTGCCATGTATGCTCTTCGGCCTTTTTAAGCAACTGAACCTCTTCATATGTATTTGCCTGCATCCACTCTCTTGCATGCCCGTTAAGCAACAAAAGCCCACGGTCTGAATGCATTCTTTCTTGTGTCGCTTGTTCATTCATGTAGAGAGACTCCCATGCCGCGCCTTGCCCACCAATTCTCTCATGCCAGCCGTGTTGTCGTGCTAACTTTGATACATCCCACTCCACCGTACCTTCTCCTCACTGCGTTTTGCACGAATGAAGTTGCCTTTCATACCTGCATGCCATGGACCATTTCCCATGGTTCCATGTCGTATACTCCATTTGTTGCTGTTCGATTTGGCTGAAGCGGTTCGACCACTGGTGAACCAAATCGAGATTCACTGGTGAACCAAATCGAGATTCACTGGTGAACCAAACTATGACCAGTGTTCAGTTGAACCGAACGGGTTCGGTTCAACTGAAGCGAAGGTTTGTGGAAGTTGGTGGCAAACCTGTTCGAGATCAGTTCGTGGCAAACCTGTTTGAGATCAGTTCGTGCCTTGCCCAACCACCTGACCCTGCTTTCTGATTCTTCAGTAAGAAACAAAAATTTAGGTGGAATTTGCTCTATTGCTCCCTCCCACACCACATTTCCCTCTCACTGCTCCATTGTCACTCATTTTCATGTCTTTTTTCTCCATCTGCACCCATTCGTTTTCCTCATTTGACCACTCCACCCCTCCAATTCTCACTGATCCTTGCAAGGCAGTGAGCTGCAGAACAACAAGCTGAGTGGGCCCGTTCCTGCTGAGCTGGCCTCTGTCACTTCATTAGGTGTAATGTGAGTGGGCCATGGGCTCGATGAATGGATGGAGCATGGGCATGTGCAGTTGGGTTGGGTGCGCCATAAAGGGTTTGGGGTGTGGCTCGTGGAGTTCTAGTTCTATTACTTTATGCATGGGACATGGCGTATGGGACATGGTGTATGGGGCATGGTGTATGGGACATGGTGTATGGGACATGGTGTATGGGACATGGTGTATGGGACATGGTGTATGGGACATGGTGTATGGGACACGGTTGATGGGCATAAGGGCATGCCAGTCAATAGTAGCTTTCCTCCTTCGAAGCGTGTTAAAGTATCATGGTGTTCTGTAGCACACAAAGCGGAGTAGCGAGAGTAGCGAAGAGCATGACCGCGTGTCATTCCTTCCACTCTGTCACGTTGAACCAATGTGTTTGTACCACTCATCATTCATTCCCCAACCTTTCTTCGACACCACTCCATCAACCCTCCTGCTCATCCATATCGCCTGTTAGGCCGAGTTAGAGTGCATGATTTGCCTGTGCGTTGCCCAAATTGGCCAAGGGGTGTGAAATCTGATTACAGGCACTTCTATGTTCTTGCTGCTACGTCCTGCATCGGGATGCACATTGCTTACTCATATCATATCTCCTTTCCCTTGTACCCGTCATCTCATCTGTCTTTTCCCTCCTCACGCCCAACATCCCCTCCCAGCCGCTTGCAGAACAACACACTCAGTGGCCCCCTTCCGGACCAGTGGACGACTACCAAGCTCATGACGCTGTTTGTCATCTTTTGTTCTTGTTCTTGTTCTTGTTTTTTCTTTCTTTCTCCTTGCCTCTTCCTCCTTCACTCGTTCTCTCCAACCGACCCGTGGGGGGCGAACCGAGCCGAGTATGTTCGGTTTGTCCCTAACATTTTTTCTTGAATTTGTGTTCGAATGTTTGCCATTGTGGGTGAACACTTATGTGTTTGCCTCGAACACAGACATGTTTGTGTTTGCCTTTTGGCAGTACTGGCCTCGACCCGAACTGAGTCACCTCATTTCTGTGCTCATACCTCTCCACCACACGCCACGCATCTCGTCCCTCCCGGTACCGGCAACCCCCGGCTCGATAATCCAGCTGGCTCAGTAAACTTGTCGACATTCTAAAATCAATGGCTTGCCAGCTTTTGACAATGCGGAGCCAAACCAATCTCACAGATTTTACTCTCTCGCCACCCAAGGCGAACCGAACAGGTCTATTTTGCCCGGACAAATCTGTTTCGGGTCAATCATATTTGTGTTCGGTTCGTCGCGGGTGGCCAAGCAAGAACATGTTCCTGTTCAACTACTTGGAGCGAGGAACACCAGATTTGTTCTTCGCAAAATTCCTGCGACCCTAATATGAGGTCATGGGGAAATTCATCGAGCTCAAACTACCAGGTGACACCCAGTTTTTGTAGGAAGCCAAGTTGGTTAAACTACTCATTCAGGTTGAGGACCGTGCAACCAAGGGCGCCTCAGGCATATTAGCATTAAAGGAGCTCGTAGTTGGGTTAAACCTAAACTGGCCCAACACTCACAAACCATAGTAAAGTTGCCCATGAAAACTGGTCCGCATTGGCTTGGTGCAAGAGACTGTGGGGTGAGAGATTGGCTAGGGTTATCAAAGTTTCAAATACTGTTACGATAGCGAATTCCCACAGAAGGCGAGCATGAACATGTTTGCAGCGAACATGTTTGTGTTGGCAGAAAACATGGAAAGTTTTGCCTCTGTAGGCGAACACCCGAACACCCACGCTGACCAAATGTGTTCCCGGCGAACACATGACATGTTCGAGAGACCCGGAAAAGTTTGTGTTCAGGTTTTTCTCAAGCCTTTTTGGAAGCACCTCGAACCCCATTCCTCTATCCCCCATGTTGCTGTGCTGCGCCATTCCTCAGGGACATTAGTTATAACCAGCTGACTGGCACGATCCCTTCAACGATTGGGAGCCTCCCCCAATTGAGCAGATTGTAAGTGAGGTCTCCCAAGTGTTGGGTCCCCTGTGCAATGCAATGCAATGCCATTTAAATCTGCCATTCGATCCATACCTCACTGGGATGACCTTTTTTTCCCCCTTTTTTTGTCCTTGTTTAATTATATTTTTTGGCATCCCATTTCGTGTAGTGCAGCCATGTCCACAGAAACGAAACAAACCAATTCAGTTTACACACTATCGGGTCAGAACCAGTTCGTTCGACCTCCAAAAGCAAAACCGCTTCGGGTCGAACCGGTTTGTGAGCATTCCGTTTCTGGTTCAACACTTATGAATCAAAGTGGCTCTTGCCTCGTTCGATCATGGTATACATGTGTGTAATATCTTTGCATATCATGTATAGGTTAGATTCAGAGATGTAGTAATTTCATCTATTGGGGGGTTGTTGAGTGTACTAATAGGGTTGAGCATTGGGTCAACCTGACCTGACCCGACCCGATTTTCCTGACCCGAGGCGGGTTTGGGTTGGGTCGGATCGATTTTAAGATTTTCTACCCAACCCGAACCTTTTAGGGTCGCGTATTCTGGTAACCAGGTTTCTGGTCGGGTTGACCCGACCCTGGGTCGGGTATTTGTACCCAGTTTTCGCCCGCCATTGGATATAGTCTACTGAGCAATAGTTCACGGGGTTGTGCTGGAGCAAAGGACTCCCCTATACGAGGGGTCGAGCCTAGCTCATCACGAGCCTTCCCCCACCTTCACAAGCCACCATCGTGTAACAGATCTGACTAGCTCAGCTCGTTGCAGCTGGACCTGGCTCGGTGGCTCGGGAGAGGAGTGGATCTATCCAGCCTCGACCGCTGAAGCATCTCGTTATTGTGCTCAATGGCTTGCCAGCTTATGGCAATTCCGTGCAAAAACAATTTCACGATTTTTACTCTCGAGTCAGCGCACTTCATGGGAAACATCATAGGCCGCACTTTCGACTCTGATGCTTTGTTGCAAATTTTCACGTGTTTGGAAACACCTCAAACCCTATGTTGTTGTGCTGTGCCATCCCTCAGGGATATCAGTGATAACCAGCTGACTGGCACAATTCCCTCAACAATTGGGAACCTCTTCGAGCTGCGCACAATGTGAGTGGGTCACCCAAGAGCTGGCTCCCCTGTGCAACGCAATGCAATGCAGTGCATTGCCATGGAAATCTGCCATGCCACATGCCTGCACTGGATATCTTACTCACTGGAATACTTGCACATGCCCGCCCACCCGTACATTGGGCACATGCCATGCTGTGCTGAACTCATCACGCACCCTGCTGCTGCATCCCATGCGCGTATCACCACAAACGAAACCATGCGTTCCGTATCCATTCTCCAGTTCGCCCTCCTGCTCGTGCCTTCCTGCTCATGCCATAATTCTGTGTGATCAGCTTTTCATTGATCATCCTGTTCCATGGCTATGGTCTTGGCATCTCTACCAGCATCCTGCTTGTGTCTCACTTATCCTACCGCCTCCCTCGACTTGTTCCTTTAATTCAATCTAACCTCCCCCTCTTCGCTCCTTAACCACATTCCCTTTTGGTCGAGGGTTTAGTCATTTGTTTAACTTGTCTCTCCGTAAGATTTGTTCTTTTCCCCAGTGACCTGAGTAACAACAAGTTGTCAGGCACTATACCGGAAGATATCACAGGCTTGGTCTACCTCACACTGCTGTAAGGCTCACACTTCATTCAAGTAGCCCCTTCCCCTCTCCGTGACGCGCGGCCCAGTAAGCTGTTGCACAAGTGCATGCTCTGTTGCCATCAGTCTATACAGTTGAGGACTTACATTCCTGCCTGCTCGGCTGCTTGCCTCAGAACACTTTTGCTTGGTTGCCATGTGCGTGTTGACCCTACTCCCAGCCATACCCACCTCTGGACCCAAGGAAGCTTACCCACAACAACCATGCCCAGCACATCTTATTGCCAATGCGCGCTCCCTTGTCCCACTGCATCTTGTTTGCTTCCTTGTTGAAGCACTCTTGCTTTCTTTTCATGAAATCCGTCTGTGCATCTCCACCTCCGTTTTTTTGGCAACATTAAGGGATCTGAGCTCAAACCGTCTTACTGGCACCATACCCCAAGGGCTTTCAACTCAAACCAGACTAGAAGTTCTGTAAGTTTTACACCACCAGCTCAGTTTTACGATCATATTCCAACACTCTTATGTATTTCTTTTAATGTTTGCACTCCCAGGCTCCAACTATGTGGATAAGAGTGTTTGCCCTTTTTGTATCCGCTCTCCCCTGTATTATTCGGTCCTGTTTCCCATCCTCCCTTTTTTACCCAAAGCAACCTGAGGGACAATCTGCTCACAGGGAAGGTCCTCGAACCCGTGCCACCAGCAATAAAGACATACAAGCTGGACAACAACTACTTGAGTCAGGGGTTCTCCTCCCCCCCGCCGTGTGGGCAAGGCTACATCACATACCACAGCAACTGTGCAGACGTGCCAGCAGAGGGCCTTGCGTGTGCAGACAGCACTCAGAAGACCGACCCCGTCTGCACTTCCTTCTGCGGCGTCAACGGCACCGCCTCCCCTCCTGTGCCCGCCTGCAACGGCCATGGTGTGTGCTTCTTGGACGGCCCCAGCAACACGCCCACATGCCTCTGTGACGATAACTTCGTGGTTGGGGAGTTCCCTGGCAGCTGCGTGGCCGTGGCAGGTGAGCCACTCACAGTCACAGCTTCCCTCACACATGCAGCATCCCATGGCATGCCTTGTCTCTATTTCACTCACACCGATATGACGTTGCCAAGCACACCACATTCTTGTGATTGTATTTTTCAACTGCGTTTCTGGTGACCGAGTGCCCTCTTTGAGACCACATGTTTCGAACTTGCCTCTACAACTGTCTCGTGCCTCGAATCCCACATTCAGGTGGTAAGACGGAGCAGCAGCAGACCCCCACAGCAGCCACGCTCACAGCCACTGGCGACGCCGCTGTGGATGCTGCAACAGCCATGCTCACTCTCACGCCCGCCCAGCCGTCCAAGGCTGGCAGTGTGTTCCTGGCAGCGCGCGTGCCGCTCTTCTCCTACCAGCTCATTGGAGACTCCTGCGGCCGCGAGCTCGCCTTTTCCTCCAACTTCTCCTTCACTCTCACCCGCCCTGCTGCCTCCGGCTCCGAAGGCTTTGCCTTTGTGGTGGCCTTTGATGCCACCCCGCCCTCAACACCGGTGGTGGGCGGTATGGGGTATGCGGGGATGGGAGCGCACAACGTGGCAGTGGAGTTTGACACGTCGATGGATGCGGGCAACAGCGACCCTGACAGCAACCACGTGGGCATCAACACCGGCGGCAATGTCACGTCGGTGGTCACAGCCAAGCCCAGCACCCCTCTCAATGACGGCACGCCCAAGCACGTGTGGATCGACTACGACCCTTCCTCCAGTGGCTCCCTGCGCGTCTTCCTCTCCTCCCAGGCGTCCCCTCGCCCCACCACCCCCCTCCTGTCGGCACGCATCTCCCTGTGTGAGGAGCTCGCCCCCTCCCCATCGGAGTACACCTTTGCCATCGGCTTCACTGCTGCCTCCGCCACCCAGCCTCAAACCCATGTCGTCTCCGCCTGGACCCTCTCCACCTGTGAGTGTACCCCTACGTCCTTGTCTCTCACTTGTTGTTCCCACCTTATGTCTTTAGTAAGGAAAGCAGTCTGATGACCAATGGCATAGTTTGCAGCCTTAGCACAATGAATAAGCTACAATTTCGTTTTGACATTTTTTTGTTATTTTTCCTTTTCTGTTCTTTACTTCTGTTTGCAGACTTTCCCATCCAGCCAGCTCCAGGTGCGATACTCTCCTGTTCTTGTGAACCAGTTCCGGTTTGGGTGATGAGTATTTCCTTTAACAATCGTCGCCGTGTCTACCATGTACCCTTTCAGTTGCAGCGCGGGGATTTTCGTTTAGCGAGGCGGCACTCTCTCTATCGGGGATTAATCTATTTTTCCGCTATGCCAGCTCGGGCAGTGTTGCTGCTGAGGGTGGCCGGGACGTGTATGGTGTGCAGCCTGCAGCTTCCTGGGCTAGGCCTGACTTCACATGGCCTGTCAAGACACAGAGCGCTTGCGGTGAGTACGCTTGAACCCCGCCATAAAATATACCTGATGTTCAGCTATATGATACCAGGCCTTTATATGTGGTTCAGAAGTTCAGATCTGTGATCACATAGGTCGTTCAAGCAAGAGTTCATGTGGTAGGTGAAGGGTGGGGGAGGGTCGAGGAGGAGATGAAAATGGAGACAAGCCATACTTGCCTGAATGCGATTAACAAAGCGGGTTGAGCAACACTCGTCCCACCTTAATATTATTGAAATTTGACTTGAGTAAGGTATTCTTTCCTGGGCTCTTTCTTCGCTCATGCCTAGGGCGGTCTGGCCCTAGGCATGGTCTTACTGCAGTACTGGCCGAGTACTGCAGTATCTGCTGCTGACAACCAGCAGCCTGTTGACTACTATTAGGACCTAGCAGCTCTTATCACACCTTTAATTTACACTATATAGTCCCCAGAGGGTCACCTCCAATGGTCCTCGGGTGCCTGCTGAATCAGCCCTATCCAAGGGTCCGTGCTCGTAGAGGGAACCAAGGGTGAAAACAATCATGTGCACTAGAGCATTCCCAAAGTCCGTTGCGCATTAGACGATTGCTAGGTCCATGTTCAGAAATAGCTCATCGCGTCAATACGTCGATAGAGCAAAAGCTTGATTACAACTGAACACAAGCACACATATACAGAAATCACTAAGCATGAGCAAAAGGCACACAAAGAAGTCATTCAACTGCATTCTCGGACTTCGCCACGCCAGGTAAGCAATGAAAACTGTTGTCCAGCATCTGTTGCGTTTGGCTTGATCTGCTCTATAGAAAATTTGTTTTCAGATTTCGCTTCCTCCAAACGCCCCTGCTGACTCGTCTCACGAGCGATCATGAATGCACATGTAGAATCATGTTCCCTCGTGTGGAATTACTGTTTTCCCGTTGTAAAACGACTTTTACCGTTTTCTACCTGAAACAAAATTGTCGTGCTACACGCGCGATGTTATGGCGAAGTCTACTGATCGCCACGTCACAAAAGACGAGGCTCGAGATGCAGTGATATGACTAACATAACGAGCAAAACTCGAGCACCCCTCAGGATCTTGCAGCACCCTCCGAAACCCACGCGCACCTCAGGCCGGCGCAATTATAGCACAGGAGATATTTCCAGTAGTGCTGTACAGTGCACGTTGTGCGCTGTCCTGTGCAAGGTCATGGCAAATTTTGCCTGTCCTGTTGCAATTGTGCCCCATGCGCACACTCACAACAGTGCGAGCCACAAGCGTGGTCCCTGTGGGGCCACACGCGAGATCTGGACCCCACGCGCGGTCCAGATTCTCCCGCGCTTTTACCTTGACCAGCGCGATAAGAATCTGAGGGGCAAAAACACTCCCTTGCCCCACATGAACTCACACGAAAACTTATGACAGAAAATACAAGTAGTCATGAACGAACATGATCGTACATGAATGTACATTAAAGTACATAAACGCTCTTAAACGTACACGAACAGCACGAGAACGCTCATGAACAAGATGCAAGGGTCCATTAACACTCATGAACATTTGGAACTTCATGAAACACCACGAACGCTCATGAAAAGTTGACACTTCTCGCATGCACGAACAAACAGTCATAAAGATTCATGAACGGCCACTAATGCAACATCACAAGAACTCATATAACCCATGAACCTCTAATGCGGTTCACAAACCATAAACACACAATTGAAAAGCACACAAATTTGTATTACACACACCACAAATCTATTTAAAACAAAATTCTTCAAATTCCTTGCTCGAGGAATGAGCGACAGGTTGACGTGCAAGTTATGTTTTGCACCCAACACAGCCTTCACACATTGCTTGCATGCAACTGTGCCTATCATTGACTCCCACCCATGTGTTTTTCATATGCAACCCATGAAATCCAGGTGTTTCCTCTATGCAACCCTCACAACCCATGTGTTTTCTCTGTGCAACCCTCACCACCCCTGCATTTCCTGGCAGGCGACTGCTGGGCGTACGCAGTGGTGGGCAGCGTCGAGGCGGCACTCGGCATTCTCTCCAACACCTCAGCGGCGCCGGTGCTGTCAGTGGAGCAGCTGAAGGTCGCCATGAAGGTCGGCTGCTCTGGCAGCACGCCGTCTCAGGCCTTCCAGCTGCTGCTCAAGCTGGCGCAAAAAGGAGGCGGGCTCATGCCGGAGAGCCAGTGGGCGGTCGAGAAGGTCAAGAAGCCCGCGAAGGCAGGCAGTAGCAGTCCTCTCTGCGCACCGCTCATGAAGCCATTGGCCAAGCTATTTGGTGTGGCGTGCAGCAAGGGTAGTGACAGTGTACGTTTGAGAGTAGAGAGGTTGTGGGAGTTTGAGCGGCTCACAGCATAGCTGGATTGACTCAGTGCATGTCGTTCGGACAGTTGGGTTACTGTGCTGCTTCCAGCTCGAGCTCAAGTTCCTTAGATGCTGAATGCTCATAAGCGTGTATGCTGTTCGAATTTCTAGCTTTGTTAGTTCAATCTCCATACCCCATCCTTCCATGCAACAGTCATCGTCCATACCCCGTCCTTCCCATTCCCAAGCAGCTTCCCGGTGGGTTCCCCATCAGGGGCTTTGAGTCGACGTCCTTCTACGGCTGGTTTGGGCTGCTGCTGGCCGTGCAGCGGCAGCCAGTGGTGGTGCACATTGAGGCTTCCGCCTCGTCGTTCAAGAATTACGATGGGGTAAGGCGAGCAGTGGGGGATCTTGTGTGGAGGAAATGGAAGAATGTGATGGAACGAATAGAAAGCCATGTGAATGAATAACAGATGCATGTGACTGTGTATGTAAGAGGGTGTGGCGGTGAATGGGAGGGCATGTTTGTAACGCGTGCTGCACTTTTGAAAAGGAGTGGATATGGTATTGGTTGTGTTCTGGCGTCCTGAACCCCTTCTACACAGGAATATACTAAGGCATGTGGGCAAATACTCATTACCCATTCCGTCCTTCCCCCAGCTGTACAAGTACCAGGACCCCGATTGCTTCACGTTCAACCTGAACCACGTGGTGCTGCTGGTGGGGTACCGCCTGGTGGGCAAGGACTCGCGTTTCCCCAAAATGGCGCCGCCCTTCTGGATCATCCGCAACTCATGGGGGCCTGACTGGGGCGATGGGGGCCACATGCGCATGGACATCCAGGGGGGGGATGGTGTGTGCGGCATCAACTCGCTGCCAGGCCTCTACCCTGTGGTTAGAGGTGAGTAAGTGCATGGCCAAGGGTGAGTGCATAGTCAATGGTTGTGCACGGTGCATGATGGTTTTCTTTGTACGCACCAATGAAATCATATCCTCCATTTTTGTTTTTTTGAGAACATACTACCATCTCTGGTTTCAAACTGAACCACCATTTCTGTTATTCAATCATACCTCCGTCTCTGCAGTCCTTGGTCATGTGAACTCATCTTCCTTTCTTCTCTGCCCCCCTCTGCCCCCTCGCTCTCTACCTGCAGGCACCGCTGACCCCTGCAGCAAAGCCGCCCGCAATGACAGCACTGGTTCGTTTTTCAATCCCTGCGGCAAGTTCACCTGCATTGCCAAGGGCAAGACAAACGAGTGTGACTGCAACGACCCGCGCTTTATCCAAGCAACCAACGCAGATGGCTCTCGCACATGCACATACAGTAAGCCTCTGCAGCCACCGCCCCCACCCCTCCTGCTGCTGCTGCCGCCGCCGCCGCCACCGCTGCTGCTGCTGCAGCGGCTGCTTGCCTCCTCTCATTGCTGTCACCGCCACCACGTCGGCTCTGTCCTCCCTTCCCTCCCTTTCACTCTCTTCCCTCCCCTCCCGACCCTTTTTCCTCCCACCCAATTGCACTCCGCTTCAGAGGACGCATGCAAGGCAGCTAAGCGCAACCCGTGTGCAGTGGGAACATGCGTGAATGACGGGGCGGGGTCATACTCGTGTGTGTGTCCACCGGGCTTCAGGCAGGGCACCACCGTCTATAGCACCTTCTCTTGTGCTCCAGGTACGTCCTTGTAGATTTCCTCTACCAGAGCGTCTCAATAAAGCTCAGAAGCACGATGTTTGCACATCGAAGATGATCACAGAATGATCAACTAAAGGCAGAGGTACACACAGAAACGTGAGTGGTGGTCTCTCAAACTTTTCTAATTGCCCTTCAGTTTTTATGTACTACAATACGCACACAAAACAAATTATAAATGGAGCTTTCAACCTGAGTCGTGCGCAACTTGTGATCTTGTGAACTTGAATTTTGCTGATGCAAGATTCAGAGACAAAAAAAAAAAAAAAAAAAAAAAAAAAACTGAAAAAAAAAGGTACCGACAAAATTCTTTGCGGGCAAATTTCATTGGCTGTCAAAATACAGCCTTTGACCAAATTACTTTAATGTAACACATGGACCAAAAGGTCACAGGTCCGGACCTCGTGTGAACCATACAATGTGCAGAAGACTCTGTTGGGACACATGTGCCAGATAGAAAGATGTTGGGTTTTAATCCAACCATAATTCCGAGCATACCCTGCTGTATTGCTCATGACAACAGTTCGTTTCAACACTCCAATGCTCCTGGTACCCTATCTTGTGCACCAGGTACCTTCTCTGTGAACAGATATGAGCAGTAGTGATTAGTCTACCAAGAAACGCAAACATCCTTAAGCACAACTTCTGTTAAAGGATCAAACGGATGAGGGGCAAACAGGAAGAAATCTCAAGGGGATCTACATGAATTAATAGGTGAATCTAACCTGTGCTGCATGTACATGTGGCATACATGTGTTGCTTGCTGTGGTGCATGCAGGTGACACCAGCAACACCTACACCGTGCTCTCTCCCAACGTCCGCTGCTCCGATGTCTTCCCGGTCTACAGCCTCACGCTTGCCCAGTTCCAAGCCCAGAACGTGCGTCTCCCGCAAACTTGAGAATTCTCCATACTGATCTAATCAAAATTTTTATATCAAAGCATGTGTCTCTTGTACCCACACCTCTGCCCTATCCTCACCACCCACTCATCCTCCTTATCACTCGACTCCCTGACCAGACGCACGTTCTGGTCACACAGTTGCCTTTCCTGTCTTTCACCACGCCACTCACACACAAGCTCCTTCCCCCCCATGACTGCCTGGGTGTGTGCCGTGTCCCTTCATGCCTCTCCCTCGGTGTGTGCAGCCATCTGTGTCGTGTGTGGGACCCATCCCACCCTCCACCGTACTCAAAGTGGCCAGCCCAGCCTCTCTCATCCCCTGCTCAGTCTTCTACACCACTCAACAGGTCCCCACCTCGCATCCTTCCTGCCTGTGCACCATTTTTTCCATCTTCCTCCATATCCTCATCTTCCTCTTGCTACCTCTAAATATGTCCTAATGTGCCATAGCCAATGCCCTTCATCCCATTTCGACAATCTCAATTCTTCTGTCCACCCCATTTCAAAAACCTTAAATTCGCCAAACGTTTCACGTCTCTACCTTTGCTGAAGAGGGTACTCACACTCTCTCACTCTCTGGATCCCCTGTGCATCTCTCTCACTTCAATGTTTCACCTCACTTCCTGTTACTGAGCGGAGCTCTCATACTCTCTCACTCCCTGCTTCCCTTGCCTCCCACCTCCCGCTCCTCCCTGGCCACCTCATCCTCAGGGCGACACCTGCGCAGCCTTAGCTGAGTTTTTCAAAGTGCACTTGTCCTGCCCATCTGATGACTGCACAGCCGCCTTCCAGGCGCTCAACCCCAGCTTGGACTGCAGCGCCAACGGCGGGCTGCTGCAGCCGGAGCAGGCGGTGTGTGTGGAGCGCATAAAGAAGAAAGTGGGGCTCATCCCGGTGTGCTCGCAGTACTACCTGGTGCAGAGCGCAGAGACGTGCGAGTCCATCCGCAATGTGCCCTACCCCCCACTGAGCCCCGTTGACTTCTTTCGCCTCAACCCCGGCATCAAGTGCAACCGCCTCATTCCAAACACTGATGTTGGCAGCTTCACTGGCTTTGAGGTGCGTGCGTGTGTCTGCTCATGCCCCTTTGCCCTTCTGTGTGGATCAGCCGCCCTCCCCATCTAACTCGCTGCTTGCTGTCTCTTTTTCTATTGCATTCCCTCCCCCCACCTCCCAGGCATGCATTGCGAGCTCCACGTCGTACACTCAGGGCACGTGCCCACGTGCGAATGCGTATGTGGTGGGGACAGGCGACAGGTGCACGGCCATTCAGGTGAAGTACTTCCGGGGCATCAAGGGCTGCTACAGGAAAGTCAACGGATATGACTGCATCGACAAGCTCATCAAATCAACCCGCGTGTGCCTGCCCGACAAAATCAAGCTTCAGAAAGGAGTCTGCGACAACTGACCTCCTGCAGCCTGCCTCTGCATCTCCCGTAATTTGAATTGGCAGATGTTTCCTGTCCCACAAGCTTATTCTTGAATTTCTTTGCTCCACGCTAAGTAACAATAAGGAATATCCTTGTTAGCGCCTTCATGGCTGAGGTGTTGGAGCCAGGGTATGTCAAACTATGTTCTAAATGTGTGTATTGTATCTTTAGGCTAGAAAGAGCTAAGCTTTAGGGAGTGCAACACTTTATACTTGTGTTCCCTGTACTCTTGTCATATTTTCTTCTCGACATGGTATCCTCGGTTAGGTGAGGTTGCTTCCGCTCCTCTCCTGATCTCCTAAGTAATTTCCTCGCCAAGCCTAGCCTAAGTAAGTCCGAAATTTCCCTCCCAAGTCGTACCCTAGCGCTGCCCTGCTGCCCCGCTACCCAGTGTGCCATGCTGCCACGTCGCCCAGAGCACCAGCGCTGCTGCCTCATTAGTGCGAGCAGCAGCTGCAGCAGCGCTGCCACCGCCACCACTGCCTTGGTCGCCACCAGGGCTCAGGTTTGCAGTGTAATTTACCCTTCTATACTGATTACAAGGGTGAATTTTTGGGTCTACACTGATGTGCTGGGGTAAGTTTTTGGTGAGTTAGTGTTACACTGATCTGTAAGTGTAATGATTTAGGCCACACTGATGCTCTGGGGTAATTTTTCCCTTAGTGAAGATTAACCTGAAGAGCGTACAGGGACTCCCCCCCCCCCTCGGAAACTCTACTTATTGAGAAGAAGTTTCCTAGAACTTTCGTAGCGATACACCCAATTTCGTAATGATGCACTACGACGCCAGCACACGTGAGTACTGACAACCGACACCGTGTCACTCCGTGTCTGCTTGCAACCTACCCGTTACTGTAGAGGCGATGCAACCTGATTGGTCGAAGCTGCACTCTCTGCAAGAACGTCAACTTTCTTGACTCGGAAATTTGGGACTCGAGGTTTCCGAACACACTCGAAATTTGCTGACTTGGCGAAAAATACAAGTGTTGCAGCGAAACAAGACAAGCCACTGCGCTCGACTTTTGAGTTCACATCACAACTCCCACCCACCAGCGCCCAACTTACGATAGTAATCGTGCGCGATTTGGGCCTCGAGCTTGATTGCAGCCAGCACATATTGAGCAGCCTAAAGTACAATCAGGGTAAAAAATATACCTACACTGATGCCTCTGGGTAAAGTTTTCAAAACTTCAAGTTACACTGATCCATCAGTGTTTCCAAAAAGGGCACACTGCGCAGAAGGGTTTTGAAAATGTCTACACTGCTAATCGTGAGTAGGCAAAATCCAAACCTAAGCCCTGGTCGCCACCACTACTGCCTAGGCCATTGCTTCCTAAGCCGCCGCCGCTGCTGCTACCTAGGCCGCTGCCGCCTAGGCCGCCACCGCCACTGCTACCTAGGCGCTGCCGTCGCCGCTGTTGCCTAGGCCGCCACTGCGCTGCTGCTGCCTTGCCGCTGCATCTGCCTACCTATGCCGCCGCCACCGCTGCTGCCTAGGCCGCAACTTGTTAGAATTATGGTTAATTCGGGTTGCTCCAATAAACATAAATATTAGTGTAGAATACATAGGCTGGGTTGGAAGAGCTTGTGGTGTACACTCTTTAAAGTGGACCACCTCTCAAACCCTATAGGTTAGGGTTCTCTCTTGTTAACTTCACTTCCAGGCCCCTAGATTCGTTTTGAGGTAGTCTGACGCCTCAGAGTACACCCCTCCTGGAACTCTGTCTATCAGAGGTGCCTCAAAATTTTAGTCTGAAAATTCAGACAAGCACAACTTTTTTTTGTCTGAACTGTCAGAGTTACCCTCAAATTTTAAGATGATGATGCAGTATCGTAAAAGCATATTTATAATAGCATTGAAGCTGATTACAGCATACCAACTCAACTGTGCGGTACGAACCAGTCAGGGTCGGCGGGTTTGCATCAGGCAACGTGCTCGTGCATCGCCTTGGTTGTTTTGTCACGTGCAGCGCATGGGTTGTTTCTGCTGATTAGATTTCGTTTTGTCGTGTGTCTGATTACCGTTCTGTACCCATTTTCTCGCTTGTGTGCCGATTTTGTCGATTTTGCATTTGCGTTTCAAGCGATGTGATCATTCACCCGATCTGGTTGTTGTCACGTACGGTGCCAGGAGGGCCAAGTGCCACGCAGCTGAGCTGGCAGCAGGCAGAAACTGTTGGTTGGCGTGGCGTGTGTGAGCATCTGGCAGTGCCGCATGAAACTTTCATTACAAATCAGGAGCTTCGCAATTTCACAGCAGTGCATGCTGCATATTTTTTTACAAAGAATCAGCATAAAAATCGCCAATTCTTTAAAATACATTAGCGATAACTTACATGTGACGAGATTTTGTCTACGAAATCTCGTAATCATGCAACCATTTTCTTAGTGTAACTGGGAGATATTCTCGACGAACGAGTGTATTCGGATGTCCCAGCTGCTGAAGCGTGCGTTGCTCACGTCCTGGCACTCCACTGCCATCTCGGAAGTGGGCATATCGAAACGAATCTTCTAGGAAACTTCGTTTCGATAAGCTCGCAGAGTGCACCCCCGACACAAGTCTGAGGCTCAGCCTACACCCCTAAAAATTGGCTGAAATTTCAGCGGTTACAATTAAAAAAACTCTGAAAAATCAGAGAAGGTACATAAAAAAAAAAAACTTACAGTTCAGACCAGGTACAAAAAAAAAGTCTGAATGGACGCTGAATCAGCGTAAAAAGTCTGATATCTAGGGCAGTGTTCACTTCTTTGAAACTTCTTTGGTTCTAGCATGATTCATGCCCAAGTTGGCTTCTAAGATTCCTAGGCTTTAGGAGGATGTTCTAAGACCACTATAGCTTCCACTAGTAGCTTAGACCATTCTAACACTACCAACGTTGTTACCTAAGCCGCCGCCGCTGCAGCCTAGGCCGCAACTATCGTTGCAACCTAAGCTGCCGCCGCCACTGCTGCCTAGGCTGCTGCGTTCATATACATATACAAAGTAGCAATGGGCTTATGAGTTGTTATACCCTTTTTAGCTTTATTATAATAACATTGTTTGGAATATGACCAGCAGCTGCTGACGTGTTGGTCCAACCCTATCGATTCTACATGGCTTGTTTTTCCTGAATGTGCACATGAGTGTGTGAATCGTGGGTAATATTATCAAATGTGTGTATGGAGTCGTTATCGAGCTTTTGCCAGTTGGATGACACGTCGTCGTTTGTGTATCGTGTGTTTTTATTTTGTCGTGTGTCGAACATTTGGTGTATTGTCGTTTTGTGCAGCAAGCTATCGAGACCAAAAGGAATAATTAACCATGAAGACCCAAAGCACATTATTTGTCGCTGTGACCATTCTGTTATCAAGTTTCGAAGCCGCTCTGCAGAAATCCGTATAGGCACTCTATCTTCTGTTTAAGTCGCTCTATCTTTGCACCATAACGAGTGGGATCAGAGCCCCACAGAGCAGCTTCGACAATGACTAGACTTGAAAAAGAGGCTGACAGGGATGTTAGTGGAGAAGCCAAACCTCAAGGCCAAGCACATGACCCCCCTATGGTTCCCTTACAACGAAGTCTTGGCCCTTCTAGGGATGAGCCTAGAGGTGGCCTTGACACGTTCAATGGGCACAAGTTTGGTTAATGAACCTTCAAGACTGAGACTAGATTTGACCACTATGATCTTCTCGAGGTGATGGAAGGAACGGAGAAGCACCTCGAGAACGACGCGGAGAAGAGCCAAGAGGTGCAGAGGAGCGCACAAAGTCATCCCCGGTTTGGGCAAGCATTGGGAAGCAGCCAAATTTCTCATATCAAGCCATTCCAGTATGAACCAGAGAAGGGACTCAAGGCATGGCCTGCTCTCAAGGGTGTACGTGATCTTGCAATAACAGCGGTAGCTATGATATTAGTGCGGCAAATGGAGACACTATGTGTTGAAGAAGACGAACCGGTTGAAGAAGGGATGTAAAAATTCTTTGGCTTGTTAATGCGACGTGATGAGCTGATCTCATTGACAATGAGCTAGGAAAAAAAAAAACAAGCTACTGGCCTTGCTTCTTGAGTCATGGACCTAGCTCATCATCAACTTGAATCGTGATCTGTCATGCCTCTCACCAGGAGATGTGAAGCGAGCGATATGGTTGAGGAAGGGGCGGAGGATGAGTATGATGCCGAATTGGAAGCAGAAACGATAATAGTGGCCACAGAAATGGTGGATACGATAGCGGCAACAAAAGCTACAGACGCGGACGTAGGCGATTCGACAACGAATGATACTATTGTCATAAGAGCGGACACATGTGATGCGATTACTTCGAACTTTCTGACGGTTGGACTTGGGCTCAAGCCTAGGAGGGTAGAGGAGCAAGTGGAGGGAGAGAAAGAGGTTGTGGAGGGCGCGGCAGTGGTGGAAGTGGAACTAGTTGTGTGAAAAGTGGAGATTTAAAGGACTCGAGCGACGAGCAGTTTTCATGTCAATTCTTCTTTGTCTCGATGCAAGCACCGGCTCCAAAAACCAGAGATGGAGGCTTTGAGGAGCCACATGTTGTGGGAAAAGACGCACTACATTCCCTGACCATAGTTTTGCCAAGTATAGCAGACTTTCTCACTGAGCTTGAAGCGTCGTCATTGAAGCATGCCACATCAGCTTTAGGGCAGCGAGTAGAGGTGAAAGATATGGCAAGGCGATGTTCAGGGTGCTGATAGGCAGTTGGTGGGCCTTAAGAACGTGCTTTAGGTAACCAGCCTTTTTGCCAACCTTATATCTGTGTGGCGGTTGCAAAACGCCGACATTGACACAAGTTTGGAAGGTTCCAAGACCTACACAGTTGGGCTTGGCGAGCGGATTCCTTATGACATTCACGAGGACGGGGATATCTGCAACAAGATATGGCAGATCCCTATGGTCCCTATGCATAAGGAGACAAGTGGCAACATGCATTAGCGCCAAGATTAAAGCGATTAGAAGCAACAACGACGCGAACGATGGCACCAAGGAGAATAAGGAATATTGTTCAACGATGGATAGCAAGATGTGTGATCAAAAGGAAAAGCCATGCAGCAGCCAAAAAGCAGCAAACACGTGATGAGAACCTCAAGGCAGCAGGGGAGGAGGAGTACGAAGTGAGCATATGTAGCACTGTTGCGAGTGCCACGTACTTCAATCCAGCTTCGGCTACGGGGGAGTGTGATTGGCTGACTTGCATCGGCAAATGGGGCATGTGGCATTGCTAATTTTGCAGTAGCTAGTGAGGCACGAGATGGTTGCAGGGATACGTATAAAGGGGGAGCTCATTGAGGTACTTGGTTGCGCGACATGCATGCAATGCAAATTCACTTATTTTGTTTCTCTAGTCAACGGCCACAGCACCACCTGTTGTGGTGGTGATGGATGTGGTGTGAAGATAGGTAAGCAGGAATGAGAATGAACTATGAATGAAAGTGGTACAAATATGAAACCCTAACTGGGTTGTACCCCCTATGGGATACCCCGCTACAGCCTACACAGCAGTATAAGCTATAGATATGTTCTGACACACCCCCATAGGCAAAGTGGGGGAGAACAAGGGGTCACAAGACCAGTCAAGCAAGACAAAGCAAAGCTCAGGGTGGATCACAAAGTCACCACACAGTCCGAGCACAAGAGCAAGGCCAAAGGCCAGTTCACAAGCAAGAGTACAGACATATATATAAAGCTAGACAAGCAAGAGCAGGTATATATATATGTCACAGTACAAGTGAAGTCAAGAGGAGAGCAAGTGAGGCAAGACAGGCACAAGACCCAGCTGGGTGCAGAAGCGCTGATGGTCACAAGGCGCAAGTGCCTTGGTGAACACATCAGCAGTGTTGGCCTCAGAGGCCACGTACGCAAGTCGCAACTGACCACGCTGCTGCAGCTCACGAGCAAGGAAGTAGCGGAGAGCAATGTGCTTCGTTCTGTGCTCCAAGCGCTGCTCTCGACACAAGGCCAGCATAGCCTTGTTGTCTACGTACAGCACTGGAGGAGAACGAGGCGGCTCTCCAAGGTCAGTCAGCAGGTAGGTGAGCCAGCGAAGCTCCTGTGCAGCCATGGCCCCGGCGTAGATCTCAGCCTCACAACTGGAGCCGAGAACCGAAGACGAGCGAGTAGACCGCCACGAGACAGAGCCGGAACCAAGGCTGAAGGTGTAACCCTGTGACGACCGCTGCGTAGCCTGGTCGTCAGCCCAAGAAGCGTCCGCGTGGCCGGTAAGGACCACTGGACTCCGCCCTCCAAGCACTAGCCCCATGCCTGACGTACTGCACAGGTAGCGCAATACCCTCTTCGCTGCAGCCATGTGCTCCGGTCTGTGTCTCCCAGGAGCAACATAGCGTGCAAGAATGCTCAGAGGGTATGCAAGGTCAGGTCGTGTGCAGGTCATCAAGTACATGAGGCAGCCAACAAGCTCCGCATACGGACCACTCGACTCTACGGACTCATCCGAAGGCAGAGCTGAGAGTGAGTGGCGAGTAGGCAGAGGAGTGGCCTGAGGCGAGGAGTACGTGAAGCCGAAGCGCTGAAGGACCTGCTGCACCATGTGTGACTGAGTCAAGGTAATGGTGCGGCGTGCTCTGTCCCGAGTGATCTGCAAGCCAAGGTAGCTGCGCAGTTCACCCAGGTCTGTGCACGTGTGTCTCTTCAACAGCTCGGACTTCACGTAGGCGAGTCCAGCAGTGTCCGCTGTGGCAAAGACCAGGTCGTCGACGTACACGAGGATGTAGAACGGCGGCAGGGAAGTGTCGGTGCGAAGAAACAGCGACGGGTCAGCAGTAGAAGGAGCAAACCCAAGAGCCGCAAGCGTAGTCCTCAGTGTGTCGTGCCACTCACGCGGTGCCTGGCGGAGACCGTAGACTGGCCGTCGGAGGCTCCACTGGGTGCCAGGAGGGAAAGTCCCAGTGAAGCCAGGTGGACGGCGAAGCCAGATCTCCTCGTGCAGGCTACCCTGCAAGAACGCAGTGCTGAAGTCGAGAGAGTGAAGCTCGTAGTCGCGCTGAGCGGCTATGTGCAGCAGCACCCGAAGAGTAGTCATCTTCGGGGTGGGAGAGAAGGTCTGAAAGTAGTCAACTCCCTGCCGCTGACTGAAGCCACGAGCAACGTACCGTGCCTTGAAGACAGGTGGAGAGCCCGGCGGCCGCTTCACCCTGAAGATCCACATGCCACTGACGATGTTCGCCCCAGGAGGGGGAACCGCGTCAACGTAGGTGCCTGTGGACTTCCAGGAAGCCATCTCTGCATCCATAGCTGCCTGCCACTGAGAGGAGTAGGGACCCTCTACGGCCTCCGCGTAAGAACGCGGAGTCGGGATGTCTAGTGCATCCGGGTCTCCCTCAGGGGCAAGCAGTACAGACGCGAGATGAGGTGAAGCAGCCGCTAGACACTGTAACTCCTCCTGCCTGTCCTCTAGGACGTCCGTGCCAAGAGCACACTCACCCCCGACGGACGGAGGACAGACAGACGCAGACTCAGCAACAAGACTAGCAGCGTAGTCGAGACGACAGCGAGCAGCAAAGTCGACGAGCTCAGCGACTAGAGCAGACGCAGCAGTGGACTCAAAAGAGGGGTCAGTGACGACAGTAGCAAGCAGACGCGTGACAGTGGGACTGGCAGCACGAAGAGAGTCCGACTCAGGGTCCGCAAGCGCAGGAAGAGAGGACTCAGGAGGAGAAGGCAAAGGGGCACGCAGAGGAGCAGTGGACGGACGTAAAGACATCCGGTGCGTGCCAGGGACAGGAGGAGGACGCTGACGCGAACTGCGACCACTAGCGCGAGCAGCACGAACAGGCGACGCGGGACGAGACGCAGGCTCACGACGCTCAGCAAGACCTCGAGTAGGACCAGTGTAAGGAGAGGGAGCAGGCAGTGGAGAGGAAGGCTCCAGTAGGGGCTGCGACTGGACAGGCGGTGGACCCTCTACTGGAGGAGAAAGACCAAGAACCTGCTGAAGGAGCGGAACGAAGTACGGCCGAGGCCGCGCGGCAGCTCCAGACTCAGCAGGGACAGCACCAGCACCCTCAGCGACAGCACCAGCGCCACCCACACCTCCAGCGGCAGGACCAACAGCAGCAGGCTCAGCACGAACGCCCTCAGCAGCTCCAGCTCCAGGAGGACCTGCAGGGCCAGCAGCTCCGGGACCGGCTGCACCCGCACCCTCGACGGTCGAAGAAGCTCCAGCTCCAGCTCCAGCAGCACCTCCAGACTCAGCAGCACGCCTCCAGCGGCGAGCGAACCACTCGCGCAGCTCCTGTGGAGAGAGGGGCTCCCGGCGAGACGCAGCAGCAGGAGAAACCCCAGGCTCAGCAGCTCCAGACGCAGCACCCCCAGGCTCAGCAGCTCCCAGCTCAGCACCCCCAGGCTCAGCAGCTCCCGACCCAGCACCCCCAGACCCAGCACCTCCAGGCACAGCACCCCCCGGCTCAGCACCCCCAGGCTCCGCACCCTCCGCAGTAGCACCCTCAGGCCCAGCACCCCCAGCAGTAGCACCCCCAGGCTCAGCACCCCCGCGCACAGCACCCCCAGAGTCAGCACCCCCAGGCTCAGCACCCGCAGCAGCACCAGAGTCACCAGTAACCTCGACCGGGTCAACGGCGTCTACCTGGGACACACCTGAGGGGGCAGGAACCTGAGGGGGGAGGGGGTCTACCGGGGGGGGAACCGGCACAAGGAAGTCCGGGGGAGGGGGGAGGGAAGGAGTGCGGTAGGGGAAGAGACGGTAGAAGGGGACTGACTCGTCGAACGTGACGTCCTGGGAGGACAGAACACGACGAGAGGAGGGGTGGTAAAACTGCCACCCTGGGGCGTCAGTGGGGAAGCCAAGGAAGACACAGGGAGCAGCACGAGGGGACAGCTTGTCCGCAGACAAGTCGCGGACAAACGCCCGAGATCCCCAGACACGGAACACAGACGCATCGCCAACCTTCCCCGTCCACAGCAAGGCTGGGGACATCGCTGGCCGAGAGACCCGGGGGTGAAGGTTGAGCTGATGCGCCGCGTACCTCACCGCAAACGGCCACAGAAAATGGGGGGCAGCCGCATGCATCATGGACGTACGAGCGACATCCATGACCATGCCAATGCGGCGCTCAGCAATCCCATTTTGCTGTGGTGAGTCCGGAAGCGTGAAGGTCTGGCGGATCCCCCGTGCACGACAGTAGTCTCGCAGAAGTCGAGAAGAGAACTCTCCGCCTCTGTCAGAGTGCAGACGCAGAACAGGAAAGTCCGAGCCGAAGCTCTTCCTGAGCTGGAGACGAGCCTCGCGGATCCAGTCGATCAGCACCTCAGTGACCGCACCCTTGCTGCGCAAGGGGAGGACTGTGGTATAACGCGAGTAGTCGTCAACCACTAACAGGAAGTAGCGCTCGTAACCCTGCCCACGGACGGGGGCTGGGCCCCACACATCCATGTGAAGCGTCTGCAGGGGAGCCTCTGTCGGGGGGAAGTGGGAGGAGTGAGGAGCAGCCCGGAGGCGACCCTCGACACAGGGGACACAGGAAGGTCCTGGCCCGGAGGGGAGAGGAGGGAGAGACTGGGGAAGACCAGAGACAAGGACACGGGAAGCCATGCTCCGAAGACGGGGCAAGGAGGGGTGACCAAGACGGTGGTGCCACAGGAGAGTCTCGTGAGACAGGAGGCGACAAGAACAGGGGGCAGACTCAGGACCTGACCGGGAAGCAGCAGCAAACACCTGACCTGACGCAGCTACCCGACCAGACGCAGGGACAGGAGGAGACGAAGTGGTCAGGGTGTAGAGACTCGACCCCGGCCGACGCGAGAACGTGGCCAGGTGTCGGCCTGTGTCTGCGTCCGTGCAGTGGGTCACCCGTCGCCTCGCAGGGGTGAACTGGTGAACCCCCGCATCCTGTAGGTCCGCACCACTCACCAAGTTCGTAGAGAACGAGGGAAGGTACAGACCAGACAGGGTGCCCGAAGGGGCAGCCGGACACGGGAGGACAGTGGAGAAGTGAGACAGGACAGGACCCCCAGAGGGGTCAGCAAGGGAGACCGCAACCGGCCGGCCAAGAGGCGTAAGGGTAGTGCGGTCTCGAAAGAAGGAGCGAGAAGCCCCAGAGTCAAGTGTGAAAGTGAGGGAGGACGAGGGCGACGCAGTACCTGAGAGCGCAGTCTCACCAGCACCTGAGAGCGCAGTCTCACTAGTACCTGAGAGCGCAGACGCACTGGCACCTAGAGCAGCAGCCTCACAAGTACCTAGCGCAGCAGTACCAATGCCCGGGTCGGGCTGGAAACACCGGTAACCCTCATTCTCCTCACTATAAGTCACAGCATACATAGCAGAAAGGATAGCATCAAAATCAAGATCAAAGATCGCTACACCAGCCCTAAGGAGCTCATCCCAGCGAGGGATCTCACTAGCCCCGGGGAACTGCTGACGCCAAGCGTCCGTGAGGCGGCCAAAGCAGCGCTGGGTGGAGTGGGCACCCCCACACTGCTCACCCGCGCGGTCGCCGGAACGAAGAACGTAGGCGCAGGGACCAGTACCCCCACCCCTCTGACGCGCAGCGTACCACTCACGAAGCTGCTGAGGCGGAGGGATGTCCCGCGAACGCTGCTGCTGCTGCCGCTGCGAGCGCTGGGCACCACCACCGCCGCTCCGCTGCTGGGTACCACCACGACCAGCTCCACCTCCTCCACCACCACCGCCTCCTCCGCCGCCGCCTCCACTGCCTCCACCTCCACCGCCTCCGCTCCCGCTGCTGCCTCCACCACCACCGCTGGCACTACCACTACCGTCTCCGCCGCTGCCGCCACCACCACCACCACCACCACCACTACTCCCGCCTCCACCCCCACTCCCTCCGCCGCCTCCGCCGCCACCGCCACCGCCCCCTCCAGCTCCGCCCGCGCCCTTGCCCCCCTTGCCCTTGCTAGAGCGACGTCTCCCACTAGGGGCAGACGCCGCGCCGACCGACTCAAGACCAAGCAGGTCGGCCGCAGCAGCAGAGGCAACAGAGGGCAGCAAGGGGGAAGGAGAGCACCCCTCAAAGATGGGGGTGCGAGGGTCACCACGAGAGGCACCTACAGCGACTATGCTCTTCTCCGCTGCGAGGAGGGCCTTCTCGAGGAGGTCGACGGTGAGAGTGGTGGGACAGACTGCGAGAAAGTGGTCCCTGACTACGCGGAGGGAGTCAGGGAGGCGCGCGACTACGTAGTAGAGAGTGATGTACATGGGGGGGGGGTTCTTAGCGCAGAACTCAGCAGGAAGGGCGGCGCGGTAGCGAGTGTCACTAGTGCGGAGGTGCGTAATGAGGTCAGTGACAGTGGGAAAGACAGAGAGGTCAGGAAAGAGGTAGGGAAGCATGAGACGGCTCAGTGCAGCAGTGGCAGGGGAGGAGTAGCGCGCAACTACAGCGTCGTACAAGGTCTGAGCACTCTTGTACTGACTAAAGTGCGCACGCTCAGAGGTAGGGAGGTGGCGACGCACAGCAAGACGTGCAGCAGCATCGCGGGTGGCCCACTGAGAGCGGACAGTGGGATCAGCATCGGCAGCAGGAGCAGGAGAGGCGCCAGAGGTGAGGTCAAAGAGAGAAAGGCTGTCAGCTCTGTCGCACTGTAAGAAAAGCTGCAGGTCGTCTAGCCAGACCTCAAAATCAATGGCTCGACCCTCGGCGTCAAAGGCTAGGACACTAGGGGTGGCCATGATGACGACAGCGAAGCAGTGCAAGCAGTAGGGAAAGAGGGCGCAGTGACAGAGGGACTGTGCTCACCAGGCAGGGCAAGTCGTGCAGCTCAGCAGAAAGGCGGATCGACTCCCGGGCAGCTCGGCAGCTGTGGGGCGGCTCGGGTGCTGCTGGGCGGCTCGGCCGCTGCTGGGCGGTCCGGCTGCTGCTGGGCGGCTCGGCTGCTGCTGGGCGGCTCGGCTGCGGCTGGGCGGTCCGGCTGCTGCTGGGCGGCTCGGCTGCTGCTGGGCGGTCCGGCTGCTGCTGGGCGGCTCGGCTGCTGCTGGGCGGCTCGGCTGCTGCTGGGCGGGCCGGCTGCAGTGCAGCGGCGGGGCCTGGACAGAGGCCGGCGGGGCCGGGACAGGTGCAGTGGCGGGCCGGGAAAGGTGCAGCGGCGGGCCGGGACAGGTGCAGCGGTGGGCCGGGACAGGTGCAGTGGCGGGCCGGGACAGGGGACGGCGGGGCCGGGTGTGCAGTGGCGGGGCCGTCAGGGTGCAGCGGCGGGCCGTCAGCAGGTACAGCGGCGGGCCGTCAGGGTGCAGCGGCGGGCCGTCAAAAGGTGCAGCGGCGGGCCGTCCGGGCTCAGCGGCGGGCCGGGAAGGTGCAGCGGCGAGGCCGGGAGAGGGGACGGCGGGGCCGTGACAGGAAACGGCGGGGCCGGCAGAATGCAGCGGCGGGCCGTCAAAAAAGGGACGGCGGGGCCGTCAAAAACGGGGCCCGCGGCCGCGACGAAGCGGCCGCGTGGCCGATTCGAGGGCGGCGGGGCACAGCCGGGCCGAGAGGGCGGCGCGGCGCGGCCGTAAAGTCCGCGCGACGTGGGCCCGAGCCGCGCGCGCTAAAAAAAAATTTTCGCGCGCTACTCGCGGGGGGCCCACAAAGGCAGCGGGAAATGCACTAAGGGGGGAGGGGGGGAGCGCGCCTCGGGGAGAGTAGGGCGCTCCGGGCAGAGAGAATATCATGGGTGGGCCCAAAAAAAAAAAAATCGGTCCTTAAGAGGGACCCGCTCTATACCATGTGAAGATAGGTAAGCAGGAATGAGAATGAACTATGAATGAAAGTGGTACAAATATGAAACCCTAACTGGGTTGTACCCCCTATGGGATACCCCGCTACAGCCTACACAGCAGTATAAGCTATAGATATGTTCTGACATGTGGTGGGCCTTTTGAAGCTTGGAGCTGCTGAAGATGAGTCTTTTGTCACAACTGTTGACGTGTACACTCAAAGGACTTATGTGAACATGGTTGTTGAGAATTGGTAGGAATGATGTCGACTAGGTTAAAGGAGGGGGGGACAAGAACAATGTCGAGAAAGGTTTTGTACCCCCTAGTGCTAACCCCCATACAGCCTACATAAATACTAGCATATATGTTTTGACACACCCCCATAGGCAAAACGGGGGATAGCCAGAGCAAGCAATGGTCACAAGACCAGTCAAGAGAAGAAGCAAAGCACAGCTCAGGGTGCTTCACAAAGTCACCACAAAGTCGGAGCACAAGCAAATGGTCACAAGACCAGTTCACATGCAGAGTTAGAAAGAGCACATGCGGTACAATGATGACAACCTAGCAAGACTAAACATGCAAGTATATATATAAAGATCACCGTACAAGGCAAAATAAAGCAGTAAGCAAGTGAGGCAGAGTAGGCACAAGGCCTAGAGAAGTGCAGAAACGCTGATGATCACCAGACACAAGTGCATTGGTGGAAATATCAGCATTGTTGGCCCGTAGGCCACGTAAGCAAGACGAAGCTGACCACGCTGTTGCAACTCTCATGCGAGGAAGTCACGTAGAGCGATATGCTTCGTTCTGTGCTCCAGTCTGTGGTCCTAACACAAGGCAATCATGGACTTGTTGTCGACGTACAGAACTGGAGGAGAACGAGGCCGCTCTCCCAAGTTGGCAAGCAGGTAGGTCAGCCAGCGTAACTCCTGCGCAGCCATGGCCCCTGCGTAGATCTCAGCCTCACATCTGGAGCTGAGAAAAAAAACACGAGCAAGTAGACCTCCAAGAAACGGAACTGGAGCCAAGGCTAAAGTTGTAACCTTGTGACGACCGCTGAGTCGCCCGGTCATTTGCCCAAGAAGCGTCTGAGTGTCCAGTGAGTGCAACTGGACCGTCCTCCAAGCACAAGCCCCATGCCTGTTGTACTGCACAAGTAACGCAGCACCCTCCTAGCAGCCCGCTAGTGCTCTGGTCGGTGTCTCCTGGGCGCAACGTAGCACGTCAGGATGCTGAGAGGGTACGCGAGGTCAGGTTGAGTGCAGGTCATCAGGTACATGAGGCAGCCTACAAGCTCTGGATACTGACCATCCGGCTCTACAGACTCGTCCGAAGGTGGAGCTGAGAGCGAGTGGCCTGTAGGCAGAGGAGTAGACAGTGGCGAGGATAACTGGAAGCCGAAGCGCTGAAGGACCTGGTGCATCATGTGTGATTGAGTTAAAGTGATGGTGCACCGTGCTCTGTCCATGTAAGCCAAGATAGCTGCACAAGTCACCCAAGTTTGTGCACGTGTGTCTCTTTTGAAGCTCCTACTTCACAAGGGCTAGTGCCTTAGTGTCATCAGTAGCAAAGACCAAGTCGTCGACGTGCATGAGGATGTAGAACGGCGGCAGAGAAGTGTCGGTGCATAGAAACAGCGACGGGTCAGCAGTAGAAGGAGAAAACCCAAGAGCCGCAAGTGTCGTCCTCAGTGTGTTGTGCCACTTGCGAGGCGCCTGGCAGAGACCGTAGACTGGCAGCCAGAGGCTCCCCTTGGTACCCTCAGGAAACAACCCAGTGAAGCCAGGTGGGCGGCGCAACCAGATCTCCTCATGCAGGCTGCCCTGCAAGAAAGCTGTGCTTAATTCAAGAGAGTGAAGCTCGTAGTTACGCTGGGCTGCAACGTGCAGTAACACCCAAAGAGTGGTCATCTTTGGGGTGGGGGAGAAGGTCTGGAAGAGTTCGACCCCCTGTCGCTGACTCAAGACTCGTGCAACGTAACGCGCCTTGAAGACAGACGGGGAACCAGGTGGCCGTTTCACCCTGAAAATCCACATGCCATCGACTCTGTTCGCCCCAAGAGGGGGAACCTTGTCGAAGTAGGTGCTTGTGGACCTCCAGGAAGCCATCTCGGCGTCCATGGCATCACAAAAAATCTTGGTTTTTGAAGGAGGTTCGAAGGGGGGTACATTTAAGGTGTTTTGGTTGGCAAAGTTCCGAAACGAAATCATGACCAATCACGGGAGGAAATCGGACCGCATTTGTTTGACGGAGTCGAAATCGAATCCGCGACTCCGGTATGTTGTCGTTTATTTGGAGCGTGCCAAATTGGTTATAATTTTGTAATTGGTTTTTTTAGCTTTGACTTCAGTAAAATGTGACTGCTGGAAAACTAAGCTGGCCATTTTTCTACAAGATAAATGCATCACATTTGATACTTATTCAGGAGATAGGTACTAACCTGATGGAATGCCTTCACCACATGGACGTGGTGAAGCAGCGCTTCAATCGGAATCACAGAGTACGCATACGTTCCTGTCGTTCGCTTGAGGAGAAGGCATCCTGTTGCAGCATCCTCTCCGCTTGCATTCCAATATCTAATGTAAGCCAGCTCCTCCCTCTCTCCACGTATTTTTGTATGGAACAACAACGTATTTTTGTATGGAACAACAGAAGCAACCTTGCATACCACTCCTCTCTCCGACCATACCTTACACCCTCCACTGCAACATCCGAGTACCATGGCCTCTCAAAATAGTCAGGGGTTGCTCGAACGAAGTGAGAAACTCTTGTGAAGCTGGCGCCGTCTGCTGCAGGGATTGCCAGCGATGCATGGGCCTGCATAACAATTGATGTTAGTCATGTATGATACGAGCCAGCCAAATGATGGTTGATTGCATAAGCTTTCAACTACTTACTCGAATCTTGGTGACGCATCATGCATAACGCATAAGTGCATCCTTGAGGGCAGCTTGGGCACCAGGTTGTTGCTTGGCCCACTTCCTTGCAAACTAGTTGGTGGAGGTGGGTTCTTGTGGTAACTCCATAGGGAGGAAGTATGACTCCTTGATAAGAGTCCGTGTGTCGGTCTCAATTGCCTGCCAACATATGCTATTGATATTATTACATGCTGCATTCATATCCATGCAATTCAAGCACTAATCAGATTTACCTGCCGCATGGCGGTGTCCCGGCCAGCAGGATCATCCACCGGCACCAGATCTGGAATGCGCCTAGCATGGAACTTCATGATCTGCCCATCTACATTGCGCTTGTTGGACCGACGGTAGATCCTCTTTAGCAACGGTCCGTGCAAGTGCTCAAACATGTTGGTGCTGAATTCAGTCACATGACCCGTGCGACGTAGAGTCGATGTAGTGCGACATGAGATGTGTTTTCACAAGGCACCAAGAGGATGGCTATTTTGGAAAGGCAACCTGCAACTACTCAACGAGCCTGATGGGAGTGAGAGATGACAACACATGTGATCACATCAGAGTCTTCTTATTCATATGGCTTTCCTATTCCTGATCCTTTCCTATCAAAGTTTAGCAGCAACATCCTCACAAGATTGCCTGCTACAAGAGCACATTTACAGTAGCCAAGCATTCATCCCATGCACAGGGGTTTACATGTGTGGTATTAGTACTGAGAGGCCATCTTCTTCAGCTCCCGAAGGGACCACTCAGTGTGCCCTTGTGGCTGGGAGCACAGGAGGTACCAGCCAAGATAGGCACGAAGGTGAGCATAGATGGTGTGATGAGTAGGGACAAAGAGTGGCAGCATGAGCAGACTGGTTGAGGGTCTAGGCCAGGACAAGCAACAGGGAATGGAGGAGGGGGCAGGGAGCAGGGTGTGTGTGTGGACCCTGTATTCTGGTTGCTGCAAGTATCGGGTGCATCGTATTGCACAAGACAATAACATTCAAGGCTTTCATACCTCCATGACGGCCTTGTGCTCATAGGCCGCGACACATGCTCCGGTCTCGAAGTAGGCGCTCTCCGGCAGGCGCACGTGATTCACGCGCGTGCGGTCGCGAATGAGTGACAGGCGCCTACCCATACACATCAATTCAACGGTGGCACAAGGGCAGAAACATTTCAGTAAGAGGACAGTACTTATGGTTTGAGTAAATGTGACCAAGAGCAACGAATCCAATCCCCAAAACACTTACATGTCCATCTGCTTCACACGCTGCTTCTTCATCTTGCGCACGAGAGCCACAATGTGGCTCATGATGCCCAAGTCTGCCTGGTGCATGATGTCAGGCATGACCACGAGGTAGGGATTGCCCCACGCGGTCCCTAGGACATCCCACTTCCAGAGCACGCACTGGAAATGGGGATGTGGTTTGGAATGAAGAAGAAATGTACTTGTGAGCATGGATAGCTAACCTACACCACATATGGGGTGAGTTCAATGGGGCAGAGCACATCTAGCAATTAGGGCAAGTTCATAGACTACACAAGAGCCGGGGAAACAGGTCACTCACCTCAACAGGGTAGGTAGAGTAGGTCTTGCATAGGTTGTCCTAGCTAGTTATCATCCCAGCCGCCTTGTTAACGATCCATTGCTGCTGTTCAGGCGTGCGCGGCATGTTTCGTGCCTTGACAGCCCCCATTTGCTCCAGGTGTAGCACGGGGGTGAGGGATGGGATACAAAGGTAAGGGTGGTAACTATATGGGTTCTATCAGGCGACCCTCAAACGAAAATGTATTTGAATGCGTGCACATGGCATGTGACCTCACCTTTGCAGCATAGCAAATGCTGCACGTGTCAACGGGAGCGTTGTAAGGCCCCGTCCTCGCTTGGGCGGAGCCAACCTTGTGGTCGGATGTGCGGGGGCTGCAGCCGACCCACAGCAGTGGGCACGGGGGCCACTGCAAGGGCGCCAAGCTGGAGAGCGCCTGGCTGTAGGGCGCCGAGCAGGAGGACGCCGCCCTGGACGCCTGGACGGCGTCCTGGGAAGCTGGACGCCAAGCTGGGCGTCGCCAGGATTACCCCGGCGCCTGGTCAACGTCGTGGGCGCCTGCACGGCGTTCTGGGGGTCCGGACGCCGACCTGGGCGTCCCGGGGGGCCCAGACACCGATCTGGGCATCTGGTCGGCGTCTTGGAAGGAGGGACGCCGCTCTGGAGGTTTGCTCGGCGTCCTGGGGGTCTGGGCGCCGGACTGGGGACGCCGGGCATCCGTGGCCGACTACGGACTGCGCTGGTCGGCCAGGCGTGGTTGCCCGGTCGACCGGAATACCCGGGCGACGTGCGCGAGTGTCGCCAGGGTGGAGTCTGCGAGGCGACCTCGGGGGTGGCATCCCGAGGTCGACGTGGCTGGTGGGCACAGTCACTGGCGTGGAGTCTGTCAGGCGTCTGCGCTGTACACGTGACAGGGAAGTGCGCACCAACCAGCTGCGCGCACCTGTGAAGCAGGTGCACCGTTGTCCTGCGGGTGCAACGCTGGGCAGCCGACTTGCTACAGCACTAGCACACCGTGGACTTGCAACGTTGGCGAACCGCTACTCTACGACGCTGGAGCGGTGCGAGCACTGCTGCGCTGGAGCGCGGTCGACCATGCTGTGCTGGAGGTCGACCAGCAGCCTAGCTAGCACTGATGTAGTCTGTGATGCCAATGTTGTTGCTATCATTGTTGTCATGTTTTCCTAGTGAAACTCTTGCCATTTCTCCCAGTGAACTAGCAAGCAGCATGAACACAAGGAAACGACTAAGTGAATGAACGCAGAGATCACACGAGCACACGTGCCTAGCCCATAGCCTAGCTTCCGTTGCAGCAGTTATCTCCGCATGGTGCGGTGAGCGTGGAACGAACACCGCGACGTAGTTCAGTCTAGCCGACTTAGCACTTACCGATCGTGTTCGTAGACCGGCAGCCTTGCAGTCACTTGCGTGCGCGTAGGCGACGCCGAGGTGATGGACACTCTGGAGGGACGGCTGGAGGATGCGAGGAGACGCCATGAGGCACAGGAGTACGGGGCGATACCCTGGGCAGTCGTCGAGGCATGACTCCGCTCAATGTGGGCGATGGAACATCCCTCTTCACGACCAGCTTCTCCTCGACCGGTGACCAACGAAGGCGGCGTCGACGTGGGCGTCAACGTCGGAGGTGGCGAAGTCGGCAGCAGTGCGGGAGGCACGTCGAGGCAGCGTGGTGTGATTCACGCCGATGAAGTCGGCGGCGTTCAGGCGCGAGGGGTGCAGTCGTCGGCGGCTGTAGGCTTCTCGCAAGGCGACGTCGGAGGACGACGAAGTGGTTTGTCGCCGATGTCGGCGACCCAGGTGACGGCGGGCGGGATTGCACCGAGCTACGGCTACTTTAAGTTTACGCCGGACAGGATCTCGGTCACCCCGCCGCTCGTTGGTCGACAAGACATCCTCACCTGGAAGGAAGCCATCGAGCCCCAGCTGGAGATGGCCGGGCTGATCGGCTTTGCCCGAGGGACCGTGGCGACGCCGGAGGAGCACCACGCCGACCTGCGTGCAGAGTTTCGCGACGTGCAGTTGTTGACCTTCACGGTCATCTCACGGTGCTGCTCGCCGAGCGTGCAGATTGCTTTGAAGTGGTGCCGAGAGTACCTCGACGCCGACCACTAGGCGTGGAACTTCATCGAGTCGACCTATCAAGTCACCGACGACTTGTTCATCGCTCAGCTAGAGGGACAGCTGACGCATCTGCACATGGGCAACAAGGAGACGGCGACCGACTACTGCAACCGGGCCCGGCGAATTCTCGCCACCATCAGGATGGCTGGCACGCAGTACTCAACGGCGTTGTACGTCACCCACGTCATGCAGGGACTCTTGATCAGCTACAACCTGCTGAAGCGGCTGTCCATGGCGCCGAGCACGAGGGCGACTCTCAACGAGGACAACTTGACCTCGTATATCCTGCAGGACGAGGCGATGTAGGAGGCCGAGCGATCCCAAGAGCTCTTGGCGCAGGCCAACTTCGTCGCCGCGACGAAGCAAGGAGGCCGACCAGGGCAGCGTGGGCAGTCGGGCGGTGGCGGTAGCAGTGGCTGGAAGTCGAGCAAGGACGCCGACAAGAAGAAGTCGGCCAAAGACAGCGGTCGAGGAGGAGGAGGTCGACGACGGGAGTGCTGGCTGTGCGGCGACCCCGACCACCTCTCCTACGAGTGCCCCGACCGCAGTGACTCCGACAACGACGACGCCAAGGGAGGCCGCGGGAGGTCTGGCAGTCGTCGCCCTCGTCGAGGAGGAAACAAGCCGCGCAAGGAGAAGCAGTCGACGACGTCGACCTCGGCGAAGGACGCCGACTCCTCTGCAGGCGGCAAGGGGCGGGACGACAAGACGGCGTCGTGCTCGCTGGTCGGCGTCGTGGAGCCGACCATCTCGCTGGCGCCAGAGGCCGGGGAGGACTTCCAGGCGGTGGCGGCAGCTGTGCAGGTGAACCCAGCGGTGGTCCTGCTCAACAGCGGTTGCTCCCCCACCTGATGGGGACGAAGGAAGTCTTCGTCGACCTGCAGCCGAGCAGCTCCATCAAGCACGTGCGCGGCTTCAATGCGACACTGCAGGACGTCCAAGGTCGCGGCACCGTCGCTTTGCAAGGGGAGGCCGGGAAGCAGGTGCTCATCCCCGACGTGCTGTACGTCCCGGATGTGCGGGCAAACCTGCTTTCAGCTGGCCAGCTGAAGGAGCACGACGTGAAGCTGCAGGAGGACGGCGATGGGATGCTACTCGTCTCGGCAGCAGGGGAGGTGCTCGGTCGGGCGACATACACCGGGCGTGTCCTCTGCACCGATCTGCGCCCCTGCTCGGCCACGCCGACAAAACCTACCATGGAGGTAGTGGCCCTGCGCGCGATCGTCTCGGCGACGAAGGCATCGCCGGACAGGATGCACGCAAGGTTTGCGCACGTCGGCATGGACACCATCAGGAACTCGGCGAAGAACGAGGTCGCCATTGGGCTGGACCTCAAGTCGGCGACGGGCGCCGACTCACCGTGTGTCTCGTTCGTCGGCGGGAAGCTGGCGCGGCACACCTTCCCCGACCAAGGCTCCGACGGCGACGACGTGCTGGCCGTCGTGCACATCGACCTGTCCGGGCCGTTCCGCGTGGCTGCCAAAGATGGCAGCCTGTACTTCTTGCTGCTGAAGGACCGCAAGACCCGCTACGTGTGGGTGAAGCCGGTTGCCAAGAAGTCAGATGCGTTGCCGGTGTTTGTGTAGTGGCTGGCAGTGGCTGAGCGGCAAACGAGGAAGATGGTGTTGATGCTGCGCTCTGACCGGAGAGGGGAGTTCCTCGGGAAGCAGTTCACCAACTTCGTGAACGGCAAGGGGATCGTCCACGATCTGACCTGCCCATACACCCCGCAGCAGAACGGCATGGCGGAGCGGGAGATGAGGACGGTGGTGGAGTCGGTGCGGACGATGCTGCTGCACATGGGCGTGCAGCACCACTGGTGGCACCTCGCTCTTCGGCAGGCCGTCTGGGTCCGCAACTGCCTTGAGAGGTCGGCGCTGCCGCCGGGGACAACGCCGTACCAACTGCTGACTAGGAAGAAGCCCGACTTGTTGCTAGCGCGGGTGTGGGGCTGCATGGCGCAGTTCTTGGTCCCTGAGCAGCAGCGTGGAGGCAAGCTGCAGCCCAATGCCCGGTGGGGCCTTCACCTCGGCGTGTCGGGGGAGAGCAAGGGCTGGGAGCTCCTCGACATTGCCGACAACCGGGTTGTCACCACGTCGGACGTGGTGTTCTACGAGAGCATGTCGCTGGAGGTGTGGAAGTCCGCGCACGGGCCGGCGTCAGGGCGGATGCCGGTTCCCTCGCCAACGGACACCTCGACGGCGACCCCGTCTCTACTTGCCGAGGTCGGTGAGGTTGCTGGTGAGGACGCCGAGGACATCCCCGCTCCTTGCACTCCACCTGCCCCTCCCCTTGTTGCCGACTTGCATGGGCTGGCCTTGCTGTCGGCCTCCGGCGATGAGGGGAGATGGGGTGCGTCACCTGTGGCGCCGGTCCCAAGCATCGCCGGTGGCCGACGTGCTGCTGTGCAAGGAGGCACGGGAGCGAAGCTGACGCCGACCGGGAGGCAGCAGGTGGTGCAGCCAGCTTCGGTGAAACCGGTAAAGGAGGCGCCTGCAGAACAGCAACTGACAGGGGAGCAGGCAGCAGCGACGCCGACCAATGAGCAGTTGGCGGCCGGGTCACCGGCAGAGGAGCAGCAGGACGCCGAGGGCAGCGACGACAGCGATGATGGAGGGGACGCCGAGGACGTCCAGCTAGGACCACGGCGTTCAGTCCGACTTCGGAGGCCGCCTGACTTCTTCGTCCCCGCTGCCTTCACCACGGTGTACGACGTGGACGATGAGGCCGACGACCTGCTGTACGATGACGCCGAAGAGGATGAGGAGTTTCCAGAGCTTGACCTCGATATGCTAGCCGACCCCGAGCACCGTTGGGACATCTCGACGATGACGGTGAAGGAGGCGTTGGCAAGCTGAAAGGGCCCGGCGGTGAAGGCCGCCATGGAGGAGGAGATTCGCAGCCTCCTCAACATAGGAACGTGGGAGGTGGTCGAACGCCCGCCGGGAGTGAACATCATGAAGAACCGGTGGGTGTTGACGACAAAGTACCACATCGACGACACCGTCGAGCGAGAGAAGGCGAGGCTGGTCGTGAAGGGCTTCACGCAGGTGTACGGCGCCGACTACGACGAGACGTTCGCGCCGGTGGGCAGCTACATCACGCTGAGGATCTTCCTCAGCATCGTCGCCATCCTCAACCTCAACCTGATGCAGCTCGACATGAAGAACGCCTTCCTGCAGAGCAAGCTCAACCGGGTGCTAAACATGCACTAGCCAGACTACTTCAACGATGGATCCGGCCGGGTGTGCAGGCTGCTGAAGAGCCTCTATGGGCTGAAGCAGTCTCCGCTGCTGTGGTACTTGGCGCTCAACGATGTGCTGGTCGGCGCCGGGTGGAAGAAGAGCCAGGTCGACGAGGCTCTTTACTTCAAGGTCGGCGAGGACAGAGTGGCCTGCTGGGTGCTGGTCTACGTTGACCACCTGCTTGCCGCCAGCAGCAGCGCCGCGATGCTGAAGGAGCTGAAGGAGCTGCTGGAAGCCACCTTTGAGCTGCGCGAGATCTCGCCGAGGCAAAAGTACCTTGGGCTGGAGATCGTGCGCGACAGGTCGGCGGGGAAGCTGTGGCTGCACCAGCAAGGCTACGCCGACAAGCTGCGTAGGCGTTTCATCGACGAGGAGCAGACCAGGCGCACCCCGAAGACGCCGGTCTCGGTCGACGCCTACACCGAGCTCACCTTCGACGACGAGGAGGCGCAGGAACGGCAGGAGGAGGAGTACCGGCGGAAGGTCGGCTCATTGCAGTTCGCGGCGACGACGACGAGGCCGGACATCGCCTTTGCCTCCAGCAAGCTGGGGAGCGGCCTCACGGTGAGGAGCGACCAGCACTGGCGCGAGGTCGACCGTTGCCTTGCCTACCTCGCCAACACACGTGACACCGCCCTGGAGTTCGGCGGTGGACCTGAGTCGCGCGAGCTGGTCGGCTACGTAGACGCGGACGACGCGGGTGACAAGCAGAATAGGACGAGCACGGGTGGCTACGTGTTCGTCTACGGTGGGGCCGGTGTCTCTTGGTCGAGCCAGCGCATCAAGTGTGCGACGCTGTCGTCGACCGAGTCGGAGTACGTGGCGGCCACTGAAGCTGGCAAGGAGGGATGCCGCTATCGCTTGCTCCTCGCCGAGTTCCGGCAGCTAGACGCCGGGAAGCCGACTGTCCTGCGCGTGGACAACAAGTCGGCCATCACGGTCGCCGAGGGCATGGGGTTGACAGGCAACCTCAAGCACATGGAGCGGCGACAGGCCTGGCTGCAGCACATGGTGAAGCGTGGGAAGTTCTCGCTGCAGTACATCCCGACCGCTGAGCAGCCAGCCGACTTCCTGACGAAGGCACTGCACTATCCGGCCTTCAACCGGTGCTCCGTCGCAATCAGCCAGGTGCGCTTGGCCGACGTGGGCGACGGCGACAACGACATGCAGCAGTAGGTGCCATGCCCTCTTGCATGGCTGGTGCGGTGACTGGCGTGGTGTGTGTTGGGTGCACGCCGACGGGCTATTCTCGGAGCTGTACTTCCGTGTGGGCTAGGGGCCCAAGCGTGAACGCGGCAGGGGAGTGTCAACAGGAGCGTTGTAAGGCCCCGTCCTCGCTTGGGCGGAGCCAACCTTGTGGTCGGATGTTCGGGGGCTGCAGCTGACCCACAGCAGTGGGCACGGGGCCACTGCAAGGGCGCCAAGCTGGAGGGCGCCTGGCTGTAGGGCGCCGAGCAGGAGGACGCCACCCTGGACGCCTGGTTGGCGTCCCGGACGCCTGGACGGCGTCCTGGGAAGCTAGACGCCGAGCTGGGCGTCGCCACGATTACCCCGGCGCCTGGTCGACGTCGTGGGCGCCTGCACGGCGTTCTAGGGGTCCGGACGCCGACCTGGGCGTCCCGGGGGGCCCAGACACCGACCTGGGCATCTGGTCGGCGTCCTGGAAGGAGGGACGCCGCTCTGGAGGTTTGCTCGGCGTCTTGGGGGTCTGGGCGCCGGACTGGGGACGCCGGGCATCCGTGGCCGACTACGGACTGCGCTGGTCGGCCAGGCGTGGTTGCCCGGTCGACCGGAATACCCGGGTGACGTGCGCGAGTGTCGCCAGGGTGGAGTCTGCGAGGCCGACCTCGAGGGTGGCATCCCGAGGTCGACGTGGCTGGTGGGCACAGTCACTGGCGTGGAGTCTGTCAGGCGTCTGCGCTGTGCACGTGACACGGAAGTGCGCACCAACCAGCTGCGCGCACCTGTGAAGCAGGTGCACAATTGTCCTGCGGGTGCAACGCTAGGCAGCCGACTTGCTGCAGCACTAGCACACCGTGGACTTGCAACGTTGGCGAACCGCTACTCTGCAACGCTGGAGCGGTGCGAGCACTGCTGCGCTGGAGTGCGGTCGACCGTGTTGTGCTGGAGGTCGACCAGCAGCCTAGCTAGCACTGATGTAGTCTGTGATGCCAATGTTGTTGCTATCATTGTTGTCATGTTTTCCTAGTGAAACTCTTGCCATTTCTCCCCGTGAACTAGCAAGCAGCGTGAACACAAGGAAACGACTAAGTGAATGAACGCAGAGATCACACAAGCACACGTGCCTAGCCCATAGCCTAGCTTCCGTTGCAGCAGTTATCTCCCCAGCACGGCACCCGCGATCCAACTGATCTGGTCGCTCTCGGGGCAGTCGTACACCCAGGCGTACAGCAAGGGCCGCACGGTTTGCCAATCACTGGAAGTGTCCCTGAGACGGAACCCGCTGCAAGGAACACGTAGAGTGGCAACAGGAATTCGGAGGACGGCTTTTAGGGAGTAATGACGAGGGGCAAAGGGGCATGCTACATACAGAGATGCTTTGCATACTCTGCACGTGGGGAGATGATGACATAGCAAGATTCAAATCGAGTACGGACCTTTTCATGCCATCAAGAAGCGGTTGCAGCACGGTGATGTCGCAATGCCGGAAGAGCATCACCTTCTTCACTGCAGACATTGTAGACGGGGGGATACGAATGAGGGCAAGTAGTGTGTGCCCTGCCTTCCCCCATCGCTTGGCCTGGGAGATGTTGGCCAGCGTCATCATGAGCGGCCACGCCTTCTTCCGGCCGTTGTTGCTCATGTGCGTCACATCAGAATATAGGATGATCCCCCCCACAACTTTGGACCATCTGAAGTGTTCCTGCAATGCACGACAAAGCGGCAACGGACACACGGTCAAACACTCAAGATGCTCCAGACACATCGGCGCAGCAATGGAGGAATGAGCAAGGATTGGGTTTGGGGTGGCAACGTGGTATTTCCTTACCTGAGCATCATTCCACCACGTTCCTATTTCAGGCGTAGTATAGCGACGGTCGCCTGTGTCAGGGTCCTCATCAACACACGCCTTGAGCTTGAAGCCGGGCGTGATGTTGGGATGCCCAAACATTTCAGCGAATGCCTGGTGTACGGTGGCGATGGCAGGTGAGGGGAGGGGCATGGTTAGTGGCGGTGAAGGTGAGTGTACGGTTAATACAAGGATAACTACGTACACGCAAACCCTGTTTGCCTCATCAGCATTTCATGGGCTTGAATTCAGAGTCGGCTTACCTGGGCTGAGTTTTGGAAGAGCAATCGCTGTGGTGGATGACCAGCAATCTCAAAGGTTGCCACCGACCATCCGCGATTGAGCCCTGCCAAGCGCTCCATCTCGAACCGCTCCAGATCCTTACAGTTCCGGAGCTCCGAGGTCACAAGAGGCGCAAGGCCGGGCTCTATTACGAGCTGAAGCAGGCCGTTGATGTCAACCTTGGCCATTCCCATTCTGCCATTCACGCGCCAAACGAATTGCAGCAGCTTCAATGCGAGCGGATTGAGCGGCGCATTGCTCTGTCCGGAGATGATTGTTGGCGGCGCGACATGACTCCCTTCAGGCCGGCTCTCAGGATGGTCACTCGTGTCAGCCGTAGGAGTTCCTGGTTGTGGTTGATGTTCATCTTCAAGAGGCCCCTCGTTCATAGCCGAGGGAGTTTCATCAACGTGAGCTTCAGGCACGCGTGGAGGACCGCTCACACTGACGGCGTTGGATGCGTTAGACGCTGTAGGTGAAGCGGGAGCGGCTGGAGCGTCCGACAGAATGTCGTGGACGAATAGCAGAGTGTGTAGACCAGCAGACGGTGCAAATCGCGTGGGCCTTGCCAAGGCGGAAAGCCCTTGGCAAGGGGTCCGCCGTGACTTATGACCGCCATAAACTTGGGCGCTGGGGAACCATCAATTGCAGAACTCGCAGATGACGCCTAGCAAAGAGCCTATGTGCTACGGACCCATCTAAGAGTCCAGAAATGGTCTATGAAGCAACTAACCTGTTTGAAGCTTGTGAACACATTAAGTGCACCGTTCAATAAGGCTGTGACTGCAACACGGTTATCGCCAAAGCGCGCACTGTCCATGGCGGCTTGTGTCACTGCACGACTGGCACTTACGGTTGGCGCTAATGTTTGGGACTGGCTAACGATGGTCGAGCCGCGTGGTCATGACAAGGCACGATTCAAACTGCCCACAGCACGGGTTGTCGTCCCTACAAGGCGTGTCGCCCCCGTTAAGAGTGACCACGACGTGAGCAGAGGAGAATGCACTGGATCTTAAGACGGCTGGTCGTGTGTGTGCGTCGCGAGCAAGATAAGAAGGACGCGCCTATTGACTCAAGAACTGTTTTATTTTAACCGTGCGTGAGAGTCGAGGGGGATGAGAAAGAGCAGGAAGAGATCCGTTTGGATCTGTGATTCTGTCGTGAATCGTTATAGGGGGGAAATCGCAATCATGTAGGTGAGCTCAAAGTGGTACGCACCTCTAGAGGCTTCATACAAACTAGGAAAAGGCAATGAACAGTTACATTTTGACTAGACACTCAAGTCATTGATCACTATTAAACAATCATATCCTAAGGCCTCCTCAAGAACAACCCCTACTTGAGAACAATATAGTTTAAAAACCCTCCAAGTTCTCTAGTGTGGTCAGGAAACATACGGGAAGTACCCAAGAATGGAGTGCCCTAACGTATGATTGTTGCGTGTACTGCATATGTATATCGTCAGTTCTCACGAGGTTTAGTGTACCTCTACGCACTGTGCTGAATGAATATGCAAGAATGGATGACAATGTTGTGCAATAACACAATGGTTGTAACGTCGGATGCAAGAATGGAGCCCGATCTAACACCATGCCATAACGGATTCACCATGTGGTGCAACACACAGGCCCGAACGCTGCAATGTCGCACTGTCTAAACATGGATCTCGATAACGCATCGCCGCTAGTGCGTTAGGCCTGTGCTTCATACCACTCCTTCTAAGCATCTTGTTGAATATCAGTGCAAGAATGGATAACAATCCAACACCATACCACAACGGATTCACCATGTCGCACAACACACAGGCCCGAACGCTGCAACGTCGCACTGTCTAAACATGGCCGTTGATAACGCATCGCCGCTTGTGCGTTGGGCCTTTGCTTCATACCACTCCTTCTAAGCATCTTGTTGAATGTCCGTACAAGAATAGATGACAATCCAACATCATACCACAACGGATTCACCATGTCGCGCAACGCACAGGCCCGAACGCTGCAACGTCACACTGTCTAAACATGGCTGTCAATAACGCACCGCCGCTTGTACGTTGGGCCTGTGCTTATTGAATGTCCGTGCAAGAATGGATGACAATCCAACACCATACCACAACGGTTTCTCGTTTGTTGCTATTGATCATCGTGTTAGAATATCGTCCAATGGCGATAAACTGTTGTGGCAAAGCCTACAAGTGGACAATACATCTGTCACAAGTAATACTTCTGGATGCTCGTTATGTGTGTGACATGAGACAAACCGGCTACCTTACCACAACCCCATATCAAACCATTAGCAACTAAGTATATGATGATTTTTTTGTTGTATGTTTGAATTTTATTTAGCTCTTATGTGCAACACTGTGCGTTCGCAACAACACTGTACTTTGCAGGGATTAGGTTAAGTTCGCACTTTTGGGGCCAAAACCGTTCTACCCTGTGTAGTGATTGATGCGTTGGCAACCGTGATTGGCCGACGCATCTCAAACGATTCCCCCCACAACACAAGCACCAGCCAAGGGGTACTTCCGCCATTGAGCGGCTGAGATTGAGCGGTAGGTGATTTTATGATCGGGTGGCTACACGTACACCGTCACGATATAGCCTGATAGGGTTACTGTAATCTCTCTAGTTGCCCAACCCACCCCAACCACCCTCGTGCCCCACCCACCTGCTCCCGTCACCCTCTGGGCCAACACTTTGACGTTGCTCGCGGTTTGACACATGCGTGTCCAGATCGCCCGTGACTCACCAGTATACAAAGTCATGGGCCGTAGCTCTATGCTTAGTGGCTACTATTTCAGTATTAGTTGAAGCGGCGGTTTTCGGAGAAAGATAACAGTGATAGACCGTCGATAATCCCTTCATGGGATTCAGTTGCGGTACCCCTTCGAAACCGGCTCAACCGTTACGCGCGATAGAAATTTGCATTCCTACAACAACCATGATACGTGCAACACGTCAACAAGCAATGGAGGAGGAACAGGTTGGGCGCCGCGCGACAAGGAGGATGTCTAAACAGATCGATAGGGAGAGTGGTGGCGACGCTAAAAAAACTAATGCGTCCGTCGCGCGTGGCATTGGGCTGGAAAAAGTGGCGGCAAATAAGGTCGAGCGCGGTCAAGAGAAGTCCGGCAAGAAGAAGGAAGACAAGGGGAAGCAACCAACGCCACACAAGCGTTTTTCTACTGTGAACAAAGATGCGGATGTTGCCTTTGCTGGAACCAAGCTCGGTACGAGTAACGATGGCACCACTGGCGGCAACGAAGATCCGGCGCGAGGGAGCGCGAGTCTTGCAGTCCCGTCGGCGGAGAGGGAGGGATCGGCGACAGGGGGAAACCACGGAAGCGATTCCCGTGCTGAGCATGCTGCAACCAAGGAGTCTGAGGCGGAGGCATCGCAACACCATCTGACGCTGCTCCAGCCGACCGTGGTCGAAGTTTCTGCAGCCGTGCTGGATAAGGACAAGGTGGGGGAGCACGAGTCGATGGAGGATCCTAACCACAGCATCGCCAACATTGTTGGCTCTCCTCCTTCTGGTGGACGGGGAAGGCGTAGGCAGAGGAAGAGCGATGGGGAGGACGATTATGACACCACCATGCCCGGGGACATCACCACGCGGGCAAAGAGGCGGCAGACGACACGACAGAAGTTGGGACAACGAGAGGCACCAGGGAAGCACTCGGCAAGGCGGGCGGTCATGCATTGCGCCAGAAGGGCCGACCCGCAGCAAGAAAACCATCATGCGAAAGGAGGGGCAAGAAAGTAACGACGGGGACGAGGCTGAAACGGGGCGATGAAGACCCTGGTGATGCGGAGGAGGAGGAGGAGGATGAGGAGGAGGATGCGGAGGAAGAGGAGGAGGAAGAGGATGCAGAGGAGGATGACGTAGATGTTGGGGAGGATGAAAAAGATGAGATGATGGCGGGGAGGACGAAGAGGAGGAGGAGGAGGACGACGATGAGGAGGGCGGCGACAAGAGGAGGAGGAGGAGGAGGAGGAGGAGGAGGAGGAGGAGGAGGAGGAGGAGGAGGAGGAGGAGGAGGAGGAGGAGGAGGAGAAGGAGGAGGAGGAGGAGGAGGAGGAGGAGGAGGAGGAGGAGGAGGAGGAGGAGGAGGAGGAGGTGGCGGCAGTGAAGGGACGGGGCGGGCGTGGCAGACGGGTGAGTGGTACAGGGAAGGTGGGGGGCCGGACTCGCCATTCCCAAAAACGCGGGGCAGTTGACGCCGCGCGCAGCGAAGCAGCGGGCAAGCCAAAGGCGCGTAAGGTGAAGGTCGAAAGTGAAGGGTGTGGTAAAAAGCAAGGGAGCCAAGGAGCAAAAGGGGATGGAGGAGGAAAGGGTGGCCGCGCCAAAGGGGTTCCAGTGGGTATCGGCAAGAAAAAACCTGCCGGTAAACGTCGCAGCGTCCACCAAAGCACCCCGCGGAAAGGTGGCAACGAGAAGGCGCATGCTGCAAAAAAAACCGAAGGGACAGCAGAAAGGTGAGCACCGACCGTGGCCAATACAACTAGTGTGGTTGTTGTACTCTCTGCTCAACCATGCCAAATAACACCGTTTTTCCACATTGCTTCTCCCCTACAGGGAAGGAGAAGGTCGACGAAGCTGCCAAGCAAGGTAAAGCCTCTTGTCTCAAAACAATACAACCCTTAACCCAATTTAGATTCAAACCGTTGATCTTATGCATGCATGTCTGGCCCAGTATTGAAACCAATCGACTCTGATTTCTTTATCCTACTCCCTCTACATCTCAGCCCCTCGTGCTACAGGCATTGGGCCATCGGTAAGCGTGCAACGGATGCAGCTAACGAAGGCTGTCGGAAGAGTGAGTGTTACACTACTATCCACAGGAGCACCAAGGTTCTACATGCCATACTCCGGCCCGAGCAAAGTCGCTGCGACGGCACCCGACATGCCAAGAGGAGAGGAATCCGAATCCCCTCCACCAGCCCCCGTCACGCACTCCGCACTCGCCTCACCCTCGTACCCATTTCGGCAACTCCACGCTTCTCATGTCAGGGGTAGGGCGGTCTCCCCCCTCGCCGGTCCTTCGCGCAGGCATTAGCCAGGCACATATGCCAATCTCTTCCGTGAGCTCCCCTTTTCCCGCCAGCGCAAGAGTGTGAGGGCACACGGGACTTCTGCAGAAGATGTTGATCCCCTTGGCCAGAGGGGGGATTCTTCACACCCTTTTCCACCGCTCATGGGTGCCCTAGGTGAAAGTGCGGAGCACGAGCAGTTTGTTACATGGTAGGAATTCCAGGCGCTGCGGTCTGAGATGTACGCCATGTTTGCACAGCTCGGCCTGCGTCGTGGAGTACCTGCCAGCTATGCCGGCGGGTCGGCAGCCGTGCCTATGGCTGGTACCTCACCGCCGTTGAGTGCCGTGGACAAGGCACGAGTGCTAGTATTGCAGGAGACAAACCCATTCCCGGTATGTGGCGGGCGAAATGGGGCGGGATGGGGTTGACGTGGCAACCAGGACGGGGTTGGGGCTGACGTGGCGGTTTGGAAGGGTATACGGGAGCGGCGCGTGACGAGGCGACGCGTGTCAGGTGGGTGGGGGGTGACGTGGCATGGGGTGGGTGGGTGTGACGTGGCAACCGGGGCTGCTTGTCAGTGGACGTCACGGATGGAGGAGGGTGTGGCGTGGTGGAATGTAAGGGTTGGGGTAGACGTGTCGGCTTGGAAGGGTACACGGGAGCATGACGAGGCGACGCGTGTCAGGTGGGTGGGAGGTGAGGTGACATGGGGTGGGTGGGTGTGACGTGGCACGTGGGGCTGGTTGTTGGTGGACGTGGCGGATGCAGGGTGGTGTGACGTGGCGGGATGTGAGGTGAGCGTGTGACATGGCGGCTTGGAAGGGTACACGGGAGCGGCGCGTGACGAGGCGACGTGTGTTAGGCAGGTGGGGGGTGACGTGGCATGGGGTGGGTGGGTGTGACGTGGCACGTGGGGCTGGTTGTTAGTGGACGTCCCGGATGGAGGAGGGTGTGACGTGGCGGGATGTGAGGGTTGGGGCTGACGTGGCGGTTTGGAAGGGTACACGGGAGCCCTACATCAGCTCACGGTGCCCTACAACCCTCAGCAGAATGGCGTGTTGAGCGGTTCAACCTGCAGGAAGGTGCTCGCACTTTCCTTGGGCGTGCAGGGTTGTTAGATCCGTTTTGGGTGACTCCGCTGCGGCAGGTTGCCCTTGTGAAGAACAGGGTGCTGGCGACTGTGGGGAACAAGCACTTAGTGGTATGGGAGTGCACCAGGAGTCAACATGCTGAGAGCCTATGGTTGCATGGTGGTGTTTCATGTGCCGAAAGAGAAGAGGGGAAAGTTGGAAGCTTTTGGGAGATGGGGTGTGCACTTAGGGCTTGCAAAGGACCACAAGGGCTGGCTGCTATGGGACTTCACCAGCCAATAGCTGACTGTGTCGAGGGATGTGAAGTTCATCGAGTCCTTGTACTACAAGGAGTGGAAACCGCAGCAGCAGAAGCTTCCTACAACACCCCTGATTGTCGAGGCCGATGAGGTGCAGCAGCCTTCGAGGCAAGTGGAGGTTTCTGTCTCTAAGAATAAGATCTCTGGGGTGACTGAGGATGGGGGAGAACCTGAGGTGGAGGAGCAGCAGCAGCAGCCGCAGCACCAGCAGCAGTTGCAGCAGCAGCAGCAGTTGCAGCAGCAGCAGCAAGGTGCTCCACAAGGTGCCGCACGTCCGGCTGACCGTCCTAGGAGGGATGTGCGCCTTCCTAACCGGCTGACCTATCCGAGCTTTGGCAAGCCAAAGGTGGTAAGGGCTGAGAGTGTGGTTGAGCAGTGTGATGAGGAAGAGATAGCACACTGCTACTAGCCAGCCGTCCTTGAGCCCAAGACGCTAGCTGAGGCATTGAGCGGGCCCGATGCTGAAAAGTCGAAGCTGTCGAACTCATATGCTATAGTCTGCGTAGGCTGTAGTGGGGTAGACAATATGGGGTACAACACTTTTAGGTTTTCCTACTTGTACCCACCTGCTTGCTAGTTCATTCATTCCTCATTTCCTCGCATGGTATAGAGCAAGTTCCCTAGTGGGAACGCTTCTCAGGGCCCACCACTGAAATCGACTTTTTTTTTCCTGACCGGAGCGCGAGTCGCCCCTGCCCGAGGCGCGCCCCATTGGCCGCCCTCACATCACCTCTCACGGCCCCTCGCACCACCCTTAGGGGCCCCGTCGCCACCCCTTACAGCCCCGTCGCCGTCCTTTGCAGCCTCGTCGCCGCCCCTCTAGGCCCCTCGCGGCCCCTTCGCGGCCCCGTCGCCGCCCCCTCTAGGCCCCTCGCGGCCCCTTCGCAGCCTCATCGCCGCCCCTAGCAGCCCCGCCGCCACCCTTCGCCGCCCCTAGCGGTCCTGTCGCGCCCCTATCGGCCCCGTCGCCGCCCCTATCGGCCCCATCGCCGCCCCTAGCGGCCCCTTTGCCGCTCCTAGCGGCCCCGTCGCCGCCCTCCGCGGCCCCGTCGCCACCCTCCGCGGCCCCGTCGCCGCCCTTCGCGGCCCCGTCGCCGCCTCTAGCGGCCCCATCGCCGCCCTTCACGGCCGCCCAGCAGCCGAGCCGCCCAGCAGCCGAGCCGCCCAGCAGCCGAACCGGCGAGCCGCCCAGCAGCCGAGCGGCCCAGCAGCCGAGCCGCCCAGCATTTGAGCCGCCCAACACCCGAGCCGCCCAGCAGCCGAGCCGACCAGCAGCCGAGCCGCCTAGCAACCGAGCCGCTGAGCCGCCGTCGAGCCGCTACTGTTCCTACCGGCGGGCACCGGCCCAACCCACCCGGAGTGGTGACAGCACTCCCTGCTAGACCACTGCTGTCATGGCTACCCCCAGTGTTCTTACCTTTGATGCTGAGGGTCGTGGTGTTGACTTTGAGGTCGGGGTCGATGACCTCCAGCTCTTCCTCTACTGGCCCTGCTCCTCCCTTAGAGTGTCCACAGCCTGTCCAGACGCGGTCACAGTTACAGCCCGCCTCCCCTCTACCTGCTCCTTCTCCCTACACTGGTCCTACTGGAGGTCTCGCTGAGCATCGTGAGCCTGCGTCTCGTCCTGCGTCGCCTGTTCGTGCTGCTCGCACTAGTAGTCGTGCACCGCATCCGCGTCCTCCTGCGGTCCCAGGCACACACCAGATGGCACTACGTCCTTCCACTGCTCCTCTCCGTGTCCCTTTGCCGTCTCCTCCAGAGTCCTCTCTTCCTGTCCTTGCTGACCCGGAGCCTGACTCTCTTCGTGCTGCCAGTCCTACTGTCACACGTCTCCTGGCTACTGTTGTCACCGACCCTTCCTTTGAGTCCACTGTTGCGTCTGCCTTAGTTGCTGAGCTTTTCGACTTTGCTGCTCGCTGTCGTCTAGACTACGCTGCTAGTCTTGTTGCTGAGTCTGATTCTGTCTATCCTCCGTCCGTCGGGGGTGAGTGTGCTCTTAGCACGGACGTCCTTTCAGGACAAGCAGGAGGAGTTCCAGTGTTTTGCTGCTACTTTGCCTCATCTTGTGTCCACGCTGATTGCCCCTAAGGGAGACACAAATGCACCAGACATCCTGACTCCTCGATCGTACGCTAAGGCGATCGAGGGTCCCTACTCCTCACAGTGGCACTCACCCATGGACGTAGAGATGGCTTCCTGGAAGTCCACAAGCACCTACGTTGACGACGTTCCCCCACCAGGGGCGAACATCGTCAGTGGCATGTGGATTTTCAGGGTGAAGCGGCCGCCGGGTTCTCCGCCTGTCTTCAAGGCGCGTTACGTGGCTCGATGCTTCAGTCAGCGGCAGGGAGTTGACTACTTTCAGACCTTCTCTCCCATCTCGAAGATGACCACTCTTCGGGTGCTGCTGCACATAGCCGCTCAGCGCGACTACGAGCTTCACTCTCTTGACTTCAGCATAGCTTTCCTGCAGGGCAGCCTACACGAGGAGATCTGGCTGCGCCGCCCACCTGGCTTCACTGGGTCTTTCCCCCTGGTACCCAGTGGAGCCTCCGGCGGCCAGTCTACGGTCTCCGCCAGGCGCCCCGTGAGTGGCACGACACACTGAGGACTACACTTGCGGCTCTTGGGTTTGCTCCTTCTACTGCCGACCCGTCGATGTTTCTACGCACCGACACCTCTTTGCCGCCGTTCTACATCCTCGTGTACGTCGACGACTTGGTCTTTGCCACTGCTGATACTGCTGGACTAGCCCACGTGAAGTCCGAGCTGCAGAAGAGACACACGTGCACAGACCTGGGTGAACTACGCAGCTACCTTGGCTTGCAGATCACCCGGGACAGAGCACAGTGCACCATTACCCTGACTCAGTCACACATGGTGCAACAGGTCCTTCAGCGCTTCGACTTTCAGTACTCCTTGCCTCAGGCCACTCCTCTGTCTACTCGCCACTCGCTCTCAGCTCTGCCTTCGGATGAGTCCGTAGAGCCGAGTGGCCTGTACCCAGAGCTTGTTGGCTGCCTCATGTACCTGATGACCTGCACACGACCTGACCTTGCATACCCTCTTAGCATCTTGGCACGCTATGTTGCTCCTGGGAGACACCGACCAGAGCACGTGGCTGCAGCGAAGAGGGTGTTGCGCTACTTGTGGAGTACGTCGGGCATGGGGCTAGTGCTTGGAGGGCGACGTCCAGTGGTCCTCACAGGTCACGCAGACGCTTCTTGGGCTGACAACCAGGCTACGCAGCGGTCGTCACAGGGTTACACCTTCAGCCTTGGTTCCGGCTCTGTTTCGTGGCGGTCTACCTGCTCGTCTTTTGTTCTCGGCTCCAGCTGTGAGGCTGAGATCTACGCGGGGGCCATGGCTGCACAGGAGCTACGCTGGCTCATCTACCTGCTGATTGACCTAGGAGCGCCGCCTCGTTCTCCTCCAGTTCTTTACGTAGACAACAAGGCCATGCTGGCCTTGTGTTGGGAGCACAGACTGGAGCACAGAACGAAGCACATTGCTCTTCGCTACTTCCTTGCTCGTGAGCTGCAGCAGCGTGGTCAGCTGCGCCTTGCTTACGTGGCCTCTGAGGCCAACACTGCTGATATCTTTACCAAGGCACTTTCGCCTTGTGATCATCAGCGCTTCTGTACGATGCTAGGTCTTGTGCCTACTTGGCCTCACTTGCTCACTTCTTGACCTTGCTTGTACTGTGATCTTTCTATACCTGCACTTGCTTGTTTACCTTTATATATGGTCTTGCATGTGAACTAGCCTTGGACGTGTGGGGCCCGGCCCTCGTCTGTGGGACGGACCAGGAGCGCTACTTCCTGCTGGTCGTTGACAACTATGATCCATGCAGCTGCTCCCCATTTTCTGTGGCCGTTTGTGGTCCGATACACAGCGCATCAGCTCAACCTCTAGCCCCGTGTCTCTTTGCGAGAGACCTCGCCCACATCCCTTTAGACGGGAAAGGTTGGCGATGCATCGGCATTTCGGGTCTGGGGCTCGCTCTTTGTTGTTCACGATACCACCGCGAGCAACCTCTCTCCTCACACTATCCGCTGCATCTTCCTGGGCTTCCCCACTGACGCCCCGCCGTGGCAGTTTTACTACCCTCGAACGCGTCGAGTCCTGTCCTTCCAGGACGTCACCTTTGACGCATCTGTTTGTTTCTACAAGCTCCATCCGCACGAGTCCCACCCGGCCCCCCTGGCACCTCTCTTCCTGGTACGAGTTCTCCCCCCGGTACACCCCCTCCCACCACATGGTCCTGCCCCCTCAGGTGTGTCTCAGGTAGACCCACCTCCCTTGGTTGAGCCTCTGGAGATCTCTTCTGACTCCTTTGGCCCCACTGAGGGGGGTGACCCAGCCGCTGATGATTCGGCGGCCACTCGCCGCTCTCCAAACTTGGAGACCCCACCTGGTTTTTTGCCTCGACCGTCTTCGCCGCCTCTGCAGCCTTTAGTTGTGGACACTGGTGCTGCTGGGGGTGGTGACACTGGGGGTGAGGGTTCTGGAGGTGCTGAGACTGGGGGTGAGGGTTTTGGGGATGTTGACTCAGGGGGTGCTGACTCTGGGGGTGCTGCGAGTCCTAGTGGTGGTGGGGCCGTGGGTGCTCCTACTTCAAGTCCTGGCGTTGGACAGCAGCAGACGCCTATTCGACTCGAGACGCCCTCACCACAGCAGCTTCGTGAGTGGGTCGTTCGCCGAGGTCGTTCTGGTGCTAGAGCTTGGAGTTTCCTAGATGCTGGAGTTGCTGGTGCTAGAGGCGCTGGAGCTGGTGGTGCCGGAGCTGGTGGTGCTACTTGTGCTGGAGGTGCTGCTGGTGATGGATGCGCTGGAGCTGGAGGTACTGGAGGTCCTGGAGGTCCTGGAGGTGCTCGTACTAGAGGTGCTGGAGCTGCCGGAGCTGGTGGTGCTGGAGGTGCTACTGGTGCTGGAGTCGCTAGAGCTGGAGGTACTGGAGGTGCTGGAGCTGTTGGTCCTGGAGGTGCTCGTACCAGAGGTGCTGGAGCTCCCGGAGCTGATGGTGCTGCTGGTGCTGGAGGCGTTGGAGCTGGAGGTAATGGAGGTACTGGAGCTGCTGGTCCTGGAGGTGCTCATACTAGAGGTGCTGGAGCTGCCAGAGCTGGTGGTGCTGCTGGTGCTGGAGGTGTTGCTGGTGCTAGAGGCGCTGAGGCTGGAGGATCTAGAGGTACTGGAGCTGCTGGAGCCGCTGGTCCTGGCTGTGCTCGTACTAGAGGTGCTGGAGCTGCCAGAGCCGGTGGTACTGTTGATGTTGGAGATGCTGGATGTGCTACTGGAGGTGCTGGAGCTAGAGGTACTGGAGGTGCTGGAGCTGTTGACGCTACAGGTACTACGCTGCGCCGACCGTTTCTCTACTCGCCGCAGCAGTCATCCCTGCCACCGCCTGACTCGGCCCTTTGCCAGGTTCTTAGTCTCCCGTCTTCCACTGGCCTCACTCCACCTGTCCTGTGGCCACCGTCTGACCGGTCTCAGTCATAGTTGCCATGTGGCTCCCCACTGCCTGCTCCTTCTCCCTACACTGAGCTGCCAGACTCTCTCACTGAGCTTCGTGAGCCTGCGTCTCGTGCCTCCACACATGTTCGTGCTCGTTGTGTCGCCCGTCCTCGTCCTCCTCCTTTCACAGGCACTCACATTATGGCACCTCGTCCTTCCTCTGTTCCACAGCGTGTTGCCCTGCCGTCTCCTTCGGTGTCCTCTCTTCCTGATGTGTCTGACCCTGAGTCCGACCTTGCTCGTGCTGCCATTCTTACTGTCACTCGTCTCCTCGCTACTGCCGTCACTGACCCTGGCTTTGAGTCTATTGTTGTGTTTGCCCTAGTCATTGAGCGGATCGACTATGCTTCCATGAGTCGTCTTGACTACGCCGCGAGTCTTGTTACTGAGTCTAAGCCTGTATGTCCTCCGTTCGTCGGGGGTGAGCCTGCCCTTAGCAGTGACGTCCTTGAGGACAGACAGTTTGAGCTTGAGTATCTTGCGGCCGCTTTATCTCGTTTCTCATCTATGTTGCTTTGCCCTGAGAGAGACCCAAATGCACTTGACATCCCTACCCCGCGCTCTTACTCTCAGGCAATCGCGGGTGAGTACTCATCTCAGTGGAAGACAGCCATGGACGCAGAGATGGCTTCCTGGAAGTCCATAGGCACCTATGTCGACGAGGTTCCTCCTCCTGGGGCGAACATAGTCGATCGCATGTGGATTTTCAGAGTGAAGCGGTCGCCGGGCTCTCCGCCTGCCTTCAAGGCGCGTTACGTTGCTCGAGGTTTCAGTCAGCGACAGGGGGTCGACTTCTTCCAGACCTTCTCCGCGACCCCGAAGATGACTACTCTTTAGGTGTTGCTGCATGTTGCAGCACAGTGTAACTACGAGCTGCACTCCCTCGACTTCTCCACAACTTTCCTGCAGGGCAGCCTTCACGAGGAGATCTGGTTGCGCCGCTCACCTGGCTTCACTGGGTCATTTCCTGCGGGTACCCAGTGGAGTCTCTGGCGGCCAGTCTACGGTCTGCGTCAGGCGCCCCGCGAGTGGCACGACACACTGAGGATGACACTTGCGGCTCTTGGGTTTTCTCCTTCCTCTGCTGACCCGTCGCTGTTTCTACGCACCGACACTACCCTGCCGCCGTTCTACGTTCTCGTGTACGTCGACGACTTGGTTTTTGCTACTGCTGACAGTGAGGCACTGGCCCTAGTGAAGGCGGAGCTGCAGGAGAGACACACCTGCACTGACTTGGGTGAGCTGCGGAGCTATCTTGGCTTGCATATTACCCGGGACAGAGCACGGTGATTTATCACCCTAACTCATTCACACATGGTGCACGAGGTCCTTCAGCGCTTCAGCTTTCAGTTCTCCTCGCCACAACCCACTACTCTGCCTACTGGCCACTCGCTCTCAGCTCCACCTTCAGACGAGTCCACAGAGCCGAGTGGTCCGTATCCAGAGCTTGTGGGTTACCTCATGTACCTGATGACGTGCACACAACCTGACCTCACGTACCCTCTTAGCCTCCTGGCTCACTATGTGGCTCCCGGTAGACACCGAAAGGTGCACTGGGATGCTGCGAAGAGGGTACTGCGTTACTTGTGCAGTACGTCCGGCATGGGGATCGTGCTTGGAGAGGGTTAAGTGGTACTCATAGGACACTCCGACGCTTCTTGGGCTGACGACCAGGCGACTCAGCGTTCGTCGCAGGGTTACACCTACAGTTCTGGCTCCGGTTGTATCTCATGGAGGTCTACTCGTTCTTCTGTGCTTGGCTCGAGCTGTGAGGCTGAGATCTACGCTGGTGCTACGGCTGCACAAGAGCTACGCTGGCTGACCTACCTGTTGACCGACTTGGGGGAGCGGCCTCGTTCTCCTCCAGTTCTGTACGTCGACAACAAGGCCATGCTTGCCTTGTGTTACGAGCAGAGACTGGAGCACAGAACGAAGCACATTGCTCTTCGCTACTTTCTTGCTTGAGAGCTGCATCAGCGTGGGCAGCTTCGCCTTTCCTACGTGGCCTCTCGGGCCAACACTCCTAATGTCTTCACCAAGGCCCTCGAGTCTGGTGATCATCAGCATTTTTGCACTGCTCTTGGGCTTCTGCCGACTCTGCCTCACTTGCTTGTCTCTTGATCTTGCACTTGTTGTACAGAAACTGAACGAGAATGAAGAAGAGAGGGAGTTCACTAGAGAGCAGCAAGATACATATAGGAAACCCTAAGGGGTTGTACTCGCTATAGAGTACCCCACTGCAGGCTAGAGAACAATAACATTCTGACACACCCCCATAGCCAAAGTGGGGTGTAATCAGCAGAGCAAGCAAAATAGAACAAGCTCAGGGTGGATCACAATGTCACCACACATTCTGAGCACAAGTACAAGAAGCAACAGTTTAAAGTTCACAATTATGAGCAAAGCTAGTGGTAGTCACAACGGGTAAGTGAGGAGGAGGAGGGACAGTGAGACGAGAGGAGATAGGAGGCGACGGCTGAAGTTGCAGACACACGGGCAATAGGAGTCACACTGGCACAGCGGCTACCGGAACAACGCTCCGGACTACTGGAGTAACTGGCTCCGCGGCTAAAAGTAGCGGCAGACGAGCAACGGACCCACGGGCGACTGGAACAGCTGGCTGCGACTGGGCTACCGGAGCAACTCCCCGGACTACAGGTGCTGCTGGCGACACGACGGCAACCTCCGTTCAACCTCCCCAAACAGTCCCACTCCCCCTGACACACACCCCCTGCTTCACCCCTAGCTCCACTCCCCCTTCACCCCCCTTAGTACCACTCCGACGGCTCCAACAGGTCCACCCCCCTCAGCGGCAGCTGCAGCACTGGGAGACGGAGGAGGAGGAGGAGCAGGGGACGGCACACAGAAGTTGCACCCCCATACCCCCCACCCCCAAAATCTAATCCAGGAGAACGGGCAGCAGCAAGGGTGGGGCGCCATCAGAGGCACGGGGGACAGCGGGCAGCGCAGGGGCAGCGAAGAATGGGCCGCCCACGGGCCTGGCACAGCCGCCCGAACCGCGCGCAGGCGGTCCGAGCCGCGCGCGGGCCTGGCGCAGCCCGTACGGGCCGCGCGCGGGCCTGTACGGGCCGCGCGCAGGCCACGACGGGCGACGGGGGGCGACGCGCGGGTCCCCGTCGCCCGTCGCAGCGCCTCCTGGGAGCGACACGCTGCATGACGGGGCAGAAACCCGCCGCGCGCCTCGGGGCGCACGGCGGGCAGAAAACCGCCGCGCGCCTCGGGTCGCACGGCGGGCAGAAAACCGCCGCACGCTCCGAGCGCGCGGCGGGATGAAAAATCCGTTGCACGCCACGGGGCGTGCAACACAGAGAGTAGCAGTAGCAGCGGAAGCAGTGAGGTGGTGAGCCCACCCACAGGATCGACCCAAGGGGATCGACCTGCTCTGATAGCATGAGAAACTGAACGAGAATGAAGAAGAGAGGGGGTTCACTAGAGAGCAGCAGGATACATATAGGAAACCCTAAGGGGTTGTACTCGCTATAGAGTACCCCACTACAGGCTAGAGAACAATAACATTCTGACAGTTGTACACTAATATCTTTATTTATAGCTGCATGTTTACTCTTGCTAGATTGTGATCAATGTACTGCCTTGCTATTACCGTATCACCCCGGATATAAGCGCAGGCCTATTAAAATCACATGCGCTTCTATTTGGAGCAATGCGCTTATGGCCGATCCTCAATTATAAGCGCACCCCCTTTAAAAAACGTGATTTATTATAAGCGCATGTTAGTTTTAAATTTGTAAAACTGTCAAATTAATGTAACGAAGCTCGCTTTAGCTGATGTCTTGGAAATCAATTTTCCTTTGCATTCCAACCCTGCAGGTTGCGTGTCCAGTCAGCATGTGCCGTTAAAAGCGCCTAGTGACTCATTTTGAGTGTATGTGCTGGCAGGGAATCTTTCCCTGCCAAGTAGCGAGAGATTTTCACCCACAACCTTGTTTCAAATCGACTCGATTGGGTGCGCAATGACGCGAACTACATTTTCGTGCTAGTAATTTGAAAATGTATATTTGTCATTTTATAAGCGCATGCGCTTATATTTTTTACCCAATTATAAGCGCACCCCCCTGAAAAATCATGTTATGTTATACGCGCAAGTGCGCTTATATCCGGGGTGATACGGTGTAACGGTGCATGTGAACTGGCCTTGTGGCCGGTTGCTTGTGCTCAAAAGGCGTGGTGGTGATCTTGAGATCCACCCTGGGTTTTGCATTGCTTTGTTATCATGCTTGATTGGTCTTGTGACCGTTTGCTGTGTTGGCTATCCCTCACTTTGCCAAGGGGGGTGTGTCAAAACATATTTGTATGTTCTTAGGGTACATTCCGCTCTAGACATGTCCCAATCGAAAGTGTCTCAATCGTTTCTACCGCAGTGCATCGTATTACACCAAATTGCACCCTAGTTTTAAATTTTTCGCGTCTCTGGTTCAGTTCGGTTCGGAGCGGTACACTCAATTGGGACACATCAATTGGGACAGTGTCCACAGCGGAATGTACACTTAGTTCTGCTAGACTACAGTGAGGTGCTGAGTATAGAGTACAACCCCACATAGGGTTCCATACTTGTTATCTCCCTGTTCCTAGTCATTCATCATTCCTGTTCACGTATTCTAACAGGCGGGGCGGGGTTTTACTATAGAAAAAGAAGAACATACAGCAATCAAACAAGCAAAAACAAAGGTGCACCGCCTCACCAGCAAACAATACTACAGAAAATTAGACACGCAGTTATAAAATATAACATATATGTTTTTTTATACGCCCCCATAACTGCCTGCAGGAGAAACATGTGCAGACAACCCTTTAATAGGGTACACCAGGGTGCAGTGGAAGGAGGAGAGGCAAGCGAGAGAGAGAGAGAGAGAGAGAGAGAGAGAGAGAGAGAGAGAGAGAGAGAGAGAGAGAGAGAGAGAGAGAGAGAGAGAGAGAGAGAGAGAGAGAAAGAAAGGAGAGGAGGAGGCGGGCGGCGGCTGAAGCTGCTGACGCACGGGCTACTGGAGCAACTACCTCACAGGCAACTAGCTCACGGGCAACTAAAGTACGGTAACTAGCTCGTACGCGTAGAGCAAGACGCTCGTACGGCTAGAGCAACTGACTCACGGACGACTGTAGCAACAGGCTCACTGGCGAGTGGAGTTGCTGGCTTCAATTGTCGCAGACTCCTTTCTGAAGCTTGATTTTGTCAGGCAGGCACACGCGGGTTGATTTGACGAGCTTGTCGATGCAGTCGTATCCGTTGACTTTCCTGTAGCAGCCCTTGATGCCCCGGAAGTACTTCACCTGAATGGCCGTGCACCTGTCGCCTGTCCCCACCACATACGCGTTCGCACGCGGGCACGTGCCCTGAGTGTACGACGTAGAGCTCGCAATGCATGCCTGGTGGGGTGGAGGGGAGAGGGAGGAAGAGGGGTGGAGTGCAGAAGAAAATGGGATCGGGTTAGCCTTTGCTGAGCAATAAGGATATGGAAGAAGACAAGATGGTTTGTGCAAGACGAGGAATATTCATCTGTGAGCCACGAGGAAGGGCAGAGAGGCATGAGCAGAGCCGGTGCCACACACACACCTCAAAGCCAGTGAAGCCATTGACGTCAGTGTTTGGAACGAGGTGGTTGCACTTGATGCCGGGGTTGAGACGGAAGAAGTCAACGGGGCTCAGAGGGGGGTAGGGCACATTGCCGATGGACTCGCACGTCTCTGCGCTCTGCACCAGGTAGTACTGCGAGCACACCGGGATGAGCCCCACTTTCTTCTTTATGCGCTCTACACACACCGCCTGCTCCGGCTGCAGCAGCCCGCCGTTGGCATCGCAGTCCAAGCTGGGGTTGAGCGCCTGGAAGGCTGGCAGGCAGCTGGCAGATGGGCAGGACCAGTGCACTTTGAAGTACACCGCTAGGTCCGCACAGGTGTCCCCCTGAGAATGAGATGGCCAGGGAAGAGGAGGTGGAGAAGGTGGGACGCAGGGGAAGCAGGAGTGAGAGAGTGTGAGGGAGAGTGTGAGAGTGTGAGGGAGAGAGAGGTTAAAGGAACGTTCAGTCTGGGATCTGGACATGGTAGTTAAAATGAGATGGAGGGGGGACGGACAGGGAGCGGCACAGAAAGTCATGGGTAAAGGTGCATATAGAGTAAGATGGGGACGATGGTGCATAGGCAGGAAGGGTGCGAGGTGGGGACCTGCTGAGTGGTGTAGAAGACGGAGCAGGGGATGAGAGAGGCTGGGCTGGCCACTTTGAGCACAGTGGAGGGTGGGATGGGTGCTGCACACGACACAGATGGCTGCACACACCGAGGGAGAGGCATGAAGGGACACGGCACACACCCAGGCAGGTACGAGCGGGAAGAAGACAGGGGAGGCAACTGCTGGTTTGCTGTGGGGCAGGAGACGCAGGTTTTGGCCCTATATGTTCGCCGGTATCATTTCTGAGAATTCTCAATGATGCAGGAGACGCACGTTCTGGTGTTCAAGTAAAACCTTTGGGGCTTCTCAAGACAGCAGGGAACGCACGTTCTGGGCTTGGAATTCGGCGAGCGTGAGGCCGTAGACCGGGAAGACATCGGAGCAGCGGACGTTGGGAGAGAGCACGGTGTAGGTGGTGTTGGTGTCACCTGCATGCAGCCCAGCATGCAGCACAGCATGCAGCACAGCATGCAGCACAGCATGGAACATGGCATGTAGCTCAGCAAGCAACATGAGCAGAAGTATCAACAAAGGTGAGTAAATGGGGGGCACAACGCACAGCGTGCAAAATAGAACAACAAAAGTTGCAGAACAACACGCAACATGCAAAAACTCAGCATGGTTGCGGAAGAGAGTAAGCGGGAGGCACAGTGCACATGCATGGTTACTGGGACTTGAGCTGGGTCTTTATGCTTACGTGTCAGTCATGCACATAACGTTTACGTAACACCAGGCCTTTTAGTGCACTCAGGCTTAAAACCTTACCGTTAATTCTTGTGAATATGTGTTACGAATGGACTATGTTCTCATCATTTTGTAACGGAGCACAGGAGAAGGTGCCAGGAGCACAGGAGACGGTACCTGGAGCGCAGGAGAAGGTGCCATCGACGGTGGTGCCCTGTCTGAAGCCCGGTGGACACACACACGAGTACGACCCCGCCCCGTCATTCACACACTGCCCCACCGCACACGGATTGCGCTGGGCTGCCTTGCATGCATCCTCTGATGAGAGACGCAGTGGAGAGAGGAGAGCGGACGGGAGGGTTGAGGAGGAAAAGAAGGGGAGGGAGGGACGGAGGGAGGAGAGCTGAAGGGAGCAAAAATGAGGAATGGGGGAACAAACTGGTTGAGAGAGCAATAAGAGGGCGTAGGCAGCCAGCAGCAGAGGCTTACTGTAGGCGCATGTGCGAGAGCCATCGGCGTTGGTTGCTTGGATGAAGCGCGGGTCGTTGCAGTCACACTCGTTTGTCTTGCCCTTCGCAATGCAGGTGAACTTGCCGCAGGGATTGAAGAGGGAACCAGTGCTATCATTGCGGGCGGCTCTGCTGCAGGGGTCAGAGGTGCCTGCGGGTCATTGTGGCCCCCATCGCCCCAGTCAGGCCCCCATGAGTTGCGGATGATCCAGAAGGGTGGCGCCATGTGGGGGAAGCGTGTATCCTCACCCACTAGGCGGTACCCCACCAGCAGCACCACGTGGTTCAGGTTGTACGTGAAGCAATCGGGGTCCTGGTACTTGTACAGCTGGGGGAATGGATGAATGGATAAGGTAGGGCAAGGTAATGATTTAAATTGCGACATAAGTCGTGTGTGTGGTGTGGAAAGGGAAGTTTGGACACACCACGGCCACACACTCACATACTCATGAAATGCCATTCACACAGACCAAACAATCACACACGACCGCTTACGGGTTCAATGCAGCTTCCTGCTTATTCATTCACACCCACACGGCCTCACCCCATCATAGTTCTTGACATGTCAGCGGAAGCCTCAATGTGCACCACCACTGGCTGCCGCTGCACAGCCAGCAGCAGCCCAAACCAGCCATAGAAGGACGTCGACTCAAAGCCCCTGATGGGGAAGCCACCAGAGAGATGCTGGGGATGGGAAGGAAGGAGTGTGGATGAGATCAAACCATGGGGTATGGAGGAGGATCAACGCACACGGAGCTCTAGCTTGGAGCTGCATGCAGGTTTACGAGCACTCGGTGTGAAAGAAACTTGAGCAGCACCAGAATTGAATGCTCGAACAATGAAGCAATATTCTGTAAGTGTCTCCGACCATCCGTGCCGTAGTAACCTAGCGCGAGTCCCACTAGCTCACTCACTCACATAGACTGGCCGTGCCATTGCTGCACGACACACCGAACACGTTGGCCAGTGGCTTCAGCAACGGGGAGAAGAAATGATTGCTGCTGCCTGCCTTCACAGGTTTCTTGCCCTTCTCGACCGCCCACTGGCTCTCCAACACGAGCCCGCCTCCCTTGCTTGCCAGCTTGAGCAGCAGCTGGAAGGCCTGAGAGGGCGTGCTGCCAGAGCAGCTGACCTTCATGGCGGCCTTCAGGTGCTCCACTGACAGCACCGGCGCCGCTGAGGTGTTGGCGAGAATGCCCAGCGCCGCCTCCACGCTGCCCACCACTGCGTACGCCCAGCAGTCGCCTGCCAGGAAATGCACGGGTTGCGTAGGTCGCATAGACGAAAAACATGGTTTGCATAGGCACAATACTATAACAATGTACCATGGAAGCCCTTACTAGCCCCAAGCCCCCCCCCCTGCTAAGCATGTGGTGGTGTGCTTTCACCTAACTTGACGGGTTTGTGTGGCCTTGAGGGAATATTTGAGCTGCGCAAGTCTCACATTTGCGACCATGCATCAATCCAATTGCACTCACTCTCTGCTGCTAACGAAGTCACCATCCATCCTGTAGGCAAGTCTCACCTCTCTTTCCTTTGCGGGGCTGCCCTTACATTAGGGTTGAGCAATGACCCCACCCGACCCGACCCAACCTGTCTGGGTCGACCCAGGGCTACCCATTGCGTAGGAGACACCATGTTCAGCAGAGGCTATGTTGCATAGGGAAACACAAACCTGCTCCATTTCGTTCAACTGGTAGCGAGGTAGCCTCGTCTCAAACTCGACCTGAGCCTAGCCAGCTCAACACGAGCCCGGCTGAAGGCAAGCTCCGGATAAGGAAGGCCTCATCCCAAAAGAATGTGAAAACCTTATTGCATAGCCTAGACATGACAAAAACAATCCACGGTCAAACCCGCTGGCCCGACCAGCTTGGCTAGCCAGCCAGGCCACGGGGGTTCTGCTCCCCATCCGACACAGGGCAACAGGAACAGGCTTTCATCGAGGAGGTGAATGGGTGGGGGTGGAGGGGTGGAACGGAGTGGTGAGGGTGGGGGGTTGTGTGAGTGAGAGGGGGGTGGCAGCCTGCGGGTGTGCGAAGGGAGAGAAGAGGAGGGCCAAGCCATGGCCACAACAACTTGGTCCGCGCCGGGCTCGCCCGGGTTTGGTCCGTGCCTACTGCCTGCCCATGGCTATGGCCCAGTGGTGGCGGTCCAGGAGTACTCACCGCAAGCTGTCTGTGTCTTGACAGGCCATGTGAAGTTTGGACTGACCCATGACGATGCAGGGTGCACGCCATACACGTCATTGCCACCCACAGGAGCAACACTGCCGGAGCTGGCATAGCGGAAGAAGAGATTCACCCCCGACAGAGAGAGCGCCGCCTCGCTGAAGGTAAAGCCCCGCGCTGCAACTGTGATCCAGGATAGGGTGCATGGGTAGGCATGATGAGGATTGCTGAGGGAGCAACGAATGCTGAGCAACCCGAACAGGATAAAAAAGCAACTCCATTGCTTGCCTCATACGATCAAACAGCAGCTGGTTCATGTCATACCTGGAGCTGGCTGGATAGGAAAGTCTGCGAGAACAACACACACACACACACACACACACACACACACACACACACACACACACACACACACACACACACACACACACACACATCAAAGAGATGAGTTAGGGCGGTAGTTGCTGTTCGTCAACTTTCATTCACAATGGAAGGGACAAGCGAACAACAAAGTGGGGAGCGCAAGAGACAGGATAAATGCAGAGGTGCAAAGTGGATGCAGAGCTCTCATAGGTGGAGAGGTGCACTCACAGGTGGAGAGGTGCACTCACAGGTGGAGAGGGTCCAGGTGGAGACGACATGGCTTTGAGGCTGGGCGGCGGAGGCAGCAGTGAAGCCGATGGCAAAGGTGTACTCCGATGGGGAGGGGGCCAGCTCCTCACACAGGGAGATGCGTGCCGACAGGAGGGGGGTGGTGGGGCGAGGGGACGCCTGGGAGGAGAGGAAGACGCGCAGGGAGCCAGTGGAGGAAGGGTCGTAGTCGATCCACACGTGCTTGGGCGTGCCGTCATTGAGAGGGGTGCTAGGCTTGGCTGTGACCACCGACGTGACATTGCCGCCGGTGTTGATGCCCACGTGGTTGCTGTCAGGGTCGCTGTTGCCCGCATCCATCGACGTGTCAAACTCCACTGCCACGCTGCGCGCTCCCATCCCCGCATACCCCATGCCGCCCGCCACCGGTGTTGTGGGCGGGGTGGCATCAAAGGCCACCACAAAGGCAAAGCCTTCGGAGCCGGAGGCAGCAGGGCGGATGAGAGTGAAGGAGTAGGAGGAGGAGAAGGCGAGCTGGCGGCCGCAGGTGTCCCCGATGAGCTGGTAGGAGAAGAGCGGCACGCGCGCTGCCAGGAACACACTGCCAGCCTTGGACGGCTGGGCGGGCGTGAGAGTGAGCGTGGCTGTTGCAGCATTCACTGAGGCGTCGCCAGTGGCTGTGAGCGTGGCTGCTGTGGGGGTCAACTGCTGCTCCGTCTTACCACCTGAAGATGGGGTGGAGGGTATGGAGACAGTTGGAGAAGCGAGCGCAGAACGAGCTCTCCCAAAGGAGGCACACAGTCACCAGGAAGTATACATGGGCAGATGACGGGTCGAGCTTTACTCGACTTGTTTTGGCAAGGCTCGAGTTGCTCTCAAATAGAGTCGAGTGATGGTTGGTCGAGTTATATATTACTCTGGGCACGATTCGTAATTTGACCAGATGCTCAGGCTTTTCTTAACACGCCGCAAGTTCAAAAAACTGGTCTCGAGTCGAGTAATCGGCTCGAGGTACTATTTCCCCCATCCCCCAGGTTCTGGAAACCAGAGAGTCATCCCATGTCACCCAACTCAACTGTTGACTACTTATGGGACCTACGAACTCTATGCACACCGACTTATTGACACAAAGTATTTTCCACGGGGTTGATCCCAAGGGTCCTCAGGTGCCTGGTATAACTAGCCCCTATCCAAGAGTCCGTGTTTGTAGAGAGAAAACTAAGTATGAACTCAATGGTTTGCACTAGAGTAGTCCTACACTCGATTGCGCGGCATTATGACAATTGATTGGTTCGTGTGCAGAACATTTTATACATTCAGAAACTGTTGATTCCCACTGAACGCAAGCACACTATTTATAGAGAGCCTAACGCACATTTCTAGCAAACACGAAGCAATTGTTTAACTGCATTTGAGAGCTTCGTCTTGAAAACCGTTGCCCAACGTCCATTGATTTGGCAAGGTTCGTCTCCCCAGAAAAAAACGTATTCAGTTTGCAAGCCCTCCAAACGCCTCTACTGACTCCTTTCATGAAAGTAGATTACTCAGAAAGTCACGTGAAGAAATCCCCGTTTTTTCAAGGTTTACGGATATTTCCGTTTTGTACCTGTAATGAGTACTATTCCAATAGATGAGCAACTTTCTGACGACATAAAAGACGAGACTTGAGATTCTGTTATGTAACAAAAACCTAGAGTCAATCCCGAGCACCCTTCGAGATCGCTCGGCACCCTCGGCAACAGTAGGTGACCACATGCGTGGTGGGCCCTAAGGACCCACATGCGTGGTGGGCCCTAAGGACCCACACGCGAGATTTGGACCACACGTGAGCTCCAAATTCTCGTACACTTTTACCTTGACCAGCACGAGATACCTGAGGGGCAAAATTTGGCCCTTATGAACACTCGTAACTCTTCACAGCATTCATGAAATAGAAACACTTGAACTCAAATTAACGCACTCAAGCACTCGTAAACAACTCGCGGGCATCACAAGAACTTACGAAAACCAGAATTCACACACATTTGTGACGACTCGCGAAACAGCACAGACGCACACAAAATCTCACATTCACACACAGACATTCATGAACACTCAAGAGTGCAACCTTTCACGAAAACGCACATAACTCATGAACCGTCGAGGCGATTCATGAACCGAAAACGAACAAACGCAAAGCCCAGCCGTGGCAGCAACCGCATGTGGAGATCTGCAAAAGGGAATCTTCATGAAGCGGGCTCCTAGGTTCCATGATGCTTTCCCTGCGAACGGTGTGGCGGTGCGTCGCTCAATCTACAACTTGAAGCCGATGTCGAGGGAGTGACATGCTAAGCTAGCCACCATCCTGCAGTCCTTTGACTTCACAGCCTCGGATGCCCATCTTTTCATCCGCTCCCCACCTCGTTCGTTTCTTCATTTTGGTTTATGTACATGACATGATTCTTCCTGCTGATGACACAGCAACTACGGCACAGATAACGCAGTCGCTGTAGAAGCGCACACAGTTCAAAATCTAGGCGAATTTTTCAAATTTAGGGCGAAGTTTTTGCTATCGAAGCTTTCGCCCGACAGTTTCGGTTAATTTCGCCAAGTTTCCAAATTTTGCGTTTGGTGCAAAATTTTGGCGAAATTTTCGGCGAATTTTTCAAGCCTCCCTGGTTGGAGAAGAAAGGCTAGCAAATGAGGATTAAACGGGGGTCAAATTGAGATCTAGATCTGACAAAGCCCCCCCTCAGCCCAACTTCGAAATTGGTTGGGTTGGGTTCTCTAGATCCAGAGCGGTAGCATGTGGTCAAGAGGTAAAAATTGGTTGGATTTTGGTCGCACAAATCGTGACGATTTTGTGTGGTGGGGGGTCAATCTTCGAGATCGATGAGTTAGGTTTGGTCACAAATCTTTCAAGCTTAGTTGACAATGCACCATAGACCGTCACCTTGCAGAATCCGTCAGCACTAGTTTAGAGGACTTGATAATGCTTCTCCCATTCCCGCTACTACGCCATGGCTTCATGCCTAGATCATCCCCTCTCCTATATCCTTGCGTTTATAGTGGATACTGGAGTCGCAATCTTGTTTGGGGCCTTCCCCTCAACCAGTTTTTGTTTTCACTGTTTTTTGGGTCCTAACAAAATTTCGCTGAAATATAAAAAAAAAAAATTTAAAAAAAAAAACGAGCGAAAATTTCGGGCGAAAATTTAGCCTAGCGAATCTTTAACCTTTGAAGCGCCTCAAGTGCAAGTACCTTGATGGCCTATCACACTACTTGGACATGGTGGTCGTGCTCCCACCGTCACTCTCTCCCATACCTTTTACATCGACCAGGTCTTGGATTGATTCGAGATGGCGCAAGTTGAGCCCGCGTCCAGCCCCCTCCCTTTCAGTCATCAGCTTGCCCCGCCCTCCTCTCCTTCCTTTTCGTCCCACCCGTACGTCGAGGTCATCGAATCGTTGATACACATTATGATGTGCATGCACCCACCCTAACTTTGCCTACCCTATTAACGTGCTTGCTCAGGTTGTTGTTGGCAATGCTACCACACCATCAAGCACTGGATTGAAGACATGAAGAGGGCCTTGTTTTACCTTCAAGGGGAAACGGACTACGGTACATTCTTTACCTTGGTGGTTCTTCCCCCCTCTCCTCTCCGAATTCAATGACTCCTCCTAGGCAGACTCACAGCCGGACCGCCGCTCCTCGCAAAGCTATAGTTGCACGCTCGGCAGGTGCCTTCTTAGCTGGCTTCACACAATCCTCCGCTATCGCATTCCTGCGAGGCCGATCTCTACGTCGGAACCGTGGCCATCGGGAGTCCCGCTGGTTGTGCTACATTCTCGCTAAGCTTCGCGCCTCACATCGCCGCGACACACTTTGGTGTGACAATCCCAACATGTTTCACCTCACCAAAGACCCCATCTTTCACGGCCATTCCAAGCACATCGAGCTCCCCCATTTCTTCATCCGCAAGCTCGTTCAACAGGTTCACCTCGCGGTCCGCAAGATTGCAGCTGACGCCAGCCTTGCTGACATCCCAAAGTTTTTACTCATACCGCACACACCGCTCTTCTTTCTCGACTTGCCTGTTTTACCAGGAACCCCTAATTTAGGGGTTGCGTTGATAATAGCCTTACTCTGTTACGGGGTAGTGTTGGAATACATATGTTAACATGCTTGGTTTCTTCTGACTGCACATCAAAATTGGTGTACAATCGAGTTGTTCATGTACCGAACATGTGCCGCAATTTGGTGTACATTTTGCATTTGGGGTGCCAACCCACCCACTTGTGGTGGAGCCCTAATTGCAAGCTCAATGGTGATTAGAAAACAGAACCACTTTAATCCTTTCATTGTGATTAGTCGTTCCTGTCAACGGGAGTTGTGGTAGGCCCCGTCCTCGCTTTGGCGGAGCTGACTTTGTGGTCAGGTGTAAGGGGTGCAGCCGACCTGCAGCAGTGGGCGAGCTGGTCGACGAGGTTGGCCGACCTGCACGGGGGCCATTGCAAGGGTGTCAACTTGGTGACGCCGACTTGAGGCAGCCGACTTGGTGAGGTCGGCTGACTGCTGTGCTGGTCGACCTGGAGCTGGTCGACCAAGGTTGTCGTCGACCTGGAGCTAGTCGACCAAGGGTGTGGTCGACCGGTGTGGTCGACTGGAGGTGGTCGTCGACTTGGGATGTCGACGGGCACGTAAGGAGCAACTGGTCGACGTGGTTGCCCAGTCGACCAGGTTACCTGAGTGACGAGGTTCGGCGGAGGAGTGCGACGGTCGCCCAGGTGATATTGGCGAGACCGACCTCGTAGGTGGTATCCCGAGGTCGACGTGGCTGATCAGGTGCAGCCGTCAGCACGAGGACGATTTGGTGTGTGCGCTGTGCAAATGACGAGGCACAGCACGCCAATCATCTGCGAGCCACCTGCGAAGCAGGTGCGCTGCTGTCCTGCGGGTGCAACGTTGGCGCGTCGTCGACTTGCGATGTTGGCACGCCGTCGACCTGCAGCGTTGGCAAGCCGCGACTCTACACTGCTAGGGCGCGGTCGACCATGCCCCGCTGGAACGTGGTCGACCGTAGGGATGAGCAAAATTCCGAACGCCTGTTCGGTTCGCCTCGAACATGTTCGAGGCGAACCGAACAGGCATTTTTTTTTGCCTAAATTTTTCAGGCCGAACATGTTCGGTGTTCGGCCGAACATGTTCGACGTTCGCCCCAGAATTTCGGGTCTCCAAGCCGAACACGAACATGTTTGTGTTCGACTTGGGGGCCACGCGAAGACCAAAAAGGTTCGCGTCAAAATTGGCCGCGACCAGATTTAGGTCGCGACCAATTTGTGTTTGAGCTCATTTCGTGAGCTCAAACTCAGAACTCGTTTTCGCCTTAGCGCTCCCTCACACAGCCGCCCTAGCCTTCTTGTTCTAGGTGCAAGCAAGTGCACGCTGATACTTGCAATGTACACGGACATTAGATCCATGCATAGGGTTTAACGTAGTGTAGGGTGTTTAGGGTTACTATTAAGGTTCAGCCAGCATCTCCGCAAAAGGCTCAAGTAGGGCGTATCCTACGCCGTAGGATTCGGATCGGGCATTTCAGAGACCTAACCGTGCAGGATAACGTTTAGGAACGTGTGGCACCATCCAACGCTACCGTTGCAGAAAGGGTGTTTTAGGGTTTAGGGTCGAGGGCGGAGTTATGGCTTCCAGGGCTCGTGGATCCATAGGCCGAGGTGCAGGCAGGGCTCAGGACAGCGCACCGGGTTCTCCACCACGACCTATGCAGGGGCGAGTAGGGGATGGACCGGGAGGAGTCGGCGTGATCTTCGTAGGGGGGTTGCTTACCGTACCGGCGCCGACCTCTCGTCGCTCTTTCCGTTTCGACGGCCCTCGACCCCCTCCTTCGGGGCAGACGCAGACGCAGCCGGAGAGCGGCAGTGAGGAGGAGGATGAGGAGGAGGATGGTGAGGGCGAGAAGGAGGAGGACACTGAGGGGAGCGGGGATGACAGCGAGGCGGCGTGGGACCCAGAGACGCATGGCGGTGGGGAGGGGGGAGATGATGATGATGAAGACCATGAGATGGATCGGTTGGAGCCAGAGGGGCGGGAGGAGGAGGTGGGAGAGGGTGGTGGAAGGGCGGCGACAGAGGCGGGATCACAGCATGTGCGTGAAGGGGGAGGGAGCGTGGGGGTTAAGGTGGGGGGGAGAAAGGCCGTGACCATTGTCAGAACTTGAGCTTAGAATCGATACTATAGTAGTGAGCTCAAAGCTCTTTAAGTACATCCGGAATGAGCAAGGTAGGGATGAGGAGGGAATCAGGAGGCAATCCTAGGGAATCAAGGGTAATCCCAAGGCAATCTCCAATTGGTGGGTTGGAGATTGCTTGGAGATTACATTTGGGTTTGGTTGGGATGTGGGTGTACACCCAACCAAACACAAAGTGCAAACTACACTAAACTAGGATATAAAAGTACAAGTACAAAATGTGAGATTGGGGCCTAACACCAACACCCCCCCTGAGGCGTCAATCGAACTCATGGCGGAGAAGGAGGAGCGCAGAGCCCCATGGCGCCAAGGAGACGATGGTGGGGAACCTTCCCAAGGGGCTTGGTGAACAGGTCAGCCAGGTTGCAGTCAGATGCCACGTATTCCACCTTCAGCTGCTCTTGTTGCACAAGGTGACGAATGAAGAAGTGCCGAAGTTCAATATGCTTGGTGCGGGTGTGATACACAGGGTCTTGAGAGATGTGGATGGTACTCTGGTTGTCACACCAGAGGGTGGGGGCTGACTGAGGGAAGCCAAGCTCCTGGAGTAGGAAGGTGAGCCAACGGGCCTCCTGAGCAGCCATGGTGCCTGCGTAGAGCTCCGCCTCACAGGAGGAGAGGGAGACTGCAGACGACCTGGTGGAGCGCCAACTGACAGTTCCGCTCCCGAGGGTGAAGCAGTACCCCTGAGAGGAGCGTCGGTCGGTCTGGTCATCAGCCCAGGAGGAGTCTGTGTAACCTTCCAGGCGAGGAGGGGAGAGCCCACCGAGTGTGAGAACGTGGGACTTTGTGCCCTTAAGATAGCGCAGCACCCGCTTTGCTGCCTTCCAATGAAGATTAGTGAAGCGACCCGGGGCCACGTAACGAGAGAGAACACTGACTGGGTAGGCCAAGTCCGGTCGGGTGCACATCATGGCGTACATGAGGGACCCAACAAGTTCCGGGTATGGCTCAGAGCAGGCCTCTGGTGTGGGTACAGCAGGAGCTGTAAGGAGGTGTTGCAGCGGCAGCGGGGTGGCAACAAGTGTGCACAGCTCCATCTCAAACCGCTTGAGCACATTGTCGATGTAGAACTCCTGGGAGAGTGAGATGGTGCGAGCCTTGCGATCACGAGTGATCTCCATTCCCAGGTAGTGCTTGAGATCACCGAGGTCTTTCATCTGGAAGGCCTTGCTCAGGGCTGCCTGGACTGAGGTCATTTGGGCCGAGTCCTTGGCAACGAGGATAAAATCATCCACGTAAACTAGGATGTAGAATGGCTCAGAATGACGACGGATGAAGAGAGTCGGGTCAGCAGTTGAGGGGTGGAAGTCCAGGGAGAGGAGGACTTCTTTCACCTTGTTGTGCCATTCGCGAGGGGCTTGTTTAAGGCCGTAGACGGGGCGATTCAGCTTCCAGACAGTGTTGGGAGGGAATTCTCCTGGGAAGCCTTCTGGTCTGTCCATGAACACTGTCTCCTTGAGACGTCCTTGTAGGAAGGCGGAGGAGGCATCCATGGATTTGATCTCAAAGTCTTCTCGAGCTGCAACATCCATGAGCGTTCGAATGGTGGGAGGTTTGGATGTGGGGGAGAAGATTAGGTCGAAGTCGCAGTACCGCTGCTCGGTGAAGCCCTTGGCTACGTAACGCGCTTTGAACACCGGTGCCTCGTCTGGGAGCTGTTTTACACGGAACAACCACTTGCCCCCGACGATGTTGACTCCTGGAGGTGGAGTCTCGTCGTCGAAGGAGTGGTTGCGAGTGAATGCTGCAATCTCCGCGTCCATGGCAGCACGCCATTCGGCAGCATGAGGGCCTGAGAGAGCCTCTTGGACGGTGAGAGGGATAGGGATGGTCGGGTTCTCCGCGAGGTTGAGGGAGGGTGAGCCAGTGATATCGGGGAAGATGTGTGAGAGCTGAGGAATGACTGCATGGAGATCACACAGCTCCTCATGCCTGTCTTCTAGAAGGGTAGAGGGCACATCCCCCCTAGCAGGAGGAGGCGGTGTGATCGTTGTGTATCGAAGAACCATTGCGAGTGGAAGAGCAGCGCGATGGGAGCGGGTGCCATGAGCCACCGGTGAGGAGGGTGGGGCAGGCGGTGTCGGAGAGGGTGACTTAGGAGGCTTGGGTGGGGGAATGGGCCGCCGGCGGTACGTGATCAGCTCGGGCGACTGTGGGAGAGCGGGTTCCTCTGTGGTGGGGGAAACTGGGGGAGGAGGTGGGGCCGGAGGGTGGGACCGCCGATGGTAGGTGATAGGTGCGCTCGGAGGGGGCGGTGCAGCGGGAAGTGAGGAAGGTGAGGGGGGGGGCGGAGCAGCTACCGAAGACACCGGTGAGGCCGGGTCAGAGACCTCAGAGGGAGATGGTGGGATGGCAGGAGAGGGAGGAGGTGAGGGGGCAGGAGCAGGCGGGAGGTCGGGAGGCGCGTCAAAGTCTGCCCACACGAGGGAGGGTGGATCAGGGAGAGGGTCCCGTCCTGAAGGGGAGTAGAATGGGCGGGTCTCATCAAAGACAACGTCGCGGCTCCTGACCAACTGTTGAGTGGAGGGATTGAGGAAGAGGTAGTCAGGTGAGTCGGCGTTGTGCCCAAGGTAGATGCACGTTTGAGTCTTGGGACCGAGCTTGCCACCGTTCTGGCGTCGAGCCTGAGGGTTGAGGAGGACATAGGCGGTGCATCCCCAAACGCGAAGAGAGCGAGCAGTGGGCGTTTTCCCGAGCCAGAGTGTGGTTGGAGTGGTGTCGGGAAGGTGCGGATGGGGGTAAAGGTTGTAGAGGAGGGCGGCGTGGTAGAGAGCGTATCCCCAGAGAGAGTGTGGAGCGTTGGAGTGGCTGAGGAGGCACCGAGTGATCTGCACTAGGGTGTGGTTGCGGCTCTCAGCTATGCCGTTCTGTTGAGGGCTGTCAGGGAGGGTGAAGTTTTGCTGGATGCCTTCGGAGGAGCAGAAGGCTTTGAGCTTGTCGTTGCAAAATTCACCCCCCCCATCCGAGTGAAGACGCTTGACCTTGCGGTCAAAGGTGGTCTGTGCCTGCTTGACCCACGCCATGATGACCTCTGGAGCCTCAGCCTTAGTGTGGAGGAGATGAACAGAGACGTATCGTGAGTGGTCATCCACGATAACTAGGAAGTAGCGATATCCACCTCGTGCAAGAACAGGGGCAGGGCCCCAGACGTCCATGTGCACTAGGTCCAGTGGTGCCGCTGCGATTGTGGGTGAGGCAGTGTGGGGCTGTTGGCGCAGTTTGCTCTTGGTGCAATCAAGGCACGTGGGAGCGGGTGAGTCAGGTGGTGGAGGAAGTGTGGCTGGCAGGCCGAGAAGAAGTTTCTTGGAGGCCATGTCAGCAAGCGTGCGGAAGTTTGGGTGCCCTAGCCGATGATGATAGAGGATGGTCGGGTTGGAGAGGCTGCGACATGTGCATGGTGTGATGGGAGCCTGTGCTTGGGTGGTTGAAACCTGTGGGAGAGGAACGCGTAGCGTGTAGAGGCCGCTGCTATTGAGGGTGAAGCGGGCCAAGACCTTGTTGGTGAGTGGGTCAATGATGTCGCAGTGGTCCTCATTCTCCGAGAAGATGGTGCGTAGCCCTGCTTTCTGAATTTCTGTTTGAGCCACCAGATTGTGGCGTAGTGAAGGCACGCACATGCCAGTGACGGTGCCGGAAGGGAAGGCTGGGCATGGGACTGTGGAGGTGCCCTTGGCTAGGGTGGTGAAGCTGGAGTCAGCTCCCAAGAGAGGGATAGGTGCTGGATAGGGTTTGAAGGAGAGTGTCTCCTTGAGCACAGTGTGAGTGGCCCCGCTGTCGAGTGTGAACTCTATGTACTGTGGTGCCTGTGATGAGTCGATGTACTGGGAAGTGGCTTCATTAATCATGGCAGTGCCAGGAAACAACAGGTTGATACGCACATCAACAGGAGCACTATCACTAGCACTAGCCGAAGAGGGGTCCTGGACCTCAATGAGATTGGCCTTACGAGCGCGCATCCAGTTTGGCGGTTTCTTGTCAACCCCGTGGATGGCATACCACTCGTCGTCTTTCTTCTTGAAGCACGTGGCAAGGGGGTGGTTAGTGCCACCACACACTTGTCCCTTGCGGTTGCCATACTTGACGACGTAGGTGCACGGAGGAAAGCGGTTGCGCTGGAAAGGCGCCGAGGCAAGGGCCGCTGCAACACTTGCTGGGGGCATGGGAGCACGGATGGCGTATGCCTTGGCCTGAGCCGTGGAGTCTTTCTCGGCAGAGAGGAGTGCGGTGGAGACCTTAGCAAAGGTGAGGTCTTCCGCTGAGAGCGTGAGGAGCATCTTCCTCGTGACTTCATATGCCGAGGAGAGACCAACAAGAAGGGCGACTGCAGGGGCTTGTTCGGGGAAGACTATACCCAGCTCCTTGAGTTCACCATGAATGGTCTGCACCTTGGCGATGTAGTCAGCCATTCCTGAGCAGTCCTCAAGACGGACTTGAAACATGCTGGGGATGAGAATCGCCACTCCGACCGCCGTCTTGTTCATGAACCGATCCTGGAGATACTTCCAGATGGCGTTGGAGGTAGGGTAGTTGTGGAACGTGTTGACAAGTTCGGGAGGGGTGGAGGCAATGAAGACGCTGATGATGGCAGCATCGGCCTTCTCCCACTTCCGGTACTTCTCAACAGCTTCTTCGTACGCCATCACGTCAGCATCACTTGAAGATTCGGTCGGTTCACGGGGAAGAGTGGGCTGTTTCCCCTTGCCACGGTTGAGGAGGACGTCCTTGAGGTCAAGGCCCTGCACGTCACGGCTCAGAAGGTGCTTGTCAACTCCGTAGCTCCACGCCTTGAAGTTGGAGCTAGAGCCATCGGCTTCAAGGCGGAGCGGGGTGATGGGGTTCGCCATGGTGGAAGACGAGAAAGCCATGGTGGAGACCCCTTAACTTCTCGCGCGGAGCGCCGCTCTTAAGTCACCGATAGGAACTTGAGGTTTGGGGTTTCCAAAGGAGATTTTGAAGAACCGGGGGTTTAGGGTTTACGAAAGAGAATATTGAGGTTTAGGGTTTCTGAAGGAGAATTTGACTGAGACGCCAATTTAGTGTCAACTACCTACTAATCCTATTCCCACACACCCCCCCACACACCACCCTCAGCTTCGCGGCTACGCTGCTGCTCGGCTTCGCGGCTACACGGCTGCTCGGCTACGCGGCTACGCTGCTGCTCGGCTGCGTTGCTGCACCTGTTCAGCTGCGGGAAAGAGGGGGGATGGGGGTAGGAGTGCAGATGCGGGGCGACGGGCGGCAGCCCGAAGATGACGCTGCGGGGCGACGGGCGGCGGCCCGACGAGAAGCTGCAGGGCGACGGGCGGCAGCCCGAAGAGAAGCTGCAGGGCGACGAGCGGCGGCCCGACGAGAAGCTGCAGGGCGACGGGCGGCGGCCCGACGAGGAGAAGAAGTGACGAGAGTGACGAATTGATGAAAACGAGTGTTAGGTTAGAGCGCCGACGATGCGCTTACCAGAGAAGTTTCCGTCGATGGTGACGGGAAGATGTGGCGGGAGAAATTCCGCCGATGAATGTCGCGAATCAACGGTGACGAGATTGGCGATGGCTTCCCCGAGGTTTGCGGGACAAGTATCCGCAGAGATGAGAGGATCACGATCCACGTATGCGGTTGAGCTGCTCTGATACCATGTCAGAACTTGAGCTTAGAATCGATACTATAGTAGTGAGCTCAAAGCTCTTTAAGTACATCCGGAATGAGCAAGGTAGGGATGAGGAGGGAATCAGGAGGCAATCCTAGGGAATCAAGGGTAATCCCAAGGCAATCTCCAATTGGTGGGTTGGAGATTGCTTGGAGATTACATTTGGGTTTGGTTGGGATGTGGGTGTACACCCAACCAAACACAAAGTGCAAACTACACTAAACTAGGATATAAAAGTACAAGTACAAAATGTGAGATTGGGGCCTAACACCAACAACCATTAGGTAGCCGAGGCAGAGGAAGAAGACCAACAAGTTGAGGGAGCGGGCGTATCCCTGCACGTTCACTGGGGAGCCCTTGGGCGAGGGTGTGTAAGGGGACTGGCAAGGGTAATAGGAAGCCGGGGTGGCAAGTAATGATGTTCGGACCGTTAGGGGCAGACGATAAGCGTCAGTGCAAGATTTGCACGAACAGGATTTCGTGGAAGCAATCCACAACAACCCCCAGCGAGCGGCACTTTGCGAGCTTCCACACTGCGCACATGCATGTGTGGCATCACCGTACCACACCCCGTCCGTTCACTTGCCAGGGGAGACGTTTCCCCGTGGGGGCTACAAGGGAGTGCCAGATGGCTACGTCTATCAGTGGCCACATGCCAAGACTTGGCCGCAGCTCGCCAAGGGGAAAGGGATGGCGACTGGTGGAGGTCATGGGTCAGGCGGGATGGAGCGGTGGATGACAACCAAACTGACCTCGGTGCAGCTACGGCAGGCGATCACGAAGCTGGTGGTCACCTGCGACCTCCCCTTCCGCATCGTCGAGGCTGAGGCTGTAAGTGCCCCATCCCATCCCATGCATGATTGGGCAAGTATGTGGTTAGTGGACGGGTCTGTCCCTTTGTGTTTTGACTGTTTGCGTGTGGCCCAGTGCTATATTATTTTCATCCCATCCCCCTGACGTTTACTCCCCTCTCCCCCCTTGTCTCTACCCCTCTCCAGTTTCGTGAGCTACTCATCCTGCTAAACCGCAACTGCACGCAGAAGAACTTCATCCCCTCGCGCTGGACAGTTTCCCACGACACAGTGGTCTATGCGGCTGCCGCTCTTCAGTCAGCCATTGCAGAGATGCTGGCAAAGGAGGGGGAGCTGGGGTGCAGGGTGTCGTTCACCATCGACATGTGGACGGCGCCCAACAATAGGGCGTGGCTAGTGGTAACGGGTCACTGGATCGACGAGAATTACCAGCTGCGCACAATGGTGTTTGAATTCCGCGAGATTCACGGGCGTCACACGGGCAAGCAGATGGCGAGGGTGGTTGAGGAGACTGTGGTGCAGTGGGGGTTGGAGACGCATTGTCTTGGGTTCACCTCAGACAACGCCTCCAGCAACACTGCCGCTTTCAGGTGGATGTCGGAGGATGGTGGTGGCCAGTGCTTCTTCAACTCGCGCATGCACTTCCGGTACGAAAGGGAGTGTGCGTAGGATGTGCGATGAGGGAGTCTGGGTGCGTCGTTCCTGTGAACATTTTGTGGTTGTAGTACGGGCGGGTGGGTTAATGCGGCTTGAGAGTGGTAGTGTTTCTCGGGTCTATGCCAATGTGTACTCACACTTCCCTTTCTCTCCGCCATTAATGTTTTATGATGTGCGCAGATGCCTGGCACACGTGATCAACCTTGCAGTGAAGGCAGCTCTCGCTGTGACCGCCATCCGCAAGTTGCTGAAGATTCAGAGAGAGATGGCGTCGTGGATAGGCTTCTCCCCGCAGCACTCAGGGAAGTTCTTGGGCCTTCAGCGGACCCTGAACGCGCAGGGCAACCCCGCCAAACCGAAGCCGGCATTGAAGCTGGTGCAGGACAGTCCCACACGCTGGGGGTCGACCCACGACATGGTCGAGCGAGCTGGGAATCTGCAGGAACCCATCTCTGCCTTCTTTGCCCAGACACAGGTGTGTGTGTGTGTGTGTGTGTGTGTGTGTGTGTGTGTGCCAGGTGTTGTGTATGCGGTTTTACGTGTTGGTATGTCGCGGTGTTTTGTTCTAGGACTTGCACCACTGTTGGCCATGCTTGACTAAACTTTTCGGACCTCCAACAACCTCAACCACCCCACTTTCCACCCTAACACCCGCCCACCCATACGTTCTACCCGACAGGGCGTGTCGAAGGCTGACAAGGCGAAGCTGGACACCTTGCGCCTGGCGGACGCAGACTGGGAGACTCTGCATTCTATCAAGACCTTCCTCAGCCCATTCGCCAAAGTCTCAAAGGCCGCGGAGGGAGCGGCGTACCCTACAGTAGCGATGGTCCTGCCGTACTACAACGACCTGATCGACGCTATGGAGTCGCGCCTTGCCAAGGAGCCATCGGCTACGCTGAAGCCGATGATTGAGGCGGCGCTGGGTCTCTTGAAGAAGTATGAACTGATGTCAAGCAACGAGTTGTGGATCGCGACCTTCCTGGACCCTTCTATGAAGGCGGCGTGGTTCGACGACGCGCACTGGGAGACGCTGCATCCCGATACCGACCGGAGGGCGAGGCCTCGTCCCTCGTCAGGCGAGGTGATCCAGCTGGTTCGCGAACGCGTGGCCGAGTACCACGCCCGGGCTGCAGCGATTGCCCCTCGGCCGACCCCACTTGCCCCAGTGACGGAGGAGGAGGGAGACGCGGCGGATGACGACGAAGACGCTGAGTTTCTCCCTAGTCGCCGACGCCTTGCGGCGCGTCTGTCGGCGAGCCAGGAGGCGGGGAGGGGTGGGTTGGTGCAAGATGACGAGGTTGGCAGGTACTTATCTGAGAGGGTGCGGTGCCATGTGTCAGCGTTGAAGTATTGGCGCAGCGCCACCAACATGCAGACGCTGAGGCGCATGGCCCGGGATTATCTTGCCATCCCTGCCACGTCCGCTGTCGGAGTTACCGCTATGCTCTTCTCTGCCTTGATTCTCCTGCTCTGCCTCTCCTTCGTTCCTTCTGCTGCCTCAGCCACTCTCTGCCCCCTCCTGTGCCCGTGCTCGCGCAGCTTGAGTGCGGGTCACAGGACCGTTGCGCTGAGGCCCGCTGCCTCTGATCACGGCAGTGTTCGTTTGATGCTCCTTCACTTGCGCCCCCGTGTCATTCTCCAGGACCAGCACCCCTGAAGGGCGCACCTCCTTGACCTTCCAGCGGACCGTACCCAGCCCCACATCCAGGGTGTCTTGCTTTGCCCTCTTGAGGTACACCTCCTGCCCTTCACAGACGCCTCTTGCCACTCGCCCCTCTCCCTTGCGCTGCCTCTGTTCGTACCTCCTTGCGTCCCTCAGCTGTGCAGTGTGCAGGTTCTCCAGTGCCACTGGCAGCATGTAGCGCATGTAGCGCGCTCTCACCTCGGACAGGGCCACCCAGTTCTTGATCGTGCCTGCTGTCACCGTGTCTGTCAGTACCCGTGGTGCCTCCACTGGCAGGATTGGCTCTCTTCCGTAAAGGAGGCTGTACGGGGAGTGGTCCTTGAGTGCTGCCTGCTTCCCGAACCTGTACCCTGCGGCTATCCAATCCAGCTCCTCATCCCAGTCCCTCTTCCTCTGCTCCCCATAGGCCCGCAGCCCCCGCTTGAAGGTCTGCACCGCTCGCTCGGTCAGCCCGTCGCTTTGTGGGTGGTAGCGGGAGGTTTTTCTGTGCGCTATGCCGGATTCCTTCAGCAGCTTCTCAAATTCCCCCAGAAACTCCGTCCCCTGATCCGTGAGTACCTCCCCGCACGCTCCAAAGCGACACACCACCTGCGCCTTGAAGGCTGCTGCTATGTGCCTCGCGCTCTTGCTGGGGATGGCTTTCACCTCCAACCACTTGCTCGCATGCTCCACCATGAACACGATGTACCGATTTCCGCTCCTGCTGAGCGGCAGCTCTCCCGCGAGGTCCAAGGACCATCGGAATCCCAACCCGCAAATCGGCAGTGAATGCAGTTCTGCTTTGGCCTGCGTTAAGTTTGCCTTGCTCCTCTGACACGCCTCACACCCCTCCACCCACTCTTTCACTTGCTTGCGCATCCCTTCCCACCACCAGCCTGTCTTCAGCAGGTGTACAGTCCTCTCGTGCCCGAAGTGTCCCAGCTTCGTGTGCACCTCCTTGATCACTGCTTCACGGTCCGTGGGTGCAGGCACTAGCTTCCACCCGTCCTCTGTCTTGATCTGCAGCTGCCGCTGATACCACCTGTAGTGGTGCCCCCGTGCCCGCACTCTTTCTGACACTGTCTCGTCTTCCTCTGTTTCTCCTTTCACCCACCGCATTGCCTTCTCGTCCTGCCAGATGTCGGCTGGTCCCTTGCTCCCCTTGGCTCCGACCTCTTCCGCTTCTCTCGCCAGCATGATCAAGGTGTGTGCTGGCTCCAGCTCCGTCCCTTCCGTCCCCTGTGTTCTCTGTCCTGATTCCAGCGGTGGTGGGTTGCGAGAGAGACCGTCAACGTGCTGCAGCGTCTTCCCCGGCCTATGCCTGATCTGGAAATCATATTCTTGCAGCTTCACTGCCCACCTTGCGTTTCTTCCCGTCAGCCCTGGTGTGGTCATCAGCCAAGTGAGGGGCTGATGGTCAGTGACCAGTGTGAACTCGCGGCCCTGCAGGTACACCCTGAAATGCCCCACCGCCCACACGGCCGCCAGCCCCTCCCCTATGTATGAGCTATACTGCGCCTCTGCGGGGTTGCAGCTCCTGCTGGCGTAGGCTACCACTTTTTCCACTCCCTCCACTTCCTGGCACAGGATTGCCCCCATCCCCTGGCTGCTCCAATCGGTGTAGAGGACGAAGGGCTGGTCTGCTGCTGGCAGCCGCAGCACGGTTGCTGTCTTCACGGCTGTCATGAGGTCTTGCAGTGCTTCCCTCTGCTGTTCTCCCCACTCCCATACCTTGTCCTCTCGCAGCATCCCGTTCAGCACTGCCGCCCGCTTACTGAAGTTAGGCACGAAGCGCCTGTAGTAGCTGAGGAAGCCCAAGACTGCGCGCAGCCCTGTCTTGTCCCTGGGTTCCCTCAGCCTGTCCAGCACCTGCACCTTTGCTTGCTGAATCCCGATCTGTCCTCCTGTCACTTCATACCCCAGGTACTGCACTGTCCGCTCCCCCCACCTGCACTTGTTGGGATGACAGGTGAGCCCTGCCTCCTCTATTGCACTCAGGGTCCGCTCCACGTCCTCAAGGTGCTGCTGCTCTGTCTGGCTGAAGATGACCACATCATCAATGTAGCATGCTGCATGTTCAATCCCCCGCAGCACCGCATCCATAACTCTCTGAAACACTGCCGAGGCATTCCGCAGGCCGAAGGGCATGTATAACCACTCATACAGCCCGTCCGGTCCGTGGAAGGCTGTCTTCTTCACATCTTCCTCTCTGATTTTTATCTGATTGAATCCCTGGCGCAGGTCCAGCGTCGTGAAGTATACTCCGTCGGCCAGCTTGTCGAAGAGTTCTTCCGCCATTGGCATGGGGTACCTATCCGGCACGGTGATCTTGTTAAGATCTCTGTAATCACCGCACATTCTGCGGCTCAGCACCTCGCCTGTCAAATCCTTCCTGGCTGCCACCACGGTCGGGGTTGCGTACTCTGACTCTGACCTTCTGATCAGTCCTGCTTCCAGCAACTCCTGTACTTTCTCCTTGCAGATCGCCTCATCCCCTGGTGGCATCTTTCTTCTGCGATGGAACACCGGCTCTTCACTGTTCAGCTTCAATGCCATCTCCTTGATCTTGCACTTCCCCAACTCCTGCAGGGTGAAAGCGAAGCCTTTCCTGTGCTTGACCAGTAGTGCCAGCATCGCTGTCTTCCCTCCCTCGCTCATGCTCTCTCCTATCTTCCACTCAGGCTCTGCTGTTGGCAGGCAGGTCCACACCCCTTGTCTCACCGTTGCCTCTGTATTTTCTCCCTCCTTCAGTCCCCAGTGCAGCACCGTTTCTCTCCACATCCGCTGCACCAACCACCTCATCACGTATCCATCCATTGCATTCCCCATCGCCCGCCTCCTTTCCTGCTCTGTCACGCCCGGGGCTGCTGTGATGTTCTCCTTGTACCCCATAGCCAGCTCCCTCTCCAGGGCCGTGGGCTCTTCCCATCTTCCCTTCCTATGATCGAGCACTAGTCCTGGGCCTGGCTGCTTCCCCTCCATCTGGTACCCTGCTGCCCCTTCATATGACACGAGCGTCGGCAGTGCTTGCCTCTCTTGCCCCACTGTGTTGCAAGGGTAATGTCGGCTGTAGCTCCTCTTGCTTACTGGTGCTGGTGTTCGCCCAGGCTCGAGTATATCGCTCAGCTTCCGCCCCCCTGCTCTTCTCACCCCCTCTATCTCCCTCTGCAGGTCTTCTGCTGGCACCACGTTTTGCCAATACATTCTGAGCCTGTGTGAGTAGGCTCCCATCCGTGTTGCGTTGCAGCTTACCCCTTTTCCCACCTGTCTGGTCACTCGCTCCCTTACCAGCCGTATGGGCTCACGCACATCTCCTTCCATGTCTAAATGCTCCAGCAGGTACGCCACCCTGCCTTGTTGAGCCTGCAGCCATTCCATCACTCTGAACAAGTCCTCCATCAGCTGTGTTCGCAGGTCTTGCTCACCCTTGCCTTTCCCAGCCCATGATACCCCTTGGCACTCCCACCCAGCCACTAACAGGTCCACGTGCCCCCAGCTTGCCACCTCAGCTTCTGTGATGGCCCTGACGTCGTTGACTCCTCTGCTCATTGCTGCCCTGATCACCTCTTCCTTCAACAGCTCCGGGAACTCGCTGTGCAGCTGCCATGCATGATGCTCCGCCATTTTCCTTGCTTCTGCCGCCTTCTCTACGTAAATCCACTGCTTCACTGCTATCCCGTTCCGTACCACCGCTGCCAAACCCGCCCCTATGCCCCCGAAGAGTTCCACCAGGCGGATAGGTTGCTGCCAATCGGATTGTTGGCTGGGCTCGTCCATGAAGTGCATCCTCGGCTGTCCACCCTGTTCCTTGTTCCTCGCGGTCTCCTGTGCCCCCTGCTTCGCTGCCCCCTCCTTCCGATCCGCCCTGTAAGCCCGCTTTGGCTCTGTCTTGACGAACTGCACCGGCAGCTGTCCCAGTGGCTCACCCTTCTTCCACCACCTGGTTCTGAATTCTACCGTCTCCTTCCAAAAGCAGATGGTCATGCCCAGTGCAAAGATCATCTCCGTGCCCACCAAAACGTCGAAATCTTCAGATTCTGAGATCCCACACCTGATCCTCACCGGTGTTTCGTGCTTCTCTCCTTTGAGCACCGTCAGTTCTATTGGAGTCCTTGTGCATGGCATCCACTTTGACTCTCCTCCCTCTGCTGTCATCACCAGCATTCCCTTCACTACATGTCTGTCCGGCGCCCACAGTCCCAGTTTTTCTGCCATTCCCCTCCCTAGTATCACGCTCTGCGCGCCCGTGTCTATAATAGCCGTCTTCGCCTTCTCCCCTTCCACTGACAGCGCACCTCCTTGTATCAGCAGCACTGAAGTCTGGCACGCCAGCCGCTCCTGTGGATGCCGTGCCGCTGTACACCTCTCTTCCTTCTCCTCCGGTTTCTGTCCTCTCTCTCGCTCCTTCCTTACCTGGTCCTTCCGTGCATCCTTTCCTCCGCTGCGTAGCCCCATCTCCTCCCTTCCTCTCCATGCCATGTATGCTGGCTGCTCCTCGTGTTCCACCTCATCCTTCGCTTTGCCTGCCCAGCTCATGAAAGCGGCCTCCTCATCTTGCTCTACATCCTCTTCCTTTTCCTTCCCCGCGTACATCCCCGCTTCTGCCTCGCGTCGTGGTCCCATTGCCTGCAGCTGAGCCTGCAGCCTGCCAATCTGCTTTTCCAGGTCCTCTGGTGTCCTCTTCGCCGCTCCTTCCCGCTGATAACACTCCCTTGCTGCATGCCCTCCCTTCCCACAGATTTCGCACTTCGGAGCTGTTGGGCATTCCCGCCGCCGGTGCCCTGGCTTACCACAGGAGTCGCAGTTCTTGCAGTCTCTGCGCAGGTGCCCTGGCTGCCCGCATCGGTGGCACGTTCGTGCGTCAGTCCTGCTATCCCCTCTTCCCCCTGCCCTTTCCTTTTCCTCTGGTATCATGGCTGCTGCCCATGTAGGTCCTCTGCCACGCTCCGCTGGTCGTTGCCGGTAGGCTTCAAGCTTCCTCTGGGCCATCTCCATCTTCTCCGCTAGCTCAAACACTTCATCAAGTGTCACTTCAGCCCCCATCTCATATACTTTCAGCCTCAGCCCGCTTCCCAAGGTACCCTCCAGGCCGTCCAGGAACTTGCTCACAAGCAGGCCCATGTCCGCACAGCTCACGTCCTCCGCTATGTTGACCAGCCGATTGTAGTAGGTGAGTAGTGACTCTCCCCGCCCCTTCCTAAAGTCTTGAAACTCTCTGATCTTCTCTGCAGTGTGGCCTGGGAACTGCCGCTTCAGCCGCCTCAGAAATTCTTCGGTTGGGTCCTCCCCATACCTTCCTGCCCTCTCCAGTAGCTCATTCATCTTCATCCTGTATAACGTTTCTGCCTCCCCCTCCAGTGTGTTTGGCAGGCTCAGAAAGAAGTCCACTGCATCCATGCCGCCCCTCTCGCATCTGTACCGCACGTTGCCCACTTGCATGAGATAATTCTTCAGTGTGGGCCCCAATCGCTGGTCCCCAGAGAAGCGTGCTGGTACTTCCACCCTTGTGACCATGGCTGTACTTCCCTTTCCTTCTCCCCACGCCTCACTATATCTCTCTGCTGTCCTGCCTGCCGTTCCCCTCTCTCCCGCCCGCCGTATTCCCTCCCTCGCCTCTCTGGCTCGCTCCAGGCTGTCCATCAGCCCGCTGCCTCCCACTCTGCTGCTGCGCAGATCTTGTCCTCCTTCGCCGGCACGCCTCTCGTCATGTTGCCGATAACGCTCTGGCGAACGTGCCCCACCGCTTTGCCTTATGTCCCTGCTCCGCTGCCGCGGTGGCGAGCGATGTCTGCCCCCGTGACTCTCCTCAAGCTGCTGCCGCCAATCCGGCGAGCGCGCCTCGCCTCTCCACCCTCCTCCAGGATACCGTTGCGCGTCAGGCGAGCGCTGGACATCTCTGCTCCTCCCATCATGCTAGCGCTGCAGATCTGGTGAGCGTGAGCCCCTCTCGCTCCTCCCGCCGTGATACCTCCGCGGATCTGGTGAACGCGTGCTGTCTCCGCGCTCCTCCCCACGACGCTGCCGTGGATCTGGCAAGTGGTGACCACTTCCGCGCATTTCGTCGTGCCACTGCCGCACATCAGTCGAGCGGTAGCCGCCGTCGCGCCTGTCCTCACGCTGCTGCCGCGAATCTGGCGAGCGGTTGCCGCCGTCACGTCTGTCCTCGCGCTGCCGCCGCGGATCTGGCGAGCGGTAGCCGCCGCCGCGCCTCTCGTCACGCCGCAGCCGCGGATCTGGCGAGCGATGGTCGCCGCCGCGCCTCTCGTCACGCTGCAGCCGCGGATCTGGCGAGCGATGGTCGCCGCCACGCCTCTCGTCACGCTGCCGCCGCGGATCTGGCGAGCGATGGTCGCCCCCGCGCCTCTCGTCACGCTGCAGCCGCGGATCTGGCGAGCGATGCCCGCCGTCGCGCCTCTTGTCTTGCTGCAGCCGCGGATCTGACGCATGCCTCTCGCCACCATGATTCTGGTCGTGGTGCTGATGGGGGGTCGGCGAGCGCGATCCACGGCTACGCCTCCTGTCGTCGTTGCCTTCTTCACCACGCGTCTGGTTCCGCGCACCATCCTTCCCGCCTATTTCTGCCGCGCCTGGCGCAGCCTCCTCGCTCGCCAGCATCGGACTGGCTTCCTTGACTTCGGCGTGCATATCGCGCTGCTCGCCCGCGCCTTCCCCATGGGCCTCGTCATCGCCCTTCGCTTCACTCTCGAGATCCATTTCCTGCGGCTTCTCCGCCATATCGACCTCGCCCTCCCCATCCACATCGAGATCTCCTTGCCGACCAGAGAATAGCTCCTCCAGGCCACGCCCGCGACTGCGATCTTCGCGACGGCGGTAACCTTCGTCCGGCGAGCGATACGCTCCCGTGTCGTGGCGATGTCCGCATTCGCCACCAGCCCCGTGGTGCGTATCCGTCCGCCACGGGTCACTTCCCATCCTGACGGACTCGGATCCGCCTCTTCCTTCGCGCTCTGCACCTTCTTCACGGCGATCTGGCGCGAGAGGGACCAGATCGGCGCGAAAAGCCGGCCTCCGCGGCGAGCGCTCAGGCCTCCGCGGCGAGCGGTCAGGCCTCCGCGGCGACCTCTCTAGCGAACGCCCGCGCTCTCGTGAGCGCTCCCGCCGCGAGCGATCACCCTCCCGACGATCGTACTTCCTGCCATAACGCAACTCGTGCACATCCATGCCTGCACGCGCACCTTTCTGTTTGTTATGAAAGAGTGGTAACTCTCACCTCAAAGGTCCTCTCTGAGTGGTGTGCCACCTATAGGCAAATCTGAGGTAACAACTGTCCACTATACGAAAGGATAACAAACAGAAAGCATTGTGTGTGTGTGTGAGAGTGAACTTACCTGTCCCTGGCTCGAGCCGTGCATTTCTCAATGTGCGGCTTGAGCCTGGGTTGGGTTTGTTCCCATTGGTCGCGAGGATTTCACCCCCTGGTGTTCTCCTACCAACTTCGCGTCAATTTCCCAGCCTCCCACCTACCCATCCTTGAGCCTGCATACAACAAATACAACACATTACTACACCCTTTCTACACCACAATCATACTGGCACCTTATATGCACAAACGTACATATTCGGTGACAGGCACCATCATGTTTTGCCTATATAAAAGTCACTGTCAAATCAAATCCTACGCCTGCACACCACTGCTACTACCAAAAACAGCATGCTCCGCGTCAGAGGTGTCGCCAGCACCCACCCCCTCCTGCTCCTCCTCCCCCTCCTCCTCCTCCCACTCGTGGTCCTTGAAGAAAGTGGATCGGTGAACTTAGGGCACGATAGGAAGAAGAAATCTCCTTAGCAAGAAAATGGTACAAGTCTTAAAGACTAGAGCAAGGTCCTTGTCAAGGATGATCCCTAGTGAAGTGGGAAGCCACATATATGTGGCTGAACTCTTGAGGCTAGCTGCAGCACCTCAATGCTGAGGGCTAGGCTAGCCAACCTTGCCAAGCTAGCAAGTGAGGCCACATGTTGCACATGTGGGCCAGGCTGGAACAACAGCCCACATGACAGCATATGGCACACCATAGAGGCTAGCAAGGTGAGTGTGGGATGAGTGGACAGGTGGCAATGCCAACTGTGACCACACTTCACTGTGGTGGAGTGTGGTAGAGTGTGGACATGTAATGTGGAGCATAATGAGAAGGGAACCTGCAGCTACTGAGAATTGAACCCACAACCTCTAAGACCACAGGTGAGAATCTACCCTCTGGGACATATTTGCTGCACAATAGTTCTCATCCTCCCCCTCGCCTTCAATGGCGAACTCTGGTGGTGCCTCGCCTTTTGCACGGCGGCCCTCGCCTATCCTCTGTCCAGGGTGTGAGCTGTACCATGATCTGAGAATCATGGAAGCTCGCGTCCTCTGAGAGGCTAGGCGGTGCCGCTTCCAGGAAATGAGGTTGCGGCCGAGGGAGAACACGCGCTCACTCGACGCGGTGTCACCGAATATGTACGTTTGTGCATATAAGGTGCCAGTATGATTGTGGTGTAGAAAGGGTGTAGTAATGTGTTGTATTTGTTGTATGCAGGCTCAAGGATGGGTAGGTGGGAGGCTGGGAAATTGACGCGAAGTTGGTAGGAGAACACCAGGGGGTGAAATCCTCGCGACCAATGGGAACAAACCCAACCCAGGCTCAAGCCGCACATTGAGAAATGCACGGCTCGAGCCAGGGACAGGTAAGTTCACTCTCACACACACACACAATGCTTTCTGTTTGTTATCCTTTCGTATAGTGGACAGTTGTTACCTCAGATTTGCCTATAGGTGGCACACCACTCAGAGAGGACCTTTGAGGTGAGAGTTACCACTCTTTCATTGAGAGTGGCTGAGGCAGCAGAAGGAACGAAGGAGAGGCAGAGCAGGAGAATCAAGGCAGAGAAGAGCATAGCGGTAACTCCGACATGCCGTATGCTAGTGTGCGTTGCATGAACACATATGCACCCTCCATCCCCCTATCTATCTTCCCAACCCTCCAGATTCCCTGTTTGACCAATGTGACTATAATGAAATTGCCCACGGGCGAACTCGAACATGTTCGGTTCGAACATGTTCGAGTTCGCCCACATATACCAAATGTTCGCCCCCATGGGCGAACGGCGAACACCTCTTGCTTGCCAAATTGTTCGCCGAACCGAACCTTGTTCGGTTCGAGAAATGGTGATGTTCGAGTTCGCCCTTTGCTCATCCCTAGTCGACCGTGCTGTGCTGGCAGTCGACCGACTTGCATCCGAGCTCTGATGTAGTCATCCTTGCCAATGTTGTGACTATCATTGTTGTGAACTCTTTTCCTAGTGAAACTTTTGCAAAATTCTCCCGTGAACTAGCAAGCAGTGAGAACACCAGGAAACGACTAAGGAACGCAAAGATCACTCAAGCCACGTGTCTAGCCCGTAGTCTAGCTCACGTTGAAGTGGTTATCTCCGCAGGTCCATCATAATTCAAGGACCAAGGATGGTTGGCCTTACCAACCCAACCACCATTTTGCCCCTATTGTGCACCAAGTATGTCCCAGTGGGTACAGTTTCTCAGCTCTAGAGTTAGAAATTGTGGGTTCAACTCTCAGCATTTGCATTTTCCCCTCTCATTATGCTCACCATGACATATCCATACCCCACCACAGTCAACCTACAGTGAAGTGTGGTAATAGTTGGCATTGCCACCTATCCACTCATTTCATGCTGACCTTGTTGGCTTCTATGGTGTGCCATATGCTGCCATGTGGGTTGTTGTTCCAGCCTGGCCCACATGTGCAACATGAGGTCTCACATGTTAACTTGGCAAGGTTGGCTTTCAGCCATACACCTTACTTCACTAGAACGCATCCGACATTGCTCTAGTCTCTAAGGCTTGTACCATCTTCCTAATAAAAATATTTTGTCTTCTCATTGTGTCCATTTTCTACAGCCCCCAATCCATTTCTTGACCCTGTGTATGCCTCTTCTTTCATGAATAGTACACCGCTCTTCTTTTCATCATTATGCTTTATGTATACCAGGAGGTATCAGCGCAGACTCGCAAGAAGGCCATATGCTTGGCAGCAGCAGTGCAAGTAGAGTGAAAACAAGGCATGCCATGGGACCGGACGCACACGTGATGCTTAGACTGTGAGTGACTCACCTGCCACAGGCACGCAGCTGCCCGGGAACTCCCCAATCACCAAGTTATCGTCACAGAGTCATGTGGGTACATTGTTGGGGCCATCCAAGTAGCACGTCCCATGGCCATTGCAGGCGGGTGAAGTGGAAGAGACACCGCAGAAGGCAGCGCACACGGGCTCAGCCTTCTGACTCTCGTCCGGACCACAGAAAAGGCCGGGAGCTAGATCGTCCGCACAGTTGCTGTGGTATGTGATGTAGCCTTGCCCGCACGGCGGAGGGGAGGAGAACCCCTGACTCAAGTAGTTGTTGTCCAGCTTGTACATCCACACATTAGCTGGCACGGGCTCGAGGACCTTCCCTGTGAGCAGATTGTCCCTCAGGTTGCTGCGGATTGTAGGATGGGCAATGGAAGGATGGGGAATGGAATGGGAGGATGGGGGATGGAAAGATGGTGGTTGGAAGAATGGGGAACGGAAGGACGGGAAATGGAAAGTTGATGGATGGAAGGATGGGAATGGACCGCACGGCCATGCCTTGGCTGGGTCTGCACGGCCGGTAGACAGTAAGGAAAGAGAAAGAAACAAAGCACATCACCACAGGCAGCTCCACGGAGGCGGCAAGTATGTGCCGTTGGTGACATGGATGAAATGATATCTGTGACACCTAGACTCAAACTCAACGCAATTGGTGCGGAAGGGTGGGTGGGAGGCAAGAGCGGGGCGTGTGGGAGAGAGGGAAGGAGGGGAGGGGAGGGAGAGGGGAGGTTGTTGGGGTGGACTAGGGACAAAGGACCAGAGCCTTGAAGCAGTGTGGGCCTCACAGAGCCTCACAGAGCCTCACAGCAGTATGAGGTAGACCAAGCCTGTGAGATCATTCGGTATCGTGCCAGACAGGTGGTTGCCACTGATGTCACTGGGGGAAGGGAAGAGACGAATGGCACAAACAGAGAGAGAAAATTGAATAACAGGCCAGCCGAAATCAGATTCTGGCAAGGAAGCGGCAGTGGGAAATGAAATGGAAGTGATGGGGTAGCTTGGAAGGGAAGGGGGGATCGAGGGGGGGTAAGGGGGTTTATGGGAGGGGGGAGATGAGATTTTGAAAAGGATTTAGATGGGATGCATTGTTGTGCATGGAATGGTGGTGACACGGGCAGGAGCAGGCAGCCATAGCATCCCAAACGGCGCCGCAGATAGACATGGGTGGGCAGTGCAATTTCGGGTCACGCTCATGCAGCTGCTGATGCGGTGTGGCAAGACGTGTGGTGTGCGTGGTAACCTGTATGTATGGCATGCGTCCAGTAGAGGATTTATATGAAAGCGCACACCCATAAAAGAAATGAGAGGGGAAAAAAGTAAGAAGGCAAACAGCATATAGATATCAGGTGTTGTCCACTGATTTGGAAGAGTGCCACTAAATGCGTTGTGCGCCAGATTGCTGGGAGAGAATGTGGGGCGAGAGAAGGGAAGAGAGGGGTGGGAGGGTAGGGGCAAATATATCAGCAAGGAAGCTAAAGTGAGTAAGCAAAAGATGTGAGAAAGCAATGTGCGTCCCGATGCAGCTACGACAGGGTGTGGGAAGCGAGAACGAAGCATAGAGGCCAACATATCAGAGAAGAAGTCAACCTAGGGATGGATGGTTTTCAACTCAACAGACAGCAAGCCACGTGAAAGAAGAGTGCTTTTGAGACGTGTCAAAATATCAGAGAAAAAGTGAACCTAGGGATGGATGGGTTTCAACACACAGCGAGCAGCACTGCACGGGCTTCAAGGGCGAGCGCCGAATCAGTCAAAGTGATTGGTCAATAAGACGAGGCATGGACATACTGAGAGCATGTAGCAAGTTACCGAGGTTTCCCCTTTGAGCATGCCGATTTAGGCAGCACATGGGTGGAGTCAATCATGTAAGCACATAATGCTGTATGAACCTCCACCCGTACAAGCAGTTTCGGACGTGTTCTGACTTATGAATGAGGAGAGGAGGGCTGAGTCGGCTTGCCACGCACTTATGCCCATGCTCCATGTCCCATCCCATCCCATGCACCACGCCCCATGCACCACGCCCCATACACCACATCCCGTGCTTCATCCATCCGCCCCATGCCTCACAGCGTTTTAAGCGTGTTAATGGAGCCCAGGTTGGAAGGGAGGGGTCCGCTCAGGTTGTTGTTCTGCAGCTCCCTGCCGTGCCAGGCAAGGGCAAGTGCAGCATGGGCAGAAGGAGAAGAGAGGTGCAGAAGGCGAGGCGGAAAGTAGATGGAGGGATGGAAGGGACAAACCAGTTCACCTCGGCCTGAACCAAGACTTGCCTACCTGCTCATGCGTATTCCTATTCTTTAGCATATAGTTCCTGCTAAAACACTCCTCCCCAGCACCACCAACCTGTGAGGTTCATACTTCTCCCCTATGGTCCAGGAAAGGCACTCTGAGGAGAAGTAGTTTTACGACCTCTAAGAGAATTCTTCTTTGAAAATGACCGCTTACTAACCCATAAGGTATCGAACGCGTAAGTGGTCCTATCCTTACACTTAGGCGCAACTTAGGCTGGACATCAGGGTGTGGAGAAAGATCATACAGAACTGAGAAAAGGCAAACAATTTCACCTGAAAAATAAGATCAAGTTCCTCCAAGTTGAGCGAAAGATTGGCGTGAAAGTGATGCGTGCCGCTTACTCAGGTGGAATGCTTCACAGCTGCCGCTGAGTGAACTCTGACGGGTCCTGGCGCGGCTTACTCAGGTGGCTGGCACGCGTGACAGCTGAGTGAACTGTGGCGGGTCCTGGCGCCTGGTCCCATCTGTACCTACCACGAAACCTCCCAGCCCAGCCCAGCCTGGCCCAGCCCGGCCCGGGCCAACCACTAACCTGACCGGCTCTATGCTCATGTTTACAGACCGAGCTTTCCAAGGCGCTGAGTGGCATGGGGGCATGCAAGAGCATGCAGAGGCTCACAAGTACGAGAGAGTGGTCATGGTTGTTAGAGTGGTCGGCAGGGGGCCCGATATGAGGTTGTCGTTGGCACGGCTGGGGGGTTGAAGGAACGAACAGCAAGGCAGGGAGCACAGCTGGGGTTGAAAGAAAGAACACAGGGTGAGAGGAGAACGGTGATGTGTTTCTCGTATTTTTTATGCGCGGCAGCATGGGATGGTGTGCAGAAGGATCAAAAGGGGTGACAGGCACACGTGCCCCTGGACTGGAGAGGACCAGGACGGGCAGACCAGTAAGTTGGGAAGAGGCTTGTTGGGCCCAAGTGTCCAAGCAAGCGTTCACGACAAGTAAGGCCATAAAGAGGGTCATGACTTATGTGTGGAGGAGGGAGGGCAAGGAGGAGCAGGAGGCACAGAGTGAAGGCATGAGAATAAGAACTGACAAGGCTAATAGCTTGGAGACACTCCCGAATGCATCTGGTAGAGATCCCGAAATCTGGTTGTTGTAAATCTCGCTGATGGGGGGGGGTGACTGAAATTCAGAAAAGAAGCAGCAGGTTGTTTCAGACGAGAACCAGCCGATTGTCTAAGGCGGACCCAGCCAGACCAGATCGTCCCGGATAGACAGACAGACCAAATCTCGAAAGATCCTGCTTCGAGCTGTGACAAACCAGTTTGCCACGGGCCGAACCAAATCACGGACCCAAGCAAGCCCTGTTTGGAATGCCACAAGGGAGATAAGGGCTGGGTTGGCGCGCAAGCAGCCGTTCAGGGGCTGACCCCGGAAGGGGGCAAGACGTCAGCACAGCACAGCACACAGTGCCAGGGTTGACCATGCGTATGTACGACGAGCCATGCAAGTGCGTCGCACTTGTCAGCTGTGCCGCTCCCACAGTATCGCCGGTTCATGCCAAGCCAACTGCTTACAGGCCATGAAGTCGTGCCCTTGGCTGTGTGCCATGAAGTCGTGCCCTTGGCTGTGTGCCATGAAGTCATGCCCTTGGCTGTGTGCCATGCCAAGGGCACGCATCGATGGAGCCTGTGTGTGTGCAATTGGCTGGCTGGCTGGTGCAAGCAAGCAGGGAGATGGCGGTGCTGTTAGCTGGAGCCGGGCTGCCCTACCATGAGGTTAGCGCAGTGAGTTGGGTGAAGGATGCTGGGAAGGGCCCTTCGAGTTGGTTGTCCTGCAGTCGCCTGCTTCAAACAAGCAAGGTGCAACAGCAAGGAGATGTTCGGGATGAAGGGGAGCCGTTACAAGTGGGCGTTGTGGGTAGAAGAGAGAGAGGGGGGACGGGAGGCAAGTACTGGAACATACTGTATGTGAATGCGTCGCGGGTTCTCCTCTGGCGTGTGTTAGCATGCTTATGAGCAGAGAAGAGAATCATAGACTAGATGAGTTGAAAAGAAGAGTTCTCCAAGAACACATGGATAGGGAGGGAGTGGCCGAGAGATTGATGGAGAGGAAATGAAATGATACAAGGGGAAGGAAAGGGAGGCAGTCGGGGGTGGGTGTGAGGAGAGGAGGGCGTTACAGTTGTTGCAGGGCAGTGAGGGCACCGATGTGCTCAGGCAGGGGCCCACTGAGCTCATTGTGATTGGCGTTGCTGTGTGGTGGGTGGGGAAAGGCGTGCAAGGGGATGAAAGGGGATGCAAAGGCACGCAAGGGGATGCAAAGGCACGCAAGGTGAATTGCATTGCATTAATGCTCCACGAAAACAGGCTGGGCCACAGCCGGCTAGAGCCAGGAGGGGCCCTTAATTGGTTATTGCCAACACATGGCCCGGCCGGCTCGTCACAAGCCTTTGCGGAATTCTCCAAATCCAACGCCGGCTGGAGTCAGGAGTAGCCCTTCAGTGGTGCTTGCTGTTGCTGACACAAGGTCCTGCCGGCTCGTCACAAGGCAAGAAGAGCTTCCTGATTCACATCGTGGCCCGAGATGGTGATGGTGATGTTGATGTGACCTGCCCCGAGCCTACAGGCGCACAGAAGCATACATGTGACAATAGCCGGAGAGGCTTTTCTTGTCGACTCGATGTATCAGCCTGGGAGCTGTGTGTGTGTGTGTGCGTGCGTGCGTGCGTGCGTGCGTGCGTGCGTGCGTGCGTGCGTGCGTGCGTGCGTGCGTGCGTGCGTGCGTGCGTGCGTGCGTGCGTGCGTGCGTGCGTGCGTGCGTGCGTGCGTGCGTGCGTGCGTGCGTGCGTGCGTGCGTGCGTGCGTGCTGGCGTGCCGTGCGTGCGTGCGTGCGTGCGTGCGTGCGTGCGTGCGTGCGTGCGTGCGTGCGTGCGTGCGTGCGTGCGTGCGTGCGTGCGTGCGTGCGTGCGTGCGTGCGTGCGTGCGTGCGTGCGTGCGTGCGTGGGTGCGTGCGTGCGTGCGTGCGTGCGTGCGTGCGTGCGTGCGTGCGTGCGTGCGTGCGTGCGTGCGTGCGTGGCGGCGTGCGTGCGTGCGTGCGTGCGTTCGTGCGTGCGTGCTGCGTGCGTGCGTGCGTGCGGTGCGTGAGTGTCTTGCGTGCGTGCGTGCGTGCGTGCGTGCGTGCGTGCGTGCGTGCGTGGCGTGCGTTCGTGCTTGCGTGCGTGCGTGCGTGCGTGCGTGCGTGCGTGCGTGCGTGCGTGCCGTGCGTGCAGTGCGTGCGTGCGTGCGTGCCGTGCGTGCATGCGTGCGTGCGTGCGTGCGTGCGTGCGTGCGTGCGTGCGTGCGTGCGTGCGTGCGTGCGTGTCGTGAGTGCGTGCCGTGCGTGAGTGCTTGCGTGCGTGCGTGGTGCGTTCGTGCGTGCGTGCGTGCGTGCGTGCGTGCGTGCGTGCGTGCGTGCGTGCGTGCGTGCGTGCGTGCGTGCGTGCGTGCGTGCGTGCGTGCGTGCGTGCGTGCGTGCGTGCGTGCGTGCGTGCGTGCGTGCGTGCGTGCGTGCGTGCGTGCGTGCGTGCGTGCGTGCGTGCGTGCGTGCGTGCGTGCGTGCGTGCGTGCGTGCGTGCGTGCGTGCGTGCGTGCGTGCGTGCGTGCGTGCGTGCGTGCGTGCGTGCGTGCGTGCGTGCGTGCGTGCGTGCGTGCGTGCGTGCGTGCGTGCGTGCGTGCGTGCGTGCGTGCGTGCGTGCGTGCGTGCGTGCGTGCGTGCGTGCGTGCGTGCGTGCGTGCGTGCGTGCGTGCGTGCGTGCGTGCGTGCGTGTGCGTGCGTGCGTGCGTGCGTGCGTGCGTGCGTGCGTGCGTGCGTGCGTGCGTGCGTGCGTGCGTGCGTGCGTGCGTGCGTGCGTGCGTGCGTGCGTGCGTGCGTGCGTGCGTGCGTGCGTGCGTGCGTGCGTGCGTGCGTGCGTGCGTGCGTGCGTGCGTGCGTGCGTGCGTGCGTGCGTGCGTGCGTGCGTGCGTGCGTGCGTGCGTGCGTGCGTGCGTGCGTGCGTGCGTGCGTGCGTGCGTGCGTGCGTGCGTGCGTGCGTGCGTGCGTGCGTGCGTGCGTGCGTGCGTGCGTGCGTGCGTGCGTGCGTGCGTGCGTGCGTGCGTGCGTGCGTGCGTGCGTGCGTGCGTGCGTGCGTGCGTGCGTGCGTGCGTGCGTGCGTGCGTGCGTGCGTGCGTGCGTGCGTGCGTGCGTGCGTGCGTGCGTGCGTGCGTGCGTGCGTGCGTGCGTGCGTGCGTGCGTGCGTGCGTGCGTGCGTGCGTGCGTGCGTGCGTGCGTGCGTGCGTGCGTGCGTGCGTGCGTGCGTGCGTGCGTGCGTGCGTGCGTGCGTGCGTGCGTGCGTGCGTGCGTGCGTGCGTGCGTGCGTGCGTGCGTGCGTGCGTGCGTGCGTGCGTGCGTGCGTGCGTGCGTGCGTGCGTGCGTGCGTGCGTGCGTGCGTGCGTGCGTGCGTGCGTGCGTGCGTGCGTGCGTGCGTGCGTGCGTGCGTGCGTGCGTGCGTGCGTGCGTGCGTGCGTGCGTGCGTGCGTGCGTGCGTGCGTGCGTGCGTGCGTGCGTGCGTGCGTGCGTGCGTGCGTGCGTGCGTGCGTGCGTGCGTGCGTGCGTGCGTGCGTGCGTGCGTGCGTGCGTGCGTGCGTGCGTGCGTGCGTGCGTGCGTGCGTGCGTGCGTGCGTGCGTGCGTGCGTGCGTGCGTGCGTGCGTGCGTGCGTGCGTGCGTGCGTGCGTGCGTGCGTGCGTGCGTGCGTGCGTGCGTGCGTGCGTGCGTGCGTGCGTGCGTGCGTGCGTGCGTGCGTGCGTGCGTGCGTGCGTGCGTGCGTGCGTGCGTGCGTGCGTGCGTGCGTGCGTGCGTGCGTGCGTGCGTGCGTGCGTGCGTGCGTGCGTGCGTGCGTGCGTGCGTGCGTGCGTGCGTGCGTGCGTGCGTGCGTGCGTGCGTGCGTGCGTGCGTGCGTGCGTGCGTGCGTGCGTGCGTGCGTGCGTGCGTGCGTGCGTGCGTGCGTGCGTGCGTGCGTGCGTGCGTGCGTGCGTGCGTGCGTGCGTGCGTGCGTGCGTGCGTGCGTGCGTGCGTGCGTGCGTGCGTGCGTGCGTGCGTGCGTGCGTGCGTGCGTGCGTGCGTGCGTGCGTGCGTGCGTGCGTGCGTGCGTGCGTGCGTGCGTGCGTGCGTGCGTGCGTGCGTGCGTGCGTGCGTGCGTGCGTGCGTGCGTGCGTGCGTGCGTGCGTGCGTGCGTGCGTGCGTGCGTGCGTGCGTGCGTGCGTGCGTGCGTGCGTGCGTGCGTGCGTGCGTGCGTGCGTGCGTGCGTGCGTGCGTGCGTGCGTGCGTGCGTGCGTGCGTGCGTGCGTGCGTGCGTGCGTGCGTGCGTGCGTGCGTGCGTGCGTGCGTGCGTGCGTGCGTGCGTGCGTGCGTGCGTGCGTGCGTGCGTGCGTGCGTGCGTGCGTGCGTGGCTGCGTGCGTGCGTGCGTGCGTGCGTGCGTGCGTGCGTGCGTGCGTGCGTGCGTGCGTGGCGTGCGTGCGTGCGTGCGTGCGTGCGTGCGTGCGTGCGTGCGTGCGTGCGTGCGTGCGTGCGTGCGTGCGTGCGTGCGTGCGTGCGTGCGTGCGTGCGTGCGTGCGTGCGTGCGTGCGTGCGTGCGTGCGTGCGTGCGTGCGTGCGTGCGTGCGTGCGTGCGTGCGTGCGGCGTGCGTGCGTGCGTGCGTGCGTGCGTGCGTGCGTGCGTGCGTGCGTGCGTGCGTGCGTGCGTGCGTGCGTGCGTGCGTGCGTGCGTGCGTGCGTGCGTGCGTGCGTGCGTGCGTGCGTGCGTGCGTGCGTGCGTGCGTGCGTGCGTGCGTGCGTGCGTGCGTGCGTGCGTGCGTGCGTGCGTGCGTGCGTGCGTGCGTGCGTGCGTGCGTGCGTGCGTGCGTGCGTGCGTGCGTGCGTGCGTGCGTGCGTGCGTGCGTGCGTGCGTGCGTGCGTGCGTGCGTGCGTGCGTGCGTGCGTGCGTGCGTGCGTGCGTGCGTGCGTGCGTGCGTGCGTGCGTGCGTGCGTGCGTGCGTGCGTGCGTGCGTGCGTGCGTGCGTGCGTGCGTGCGTGCGTGCGTGCGTGCGTGCGTGCGTGCGTGCGTGCGTGCGTGCGTGCGTGCGTGCGTGCGTGCGTGCGTGCGTGCGTGCGTGCGTGCGTGCGTGCGTGCGTGCGTGCGTGCGTGCGTGCGTGCGTGCGTGCGTGCGTGCGTGCGTGCGTGCGTGCGTGCGTGCGTGCGTGCGTGCGTGCGTGCGTGCGTGCGTGCGTGCGTGCGTGCGTGCGTGCGTGCGTGCGTGCGTGCGTGCGTGCGTGCGTGCGTGCGTGCGTGCGTGCGTGCGTGCGTGCGTGCGTGCGTGCGTGCGTGCGTGCGTGCGTGCGTGCGTGCGTGCGTGCGTGCGTGCGTGCGTGCGTGCGTGCGTGCGTGCGTGCGTGCGTGCGTGCGTGCGTGCGTGCGTGCGTGCGTGCGTGCGTGCGTGCGTGCGTGCGTGCGTGCGTGCGTGCGTGCGTGCGTGCGTGCGTGCGTGCGTGCGTGCGTGCGTGCGTGCGTGCGTGCGTGCGTGCGTGCGTGCGTGCGTGCGTGCGTGCGTGCGTGCGTGCGTGCGTGCGTGCGTGCGTGCGTGCGTGCGTGCGTGCGTGCGTGCGTGCGTGCGTGCGTGCGTGCGTGCGTGCGTGCGTGCGTGCGTGCGTGCGTGCGTGCGTGCGTGCGTGCGTGCGTGCGTGCGTGCGTGCGTGCGTGCGTGCGTGCGTGCGTGCGTGCGTGCGTGCGTGCGTGCGTGCGTGCGTGCGTGCGTGCGTGCGTGCGTGCGTGCGTGCGTGCGTGCGTGCGTGCGTGCGTGCGTGCGTGCGTGCGTGCGTGCGTGCGTGCGTGCGTGCGTGCGTGCGTGCGTGCGTGCGTGCGTGCGTGCGTGCGTGCGTGCGTGCGTGCGTGCGTGCGTGCGTGCGTGCGTGCGTGCGTGCGTGCGTGCGTGCGTGCGTGCGTGCGTGCGTGCGTGCGTGCGTGCGTGCGTGCGTGCGTGCGTGCGTGCGTGCGTGCGTGCGTGCGTGCGTGCGTGCGTGCGTGCGTGCGTGCGTGCGTGCGTGCGTGCGTGCGTGCGTGCGTGCGTGCGTGCGTGCGTGCGTGCGTGCGTGCGTGCGTGCGTGCGTGCGTGCGTGCGTGCGTGCGTGCGTGCGTGCGTGCGTGCGTGCGTGCGTGCGTGCGTGCGTGCGTGCGTGCGTGCGTGCGTGCGTGCGTGCGTGCGTGCGTGCGTGCGTGCGTGCGTGCGTGCGTGCGTGCGTGCGTGCGTGCGTGCGTGCGTGCGTGCGTGCGTGCGTGCGTGCGTGCGTGCGTGCGTGCGTGCGTGCGTGCGTGCGTGCGTGCGTGCGTGCGTGCGTGCGTGCGTGCGTGCGTGCGTGCGTGCGTGCGTGCGTGCGTGCGTGCGTGCGTGCGTGCGTGCGTGCGTGCGTGCGTGCGTGCGTGCGTGCGTGCGTGCGTGCGTGCGTGCGTGCGTGCGTGCGTGCGTGCGTGCGTGCGTGCGTGCGTGCGTGCGTGCGTGCGTGCGTGCGTGCGTGCGTGCGTGCGTGCGTGCGTGCGTGCGTGCGTGCGTGCGTGCGTGCGTGCGTGCGTGCGTGCGTGCGTGCGTGCGTGCGTGCGTGTGCGTGCGTGCGTGCGTGCGTGCGTGCGTGCGTGCGTGCGTGCGTGCGTGCGTGCGTGCGTGCGTGCGTGCGTGCGTGCGTGCGTGCGTGCGTGCGTGCGTGCGTGCGTGCGTGCGTGCGTGCGTGCGTGCGTGCGTGCGTGCGTGCGTGCGTGCGTGCGTGCGTGCGTGCGTGCGTGCGTGCGTGCGTGCGTGCGTGCGTGCGTGCGTGCGTGCGTGCGTGCGTGCGTGCGTGCGTGCGTGCGTGCGTGCGTGCGTGCGTGCGTGCGTGCGTGCGTGCGTGCGTGCGTGCGTGCGTGCGTGCGTGCGTGCGTGCGTGCGTGCGTGCGTGCGTGCGTGCGTGCGTGCGTGCGTGCGTGCGTGCGTGCGTGCGTGCGTGCGTGCGTGCGTGCGTGCGTGCGTGCGTGCGTGCGTGCGTGCGTGCGTGCGTGCGTGCGTGCGTGCGTGCGTGCGTGCGTGCGTGCGTGCGTGCGTGCGTGCGCGTGCGTGCGTGCGTGCGTGCGTGCGTGCGTGCGTGCGTGCGTGCGTGCGTGCGTGCGTGCGTGCGTGCGTGCGTGCGTGCGTGCGTGCGTGCGTGCGTGCGTGCGTGCGTGCGTGCGTGCGTGCGTGCGTGCGTGCGTGCGTGCGTGCGTGCGTGCGTGCGTGCGTGCGTGCGTGCGTGCGTGCGTGCGTGCGTGCGTGCGTGCGTGCGTGCGTGCGTGCGTGCGTGCGTGCGTGCGTGCGTGCGTGCGTGCGTGCGTGCGTGCGTGCGTGCGTGCGTGCGTGCGTGCGTGCGTGCGTGCGTGCGTGCGTGCGTGCGTGCGTGCGTGCGTGCGTGCGTGCGTGCGTGCGTGCGTGCGTGCGTGCGTGCGTGCGTGCGTGTGCGTGCGTGCGTGCGTGCGTGCGTGCGTGCGTGCGTGCGTGCGTGCGTGCGTGCGTGCGTGCGTGCGTGCGTGCGTGCGTGCGTGCGTGCGTGCGTGCGTGCGTGCGTGCGTGCGTGCGTGCGTGCGTGCGTGCGTGCGTGCGTGCGTGCGTGCGTGCGTGCGTGCGTGCGTGCGTGCGTGCGTGCGTGCGTGCGTGCGTGCGTGCGTGCGTGCGTGCGTGCGTGCGTGCGTGCGTGCGTGCGTGCGTGCGTGCGTGCGTGCGTGCGTGCGTGCGTGCGTGCGTGCGTGCGTGCGTGCGTGCGTGCGTGCGTGCGTGCGTGCGTGCGTGCGTGCGTGCGTGCGTGCGTGCGTGCGTGCGTGCGTGCGTGCGTGCGTGCGTGCGTGCGTGCGTGCGTGCGTGCGTGCGTGCGTGCGTGCGTGCGTGCGTGCGTGTGCGTGCGTGCGTGCGTGCGTGCGTGCGTGCGTGCGTGCGTGCGTGCGTGCGTGCGTGCGTGCGTGCGTGCGTGCGTGCGTGCGTGCGTGCGTGCGTGCGTGCGTGCGTGCGTGCGTGCGTGCGTGCGTGCGTGCGTGCGTGCGTGCGTGCGTGCGTGCGTGCGTGCGTGCGTGCGTGCGTGCGTGCGTGCGTGCGTGCGTGCGTGCGTGCGTGCGTGCGTGCGTGCGTGCGTGCGTGCGTGCGTGCGTGCGTGCGTGCGTGCGTGCGTGCGTGCGTGCGTGCGTGCGTGCGTGCGTGCGTGCGTGCGTGCGTGCGTGCGTGCGTGCGTGCGTGCGTGCGTGCGTGCGTGCGTGCGTGCGTGCGTGCGTGCGTGCGTGCGTGCGTGCGTGCGTGCGTGCGTGCGTGCGTGCGTGCGTGCGTGCGTGCGTGCGTGCGTGCGTGCGTGCGTGCGTGCGTGCGTGCGTGCGTGCGTGCGTGCGTGCGTGCGTGCGTGCGTGCGTGCGTGCGTGCGTGCGTGCGTGCGTGCGTGCGTGCGTGCGTGCGTGCGTGCGTGCGTGCGTGCGTGCGTGCGTGCGTGCGTGCGTGCGTGCGTGCGTGCGTGCGTGCGTGCGTGCGTGCGTGCGTGCGTGCGTGCGTGCGTGCGTGCGTGCGTGCGTGCGTGCGTGCGTGCGTGCGTGCGTGCGTGCGTGCGTGCGTGCGTGCGTGCGTGCGTGCGTGCGTGCGTGCGTGCGTGCGTGCGTGCGTGCGTGCGTGCGTGCGTGCGTGCGTGCGTGCGTGCGTGCGTGCGTGCGTGCGTGCGTGCGTGCGTGCGTGCGTGCGTGCGTGCGTGCGTGCGTGCGTGCGTGCGTGCGTGCGTGCGTGCGTGCGTGCGTGCGTGCGTGCGTGCGTGCGTGCGTGCGTGCGTGCGTGCGTGCGTGCGTGCGTGCGTGCGTGCGTGCGTGCGTGCGTGCGTGCGTGCGTGTGCGTGCGTGCGTGCGTGCGTGCGTGCGTGCGTGCGTGCGTGCGTGCGTGCGTGCCGGTGCGTGCGTGCGGCGTGCGTGCGTGCGTGCGTGCGTGCGTGGTGCGTGCGTGCGTGCGTGCGTGCGTGCGTGCGTGCGTGCGTGCGTGCGTGCGTGCGTGCGTGCGTGCGTGCGTGCGGGCGTGCGTGCGTGCGTGCGTGCGTGCGTGCGTGCGTGCGTGCGTGCGTGCGTGCGTGCGTGCGTGCGTGCGTGCGTGCGTGCGTGCGTGCGTGCGTGCGTGCGTGCGTGCGTGCGGTAGTGCGGTGTCGTGGTGCGTGCGTGGTGCGTGCGTGCGTGCGTGCGTGCGTGCGTGCGTGCGTGCGGTGCGTGCGTGCGTGCGTGGGCGTGCGTGCGTGGTGCGTGCGTGCGTGCGTGCGTGCGTGCATGCGTGCGTGCGTGCGTGCGTGCTGCGTGCGTGCGTGCGTGCGTGCGTGCGTGCGTGCGTGCGTGCGTGCGTGCGTGCGTGCGTGCGTGCGTGCGTGCGTGCGTGCGTGCGTGCGTGCGTGCGTGCGTGCGTGCGTGCGTGCCGTGCGTGCGTGCGTGCGTGCGTGCTGCGTGCGTGCGTGCGTGCGTGCGTGCGTGCGTGCGTGCGTGCGTGCGTGCGTGCGTGCGTGCGTGCGTGCGTGCGTGCGTGCGTGCGTGCGTGCGTGCGTGCGTGCGTGCGTGCGTGCGTGCGTGCGTGCGTGCGTGCGTGCGTGCGTGCGTGCGTGCGTGCGTGCGTGCGTGCGTGCGTGCGTGCGTGCGTGTGCGTGCGTGCGTGCGTGCGTGCGTGCGTGCGTGCGTGCGTGCGTGCGTGCGTGCGTGCGTGCGGTGCGTGCGTGCGTGCGTGCGTGCGTGCGTGCGTGCGTGCGTGCGTGCGTGCGTGCGTGCGTGCGTGCGTGCGTGCGTGCGTGCGTGCGTGCGTGCGTGCGTGCGTGCGTGCGTGCGTGCGTGCGTGCGTGCGTGCGTGCGTGCGTGCGTGCGTGCGTGCGTGCGTGCGTGCGTGCGTGCGTGCGTGCGTGCGTGCGTGCGTGCGTGCGTGCGTGCGTGCGTGCGTGCGTGCGTGCGTGCGTGCGTGCGTGTGCGTGCGTGCGTGCGTGCGTGCGTGCGTGCGTGCGTGCGTGCGTGCGTGCGTGCGTGCGTGCGTGCGTGCGTGCGTGCGTGCGTGCGTGCGTGCGTGCGTGCGTGCGTGCGTGCGTGCGTGCGTGCGTGCGTGCGTGCGTGCGTGCGTGCGTGCGTGCGTGCGTGCGTGCGTGCGTGCGTGCGTGCGTGCGTGCGTGCGTGCGTGCGTGCGTGCGTGCGTGCGTGCGTGCGTGCGTGCGTGCGTGCGTGCGTGCGTGCGTGCGTGCGTGCGTGCGTGCGTGCGTGCGTGCGTGCGTGCGTGCGTGCGTGCGTGCGTGCGTGCGTGCGTGCGTGCGTGCGTGCGTGCGTGCGTGCGTGCGTGCGTGCGTGCGTGCGTGCGTGCGTGCGTGCGTGCGTGCGTGCGTGCGTGCGTGCGTGCGTGCGTGCGTGCGTGCGTGCGTGCGTGCGTGCGTGCGTGCGTGCGTGCGTGCGTGCGTGCGTGCGTGCGTGCGTGCGTGCGTGCGTGCGTGCGTGCGTGCGTGCGTGCGTGCGTGCGTGCGTGCGTGCGTGCGTGCGTGCGTGCGTGCGTGCGTGCGTGCGTGCGTGCGTGCGTGCGTGCGTGCGTGCGTGCGTGCGTGCGTGCGTGCGTGCGTGCGTGCGTGCGTGCGTGCGTGCGTGCGTGCGTGCGTGCGTGCGTGCGTGCGTGCGTGCGTGCGTGCGTGCGTGCGTGCGTGCGTGCGTGCGTGCGTGCGTGCGTGCGTGCGTGCGTGCGTGCGTGCGTGCGTGCGTGCGTGCGTGCGTGCGTGCGTGCGTGCGTGCGTGCGTGCGTGCGTGCGTGCGTGCGTGCGTGCGTGCGTGCGTGCGTGCGTGCGTGCGTGCGTGCGTGCGTGGTGCGTGCGTGCTGCGTGCGTGCGTGCGTGCGTGCGTGCGTGCGTGCGTGCGGCGGTGCGTGCGTGCCGTGCGTGCGTGCGTGCGTGCCGCGTGCGTGCGTGCGTGCGTGCGTGCGTGCGTCGTGCGTGCGTGCGTGCGTGCGGGCGTGGGTTGTGTGTGTGTGTGTGGTGTGTGTGTGTGTGTGTGTGTGTTGTGTGTGTGTGTGTGTGTGTGTGTGTGTGTGTGTGTGTGTGTTGCTACAACATGACCATATTGGCAGAGGTAGTTGCGTGATGAAAGGGGTAACTCAACTCACAATTCCTTTAGAGAAACGAGCTTGGAGAAGGTCGATGGGAGTGAGCACGATAGAGAGTTGGAGTCTATATAGCTGAGTGGGAAGGGATGGGGCGTGGGGAGGGAGCGGACAGCACGGGTGGCGAGGGAGAGAGTGCGAGAGAGTGAGAAAGGTGAATAGAAGAGGCGCCAAGGGACACAGGAGGGTGACGGGATGCGTGTGTGAGTGAACACTGGAGGATGAAAGGGAGGTGGGGCCGTGGGTGAAGCGGCGACGTTATGACGATTCAAGCTGCACCAAGGCAAAGAAGACTCAAGCCTTTCCAGTCTCACTGATTTTCCTTTACGTTTTCCTTCCGTCGCACACTCCAGAACAGATATGAGCAATGTGCGATCGCGCGAATAATACCCCCAACCCAACCCCCTCCTCCCCCCACCCCTGTGTGTGACCGAAACTTACAACATACTAAACGGCTGTCTGACATGCTATCGTTTTATCAGCCAGAATCGTTCGTAACTGCCATAAACAGTCCTCTTGCCACCACCCTCTTCTCGCTATCAACTCCCCACTCCGTTCACATCATTCGCATCCTTTGCCTTGCCTTGACTTCATCTAGACCTGCCTCGACTCCCTGAGTCTCTGTCACGCACGCCCACACCAGGTTGAGCCATCTCAGTGGACGCGAAAGACATTCAACTCGGTGTCGCATTGCTCCTGCTACTTGCCCCGGGCGTGGTCCTAAGACACAGTTGAGCTAGCGTGGCTCGTGACAAGTCTGCCCGCATGAGATAGCATGTAAAGCTCGCACGCGAAGCCTGGTTCGTGAGCGTGGCGGCTTAAGAAAGACGGCATCAGAAAGGGCATGGTCTGTCTAAGATTAATTTAAGAGCCAAACTTATTACATATGATCGTAAGTGCGTGGGTGTTTGGTCTAGTGGCATGATTCTCGCTTAGGGTGCGAGAGGTCCCGAGTTCAATTCTCGGAACACCCCTATTTGTTGTTTTGGGCTGGGACAAGATCATTGCTCGCCTGTCTCGCTGCTCGCTTATAAAAAGCATCACACTCACCACCTACTATCCAGGAGCAACAACATTTCTTTTCTAGTTCACACATTAAACTCCCTTAGAAAAAGCATCACACTCTCCTTTCCATTGCATCAGCTCAACGGAAGAAAAAAAAGAAAAAAGCACGGCTCAAGATTAACGTGTACCTTAGTCGTCTGTTTCGGCCACGCTGTAATATAGCAAAAACGGCTTCATAACAAGAACTCCCTTCAACCTATCCCTTCCTTCCCCCTTCTTTTCGTCTCTCCTACTTGCTTAAAATTCACCATGCGGTTACTTTAGAGCGACGAGGTTTGAAGCAGTGTAGAACGGCCTGACTGTAGGTGGAAAATCGCCTTGCAACCATTAAGGGAAGATGTGAAGGAGATGCTGCTGGTTGGAGAGGAACGTGTCCCGACGATGCTCAATAAGCCACCCAGAAGGTCTCGTAGCTGTGCCACGGGGGGGGGGGGGGGGGGGGGGGGGGGGGGGGGGGGGGCGAGAACTGTGGGGTGGCATAGAGAGCAGGAGTTGTTTCCTTACGCAGTGTCGTCAAATTTGTTTTTTCCCTCTAAAACAGCTACCGTACTGGTACTTTGGAGACGAAAACAGCAATGAGTAGATCAGGTCGTGGCTGCACATCGGAGATAGGAAAAAACCCACAACTCTCAAAGGATGCTGTGCCAGCCGGGAATCAAACCCGGGTCTGCACCAAGCTCATGGCAGGGTGCTATTCTACCTCTTTATTGACAGTGTAGTAAATGTACAATGTATAGAAGGCAAATCCAGACACCTAGTGCATGGAAAGACATGAGTTATCACCCCTTTCACTAGAAACACTACTGTAACCTAGCCGACGGAAAAATACAGAAAACAAATTAGTTGCCTGCCTACAGTCACCTCTGACTAGAGTACGGGTGCCAAACGTCCGATTAACACACGAGAATTATGACCATCGACTCAGATCAAATTGCCTCAAACCTACACAGTTGCCCACTTGAGACCTACCCACTCTAACCATTCGACTCAACTGCTGCTCACGTCAAAGAGAGGGGCAGGAGGTGAGACGTAGGGACATAAAGAAAGGGTTAAGGAGTTCGTACAAGTATTGAAGATTGACGAAGACACCAATGGTGCCGGGAAGCGAGCCTGTAAGTCTTCTGTTAGTTAAGTCTCTGATCAAATCAAACGGGCATCCACCACACAGTGCAATGCAGGCACAAATAGGGGAAGGTCCGCGGGTGAGGCTGCAGGATAGGAGGTGCTGAATGACTGAAACGGGCCGGCATACCAACGAGTAGCCATCATTTATGCATGCAATGCAACTCATGCCTGTGCGCCGTTCCAGTTCATACAATCTGGAACGAGCGCCTCATGCCAATAGCGCCTCCTGCCAAGAGCTGTCGTGTCAACAATGCTCCGCACTCACAGTTGTGTCACGAAGCCAGCAGCGTTGCAGTGGACGTTATTGTAATTGCTGCAGTCAGCGTCCTCCACCCACGTGTCGGTAATGCTCGGAGTTATACTGCTCCACTGCGCCTTCATGTCTCGCAGCCCTGGCCCTGTGTGGCGCAGCAATGGGGCCGGCAAAGGCAGGGGCAGTGAGATGTGAGGGACAAGGGACGCTTGTGGTGAGATTCCAGCACATGGGGGGGAAAGAGGGTGCACTGCAGCCCACACAGTTACACACACACACACACACTCACACACACACACACACACTCACATACACACACTCACACACGCACACTTACGCACGCACACGCACACACACACACACACACACACACGTGCCCGCACCCTCCCACACTCCCGCAACCACACGCTCACACTGGGTGGGGTCAAGGGGAACAGCGTGCGCCATCATGATGGGGAGGAAGCCACGGCTGCAGCCGCTGCTGCGCCAGAAGCAGCGCTGCGCCCAACCGCCCTTCGTGAGGCCCTCGTCGCTCCCCACCATCGTCATCACCGCCACCACGCCCATCACAGCCACCCTCTCAACCAACCCCCTGCCATCGCTCCTCGCCATCACTCGCCGCCTCCCTCTCGCCTCCCCAAATCCTCCCGCCGCTTTCAACGGCCTCCTCGCCCTCGCGCTCGCGCTGGTGGCGGCGGCAGCACTGACGGCGCGGGCGAAGGGTGCGGTGGGGCCTTCGCTGGGAGAGCCTGCGACAGCGAGGGGCAAGGAGAAAGATGCGAGGAGCGAGTCAAGATGGAGCGCCGCCGCACCATTGTGCTGCACGGCCGTGAGCGGCGGGCTTGACGCCGCGCGCACCCGCCAACTCAGCAGGGACGATGGGATCATGGGAGGTACTGGTAGTCGCGCCGCGCCGCGCGGGCGTTAGTACTGCCCTACGGGGCGTTGGGAGGAAGGGGGAAAGGAGCTTCGCGAGCGCGCGCATGCGTACCCTCCCAGATTCTCTAGAATTCCATGCGTGTATACAAACGACGAAGCTTCGAAGCGCTAGACGCGTTCCGAATCCATACCCGTCACAAACTTCGTGTCAGCGCACCTAAAGGCGCCCAATAACGTACTCCAATTCACCGATATGATAAGGTAGTAATTGCACAGATATAAGACTCGCTCACCGATAAGCGACTCGGAGTGGCCCCCAGAGCGGCGCGTACTGCATGGAAGGGAGAAGACTGTCCTATCGCTTGCTGTGCTGTCTACTAGACATTAGTAATGTGGATGACAGTGCAGCAGTTTATTTGACTCGTCCTGTGGAACCATGTCCTTAACTCCAGGAATCCTTGCCCTAACCTCCAGGAATTCATGGCCAGAATTGGGAGTAGGGATTTTCAAACCCATGATTTGGGACGCATCCCAGGATCCAAACGGCCCCACGGCACTGGCACCTGGCCCCGCTTCCATACAGCCAGATGAGACGACGCTCTGCTGTGGCAAAGAGAAGTCGCATCGCACAGTAGCGCTAAGGTGCGTGTGGATTGCAGCAGGCTCAGGCATCGGCAAGGCAGCGTAGGCCAGTGTGGTCGGTTTGGCCTGGGACGGCCTGTGATAACTTATCCCACAAGACTTGATGTTCAACGGTCGGAACGGTTGCGGCCGTACCGTATCACACCTTTCTTACAACCATAAGAAGCGTAGAATTACAGAACATATATTATAATAAGCTAACAGTTGTGAAATCCGTCCATGGACATTGCCCAAGTACCATGCTTCAACATAGCTTTCCACCATAACAGATTTTATATAATTATTTACCTATCCACCACCCTACCCACCAACATGTCCACTTCTGGCAAGCTACCTACCTACCCTTGCATAAGCTACTCAAGGTTTGTCAATCACAGTAAGGGGAGGTCTTTTATCCAGGGAATTACCAGTCCTTTTTGTTTCCTTGCGGGGTTACCTATGCAGCTTCAGTAGTTACGAACCATGTGGTTTGTGATTTGAATGAGCCCATTCAAATTAGACACTGACAACCACATCACTGTACAAGGATTCAAGACAGCAGCTCTGGAGTCACACCCAACCCACGCCCTTCTCCAGGCATTCCACCTCACCCTCTCAACCCCACACAGGCCATTGTACTTTGAGCCAGGAAAACCGTCCCTTCCCTTGCCTCTTTCCATGCCGTGCCTTCCCACTCTCCCTTTCCGCCCCAGTACTGCGACTAGTGCTGCTCTCAGCCTGTCCTGAACCAGGCGATACCCTTGCTGATCCTCCCCTTCCTTGCTCGCTCAACACAACGCCGTTGAGACCCTCCTTGCTGTGTGCACGTTCCCCCTCGTGTGTTTTCTCGCCACATTCTGAGTGATCCGCTTCTTTTACCACTTCTAACTTCAGCGGTGCATCCTTGCACTCGTGAATGGCAACTACATCTACACCACTCCCACTGTTACCGGCACTGCAGTCACGCACCCCATCAGTAGAAGCATCAGTTGATCGCTCATCATCGCATCCTCGGTTTTCCCTCGCAACCATCGCCTTCGATTTTACAGAACACATTTCGCCATCCACGCGAGTCGCCCCGTCGCCTGTTTCGACACCCGCCACCATGCCACACCCCTCGCTCCCCATCTCCGCCTGAATCGACCGTTGCAGCATCAAGGACACATCAGCATCGCCACTCGATGACGCAATCGCTGGGCCGTCGTCAGTGCGACGATCGTCGCCATCACTGCGACCTGTACGACCATCACCGCGACCTGTGCGACAATCACTGGGTTCCGTCGGTACAACCTGCGAACCATCTCCCACGACTGGAGCCGTCGTCGCCCTCCGGTCAACCTCAGTGCCTGATACGGTCCCCCTCAGCTGCGACACCTCTCCGCCAATCGCGACGCCGCATATCGGATCCAATCTCCGAACCTCCTCTCCCTTCGCGGCGCTACGTTCTCCTGAGAAGCCTGCGTTTTTCAACCCCGGCTCGGCTCCCTCGTTTCGCGATCCGTCGCACGCATCGAGTCCCTGTGCGACTTCATCCGCCGTCATTCGCGCGCTTGCCGCCCAGTCGCTCAGCACCTGTTCAAACCGCGACCGCGACGAACGCAGTCGCAGTGACGTCGTCGCAGGCGTCGCCGGAGGCGTCGCACGCGACTGCGACGCTCCGACTTCGCGAACTTTCGCGTTCGCGAAAGGCGAGACATCCCTCGACTTGCCGCTCTCCGAGGTTACCAGGGTGCAACCCTGGGGCTCTCCAGTTAACCCTCCTCTCGCGTTCATCGTCCCAGGAATATCCACTTGTGCTTTCTCCTTCCTCTCGTCTTCCTCCCCCATGTCACCCAGCGAGGAAACCACCTCGTCAAGCCTAAAACCCTCCCCTTCGTCCTCACCTCGCTCCTCTCCCCTTTCTTCCTCTTCCCCCTCCTCCCCCTCCTCGTCGTCGCCTTCGTCGACCAGCCCTGCCTGCGGTCGCCCGCAGCAGAGCGCCTGCCCGTGAAGCTGCAGCACGACCAGATTAGCGTCGCCCAAGAATCGCATCATGTGCTGCCGCCGGAAAGACGCTAGCGCCTTGCGCTCCCCCGACGCCCCTTGCGACCCCCCGCGCGCGGACCCCAGGGTGCGCAGGTCTACCAGTCCGCCTAGACACGCCCCGCTGGCGGAAGCGCCCCTCGCGCTTGCTCGTTTGCTTGGGCCTTTCGCAACAGCGTCACTTCCTTTCCCGCGCACCGCCGAAGTTTCCAAAAACGGCGCGGCAGCCCCGGCGGTGCCTGACGCGTGGGGCACATCGCGCTCGCCGGTTGTAAGTTCACCAGCGGGCCTGGCGGGCTTGGAGCGATCGAAACTGCTGGGATTGGGATGGACTCTCGGGCGATGGTCCTGCTGGCTCCGCGCAACTGGCCCTCCGCTGCAGGCCTCCTCGCGCTCCCCGCGACGGCCGCGCGCGACGGTTTCACCGGCTGGTCTCGCCGGCTCGCGCACGCGGCTCTTTCTGGGCTGCACATCTGGCGCGCCGCTGTGCGCACTGGGTCGAAACCAGCGAGGCCCGGTGGCCCACATGACGAGTCTGAAGCTTCCTCAAACAGGGAAGGGAAAAATGACCGCAAACAGAGATATCGATGAATTGGCTGGTAAACAGAATAGTTGAAATAAGCCTCCAATCGTGCTGGCGATAGTGTGTGCGGTTGTGCTAATTGGCCTGAACAGAGGCGGTTTTGATTTGATGGGACTGCTCGGGAGGGACTTGTGCTTGCAGTGTAGAAACAGCAAGGCGTAAATGTCGAGATCAGCTTGGCTGACAGCTTGGATCTTCACGCGGCAGTTTCTTGTTGCCTGCCCATCGACTCTCTTCGACATGGAAAGATGTGTTCTACACTCCAGCTGGTACGCCGCCGCGTGTACTGTTACTCGGCTAGGGCACGGCGATTTCTTCAAAATCAGCCACGGAAGTTCTGGCAGGGCACGTCGTGGCTTGGCGGCTATTGGAAGAGCGATCTGCGGCATCTGCGTGTGCTGTCAAGGTTTGCTGTTTGCCACGAAAGGAGAAGGAATTGGAGCCGTCCGATACTACCATGCCCAACAATCGTCCCCACGATTGGAATCAAAAACTCCTCGCCGCTTGGGTCCCGCGCCGCCGTACACAGATCAGCGCGCGGTCAGGAGGAGCCACTGCGCCACAGACCCCGCCCAAACCCTGGTTCGGCTGGGAAGTGCGCAAAAAGCATCCCATCCACTGCAAAAAAAGCAGCCACGTCCATCCGGACGATTGCGCTGCGCCACACGCCTCTGGAGCAAGGGAGGAACTGGATGAGGCCGCAGCGCCACAACGAATAGCGTCCAAGAAGCAGCCAAGTAGGCGAATCCAAGTCAGCGACTGATTTGTACGGTTACGATCAACTCTCTTGGCCCGAAACAGCGTATCCTTCGTTAGAAGATACTGGACATGTAGCTTCATATCGATTATTAGAGAATAATAAGTCCCATTTGCAACAAAGAGCCAAACTTAAACTAATGGAATGGAAATCAGGGGATAGCGTTTATACCATAGGTTAGCATTGAGCGTCCAAATGTGAGATCAAATACATTTCATTCCTTGGCAAATGACACAGTTTCATGTCAATCCGTATTGTGATGCATGCTTGTTGGAGATATACCGTAAGCATAAAATTATGAGTTTCTTGTTGGGCTGAACGCGCTAGGATCTTTAGTAGAGTTAAAGTCTGAGTAAATGATGTAGTAGCGGAAGCGTTTGAATAAATTCCTTGAACCACCTTGCGCTAGTATGTGAGGGCAAAGTAAGTTAATTAAAGCAAAGAGATACAGAAATATATATATGTATATGAGTACAGAGAATATGAAGAGACATAATTGCAACTGTTTTACTGTTGCGGTTCGATACAGTGCGACTCGGGCTGTCACAACATTAAAGCTTATGCTTTTGTGTAGGCTGTAGTGGGGTAGCCCATATGGGATACAACCCAATTATGGTTAGTACTTGTACCCAACTATTTCATAGTTCTTTCATTCTCGTTCACATTTTCTCATAGTATCGAGCAGGTTCCCCCGTGGGAACTGTGCCTAGGGCCCACGACATCGACCTTTTTTTTCCTGCCCGAAGCGCGCTCCGCCCGAGTCGCACTTCGTCGAGCCGCCCTAGCGGCCCTTTCCCCTAGCGGCCCCGCCGCACGTCGCCTCGGCCCCGCCGCCCGTCGCTTCGGTCCCGCCGCCCGTCGTCGCGGCCCCGCCGCCCTACCTCGCGGCCCCGCCGCCCTACCTCGCGGCCCCGCCGCCCTACCTCGCGGCCCCGCCGCCCTACCTCGCGACCCCGCCGCCCTACCTCGCGGCCCCGTCGCCCTACCTCGCGGCCCCGCCGCCCTCCTCAGCGGCCTCGCCGCCCTTCTGCACCGGCCCTGCCGCCCTACTCCTACGGACCCGCCGCCCTACTCCTGCGGCCCCGCCGCCCTACTCCTGCGGCCCTGCCGCCCTACTCCTGCGGCCCCGCCGCCCTACTCCTGCGGCCCCGCCGCCCTACTCCTACGGCCCCGCCGCCCTACTCCTGCGGCCCCGCCGCCCTACTCAGCGGCCCCGCCACCGTTCACCAGCGGCCCTGCCGCCCTACACCGCCCGCGCCGCCCGAGCTGCCAGAACAGCCCGAGCCGCCCGAGCCGCCCGAGCCGCCCGAGACACCCGAGCCGCCCGAGTCGCACGAGCCGCCCGAGCCGCCTGAGCCACCCGAGCCGCCTGAGCCGCCCGAGCCGCCCGAGCCGCCCGAGCCGCCTGATCAGCCGAGTCGCCGGTGCCGCGGAGCCGCAGTCGCTACTGAGCCGTCCGAGCACCCGTGTTGCCGTGTTACTGCACTACTGAGCTGCCCGACTTGCCCTGTCTGGTGAGACCAACGCTTCTGTCACTGCACTGCCCCTGTCCTACTGTTGGTCTCGCTAGTCTACTGCTGTCATGGCTTCCCCTAGTGTTCTCGCTTTTGACGCTGAGGGTCGAGCCTTTGACTTTGAGGTTTGGGTAGATGACCTGCAGCTCTTCTTACAATGCGATAGGGCAGACGGTCTCTCCCTCTTTGACCTCACCTCTGGCGCCTCTCCTGCCCCTGCTGCTGATGCTGACCCCACTGTTCGCTCCCAGTGGGCCACGCGCGATGCTGCTGCACGTCTTGCTGTGCGTCGCCACCTGCCTACCTCTGAGCGCGCGCACTTTAGTCAGTATAAGAGTGCTCACACCTTATACGACGCTGTAGTTGCGCGCTACTCTTCCCCTGCCACTACTGCTTTGAGCCGCCTCATGCTACCGTACCTCTTTCCTGACCTTGCTGCCTTTCCCACAGTCGCTGACCTCATTACGCACCTCCGCACTTGTGACACTCGCTACCGCGCTGCAATTCCTGCTGAGTTCTGCGCCAAGAATCCCCCCCCCATGTACATCACTCTCTATTATATAGTCAGTCGCCTCCCTGACTCCCTTCGCGTAGTCAGGGACCACTTCCTCTCAGTCTGTCCCACCACTCTCACTGTTGACCTCCTAGAGAAGGCCCTCCTAGCAGCGGAGAAGAGCATAGTCACTGTAGGAGCCTCTCGTGGTGACCCTCGCACCCCCATCTTTGAGGGGTGTTCCCCTTCCCCCCTGTTGCCCTCTGTCGCCTCTGCTGCTGCGGCCGACCTCGTTGGTCTTGAGTCGGTCGGTATAGCGTCTGCCCCTAGCGGGAGACGCCGCTCTGGCAAGGGCAAGGGGGGCAAAGGCACGGGTGGGACTAGCGGGGGTGGTGGAGGTGGCGGTGGGGGCGGCGGGGGGAGTGGGGGTGGCGGTGGGAGTGGTGGCGGGGGAGGAGGTGGCGGTGGCAGCGGCGGAGGCGGAGGTGGCGGTGGCGGTAGCGGTGGGAGCGGAGGCGGCGGTGGCGGCGGAGGTGGAGGCGGCGGTGGTGGAGGAGGTGGAGCTGGTCGGGGTGGTACTTCTCAGCGGAGCGGCTCCGGGAGTGGTCAGCGCCAGCAGCAGCAGCAGCGTTCTCGGGACATCCCCCCTCCTCAGCAGCTCCGTGAGTGGTACACGCATCGTCAGCGTGGTGGGGGTTTTGGTCCGTGCACCTACGTCCTCCGCTCCGGCGACCGCGCGGGTGAGCAGTGTGGGGGTGCTCACCCCACCCTGCGCTGCTTTGGCCGCCTGACGGACACTTGGCATCAGCAGTTCCCGGAGGCTACTGAGATCCCCCGCTGGGGAGAGCTGTCTAGGGCACGCGTAGCTATCTTTGATCTTGACTTTGATGCTATCCTTGCTGCCATGTATGCTGTGACTATTAGTGATGAGGGTGACTGTTACCGGTGTTTCCCGCCCGACCCGGGCATTGGTACTGCTGCTCTAGGTACTGGTGAGGCTGCTGCTCTAGGTGCCAGTGCGTCCGCGCCCTCAGGTGCTGGTGAGTCTGCGCTCTCAGGTACCACGTCGGCTTCGGCCTCCCTCACCTTTACACTTGACTCAGGGGCTTCTCGCTCCTTCTTTCGAGACCGCACCACACTCACGCCGCTTGGTCGGCCAGTTGCAGTCTCCCTGGCAGACCCCTCTAGGGGTCCTGTCCTCTCTCACTTCTCCACTGTTCTCCCGTCTCCGGCTGCCCCCTCTGGCACCTTGTCTGGTCTTTACCTCCCCTCGTTCTCTACAAACTTGGTGAGTGATGCTGACCTGCAGGATACGGGGGTTCACCAGTTCACTCCTGCGAGTCAGCATGTGACCCACTGCACGGACGCTCGGACAGGCCGACACCTGGCCACGTTTACACGTCGGCCAGGGTCGAGCCTGTACACCTTGACCACTGAGTCTCCTCCTGTCCCTGCGTCTGGTCAGGTAGCTGCGTCGGGTCAGGTGTTTGCTGCAGCGTCCAAGTCTGGTCCTGAGTCTGCCCCCTGCTCGTGTCGCCTCCTGTCTCACGAGACTCTCCTCTGGCACCACCGTCTTGGTCACCCCTCCCTGCCTCGTCTCCGAGGCATGGCTTCGCGTGTCCTTCTCTCCGGTCTTCCCCGGTCCCTCCCTCCCCTTCCTCCGGGGCCTGGTCCTTCCTATGTCCCCTATGTCGAGGGGCGGCTCCGAGCTGCCCCTCACTCCTCTCAGTTTCCCCCAACAGAGGCCCCGCTGCAGACGCTTCACATGGACGTGTGGGGCCCGGCCCGCGTCCGTGGACAGGGTCACGAGCGCTACTTCCTGCTGGTGGTTGACGACAACTCGCATTACACCACGGTCTTCCCCTTGCGCAGCAAGGGTGATGTCGCTGAGGTGTTGATCGACTGGATCCGCGTAGCTCGTCTCCAGCTCAGGAGGAGCTTCGGCTCGGACTTTCCTGTTCTGCGTCTGCACTCTGACCGAGGCGGAGAGTTCTCCTCTGGCCTTCTGCGAGCCTACTGTCGTGCGTGAGGCATCCGCCAGACCTTTACGCTTCCGGACTCTCCACAGCAAAATGGGATTGCTGAGCGCCGCATTGGCATGGTCATGGACGTCGCTCGTACGTCCATGATGCATGCTTCTGCCCCCCATTTTCTGTGGCCGTTTGCGGTTCGGTACGCGGCGCATCAGATCAACCTTCACCCCAGGGTCTCCAGACCGGAGACCTCCCCAGCCTTGCTGTGGACAGGGAAGGTCGGCGATGCGTCTGCGTTCCGTGTCTGGGGATCTCGGGCGTTTGTCCGCGACTTGTCTGCGGACAAGCTGTCCCCTCGTGCTGCTCCCTGTGTCTTGGCTTCCCCCACTGACGCCCCTGGGTGGCAGTTCTACCACCCCACCTCTCGTCGTGTTCTGTCCTCCCAGGACGTCACGTTCGACGAGTCAGTACCCTACTACCGCCTCTTCCCCTACCGCACTCCTTCCCTCCCCCCGCCACCGCACTTCCTTGTGCCAGGTCCCCCCCCGGTAGACCCCCTCCCCCCTCAGGGTCCTGCCCCTTCAGGTGTGTCCCAGGTAGATGCAGCTGATCCGGTCGAGGTTGCTGGTGACTCTAGTACTGCTGCGGGTGCTGAGCCTGGGGGTGCTGACTCTCGGGGTGCTGCGCGCATGGGTGCTGAGCCTGGGGGTGCTGCGTCTGGGGATGCTGCGACTGGGGGTGCTGAGCTTGGGGGAGCTGAGCCCTTGGTTGCTACGACTTGGGGTGCTGAGCCTGGGGGTGCTACGACTGGGGGTGCTGAGCCTGGGGGTCCTTCGCCTGGGGGTGCTGCGTCTGGAGCTGCTGAGCCTCGGGGGTGCTGAGTCTAGAGCTACTGAGCCTGGGGGTGCGAAGCCCGCGGCCGCTGAACCTGCTCGTGTGGCGTCTGGCGGTGCTGGGCCTGCTGGTTCTCCGGGTGCTTCGTCTCGGCGGGAGCCACTCTCTCCACAGGAGCTGCGCGAGTGGTTTGCCCGGCGCTGGAGGCGTACTACTGGAGCTAGTACATCTTCGGCTGCTGAGGGTGCTGGTGCCGCCGGTCTCGGAGGTGCTAGTCCTGCGAGTGCTACTGGAGTCGGAGCTGCTGAGGGTGTTGGCGCTGAGGCTACTGCTCTCAGTCCTGGCGGCGGTCTTGCTGCGGGTGCTACTGGTGCTGCTGGAGGTACTGGAGCTGGAGGTACTGTTGACGCTAGTGCTGCCGCTGGGGGTGCTGGTGTTGTCCCTGCTGTGTCTGGAGTCGCCGCGCGGCCTCGGCCGTACTTTGTTCCGCTCCTTCACCAGGTTCTTGGTCTTCCTCCTCCCTTAGAGTGTCCACCGCCCTCCAGTCGCAGTCACAGTTACCACCGGTCTCCCCACAGCCTTCTCCTTCTCCGTACACCGGTCCTACTGGAGGTCTTGCTGAGCGTCGTGAGCCTGCGTCTCGTCCTGCGTCGCCTGTTCGTGCTGCTCGCACTAGTGGTCGCAGTACGCGTCAGCGTCCTCCTCCTGTCCCTGGCGCGCACCGGATGTCTCTGCGTCCGTCCACTGCTCCTCTGCATGCCCCTTAGCCCTCTCCTCCTGAGTCCTCTCTTCCTGTGCTTGCCGACCCTGAGTCGGACTCTCTTCGTGCTGCCAGTCCTACTGTCACGCGTCTCCTTGCTAGTGTCGTCACTGACCCCTCCTTTGAGTCCACTGCTGCGTCTGCTCTTGTTGCTGAGCTCGTCGACTTTGCTGCTCGCTGTCGTCTAGACTACGCTGCTAGTCTTGTTGCTGAGTCTGCGCCTGTCTGTCCTCCGTCCGTCGGGGGTGAGTGTGATCTTGGCACGGATGTCCTAGAGGAGAGGCAGGAGGAGTTCCAGTGTCTGGCTGCTGCTTCACCTCATCTCGCGTCCATACTGCTTACCCCTGAGGGAGACCCGGATGCACTAGACATCTCGACTCCGCGCTCTTACGCGGAGGCCGTAGAGGGTCCCTACTCCTCTCAGTGGCAGGCAGCTATGGATACAGAGATGGCTTCCTGGAAGTCCACAGGCACCTACGTTGACGCGGTTCCCCCTCCTGGGGCGAACATCGTCAGTGGCATGTGGATCTTCAGGGTGAAGCGGCCGCCGGGCTCTCCACCTGTCTTCAAGGCGCGGTACGTGGCTCGTGGCTTCAGTCAGCGGCAGGGAGTTGACTACTTTCAGACCTTCTCTCCCACCCCGAAGATGACCACTCTTCGGGTGCTGCTACACGTAGCCGCTCAGCGTGACTACGAGCTTCACTCCCTTGACTTCAGCACTGCTTTCCTGCAGGGTAGCCTGCACGAGGAGATCTGGTTGCGCCGTCCACCTGGCTTCACTGGGACTTTCCCTCCTGGCACCCAGTGGAGCCTCCGACAGCCAGTCTACGGTCTCCGCCAGGCACCGCGCGAGTGGCACGACACACTGAGGACTACACTTGCGGCTCTTGGGTTTGCTCCCTCTACTGCTGACCCGTCGCTGTTTCTACGCACCGACACCTCTCTGCCGCCGTTCTACATCCTCGTGTACGTCGACGACTTGGTCTTTGCCACAGCTGACACTGCTGGACTCGCCCACGTGAAGTCCGAGCTGCAGAAGAGACACACGTGCACAGACCTGGGTGAACTGCGCAGCTACCTTGGCTTGCAGATCACCCGGGACAGAGCACGCCGCACCATTACCCTGACTCAGTCACACATGGTGCAGCAAGTCCTTCAGCGCTTCGGCTTCACGTACTCCTCGCCTCAGGCCACTCCTCTGTCTACTCGCCACTCGCTCTCAGCTCTGCCTTCGGATGAGTCCGTAGAGTCGAGTGGCCCGTACCCAGAGCTTGTTGGCTGCCTCATGTACCTGATGACCTGCACACGACCTGACCTTGCATACCCTCTTAGCATTCTTGCTCGCTATGTTGCTCCTAGGAGACACCGACCAGAGCACATGGCTGCAGCGAAGAGGGTGTTGCGCTACCTGTGCAGTACGTCGAGCATGGGGCTAGTGCTTGGAGGGCGGAGTCCAGTGGTCCTCACTGGGCACGCAGACGCTTCTTGGGCAGACGACCAGGCTACGCAGTGGTCGTCACAAGGTTACACCTTCAGCCTTGGTTCCGGCTCTGTTTCGTGGGGGGCTACCCGCTCGTCTTCTGTTCTCGGCTCCAGTTGTGAGGCTGAGATCTACGCCGGGGCCATGGCTGCACAGGAGCTTCGCTGGCTCACCTACCTGCTGACTGACCTCGGAGAGCCGCCTCGTTCTCCTCCAGTGCTGTACGTAGACAACAAGGCCATGCTGGCCTTGTGTCGAGAGCAGAGACTGGAGCACAGAACGAAGCACATTGCTCTTCGCTACTTCCTTGCTCGTGAGCAGCAGCAGCGTGGTCAGCTGCGTCTTGCGTACGAGGCCAACACTGCTGATATCTTCACCAAGGCACTTGCGCCTTGTGATCATCAGCGCTTCTGTACTCAGCTTGGTCTTGTGCCTGTCTTGCCTCACTTGCTCACCTCTTGACCTTGCTTGTACTGTTACATATATATACACGTGCTCTTGCTTGTCTATCTTTCTATATATATGTACACATACATGTGAACTGGCCTTGTGGCCTTGAACTTGTGCTCAGAATGTGTGGTGACTTTGTGATCCACCCTGAGCTTGCTTTGCTTTGCTTTGCTTGACTGGTCTTGTGACCGCTTGTTCTCCCCCACTTTGCATATGGGGGTGTGTCAGAATATTATAGCTTATGCTTTTGTGTAGGCTCTAGTGGGGTAGCCCATAAGGGGTACAACCCAATTAGGGTTAGTACTTGTACCCAACCGTTTCATAGTTCATTCATTCTCGTTCACATTTTCTCACGGGCAACTGCTCAATGTCGAGTCAGTTGTGTGTCCTTGCTGTCGCGCTGCGTCAGGTCAAAGGTCGCTGACCTTTGACTTTCTCGTAACCTCTAGCGGTTACGTTAACCTCCGAGGGTTGACTCGCGGTGCTTTGATTTGAGCTGCTTCGCTTGTGTCTTGAGTTTCGACACGACAGAGGCGCTTAAGACTATTTGTTCCCAACACTCCCCTTCGCTTCTGGAGTGTCGCTGATGGTGACGTGGCTTTGTCCAGTCAGCAGTATGCAGTACTCGAACTTCTGTTTTCTGAGCTTCTTGGTCAAGTAGTCAACTGCCATCTCAGACGTTGGACAGTAGGATAGTTTGAGTTTCCCTTTCTCGATCTCGTCTTTCACGAAGAAATATCGCAGGGCGATATGCTTCGTTCTGTTCGCGAATCCACTCTTGTTGGCGATGCGAATCGCAGATTGGTTGTCGCAGAACAGAGTGAAGTTGGGTAACTCGGCTAACTTCGCTTCTTCCTGCAGCTCTCGAAGATAGAGTCCTTCCTTGGTGGCTGAGCAGAGTGCGATATATTCTGCTTCAGCTGAGGAGAGAGCGATTAGTTCCTGCTTGCTCGATTGCTAGGAGATAGGTCTGATAGGTTCGAGGCGGTAGATGTAGCCAGTGCGGGAGCGTCTGTTGTCTGAATCGCCGGCGTGATCGGCATCGACGTAGCCGATTAGTTTTGTCGGTGTAGTTTTACTCTTGTAGTATGTCAGGCCGATCGTCGAGGTGCTCTCGAAGTAGTGGAGAGCGCGGTCGAGTTTCGGGCCTTTTGAGATAGGTAGCAAGTTGACTTGCGGAGTAGGACAGATCTGGGCGGCAGGTGACGGATGCGAAGAGAAGGCAGCCCAGCTTCCTCTGGTAGTCGCGTATTCCGGCGGTTTTGAGTAGAGCGGGACCTCCTTTGTCGTTTCCTGCTGTGTAGCGGTATGGCGTGGAGATAGTGGTAGGTGTGAGCGAGAAGCGTTTGGCGATAGTGTCGGCATACTTTTCGGCGCTTAGATAGATCGCGTTCTCTTCTTCGCGGATGTTGAGTCCGAGGTACTGAGTGACGGTAGAGGAGACCGTGAGTGTAAGATCCCTCTGCAGCTCCCCTTCAAACCAGGTGGTGACGTCGTCGGTGGAGCCAATGTAGAGTAGGTCGTCGACGTAGACGATCAGCAGGATATAGTCGGCGTTTTTGGTGAGTCGATACATTCCTTGGTCGTGAGGTAGTTGGCGGAATCCGATGCGAGTGAGGCGAGTGTGTAGGTGCTGTTGCCACAGCCGCGGGGCTTTTTTGATACCGTAGAGCGATTTCAGTAGCTGGCAAACTTGGTTAGGTTCCCCGTGGGTACCGTGTGGGAGCTCGGCGAAGATTTCGGCGTCGACGGGTGCGTGGAGGAACGCGTTGGCGACATCGATTTGTCGCAGTTTCTTCTTCTTCATAGCGGCGATCGCGAGAAGAATTCGAAGTGAGGTATGTCGGCTGACCGGGGCGAATGTCTCGGTGAAGTCCCGTCCGTGTTCCTGGTCGAATCCACGCACAACCCAGCGTGCTTTGAATTTCTTGATTGTACCGTCTGCCTTTGTTTTAATGCGGAAGACCCATTTCCCGGTGAGGATGGTCTTGTTCCTTGCCACGCTTACGGGAACGACTTTCCAGGTGTTGCGTTCCTCCAGCGCCTTTAACTCTCTGTCCATGGCTTCACGCCATTTCTCCTTGTGTTCCCCTCCCAGAGCCTGCTGAACTGTCGCATGCTCTTTAGGAAGAGCATCGCGGTGGACTGCGGTGACGAGGCCGAAAATCTGCAGTCCAGTCTGTGAGTAGCGGGGGAGAGTTGTGTCCTCGGGATAAGCTGCTTCATCTCCCGCTTCTGGGTCGAGTATGAAATTCGGCCCTATCCGTTCTGCTTCGTTGGTGTTGACTGTCGCAGGTGTTACGTAACCGTTGTCGGCGAAGTGGTAGAAGACTTCGGCGTTGGCGCTTTCGCGAGGATTTTCTTCGTCCATGGGGACGTTGACGGAGTAGAACGGTAGAGGTCCGGATTCTTCTGATGCGTTGTCGACGTTCTGCTCGTCCCAGTCTGCTTCGTCCGCTGCTGAGGCGAAGGCTCCGTCACCACGAAAGCCACCTGTGGGGTCCTGATTTTCGTGCAAGTTGGCGTGGTACGTCTGAAGCATGAGTCGTTCGTAGAAGATCACGTCACGTGCTGCTACTGTTTCCTTGGAGTGGACGTCGAAGATTTTCCAAGCGTTGTAATTCTTTTTGATGCCGAGGTGTAGTCCCCATTGTGCGCGTTCTGAAAATCTTCCCGCTCGTGCTTCTGGGGGTCGGTACTGTACCATGCATCCGAACACTCGTAACATTTTTGTGCTGCCCTGTTTCCCTGTCCACAGCAGATGCGGTGATGCGTTGTTCGGAAGTGAGGATGATGACATCAAGCTGTGCAGCATGACAGCGTGGTCCATTGCTGCAGTCCATTGGTGGTTGGGTAGCCGCATGCCACGTAGCAGTTTGCGCATGCTGCTCTGCAGAGTCCTGTTCATTCTTTCTGCGACACCTTGCTGCTGATGGGCGTAGGGAAGGGAGAGGAGCTGCTTGATTCCTCTTTCCGCCAGGTACTGCTTGAAGCGCTGAGAGGTGTATTCTCCTCCTCCGTCTGACTGGAAGCTTTTCAGCTGTGCTCCCGACTCTCTCTCTGCTACTGGTAGCCAGGCGGCGAACGCTGCGAGTGCCATGTCGCGGCTGGGTAGGTTTAGGTGCCAGACGTATCGAGTGGCGGCGTCGATGAAGGTTATCGTGCAGCTGTAAGTAACTTGTCCTGGTTCTTGATTGAAGAGAATGTCGCTGTACACCTTCTCGAGTGGTGCGTACGCGGGTGCGCTCGGGTTGTGGTGAGGAGTAAACGGTCGATGTGGTAAGTCGGCTTCGGGGCAGGTGAGGCAAGTTCCTCGTGCCCGTTGAAGTTCTCTGCCGTCGGGTAGTAGTATTGAACCCTTGTCTAGGACTCCTGCTCTTATTGTATTATTTAACACGGTGTTGCTTGGATGTCCCATGCGTGCGTGCCAGATGTCTTCGGAGGCGCGGTGTCCGGGTGAGGGTTGATACGCATCGGAGTTGGAGTAGAAGCTGGCGACGAAGTTTGCGCTTCTGTGGACTTCTCGTTGAGTTGGGTTCAGCTGATGTGCGAGTGTTGGTGGTGCTTCGTCAACGAGAACTGGTGTCGCTGACGATGGTTCTGCTACTGCCGATGATGTTTCTGCTGCTGCCGATGTTGTCTCTGCTGCTTCTGCTGCTGCCGATGTTGTCTCTGCAGCTGCTGATGATGTTTTTGCTACTGCCGATGTTGTTTCCGCTGCTGCCGGATGTTGAATTGTTGCTAACGCGCGTGTTCGTTCTGCTTCAGGGATGGTATGCGAGTACCAGAAGCCTTCCGGGCTGATGTCTGGATCAAGATATGGAGGGTGCGTCCAGTCGGCAAAGTTCACGATGGCGTCGCTGTCTGCGATGCCCAGGTCTGGGACGAAGTCAAGGACAAAGAGGTTATTCTTCAGAACCGCCTTTCCGATGTGGAGGCCGCCCTTCCCGTGGTATAGTTTGAACTCCTGGGTGGTGCTGTCGGCTTCCAGGTGTATGCCTTTCGCCATCAGCTGAGTCACGCTCAGTAAGTTGTAGCCGAGTCCCTCTGCTATTAGGACTTTCAACATTTGTAGTACGACGTTCGTCTCCCGTGACTGAAGCTGTACTATGCCTTGTCGTCTTGTTCGCAGGTTCTGATTATTGGCAACGGTGATGACGACTTCTCGTTGAAGTCGGTGCTCGCGTTGAACGAAACGTCCTGAGGAGCACATGTGTTGTCCGCAGCAACTGTCCAAGAACCAAGTGTCTCTTCCGGATGGCTCGCTTTGAGCGATGGCGGCGTATGTCGGGTTCGGCTGAAGTGACTCGCGGCGAGGTGTGGTTTCGTCAAGTCGTTCTTCTGGTGAGTAGTGCGGCGGTGATTCGGTGATGCAGGAATCTGTTGTCTTTGCCATGCAGTTGACGATGTTTCTTGCTCCTTGTGCAGGTTGTCCTTTTGGAGTCGTTGAGGTTTGAATCTTTGTCGTGGGAGTTGCTTGCGTTGAAGTGACTTGGGAGCTTGAGGGCCGAAGTTGTCGCTGTGGTGTTGTCGATTGCTGGCGATACGGGCAGTGCGTACGAGAATGCCCTGAAGTCTTGCAGATATGGCAAAACGGAGGTAGTGGCTTCAATTGTTGTTGCTGCCGATTATTGTTGTTGTAGCGTCGCTGGGTGTGAAACGCGAACTCTGGTACTGACATTTTCTTCTTATCTCGTTCTTCTTGCAGGTCCATGTCCTGCTGTTCAGCATGGATTTCGGCGCAGAGTGCTGCTTCAAGCTTGCCTGGTCCAAGAGCTTGCCTAGTCCGGGAGCTTGCTTGGTCCAGTAGCTTGCCTGTTCCAGGAGCGTGCCTGGTTCAGGAGCTTGCCTGGTCCACGAGTTTGCCTGGTCTAGGAGCTTGCTTGGTCCACAAGCTTCCCTCATCTAGGAGCTTGCCTGGTCCTGGAGCTTGCATGTTCCAGGAGCTTGCCTGGACCTGGAGCTTGCCTGGTCTAAGAGCTTGCCTAGTCCAGGAGCATGCCTGGTCCAAGAGCTTGCCTGGTCCAGAAGTTTGCCTCGTCCAGGAGCTTGCCTGGTCTAGGAGCTTTCATGTTCCAGGAGCTTGCCTGGTCCAGGAGCGTGCCTGGTCCACGAGCTTGCCTGGTCCAGGAGGTTGCCTGGTCCAGGAGTTTGCCTGTTCCAGGAGCGTGCCTGGTCCAGGAGCTTGCCTGGTCTAGCAGCTTGCCTAATCTAGGAGCTTGCCTGGTCCAGGATCTTGCATGTTCCAGGAGCATGCCTGGTCCAAGAGCTTGCCTGGTTCAAGAGTGTGCCTAGTCCAAGAGCTTTCCTGGTCCAGGAGCTTGCCTGGTCCAAGAGCTTGCCTGGTCAAAGAGCTTGCCTGGTTCAAGAGCTTGCCTGGTCCAAGAGCTGGCCTGGTCCAGGAGCTTGCCTGGTCCAAGAGCTTGCCTAGTCCAGGAGCTTGCCTGGTCCAGGAGCTTGCTTGGTCTAGGAGCTTGCTTGGTCGAAGAGCTTGCCTAGTTCAAGAGCTTGCCTTGTCCTAGAGCTTGCCTGGTCCAGGAGCTTGCCTGGTCCAAGAGCTTGCCTAGTCCAAGAGCTTGCCTGGTCTAGGAGCTTGCCTAGTCCAGGAGCTTGCCTGGTTCAGGAGCTTGCCTGGTCTAGGAGCTTGCCTGGTCCAGGAGCGTGCCTGGTCCACAAGCTTGCCTGGTCCAGGAGCTTGCCTGGTCTAGGAGCTTGCATTGTCTAGGAGCTTGCCAGGTCCGGGAGCGTGCCTGGTCCAGGAGCTTGCCTGGTCCAAGAGCTTGCGTGGTCCAGGAGCTTGCTTGGTCATGGAGCTTTCCTGGTCTAAGAGCTTGCCTGGTCCAGGAGCTTGCCTGGTCTAGGAGCTTGCCTGGTCATGGAGCTTGCCTGGTCCAGGAGCTTGCCTGGTCCGGGAGCGTGCCTGGTCCAGGAGCTTGCCTGGTCCAAGAGCTTGCGTGGTCCAGGAGCTTGCCTGGTCATGGAGCTTTCCTGGTCTAGGAGCTTTCTTGGTCTAGGAGCTTGCCTGGTCCAGGAGCGTGCCTGGTCCAAAAGCTTGCCTGGTCCAGGAGCTTGCTTAGTCCAGGAGCTTGCCTGGTCCAGGAGATTGCCTGGTCCAGGAGCTTGCCTGGTCCATTAGTTTGCCTGTTCCAGGAGCAAGCTTGGTCCACGAGCTTGCCTGGTCTAGGAGCTTGCTTGGTCCAGGAGCTTTCCTGGTCTAGGAGCTTGCCTAGTCAAGGAGCTTGCCTGGTCTAGGATCTTGCATGTTCTAGGAGCGTGCCTGGTCCAAGAGCTTGCCTGGTCCAGGAGCTTGCCTGGTCCAGGAGCGTGCCTGGTCCACGAGCTTGCCTGGTCCAGGAGCTTGCATATTCAAGGAGCTTGCCCGGTCCAGAAGCTTGCCTAGTCCAAGAGCGTGCCTGGTCCAAGAGTGTGCCTGGTCCAGGTGCATGCCTAGTCCACGAGCTTGCCTGGACAAGGAGCTTGCCTGGTCCAAGAGCTTGCCTGGTCCAAGAGCTTGCCTGGTGAAGGAGCTTTCTTGGTGAAGGAGCTTGCCTGGTCCAGGAGCTTGCCTGGTTCAAGAGCTTGCCTAGTCCAGGAGCGTGCCTGGTCCAAGATCTTACCTGGTCCAGGAGCTTGCATGTTCCAGGAGCGTGCCTGGTCCAAGAGCTTGCCTGGTCCAGGAGCTTGCCTGGTCAAGGAGCGTGCCTGGTCCAAGTGTGTGCCTGGTCCAGGAGCTTGCCTGGTCCAGGAGCACGCATGTTGAAGGAGCTTGCGTGGTCAAGGAGCTTGCCTGGTCCAAGAGCGTGCCTGGTCCAGGAATGTGCCTGGTCCAGGAGCATGCCTGGTCTAGGAGCTTGCCTGGTCAAGGAGCTTGCCTGGTCCAAAAGCTTGCGTGGTGAAGGAGCTTGCCTGGTGCACAAGCTTGCCTGGTCCAAGAGCTTGCCTGGTCCTGGAGCTTGCCTGGTCCTGGAGCTTGCCTGGTCCAGGTGCTTGCATGTTGAAGGAGCGTGCCTGGTCCAGGAGCTTGCCTGGTCCAAGAGCTTGCCCGGTCCAAGAGCGTGCCTAGTCTAGGAGCTTGCCTGGTCCAGGAGCATGCCTGGTCCAAAAGCTTGCTTGGTCAAGGAGCTTGCCTGGTCCAGGAGCTTGCCTGGTGAAGGAGCTTGCCTGGTCCAGGAGCTTGCCTAGTCCAGGAGCTTTCCTGGTCTAGGAGCTTGCCTGGTCCAAGAGCTTGCCTCGTCCAGGAGCTTGCCTAGTCCAAGAGCTTGCCTGGTTGAGGAGCTTGCCTGGTCCAGGAGCTTGCCTAGTCCCGGAGCTTGCCTGGTCTAGTAGCTTGCTTGTTCCAGGTGCGTGCCTGGTTCAGGAGCTTGCCTGGTGCAAGAGCTTGCCTGGTCCAGGAGCTTGCTTGGTCCAAGCTTGCCTGGTCTAGGAGCTTTCCTGGTCGAAGAGCTTCCCTCGTTTTAGAGCTTGCCTGATCCTGGAGCTTGCATGTTCCAGGAGCTTGCCTAGTCAAGGAGCTTGCCTGGTCCAGGAGCCTGCCGGGTCCAGGAGCTTGCCTGGTCAAGAGCTTACCTGGTCCAAGATCTTGCCTGGTCTAAGAGCTTGCCTGGTCCAAAAGCTTGCCTGGTCCAGGAGTGTGCCTGGTCAAGGAGCTTGCCTGGTCCAGGAGCTTGCTTGGTCCAGGAGCTTGCCAGGTCCAGGAGCTTGCCTGGTCTAGGAGTGTGCGTGGTCTAGGAGCTTGCCTGGTCTAGGAGTTTGCCTGGTCTAGGAGCTTGGCCGGTCCAGGTGCTTGCGTGGTCCAGGAGCTTGCCTGGTCCAGGAGCTTGCCTGGTCCAGGAGCTTGCCTGGTCCAAGAGCTTGCCTGGTCTAGGAGCGTGCATGGTCCAAGAGCTTGCCTGGTCCAGGAGCGTGTCTGGTCCAGGAGCGTGCCTGGTCCAAGAGCTTGCCTGGTCCAGGAGCTTGCATGTTGAAGGAGCTTGCTTGGTCCAGGAGCTTGCCTGGTCCAAGAGCGTGCCTGGTCCAGGAGTGTGCCTGGTCTAGAAGCTTGCTTGGTCAAGATGCTTACCTGGTCCAAGAGCTTGCTTGGTGAAGGAGCTTGCCTGGTCCAGGAGCTTGCCTGGTCCAGGAGCTTGCCTGGTCCAGGAGTGTGCCTGGTCCAGGAGCTTGCCTGGTCCAGGAGCTTGCCTGGTCTAGGATCGTGCCTGGTCTAGGAGCGTGCCTGGTCTAGGAGCTTGCCTGGTCCAGGAGCTTGCATTTTGAAGGAGCTTGCCTGGTCCAGGAGCTTGCCTGACCCAAGAGCGTGCCTGGTCTAGGAGTGTGCCTGGTCCAGGAGCATGCTTGGTCCAGGAGCTTGCCTGGTCAAGGAGCTTGCATGGTCCAAGAGCTTGCCTGGTGAAGGAGCTTGCCTTGTCTAGGAGCTTGCGTGGTCCAGAAGCTTGCCTGGTCCAGGAGCTTGCCTAATTCAGGAGCTTGCATGGTCCAGGAGCTTGCCTGGTCCAGCAGCTTGCCTGGTCCAAGAGCTTGCCTGGTCCAGGAGCTTGCCTGGTCCAAGAGCTTGCCTGGTCCAGGAGCTTGCCAGGTCCAGGAGCGACTAGGCAAGCTCGTGGACCAGGCACGCTCCTGGACCATGCAAGCTCCTGGACCAGGCAAGCTCCTGGACCAGGCAAGCTGCTGGACTAGGCAAGCTCCTTGACCAGGCAAGCTCCTGGACCATGCAAGCTCCTGAACCAGGCACGCTCTTGAACCAGGCACGCTCTTGGACCAGGCAAGCTCCTAGACCAGGCAAGCTCCTTCGCCAGGCAAGCTCCTGGACCTGGCAAGCTCCTCCCGTGTGCCCGTAATATGGTGCGAGTGGAGCGCCTGTGAGGGCCAAGACCACCGATGACAACCGTGACAAAGGCGTCTTCTGAAATCGATCCTCCACATCGAAGAAGCTTGTCGCGCAGTTCGCGGCAGCGACTGATATATGCCATGCCCTTCTCGCCTGGTTTCATTTCGATTGTTGTCAGCTGCGCCATTAACCGGCTTTGGTTTACGCTGTTTGTTGCTTGATACAGGTTCTTCAAGTGGTTGTACGCGAGCTCCGCGGAGTTACCGTAACCTCGGTAAATCCTTATGTTCTGCTGTTGAGTCGGGGTGATGTTCCTCAGTAGTATTTGTACGCCATCATCGATTGATAGGTGTACTGCTGCTTCTCATACTGCGTGCCGTTTGTTGGATATGGCAGGGACCCGTCGAAGAAGCCAAGGATCTGCGCTCCCTCCATCATCAGCTCGAATTCGAACGACCGGGTAAAGAAATCCTTCCCGTCGAAAGGTTTTGTCGTTTGTAGTTTTAGAACATGCGCGAATTGCGACTGAACTTGTGGTGCATCCAGTGCTCTTTCTTGTCCCGGTGCAGGTTGTGGTTGCAGCATGAGGCTGACGGAGCCGCGCTGGGGCTCGTACGGAGCGAAGGTAGGTTGTTGATGTTGATTCCCGCGTGCGTAGGATGAGCCATCGAGACTCATGGGCGTCACGTTGTTGTTGTTGTTGTTGCTGTTGTTTGATTGCGCAGGTACTCCTTGCTGATGCTGCTTGTAGAAGGACATGAAGGAGAAGAATTTCTCCATCATACTTGGATCGAAGCCCGCGCCTTGGTTTGCGGGTGTTTCCGTAGACCCAGCTGCTGGTCTAGTTGTTGTCCCTTCCTCTGTCAGTAGGCCAGAGGCAGGAGGTGGAGTAGGGGTAGTACTGGGAGAGCCGTTGGAGGAGCTCCTCTCCTTTCTAGCAGACATGTCTTCTTGATGTATTAAGTGTTGAAGTGAAATTTTTAACTCTAACCAGCTCTCATACCATGTTGGGCTGAACGCCCTAGGATCTTTAGTAGAGTTAAAGTCTGAGTAAATGATGTAGTAGCGGAAGCGTTTGAATAAAGTCCTTGAACCACCTTGCGCTAGTATGTGAGGGCAAAGTAAGTTAATTAGAGCAAAGAGGTACAGGAATATATATATGAGTACTGAGAATATGAAGAGACATAATTGTAACTGTTTTACTGTTGCGGTTGGATACAGTGCAACTCGGGCAACTGCTCAATGTCGAGTCAGTTGTATGTTCAGTCAAACATTATATATGTTGTTGTAGTTGTTTAGGCTACAGTGGGTTAGCCTATAGGGGGTACACATTCCTAGGTTTTGATACTTGTACTCATTTCACTCTTAGTTCATTCATTCTTGTTCAACATGGTATAGAGCAGGTCCTTCCTAGGACCGATTTTTTTAGGGCCCACCACTACCTACCTACCTACCTGCGCCCTAGGGCGCCTCGGCTTTCACGCCCCTAGAGGCCCCGTCGGCCCCGCGCTCTCGCACCTAGAGGCCTCGGTCGGCCCCGCGCTCGCTTTTAGAGGCCCCGAATCGGCCCCGCGCTTACCCCTAGAGGCCCCCGTTGGCCCCGCACTCGTCCTTACCGGCCCCGATCGGCCCCGCGCTCGTCCCTCACGGCCCCGATAGGCCCCGCGCTCGCCCTTAGAGGCCCACGTCGGCCCCGCGCTCGTCCCTTACTGCCCCGATCGGCCCCGCGCTCGTCCCTCACGGCCCCGATAGACCCTGCGCTCGCCCTTAGCACCCACGTCGGCCCCGCGCTCGCCCTTAGCACCCACGTCGGCCCCGCGCTCGTCCCGAACGGCCCCACCCAGACCGAGCAGCCCGAACCGAGCCGACCCGAGCCGCCCAGTCCTAACGGAACCGAGCCGCCCGACCCGAGCCGCCAGCCCTAATCGACACGAGCCGCCCGAACCGAGCCGCCCGAACCGAGCCGCGCCGCCTGACCCGAGCCGCCCGAACCGAGCCGCGCCGCCCGACCCGAGCCGCGCCGCCCTACCTATACCGAGCCGCGCCGCCCTACCTGTACCGAGCCGCGCCGCCCTACCTACCCTACTGCTCCTACTGCTTTTCCTACTGCTGCTACCATGGCTAGCCCTCCTGTCCTAGCCTTTGATACTGAGGGCCGCCCAGTGAAGTTCGACACCTGGCTTGATGACCTACACCTCTTCCTACAGCTCACTGCCAAGGAAGACATCTCGCTGTACGATCATGCCTTAGGCCACGCTACTGCTCCTGCTGCTACTGCTGACAGCACTGCACGCTCACAGTGGCAGACTCGTGACGCCCATACTCGCTTCGCTATTCGCAACTCTCTGCCGATAGATGAGCGCGAGCACTTTGGGCAGCACAAGACTGCACAGGCACTGTACACTGCTGTCGTTGCCCGCTACTCCTCACCGGCCTCTGCCGCTCTAGGGCGTCTCTCTCTTCCCTACCTGTTCCCCGACCTAGCTTCCTTCCACACTGTCGCTGATCTCATTACCCACCTCCGCACTAGTGAGGCTCGCTTCCGCGCCGCTATGCCTGATGAATTCCTTGCCAAGAACCCACCCCCGCTCTGGCTCACTCTCTACCACCTAGTCACGCGCCTCCCTGACACTCTGCGCTCAGTCAGGGACCACTTCCTAGCTCGCTGCCCCACCGAGCTCACCATTGCCCTCCTCGAGAAGGAACTGCTTGCAGCTGAGGCTAGCATAGTCGCTGTAGGTGCCTCTCGCGGTGACCCCCGTACCTCGTTCTTTGAGGGGTGTTCTCCCTCCCCCCTTCTTCCCTCTGTCGCCTCTGCTGCTGCTGTCGACCTCCTTGGTGCTGAGAAGGTCGGGACTGCGTCTGCTTCGAGTGGACGCCGCAGCGGCAAGGGCAAGGGGGGCAAGGGTGGTGGTGGTGACAGCGGGGGTGGCGGTGGTGGGGGAGGTGGTGGTGGCGGGGGGGGTGGCGCGGGTGGGGGAGGTGGCAGCAGTGGGGGAGGTGGCAGCAGTGGGGGAGGTGGCGGCAGCGGCGGGGGAGGTGGCCGGGGCGGAGGAGGTGGTGGGGGTGGCGGTGGACGAGGCGGCGGCCGGGGTTGGGGTGGTCGAGGAGGTGGTAGCGGCGGTGGTGGTCGTGGAGTCGCTGGCGGTGGCCAGGGCCAGCAGCACACTCCGTCGCCCCAGGAGGTCCGTGAGTGGTACTCTCAGCACGGGGGGGGGGGGGGGGGGGGGTCGGGGGTGGGCCTTAGCTGCACGTACGTCATTCGCACTGGTGACCGCACTGGCCAGCCGTGTGGGGGACCGCACGCCACACAGCGTTGCTTCGCTCGTCTGAACGACGCTTGGCGTGTTCAGTTCCCTCAGGCCATTGAGCTGCTCCGCTGGGTTGATCTCCTGAAGAAGGGAATTGATATTTATGCTCTAGACTTTGATGCTATTCTCACTGCCATGTATGTGAAATCTACTAGTGGAGAGGGTGCTGAGTACCTGAGTGTCCCGCCCGACCCGGGCATTAGGACTAGTGCGTCTGCCGCTCCAGGTACTCGCGTGTCCGCTATCCCAGGTGCTGGTGAGGCTGCTGCTCTAGGTGCGTGTACGTCTGCCCCCCCTAGTACTATGTCGACTGCAGCACTGCACACCTTCACACTGGATTCAGGTGCCTCTCGCTGTTTCTTTCGTGACCGCACTGCCCTTGAGCCCCTTGCTCGGCCAGTTGTTGTCTCCCTCGCTGACCCCTCTGGGGGTCCGGTCCTTGCGACCTCCTCACTGTCCTTCCCTGTCCTGCGGTCCCGTCGGGCACACTGTCAGGTCTCCACCTCCCCTCGTTCTCTACCAACTTGGTGGCAGGTTGTGCACTACAGGACGCGGGTGTTCACCAGTTCACCCCTGCCTACGAGCGTGTCACACACTGCACGTGTGCCCGTACAGGCCGCCACTTGGCTACCTTCACCCGGCAGCCGGGGTCGGATCTGTACACACTGACTACTGCCCCCCCTCAGGTCGCTGCGTCTGCGTCTGCGTCCGCGTCAGGTCAGCTGTCCGCCCCCTGCTCGTGTCGCTCTCTAGCGCACGAGACTGTCCTCTATCACCACCGACTGGGCCACCCGTCTGTGCAGCGCCTCCGTGCCATGCACTCCCGGTACCTTGTCTCTGGTCTTCCCAGGGTCCTCCCTCCCCTCTCACCCTCGCCTGCTCCTCCCTGTCTTCCCTGTGTCGAGTGGCGGCAGCGCGCCGCTCCTCACTCCTCCTCGTTTCCCCCGACGACTGCTCCTTTGCAGACGCTCCACATGGACGTGTGGGGCCCAGCCCGCGTCCGTGGTCAGGGTCAGGAGAGGTACTTCCTGATCGTTGTTGACAACTACTCGCGCTACACCACGGTCTTCCCCTTGCGAGCCAAGGGTGAGGTCCCTGATGTTTTGATCCCTTGGATCCGCAGAGCTCGTCTCCAGCTCAGGGAGCGTTTCCGCTCGGACTTTCCTGTCCTGCGCTTGCACTCTGACAGAGGTGGTGAGTTCTCCTCCGACCTCTTGGTAGCCTACTGTGCTGAGCACGGCATTGAGCAGTCGTTCACGCTTCCGGCCTCTCCACACCAGAATGGGGTTGCGGAGCGCCGCATTGGCCTGGTCATGGAGGTCGCTCGTACCTCCTTGATCCATGCGGCCGCCCCCCACTTTCTGTGGCCGTTTGCGGTCCGCTACGCTGCGCATCAGCTCAACCTCTAGCCCCGTGTCTCCTTGCCGGAGACCTCGCCCACACTGCTGTGGACGGGGGAGGTTGGCGATGCGTCACGTTTCCGGGTCTGGGGATCTCGAGCTTTTGTCCGCGATTCGTCTGCGGACAAGCTCTCCTCTCGTGCTGTTCCCTGCGTCTTCCTCGGCTTTGTTCCGGACGCGCCTGGTTGGCAGTTTTACCACGCCACCTCGCGCTGGGTCTTGCCCTCTCAGGACGTCACTTTTGACGAGTCCGTCCCCTACTACCGCCTCTTCCCTACCGCACTGCCCCGCTCCCACCCCCGCCTCTCTTCCTCGCGCCAGGTGCTGCTGTCGTAGACCCCCTCCCCCCTCAGGGTGCCGCTCCCTCAGGTGTGTCTCAGGTAGACCCGGTCGAGCCTGTTGAGGTTGCTGTCGACTCTCGTCCTGCTGGGGGTGCTGAGCCTGGGGGTGCGGAGACTGGGGGTGCTTATCCTGGGGGTGCTGACTCTGGGGGTGCTGAGCTTGGGGGTGCGGACACAGGGGGTACTGAGCCTGGGGGTGCTGAGCCTGGGGGTGCGGTGACTGGGGGTGCTGAGCCTTGCGGTGCTGGGCCTGAGGGTGCTACACCTGGACGCGACCTCTCCTCGGAGCAGTTGCGTGAGTGGTACTTACAGTACTGCAGCCTCTGGAGTGTTACCTCTAGGACCAGGCGCACTACAGGGACTGGGGCTGGTACTTCTCCTACTAGTCGGGAGCTCCCCTCTCGTGAGCGGATTCGTGAGTGGTACGAGCGCCGTTGCACACTTCGGAGTGGTGCGCCTTGTCTCACGGACCCGACTGCCCCTGGTGCTACGGACCCGGGCATTGGAGCTGCTGCTGGTGCTGCGGACCCTGGCGTTGGAGCTGCTGCTGGTGCTGTGGACCCGAGGGTTGGAGGTGCTGCTGGTGCTGAGGACCCGGGCGTTAGAGCTGCGGCTGGTGCTGCGGACCCTGGCGTTGGAGCTGCGACTGGTGCTGTGGACCCTGGTGTCGGAGTCCCTGCTGGTGCTGAGGACCCGGGTGTTGGAGCCACTGCTGGTGCTGAGGACTCGGGCGTTGGTGCTGAGGCTAGTACTGAGAACCTGGGCGTTGGAGATGCTGCTGGTTCTGGTACTGTCGCTGGGGGTACAGGTGCTGTCCCTGCTGTGTCTGGAGTCGCCGCGCGCCCTCAGCCGTACTTCTTTCCGCTCCTTCAGCAGGTTCTTGGTCTCTCGCCTCCTCCTGGTCCTCCTCCCTTAGCGTGTTCTCAGCCTGTCCCGTCACAGTTACAGTTGCAGCCGGCCTCCCCACTACCTGCTCCTTCTCCTTACACTGGTCCTACTGGCGGTCTTGCTGAGCGTCGTGAGTCTGCGTCTCGTCCTGCGTTGCCTGTCCGTCCTACTAGCGCTAGTGCTCGTAGTTCGCGCGAGCGTCCTCCTCCTGCCCCTGGCACGCACCGGATGTCTCTACGTCCGTCTACTGCTCCTCGGCGTGCCTCTTTGCCTTCTCCTCCTGCGTCCTCTCTTCCTGCTCTCGCCGACCCGGAGTCGGACTCTCTTCGTGCTGCCAGTCCTACTGTCACGCGTCTCCTTGCTACTGTCGTCACTGACCCTTCTTTCCAGTCTACTGCTGCGTCTGCTCTCGTTACTGAGCTCGTCGACTGTGCTGCTCGCTGTTGCTTAGACTACGCTGCTAGTCTTGTCGCTGAGTCTGAGTCTGTCTGTCCTCCGTCCGTCGGGGGTGAGTGTGCCCTTGGCACGGACGTCCTTGAGGACAGACAAGAGGAGTTCCAATGTCTGGCAGCTGCTTCACCTCATCTCGTGTCCGTACTGCTTACCCCTGAGGGAGACCCGGATGCACTTGACATCCCGACTCCGCGCTCTTACGCGGAGGCAATAGAGGGTCCCTACTCCTCTCAGTGGCAGGCAGCTATGGATGCAGAGATGGCTTCCTGGAAGTCCACAGGCACCTACGTTGACGCTGTCCCCCCTCCTGGGGCGAACATCGTCAGTGGCATGTGGATCTTCAGGGTGAAGCGGCCGCCGGGTTCTCCGCCTGTCTTCAAGGCGCGTTACGTGGCTCGTGGCTTCAGTCAGCGACAGGGAGTTGACTACTTTCAGACCTTCTCCCCCACCCCGAAGATGACCGCTCTTCGGCAACTGCTGCACGTTGCTGCTCACTGGGACTATGAGCTGCACTCTCTCGACTTGAGCACAGCTTTCCTGCAGGGCAGCCTGCACGAGGAGATCTGGCTGCGCCGCCCACCTGGCTTCACTGGGTCTTTCCCTCCTGGTACCCAGTGGAGTCTCTGGCGTCCAGTCTACGGTCTCCGCCAGGCGCCACGTGAGTGGCACGACACACTGAGGACTACGCTTGCGGCTCTTGGGTTCGCTCCGTCTACTGCCGACCCGTCGCTGTTTCTGCGCACCGACACCTCTCTGCCGCCGTTCTACATCCTCGTGTACGTCGACGACTTGGTCTTTGCCACAGCTGACACTACTGGACTCGCCTACGTGAAGTCCGAGCTGCAGAAGAGACACACGTGCACTGACCTGGGTGAACTGCGCAGCTACCTTGGCTTGCAGATCACCCGGGATAGAGCACGCCGCACCATTACCCTGACTCAGTCACACATGGTGCAGCAGGCCCTTCAGCGCTTCGGCTTCACGTACTCCTCGCCTCAGGCCACTCCTGTGTCTACTCGCCACTCGCTCTCAGCTCTGCCTTCGGATGAGTCCGTAGAGTCGAGTGGCCCGTACCCAGAGCTTGTTGGCTGTCTCATGTACCTGATGACCTGCACACGACCTGACCTTGCATACCCTCTTAGCATTCTTGCACGCTATGTTGCTCCTGGGAGACACCGACCAGAGCACATGGCTGCAGCGAAGAGGGTGTTGCGCTACTTGTGGAGTACGTCGGGCATGGGACTAGTGCTTGGAGGGCGGAGTCCAGTGGTCCTCACTGGACACGCAGACGCTTCTTGGGCTGACGACCAGGCTACGCAGCGGTCGTCACAGGGTTACACCTTCAGCCTTGGTTCCGGCTCTGTTTCGTGGCGGGCTACTCGCTCGTCTTCTGTTCTTGGCTCCAGTTGTGAGACTGAGATCTACGCAGGGGCCATGGCTGCTCAGGAGCTTCGCTGGCTCACCTACCTGCTGACCGACCTTGGAGAGCCGCCTCGTTCTCCTCCAATCCTGTACGTAGACAACAAGGCCATGCTGGCCTTGTGTCGGGAGCAGAGACTGGAGCACAGAACAAAGCACATTGCTCTCCGCTACTTCCTTGCTCGTGAGCTACAGCAGCGTGGTCAGTTGCGACTTGCGTACGTGGCCTCTAAGGCCAACACTGCTGATGTCGTCACCAAGGCACTTCCGCCTTGTGATCATCAGCGCTGGTGTACCCAGCTGGGTCTTGTGTCTGTCTTGCCTCACTTGCTCTCCTCTTGACCCTCTTTGTACTGTTACATATATATATCACTGCTCTTGCTTGTTTAGTCTTATATATTTATATCTGTACTCCTGCATGTGATTTGGCCTTGTGGCCTTGCACTTGTGCTTGGATTGTGTGGTGACGTTGTGATCCACCCTGAGCTTGCTTTGTTTTGCTTTACTTGACTGGTCTTGTGACCCCTAGTTCTCCCCCACTTCGCCTATGGGGGTGTGTCAAACATTATATATGTTGTTGTAGTTGTTTAGGCTACAGTGGGTTAGCCTATAGGGGGTACACATTCCTAGGTTTTGATACTTGTACTCATTTCACTCTTAGTTCATTCATTCTTGTTCAACATGTCCTTGCTGTTGCGCTGCGTTAGGTCAAAGGTCGCTGACCTTTGACTTTCTCGTAACCTCCAGCGGTTAAGTTAACCTCCGAGGGTTGACTCGCGGCGCTTCGATTTGAGCTGCTTCGCTTGTGTCTTGAGTTTCGACACGACAGAGGCGCTTAAGACTATTTGTTCCCAACATTTCTTACCAAGGAAAAACCTTAGTGCATTTTTTTGAAGTACCCAAGGAACCTATTGGATCGGATGAGGTGCCAAGAAGATAAGGCATCAGATTGGATAATTCATACATGTTACGATAAGGAAATTGAGACTACAATACCGTCATCCCCCAGATGTAAGCGAAGGCCTCGGTTAAGCGCTCGGCGCTTGTAAAGAACATACGGTACGAGGCATATATCCGGTCCTCGATTATAAGTGCCATGGATACTTTTGAGCTCACGGGTTATAACCGCATACATGTAGGTTACATAATATAAGCGCCACCCTTTTCGTTTTTGTTTTTTATTTATTCATCAAGGTTTTAATCTACTTACAAACAAATAAGTTCACTAAAACAATGTGATACAATTTCTACCGTACATCTCCTATTGTACCTATATCTACTGTCACATAATGTATTGTTGTTTGCAATAGATTCAGTTACTTGCTAGTGTAGGTGTAGTTGGGTTATTCGAAGTACTGTAGAAGGTGAGTTTGGGGCGTGGGGATTGACGCAAAGTGGTGATTCAGGGACTTGCGAGGCGCAGGGTGGGACGAATTCAAGGGCGAGCCCTGGGCAATCTGAAAGGCCTATCCTAAAGCCTAGCGGGCGGAGCCCAATGTGAGTTACGGGAAACTGCGCGGCACGGGGTAGAGATTCAAATAGACTAGGAACTCAATGCTTAGTTCGTTCTCTCGTTTGTTTGCCTAAAATAGTGGATTTACGTTGCCGTTCTAACGCTACAGCAGCTAGGTGACTAGGCCACTGAGGGCAGCCATTGTGTGGGAGCTAGTATCATAGGAACAGAGCTTGGAAGAAGAAGGAGGAGAAGGCAAGCCATGGGATGCCACAGATTATGAGTTTCCGACACTACTCTAGTCATCAGCTGCGGTGGGGTCATCTGGGTCGGCCTCAAAGTCCAACTCAGACTCTTCTATATTGTTTCAGCAGAACCCATCTACTGCAATGTCATCATCCATCTCGACTTCGCAATCGAGCTTGTCCCGCTTGTGTTGCAGGCAGAGCTTGTCCTAGGACCCTCCAGGGTGTTGCTGATGCCGTAGGTGAGAAACGTCCGTTGAATAAGTTCTTTGGGCACGGACTTCCAAGCCGAGGAGATCCACTGGAGCGTCAGCTCGAGTGGTGGCTTCTTTATATTGCCTGCCATGAAAAACACGACAACTAGAGTCAGGTGGGTTCATACCGTAAAACCGGTAAACAAACAAACAGATGGGTGGGCGGCCTGTCTCACCTTTTACATGTGTCGACTCCCTCACTCTCAAACCACTCCTAGTAGAGCTGGCGAATGGCGGCCTTGAAGGAGCGACTCACCGCGACATCGAAGGGTTGAATCTCCGAGGTGGGATGGCGGCGGGGACGATGTTCAACTCGCCGAACTTCTGCTTCACCTCCGCAGTCAGGTGCCCGCGGTACGAGTCCAGGACGAGCATCGCTTTGCGGGGGCGAACACGAACTTCGGGTTGACGTATGGCTTGACCGTCCCGTCTAGCCATGCGATGACACCCTCCATGCCCATCCAACTGTTGGGATGCGCGGACACGACGACATCTGCACATTAGGATACAGACGCTGTATATTAGTATAAAATCACAAGACATAAACATGCAGTCGTTATACTCTAGGGTATCGAAGCTTACCTGACAGAAAATTCCCTTTCAGGACGGCCTTATTTTTTAAGAAGACCCACAGCTTCAGCTTCTCACACGTGGCGATGCGGGCAAGCATCACCGTCACTCGTTCCTTCTGATAGCCGCTGCTGCGGATGGGCACAGAGCGTGAGCCCACCTCCTCGACGGTGCGTTCGGCAGGCATCTCGAGCCAGAGTGGCGGTGTGGCAACGGATTCGCGGATTCGTCCAACGGGCAATCAGCCGGGATTCCCCAGCGTGGCGAGGGTGCGGAGGCAGATGCTTCGGCGCCACTGCGGTCAGGCTCAGACAGGTAAGTGTTGAACGCCGAGTAGCCAGAAGGGAGGAGAAGCTGCAGAACCCTTGACGTGGAACACCGATGAGCCGGGGGAACCGGAGGCGGCTCAAGAGGGGACGGATGAACAGGAGGAACCGGAGGCGCCGGGGGAGTGGGAGGGTTAGGAGCCGTTGGAGGAGTGGGAGGAACGGGAGGGAAGACTGGGTGTGTTGGAGGGACGGGCGCAGGGCGGCTCTGCCATTGCAAATTGTCACGATTCTCTCTATTTTTAACTGGTGCAGGTTCGCGGTGGAACAGAAAATGCGTGCCTGGAATGCCTGCCATGGCCACGGCAGGCCAAACGAACGAGCAAAAGTGAGGAGAAAGTTGAGAATGAGGGCCGTATGAAGCCCTCGCCCGAGACCCCTCCAGTTTCGCGGCCCGGCCTCCTCTGCGAGGAAGGGGTGGCCACAGTCAAGATTCCCCGCAGAGGAGCTGAGCTGGTCAGCTCGTTGCCTCGGTGGCGGGGAATCATGCTCTGGATGGGCACGTCGTCGCTGAACCATGACGTGCCCTGTGTTGGAAACAATCGATCCTAAAAACGCTTCTATCGTGTCGAAACACCAAGGCACAAGCAAAGCAGATCATATCAAGGTACCAGCGAGTCAACCCTCGGAGGTTGAAGTAACCGCTGGAGGTTACGTGAAAGTCAAAGGTCAGCGACCTTTGACCTGACAAAGGCAGCGCGACAGCAAGGACACACAACTGACTCGATACTGAGCAGTTGCCCGAGTCGCACTGTATCGAACCGCAACAGCCAACAGTAAGACAGTTACCATTCATATCCCTTCGTATTCCTTGTACTCTTATATAAGCCTTTGTACTTGTTTGATTTAATTAACTTACTTTGCCCTCACATACTAGCGCAAGGTGGTTCAGAATCCCTTTGTTAACGCTTCCGCTACTACATCACTCTACCCAGAGATTAACCCTACCAAAGATCCTAAGGGGCACTCAGCCCAACATGGTATGAGAGCAGGCTAGGGTAAAATTCTATCACTTCTTCAACTACACCAAGAGGCATGTCTACCAGGAAGGAAAGAAGCTCCTCCAACGGCTCTCCTGGTACTACTCCTACTCCACCTCCTGCATCTGGTCTACAGACAGAGGAAGGCACAACAACGAGACCGGCCGCTGGGTCTACTGAAAAACCCGCAAACCAAGGCGCGAGCTTCGATCCAAGCATGATGGAGAAATTCTTCTCCTTCATGTCCTTCTACAAGCAGCACCAGCAAGGAGTACCTGCGCAATCAAACAACAGCAACAACAACAACAACGTGACGCCCATGAGTCTCGATGGCTCATCCTACGCACGCGGGAATCAACAACAACAACCTACCTTCGCTCCTTACGAGCCCCAGCGCGGCTCCGTCAGCTTCATGCCACAACCACAACCTGCACCGGGACAAGAATGAGCGCTGGACGCACTACAAGTTCAGTCGCAGTTCGCGCATGTTCCAAAACTGCAAACGACAAAACCCTTCGACGGGAAGGACTTCTTTACCTGGTCGTTCGAATTCGAGCTGATGATGGAAGGAGCGCAGATCCTTGGCTTCTTTGACGGGTCCCTGCCATACCCAACAAACTGCACACAGTATGAGAAGCAGCAGTACACCTATCAATCAATGATGGCGTACACAATACTACTGAGGAACATCACTTCGACTCAGCAACAGAACATAAGGACTTACCGAGGATATGGCAACTCCGCGGAGCTCGCGTACAACCACTTGAAGAACCTGTATCCAGCAAAAGACAACGTAAACCAAAGTCGGTTAATGGCGCAGCTGACAACAATCGTAATGAAACCAGGCGACAAGGGAATGGCGTATATCAGTCGCTGCCGCAAGCTGCGCGACAAGCTTCTTCGATGTGGAGGATCGATTTCAGAAGACGCCTTCGTCACGGTTGTCATCGGCGGTCTTGGCCCTCACTAGCGCTCCACTCGCGCCATACTACGAGCACACGGGAGAATCTCCGAAGCAGCACTCTGCGCCGAAATCCATGCTGAGCAGCAAGACATGGACCTGCAAGAAGAACGACACAAGAGAAAGGTATCAGTACCCGAATTCGCGTTCCACACTCAACGACGCCACAACAACAACAACAGTCAACCGAAAATCGTACCTCCGTTCTGCCACCTCTGCAAGACTTCAGGGCATCCTCGTACGCACTGCCCGAATCGACAACAGTCAACGCCGCCGCAACACCAACTTCGCCCTTCAAGCAGTCAAGTCGCCTCAACGCAAGCAAGTCCGACAACGTCAGTACAAGTCTCAACAACATCAACGGGACAATCTGCGAAAGAAACAAGAATCATCATCAGCTGCATGGCGAGATTAAGCGACTCCTGCGTAACTAAGTCACCACCATATTACTCACCGGAAGAAAAACTCGACAACAGCACGCCTCGCCGCGAGTCACTTCAACCGAGCCCGACGTACGCTGCCATCGCTCAAAGCGAACCGTCCGGAAAAGACACATGGTTCTTGGACAGTTGCTGCGGACAGCACATGTGCTCCTCGGGACGCTTCGTCCAACGCGAACACCGACTTCAATGAGAGGTCGTCATCACAGTCGCCAACAACCAGAATCTGCGCACACGACGACAAGGAGTAGTACAACTTCAGTCACGAGAGACAAATGTTATACTGCAGATGTCAAAAGTACTAATCGTGGAGGGACTCGGCTACAACTTACTGAGCGTCAGTCAGTTGATGGCGAAAGGCATACACCTGGAAGCCGACAGTACCACCCAGGAGTTCAAACTGTACCACGGGAAGGGCGGCCTCTACATCGGAAAGGCGGTCCTGAAGAACAACGTCTTCGTCCTTGACTTCGTCCCAGACCTGGGCACCGCAGACAGCGACGCCATCGTGAACTTCGCCGACTGGACACACCCTCCAGATCTTGATCCAGACTTCAGTCCGGAAGGTTTTTGGTATTCACATACCATTCCTGAAGCAGAACGAACACGCGCGTTAGTAACAATTCAACATTCGGCGGCAGCAGAAACAACATCGGCAGCAGCAGAGACAACATCGGCATCAGTAGAGACAACATCGGCAGCAGCAGGGACATCATCGGCAGCAGCAGGAACAACAAGAGCAGCAGCAACAACGAGACTAGTTCTCGTCGACGAAACACCGCCAACACCAGCACAACAGCTCCACCCAGCACCAAGAGAAGTTCATCGTAGCGCAAACTTCATCGCCAGCTTCTACTCCAACTCCGACATGTACCGACGATCACCCAGTCATCGCGCCGACGAAAGTACCTGGCACGCAAGGATGGGACACCCAAGCAACACTGTGTTAAACAACACAATAAGAGCAGGAGTCCTTGACAAGGACTCGTTACTACTACTCGACGGAAGAGAACTCCAACGAGCACGAGGAACATGCCTCACCTGCCCCGAAGCCGACTTACTACATCGGCCGTTCACTCCTCGTCACAACCCGAGCGCACCCGCGTACGCACCACTCGAAAAGGTGTATAGCGACATCCTGTACAATCGGGAGCCAGGACAAGTAATCTACAACTACACAATCACCTTCATCGACGCTGCCACCCGCTACGTCTGGCACCTAAACTTACCCAGCCGCGACATGGCCCTCAAAGCATTCGCTGCCTGGCTACCAGTAGCAGAGAGAGAGTCAGGCGTAAAGCTCAAAAGCTTCCAGTCAGACGGAGGAGGAGAATACACCTCTCAACGTTTCAAGCAGTACCTGGCGGAAAGGGGCATCAAGCAGCTTCTCTCTCTTCCCTACGCCCATCAGCAGCAAGGTGTAGTAGAAAGAATGAACAGGACTCTGCAGAACAGCATGCGCAAACTGTTACGTGGCATGCGGCTTCCCAACCACCAGTGGCCTGCAGCAATGGACCACGCTGTTATGCTACACAACTTGCTGTCTTCATCATCGCTTCCGAACAACGCATCACCGCATCTGCTGTGGAGAGGGAAACAGGGCAGCACAAAAATGTTACGCGTGTTCGGATGCATGGTACAGTACCGTATCCCCCCGGATATACCCCCATGGGGGGCAATAATAAAACAGGTTTTTTCATGGGGGTGGGCTTATAATCGAGTAAATTTATAAGCGCCGGCGTTTATAAAATGACATACATATTTTTTTATATCTTTTAACACCAAACTGTAGGTCTCGTGCTTGCCTTTTCAATCGAGTCGAAGTTACATGGGATCGTCTGTGAAATTCTCGCGCGCGCTGGGAGATACACCCAATCTGACTCACATCCAGCTCCTGATAGGTCCTGCTGACTGGACCCGCATCCAGTGCAGGGTCCGAATGTGAAGGGAACCGAATCTGCAACATATCCGCCTGCTAAAGTAAAAATCGTTACAGCTTTTTGAACACATTTCAAATTTTAAAGTTTACGTGCGCTTATAATAAAACAAGTTTTTTCAAGGGGTGCGCTTATAATCGAGGAGGGGATATAAGCGCCATATGCCAATTAGAAGCGCCAGGCGCTTATCCTAGGGTGGCGCTTATATCCGGGGGGAGACGGTATCGACCCCCAGCAGCACGAGCGGGCCGATTTTCACAACGCGCACAGTGGGGACTACACCTCGGCATCGAAAAGAATTACAACGCATGGAAAATCTTCGACGTCCACTCCAAGGAAACAGAAGCAACACGTGACGTAATTTTCTACGAACGACTCACGCTCCAGACGTACCTTGCCAACCTGCAAGAGGACCAAGATCCCACAGGTGGTTTTCGTGGCGACCGAGCCTTCGCCTCCGCAGAAGACAAGCTGACTGGGACGAGCAGAATGTGGACAACGCGTCAGAAGAAGCCGGACCTCTTCCCTTTGTTAACGCTTCCGCTACTACATCACTCTACCCAGAGATTAACCCTACCAAAGATCCGAAGGGGCACTCAACCCAACACCCTGGACCGAATGCAACCCTGATTGGGTAGTCGTGTTGCGAAGTGCGTGTGCGCTGGCATGGGTCAGGTTCATGTTCGATGGACATGGCCTGACCAACAAGGCAGGGAAGGCGTGAAGCCACGCCTTGTTTACCTTTTTACGCTGAAAGCATGCGCAGTTTCAACAATGCTTTGATTTTATATCAGAAAAAATAAATCATTTTTGGCATAACGTTAACGCCGACGCTAAATTTACTCAATTATAAGCCCGCCCCCCTAAAAAATCATGTTTTCTTATATCCCCCCATGGGGCCTTATCCGGGGGCTGACGGTATGATGGAAGCGGCGAGAGGGTGGTGCGGTAATGAAAGAAGCATTACTGAGACGCACCAGAGTCAAGAGAGTGACAGGTTAGCGGTGGACACACCTGGGCAAGCAACAGAAGAAGATCCTACACTAGAGACAGCTAAAGTTCATCTAGACACAGACGAGTAATAAGATATAGCAACACTTTTGTCAGCAACTTATAGAGCAGAATGCATGTCAAACATGTCCATACTAAACACTGACAAACTACCGTTCGACAGCGTAGGCCAGTGTGGAGGGGAAGCCAGAGGCCCAAACGGGTGTGGTAGAGGTCGCCGAGGTTGCGGAAGCAGCGCGTGTCGGAGTGATTGAGACGCCCGTAGGCAGTGCCAGCACCCGGATCAACAAAACCTGCTACTGGCAGGGCTCGGTAGGGGGACGACCCGGCACCCAGCAGTCGGCCCCACCAACGCAGCTTGCAGTCCCCGAGCCACCAGGTCCACTACTGCTGCGAGGCCCACTGCTAAATCTGCTGCTATTACAGCTGCTGCTAGAGCCGCAACGGCTGCTGCTACTGGTGTTGCTTAGTCACTGCCACAACCCCAGGACCAGCACCCCCTTCCTGAGCCGCACCTCCAGGACCAGCACCTCCTCCGGCTACACCTCCAGGATCAGCCCTCCCAGCGCTAGCACCTCCACCCCCTCCACTTCGAGGACCACATATGCGACGTCGCTGCCCACCAAAGGTGGCCACTGGTGTGGCCTCCGCCGTAGTAGCAGGCTCAACAACAACAGCAGAGGCTTTGGGGGTAGAGAGTAGGGTCGGGGCGGCACACCCTTCAAAGATGGGTGGAACCACTTTAACACTGGAGGATGCTATGGCGCGAAGGCCAGTCTCGATCTCAGTAATTCATGCCTCAAAAAGATCGACATCGAGGCTCGTGAGGTGCATAGCGGGGAAAGCATCGTAAGCATGCGCGAGTCAGTCGGGGAGGTGGGTCGCGAGGAGGTTCTGGGTAAGATGCATGGGAGAGGGGTGCGCATCAAGGACCTCATTAATGCAAGCTGCACGGTAGCTAGCGTTTAGCAAGCGCATCCGTGTAACAAGGTTAGCGACAGCGGCATACACAAGGAGATGGAACGGCAGGACGAGGTGGCCTAAAGTAGTAGAGGAGGGAGTGGAGTAGCGAGCTACAACATCGTCAAAGCACTCATTCCCCATTCCCACTTATGAAAGTGTTCGTGCTCGGCCTGGCGGGAGGAGGCGACTGGCAGCAAGGCGCGCAGAAGCGTGACGCACCTCCCAGAGTGTGCTCTCGAGCCGGGCCGCATAGTATTTCTCCTTCTGCGCCGGCGTGGCGTTAGTAGCAAGATAAGAAGGACGTGAGAGGGCTGGAATCTCACCCAAAACATGGTGGCCGTACAGCGGGATGTCATTCTGAAGCTAGCTCCGCAAGTAGAGCTTAACATCAAGCAGCCACACGGAATAATCGACCGCACGTTCCCCAGCATCAAAACACTGGACGTAGTCTGTTGCGGTAGCGCCAAGGAGCAGGGGCACGACTACAGCAGGCGAGGGGAAGCAACCACATGAAGAGGAAGAAGCAGGTAACGGGAAACCCTATACTGCAAGTGCAGGCATGGTGGATGGTGCTACTACGAGTGCACGATAGGTGCAGTGGTAGGGCGCGCAGTCGTTCACAGTATGGCATGGTTGCGCAGGCTGTAGGGGGACACCAGGCACGAGCGGCAACCGCATTGGCGCATATAGAGATGGTCTCGCAAGCGGGTTGCGCAGCTGCGCGGGGTGGCGCGCCGGCGGCACAACAATGCGGGCTAACGGGCGACTGGCGCAAACGGCATGCGCCTGGCGCGCCTAGTGCAGGGTGGCGCGAGCGGCGCGCTGGCTAGCGTGACTAGCGTAGGCTGGCGTGGCGGCTAGCGCAGCTGGCTAGTGCGCAGCTGACACAACTGGTGCGGCTAGCTGGCGCGCTCGCTGGCGCGGCTCCCTGACGCAACTGGCTGGCTTACGCACTAGGGGTGCTCTAGGGAGCGCGCTAAGGAACACTCTAGAGGGGGCAATCTAAGGGCGGGGCGTAACTACGATTAGCTAGGGTAGGCGAGGTGGAAGCGATAACCCAACCTGATCTGATGGTATGTCAATGAAAGAAGGATTGACCAGAATGAGGGCATACATATTAGATACATACCAAACATGCACCCTCTATAGAGAAACCCAAGCAAACTTACACATGCATAAATGTATGAGTAGATTGACATCACATGCGTCTGTGTTAAGCATTTTGTTTGATTCGAGGTGTCTCAACTCACCTGTGAGTCACAAACAATTGTGTTAGACACACGTGTGTCACAATCCGTGCAAGGTGAATGTTTGCCGCAACTTTGAAACTTCACCCTTGAAAACTTTCAAAAATACCGTAAAAACAATCATTTTTCATGTGAAATTTTCCTTTGATGCACAAAAGGGTTGAAACCAGACCCTCAGATTGGTTTCAGGGCACACTGATCAGCCAGTGCTGCACCTAAAAAAAAAACAGATTTACACTGATCAATCAGTGCTACCTGAAACATCTACCCTGATTTGTCAGCCCAGGATTTACGAGCCATTTTATCGTATATGTTAAGTACCAGCGTACACACCCACATATGTTCTTGCTGCGCACTAGGGCGGATTCATAACTTCGTGTCATCCGCTATCTGTGTCATCCAAAATTGTAGGATCCAATCAGAAGTTTTCCGATTCGAGCTTCGGTTTTCGATTGGATCCCACAATTTCGAATGACACAAATAGCGGATGCCACGAAGTTAGGAATCCGCCCTTAGTGCAGGCAGGTGTCCCCTGTATTGTCAGAGTGTTGAGAGCACCTGGAGAAGCGCTCTCTCATTGAGTGGCTTCTGCACGGCGCCATCCATGCCAGCCTCTGTGGCACGAGCAGCAACAGCGTTGTCCACATCTGCTGACATGGCCACCACACAAATACGCTGCTGCCGCTGCCATCCCCCCTCCACACCCTCCACCCCACTCTTCCCCACCGCTGGCACGTCTCCTCCCCACCCCTGCCCTTCCTGCGCATCCCCTGCGCCCTGTCCCCCTTGCACCCCCCACTGGGCAGTATGCGCTTTGGCCTCGAGGGCGCGCAAGCGGGCGGCGGTTTGGAAGCCGTCGAGGCCGGGCATGAGGAGGTCCATGAGCACGAGGCGGAAGGAGTGGCGCGCCTGCAGCAGGCGCAGTGCCGCCTCACCCGACTCTGCCAGCGCCACCTCCGCCCCGTACCGCGCCAGCGTGCTCGCTGCCACCCGCCGGTTGATAAGATTGTCGTCCACCACCTGGTGGATGGAGAGAGCGAAAGTCGAGTTCTGAGTCGACTAAAACCGCCGACCCGTACCGTGCCAGCGTGCTCGCTGCCACTGTCATTCATTAGATTGTCGTCCACGACCTGGTGGATGGAGTGAGCGAAAGTTGACCGAGGGGAACCAGAGACAGCGCATGACAGAGAGGAGAGGAGGGTTTTCCGACACATGCGAACGAACGGTGACATTGTCGTCCGGTCCGCCACGTGTTGCGCTAGGCACGGGAGAGCGAGCGGGGTACAGGGGGAACAGGGGGAACAGGGGGAGAAGGCTGAGGGGATGAGAACGGATGGATGGAGACAGCATGTGGTTATTGTAACAACATGAGATAGAATGGATGCATTCGGTAATGAGCTCAAGGCTCTTACATACGTTTGAAATGGCTAAAATATGAATGGGTAGGGAATCAGGGGCAATTCCCGAGAGATCGGTTGAAATTTCCAATTGGCGGGCTGGAGATTTCGGTTGATGACGTTTGGGTGAGGCTGGGATGTTGGTTTAACACCCAACCCACACAAACTACACACATGGGTGGAACAGGAGAGGGGGAACAGGAGAGGGGGAACAGGAGAGGGGGTGGTACACAAATGGGTGGTTAAGGAGGAATAGGAAGATAAGGGCACAGAGGTTGCCTCGAGGCATGTGATGGAGGAACGAGAACGGAGGCATTGTGAGAGGTGCGACGAGGCATATCACATTGCTGTCCACCTACAGGACAAAGAGAGGCCAGGCTGCCAGAGTGGGTTGGGGGAGCGTGGTGAAGTGAGTCCCGGGTGGGTTGTGGGAGTGTGGTGAGGAGTGGCAAACAGGAGAAAGCGGAAGCGTTCTGAGGCTAGTCTGCATGCACTAGTTGATGGGGAATCAACGTTCAGCAGCCTTCCCCACAAACACACGAGATTCCTTCAAGTCTAGATTGGGTTTTCTCGAAAGACACTGTCGGGTCCGGTGTGCATCTCACCAGAATCGCCTTGCCCTGCAGCAACTCCTTCAGCCTCTCCCTCGCACTCTTCGCCTCCACTGCCCGTGGCACAGCTGATGTGTCATCCCCTGCAGCAGCAGCAGCAGCAGCGGACGAAGGCACACAAGTCGACGCTGGCCCAGAAACATCCACGCTGGCTGCAGTCGAATTTCCATACACAGCCACAGCGGCAGTGGCAGCAGCAACAGGCATGGGCAGAGCGACGTGCAGGGTGGTGCCATGGCCCTCTGTGCTGAGCAGCCCAATGCTGCCGCCCATGAGCGACACCTGCCATGCGGGGGAGGTGTTGGAGGTTGGGCGCAGCGCTACAACCGACGACTAAATGTGGACATATGTGGTTAAATGTGGATACATGCGGATAAATGTGGATAAATGTGGATACATGCGGATACATGCGCATACATGCGGATACATGCGCATACATGTGGATACATGCGCATACATGTGGATACATGCGCATACATGCGGATACATGCGCATACATGTGGATACATGCGCATACATGTGGATGCATGTGGATATATGCGGATGAAGGTGGCACCCCAGGGAGGTGTGGGGGGTTGGGCGCAGAGCTACAGGCGAAGAATGAATGTGGATACATGCCTATGAAGGTAAGGTGGCACCCCAGGGAGGTGTTGGGGGTGGACGTTGGAGGTAGAAGAGAGTTGGACGCAAAGAACACACCACACCACGTTGTATCATTTGAAGAGCATGTATGAATCGACGACAGGTAGTTGTGGAGGTCTGCTGTTGCACCTGGTTAGGCTAAGACATGACAACTGTTGAGAACGACTCACCTGTCCGAAACGACTCACCAGTTGCCGACACAAGTGCAGGCTCATGCCACTGCCTCCATGCGCGCGGGTCTGATGGGCGGTGGGGGGTGGGGGGTGGGGGGAGGGGGGTGAGAAGCACGAGAACGCTAAGGCCAGGGTGTTTACGAACTAGCACGTGGAGAGAGGTCATGTTAAGCTGATGAGCGTGAGCCTCGTCATTGGTGTGGCCAAAATGGAAAACAGACGCTGCTTCTGCACTGAGTTTCAATCATCATCGCTTGCATGAGGTGCATGGCATGAGGGGCATGGCATGAGGGGCATGGCATGAGGGGCATGGCATGAGGGGCATGGCTCACCTGCATGAATGCCTGAAACACGTGGCGCTGCTCCTCCTCTGAGATGCCACACCCTGTGTCCTCACATGTCAGCAGCACCACACACCGCCTATCACCCCCCGCCTCCACCACCATGCCCTCCTCTCTGCCTCGCCCACGCCACCACCTCCCCACTGCTCCCCTCCACCAGCCCATCCCGCCACCCCCTGCTGCTGCTGCTGCTGATGCTGCTCTAAACCTCCCTGCTTCACTTACACCATCCGCACTAGGCGCTCTTGTCCCATGCACACAAGTGCATGGTCCCACTCCCCCACGCCCACCCTCCTCCTCATCTCCTGGACCCCACGGCGTACCACGGCCTAGTTCCCGCCTGCGAATCCTCTCGTCTCCGTTTCCGCCTCCTATCGCCACCGACCGTTCTCCACCGTTCTCCACCCCGTGCTGGCGAGGCATCACCCTGTGAGGTGCTCCTCTTAGAGTACACCCGGCATCGCCCACTTCAGATCTTCCAGGTCTCACATCCACCCCATTTCCCCAACTCTCCTCATATCCATCACTTTGTTCCTGAGTGCTTATCCTCAGCGTGTTACCTCCTTCCCTCTCCTGCCCCTCCTCGCACTCCTCCCCTTCCTCGTCCTTCCCCCTCTCCTCAATCGCGTTCACCCCACCTCCCCCACTCTCTCCTCATATGCATCCCTTCGTTCCCCGGCGCTTACCCTCATCCGGTCCTCTTTCCTGTCCTCTCCCTCCTCCCCCTCCTCCCACTCCCCTCCTTCCCGTCTCTCCTCGCTCTCCCCCTGCTCCTGGCCCCCCTCCTGAACCAGGGGCAAGCGCCAGCAGCACCCAAGGCACTGAGCAGACAAGCCTCTCTGGAGCACCGGCTCACTGCATGCACCCATTATTGCCCACGCTAGCCCTCGCTGCCCCACCTGCTCCCACAACAGCACTCTCAGCGGTGGCTCTCCCACTCCGTTCCGATGCACAGCCGCACTGGCAGCACCAGCAGAGGCAGCAGCAGCAGTGGTGGCAGCAGCGGTGGCATCAGCAGCGGTGGTAGCAGCAGCCGCAGGAGAGGAGCAGGCGGGGGTGGGTGCAGCGAGGAGACAGCCGAGGGAGAGCAGATGGGTGGGGATGTGGGTGTCGGGGGGAAGGCACTGCAGCCTCACGCACACACCGCCACTGCTCGTGAACTTGATGGCGTTCTCTGGGGGAGAGCAATGAGCAATGAGCAATGTGAGCATCAACACAAGCGAAAAATGAGCCCATTTTGTCAACTCACAGAGGCGAATTCAGAGAGCAGGTTTGGATCAAAGGGCAGAAAAAGTGCTCAGCTCAGGATCGTGTTCGTCCCGGCTCTTGAGGCGCCTCAAAAGAGGGCTCTTGACAGGGTCGCCAAGCCAACAATGAACGAGACTCGAGCGTTCAGCTGCTTGCTCGGCCCGTCAGCCCGGCAACTCATCAGCCCGCTGGCTCGTCGTGCTTCGAATCAAGCTGGCCCGTTAGCCTTGACCACTGCTCATGCCTTGTGCGTGAGTAAGTGACGTTAGACTGACAAGTTTGTGAACTGAACTAGAATAGGCTGTACAGGTTTCGCACCCAGGTGTTCCAGCCCAGCCTCCTGCAGCTAAGGATACCCCATAGGCTAGCCAAATCAGCCCCGTCTGGTTCTTTGGCTTGGGTAGAGGGGAGTTGGACTCGAGTCGACTCGACATAAGTGTACCGTGCGTGGGCGGCTTCACATAAGATCGGACAGCCTTGACTCTAGTGGAGCCAGTGTGGAGCGGTCGATTCTAGTGATGCGATGTGTTGTGTTGCGTTGCAACTCAGTTGAATCAACCCATTCGCGAGTGGAAGCTGCAATTCCGAGTCGGGAACCCCACTCTCGGCTCAACTTTGCCCGACTCCACTCCAGGCGGGCTTGACTCAACTCGCCTCATCCTCACGTGTGACTCGCCTCATCCCCATGTGTAACCAAGCCCATCCAAACTCACCCACATGTCGTCAGAGTCGCTAAACGGACTGATTCACAATGGTACTCACCAACTATTCTATCCAGCACTTGCTGCAGGCGAAGGCAGTCCCCCAGCAGCACACCGGGCACATCCCCATCCACATGCCACGTCACTGCTCAGGCACCCATACGCACGAGCAATAAGTTGATTTTTGAGTGTAGACTCAAAAGTAGTCCCCCAGCAGCACACCGGGTCCATCACCATCCATATGCTATGTCACTGAATAGGCACCCATACGCACGAGCAGAAATGTCATCTTCTTTGGTTAAAGAGACAAGAGCCAATCGAATGCATGAAGAGAAACGCAAGCAGAAGCAGGTGATCAAGACACGGGTGAGGGAGAGGTGAAGGAGAGGTGATAGAGAGGTGACAGAAAGGTGAGAGAGAGTTGAAGGAGAGGTGACAGAGAGGAGAGTGAGAGGTGACAGAGAGGCGAGAGGGAGCGCTGACGATTTAGGCCTAGCTCCTGAGCAGCGAGCACGTGTGGGTGCAGCACGTCACGCAGCCATGAGCGCAGGTCAAACGGCAGGCTCTCTAGATGCAGGCGTCCTGCCTCTGCCTTGCACACATCCAGCACTGAGTTTACGAGCCTCAGGATCCTCCCTGCTTCCTCCAGCGCTGTCCCCTCGTCCTCCCTCTGCCTCTCGTCCAGCCCTCCCTCGTTTAGCTGCTTCAGCATGCCTGCAGGGTGATTGGGATTGGCACAGCGAGTGGTAAGTTGTAGAGATTCGAATGCGAAGACTTACACGTGGAAAGAAACATGAGCATAGAAGGGCGCTTGTTGCGTTATCAAGTGGAAAGGTTTCAAAATGGCATCGAAGCGTGAGTGGATCCTATTTCACCAAGGGGATGAGTGCCCTTGGAATAGGCAGGCAGGCAGGCATCAAAAGGAAAAAAAACCCTCACAAGAAACTCATGGCCACTCATGGCCACTCAAGATCACTCATGGCCACTCCTGGTCACTCCTGGTCACTCCTGGCCACTCATGGCCACTCTGGCCACTCCTGGCCACTCCTGGCCACTCCTGGTCACTCCTGGCCACTCCTGGTCACTCCTGGTCACTCCTGGTCACTCCTGGTCACTCCTGGCCACTCCTGGTCACTCCTGGCAACTCCTGGCCACTCATGGCCACTCATGCTTCTCAAAGCCACGGACCTTCCATGCCATTGATGGGAGTGCGCATTTCATGGGCCGTGCTGGCGATGAACGCACTCTTGTTGCGCTCCGCTGCCTGCGCCGTCTCCTTTAGTACCTTCTCCGCCTCTATCTTGTCGTGCACCCTCCTCGTGTTGAGCGCCACGCTCACGCCGATACCTGCCAGCAGTGCCCCACCACGAGGATGATGCGCCCCCCAGGAAGTTGGCTGTCACAGGTCCTCTGACATGATTTCCAGTGAGCTGCGGCTATTTTTGAGGCGCCTCAAAACCCCCCCCAGGAATATGGCTGTCACAGGACTTCTGACATGATTTCCAGCGAGGTGCGGGATTTTTAGGAGATAGGTTTAAGCAAGTAGGAAAGGCGTGTAAAGGTAAACACTAGCAAAACCGAGAGTCTGTACCTGCCAGCAGTGCGGCCACCACGAGGATGATGAGCCCCAGGAATATGGCTGTCACGTTGTGGGCTTCGTCTGAGCCCTGGAAGCTGGGATGGGACCCACCCAGGGGAGGTAGAGTAGATTGGAGCGAGAAGGAGACGATGGGTCTGGTGCTGAGTGGACTCAAAAGCTGCCAGCAGTGCCGCCACCACGAGGATGATGAGCCCCAGGAATATGGCTGTCACGTTGTGGGCTTCGTCCGAGCCCTGGAAGCTGGGGGGCAGGGGAGGTGGATTGGGGTTAGAAGGAGACGATGGGATGAGATGGCGGCTGAAGGCACCGGGTGCAGCATGCACAACGATTGGCTTTAAGTCGGCTAGGTTCACTCAACTAGAAGCGAAACAAGGAACCTTTCTCAAATGGGACGGCGGAAAATGGGAAGGGAAAGGATGTGTAGGGTTGGTTGGGTGGGAAGGGGGGTTGTAGAGGAAGAAAAACAGTGCATTCCTAGAAAGAATTCACCAGCGCCAGAGCTGTGCGAGGGAGGACTAGTTTTGAGGCGCCTCAAAAGAAGAGCAGTGCATCCCTAGAAACGATTCACCGGCACGCTTTTGAGTCGACTCAAAAGTGCATCCCTAGAAACAATTCACCGGCACCAGAGCTGTGCGGTGGGGGAGGAGGAATTGCCGTGAGGTGAGAAAGGAAAGAAAGAAGCAAGATTCGCGGAGCAGACAAGCAGACGGTCCGGTCACATAAATCGGCGTTATAGAGTAGGAACGGTTCGGAAACAGGGCGGGCAGCGCCTTGCGTAGAAACTCTTGAGGCGCCTCAAAAAGGAGTAGAAACAAACGACTCACCGGCACCAGAGCTGGTAGGTGCGGGAGGAATCGGTGAGGTTGATCTGGTGCACGGCCTTGTGTCGGTGCGGCTGCAGCATGGTCTCGTTGGACGGCGGAATGAGCTTGGCCACTTGCATGGGGTCGCCTTGCGGCAAGTCGCCCACCCCGTACAGCAGGTACGGGCCCAGTGCGGTGGAGGTGGAGGAGTTGCGGGGGCCGGCCGTGGCTGTTACGTCGTACACTTCGAGGGAATACTCCGCGCCTGCACCGGCGAGAGGGGGATGCTCTGTTTGGTCAGCACAGCGCAGCTAGCGTGTGAGGGGGAGCAGAGCAGCCCGCCGGCACTTTGCATGCCTGCACGTTGCACGCACGTTGTACAGCCCAGGGAGATACTCATTCCTTCAGATGGTGCAAAACTGGAGAATAATGCACAAGAGGAACACAGGGAAGGGGGGGCCTTACGAGCCTCATCAGCGGTGGTGAGCGAGTCGTGCCGAGTCATGGCCTTTGTTGAGTGAGCAACACTAACAGTCAAGTTGCTAAAACAGTACCAATACCTCTCCACAGTACCAATACCTGTCAGCAGTACCAAAAGAGTCAAGCGACTGTCGGTTGGTGTTGGGTCATGACTGTACCCTTCTCTCAACCAGGCGGGAATAGCTTTGTCATGGTCACATGGTGAGATGGTGAGATGGTGAGATGATGAGACGGTGAGATGGTGAGATGGTTGGTGCCGGAGCACTTCAAGAATGATGAAGTAGGCAAGTTGGTTGAAGTCCACCGACGCTGCTATGACACCCACCAACGCTGCTATGACACCCACCAACGCTGCTATGACACCCACCGACGCTGCTATGACACCCACCAACGCTGCTATGACACCCACCAACGCTGCTATGACACCCACAAACGCTGCTATGGCCGTGAGACGGTGAGTGAGTGGTGAGAAGATGAGACGGTGAGATAATTGGTCACACCTTGCCGGAGCACTTCAAGAATGATGAAGTCGGCAAGTTGGTTGAAGTCCACCGACGCTGCTATGACTCCCATGAACGCTGCTCGCCTCTCTCGCTGCGCCGACTCCATCGTCACGTTGCCTTTGAAGACTGGCGTTATCATGGCTGGGGAATGTGAGGAGAGGAGATGCGAGGAGAATGCGAGGAGAATGCGGGGAGAATGCGAAGAGAAAGTGGGTAGACATGAGATAAAAGTGACATTCAAATACAAACAAATGAAACTCAGAGGAGGGGAACGTGGGAGGGGAGGGGGGGGGGAGGAAGGGAGGGGGAAAGATAGAAACAAAGCAAACAACAAGGAAGAGGGAGGGGCGGGAGTGAGGGAGCAAGCGAGCACAAGGGCGAAACACGTGTCTGTCAACATGCTCAGGTCGGGATGAGCCAACGTCTCATACATCCGCCCACGCTCACGCTCACGCTCACCCATGCCTGGATGCCCATTGGAGAGCACATAGGGCGAAGTGAGCATGTTGCCGCCCGTGTCCTTCACGCGGGTCAGCTGCGGCCCGTACGACGGGTGCGTCCTGGCGTCCAAGGGGTGGTGCTTGTCGAACCAGAAGCGCAGGTCCATGTACCAGTCCGCGCGCGGGACAGGCCTGCCCTGCATGTCCACCAGTGGGCACCGCATGCGCCGCTCGAAGGCCTCCCTGCGGGTGATGCCCGGAGAGGCGACACGGGGAGGGGAGGGGATGGGATGGGATGGGATGGGATGGGATGGGATTGGATGGGATGGGATGGGATGGGATGGGATGGGATGGGATGGGATGGGATGGGATGGGATGGGATGGGATGGGATGGGATGGGATGGGATGGGATGGGATGGGATGGGATGGGATGGGATGGGATGGGATGGGATGGAAACATACAGAAGCCCTTAACTCGAATCCCCGCGGCTCTGCGTTGAACCAAGTCCTGCCTGTTTGGAGTGGGGTGGTCCAATGGTCCAATCCAAGTATCGAGTTGGCAAGAGAAGTGAGGGGGGGAGGGGAGGGAGAGCAGCAGTTGAGAGGTGAGGTGAGGGTGGGAAGAAGGTGAAGGAAGTGCGAGGGCGAGGGTAAGGAGCAGTGGCAGGCAGCGGCAGCAGCGGCGGCGGCAGCGGCAGCGGCGGCCTCAGTGGCGGCGGCAGCGGAGGGAGCAGGGGCGGGGGCGCACCTGTCGGAGCCATTGACAAAGGCGGCATAGGCGGTGGCGTGCACCCAGGGGCGGGCGGCCTGTGTGCGCAGCACATAGTCGGCGAAGAGCCTCTGAGTCAAGTTGCTGTGCACCGCCCATGGGTCCTCCTGTAGCCCTCCAAACACCACCGCCAGCCCTTCCAGTGCCTGATGCATGCATGGTGCGGATGGGTGGGTGGGTGCGGTGGATGGGTGGGTTTTGAGTCGACTCGAAAGTCACCCCGGCAGCCCCTCCAGTGCCTGATGCACGCATGGTGCGGATGGGTGGGTGGCGGTGGATGGGTGCATGGGTTGGGTTGGACTCGTGAAGTGGAGTTGGGTGCGTGGGGAGGGGTGGGGGTGCAACGAGACACAGAAGCACAGCACAGGGTGATGGTGGCACAGGGTGATGGTGGCACAGGGTGATGGTGGCACAGGGTGATGGTGGCACAGGGTGATGGTGGCACAGGGTGATGGTGGCACAGGGTGATGGTGGCACAGGGTGATGGTGGCACAGGGTGATGGTGGCACAGGGTGATGGTGGCACAGGGTGATGGTGGCACAGGGTGATGGTGGCACAGGGTGATGGTGGCACAGGGTGATGGTGGCACAGGGTGATGGTGGCACAGGGTGATGGTGGCACAGGGTGATGGTGGCACAGGGTGATGGTGGCACAGGGTGATGGTGGCACAGGGTGATGGTGGCACAGGGTGATGGTGGCACAGGGTGATGGTGGCACAGGGTGATGGTGGCACAGGGTGATGGTGGCACAGGGTGATGGTGGCACAGGGTGATGGTGGCACAGGGTGATGGTGGCACAGGGTGATGGTGGCACAGGGTGATGGTGGCACAGGGTGATGGTGGCACAGGGTGATGGTGGCACAGGGTGATGGTGGCACAGGGTGATGGTGGCACAGGGTGATGGTGGCACAGGGTGATGGTGGCACAGGGTGATGGTGGCACAGGGTGATGGTGGCACAGGGTGATGGTGGCACAGGGTGATGGTGGCACAGGGTGATGGTGGCACAGGGTGATGGTGGCACAGGGTGATGGTGGCACAGGGTGATGGTGGCACAGGGTGATGGTGGCACAGGGTGATGGTGGCACAGGGTGATGGTGGCACAGGGTGATGGCGGCACAGGGGATGCAGCAAGTGCAGAAAGCAGAAGCGCATGGAATTGCAGATGTCCTCGCAGCAGCCCCTGCCCGGGTGGGGCCTTGTGTCCGTTACGTTCCCCCACCACACTGGCCAGCCCCCCCGTGGCGCCTCATGCCCTCGCATAGTAATGCATGAGAGGGGCCATGGGGAGGTGCATGGGGGAACGCACGGGGGAACACACGGGGGAGAGCAAGGGGGAGCGCATGGGGGAGCGCATGGGGGAGCGCATAGGGGAACACATGGGGGAACGCATGGGGGAACACATGGGGGAACGCATAGGGGAACACATGGGGGAACGCATAGGAGAACACATGGGGGAACGCATGGGGGAACACATGGGGGAACGCATAGGGGAACACATGGGGGAACGCATAGGGGAACACATGGGGGAACGCATAGGGGAACACATGGGGGAACGCATAGGGGAACACATGGGGGAACGCATAGGGGAACACATGGGGGAACGCACGGGAGAGCGCATGGGGGACGCCATGGGGGGCGCATGGAGGGGCACATGGGGGGGGTGCATTGGGGGTCGAATGAGGGGCACGTGGGGGGATCATTGAGCGGCACATGGGGGGTCACGCAAGGGACAAGCAAGCTTAGCACTGCTGGCGACACGTGTGGCTGGCTCACGTGCTGTAGCCAGTAGGAGTGGGAAAAAAAAACTACAAAAACCATTTTCCTCCCACCCCCCTTTTGCGATTGAGAACTTCACGCAAATTGGAAACGTCAGCCCCCGGTCTTGATATTACAATCCTAAACAAAACCTACACACATTTCATCCACTGTTCTACCCTCCCCCCCCCACACCCCGTCTCCCCTTTCCCCTGTCCCCGGGTTTAGCGTCAAACCACCATAACCTGGTTTGCGGAATAATCGCGAAGCAATGTGACGCTTGTGCCAAAGACTCTTGAGCCGTGCCGTCCAATTGGAGGGAAGGGAAAGAGAGGTAAGGACGCAGGTGGTACTGGGCAAGTTTGCCATGTGTGGCTGCGGCAGCGGTCAGCAGTGCAGCAGTGCAGCAGTGCAGCATTGCAGCAGTGCAGCAGTGCAGCAGTGGCAGTGCAGCAGTGCAGCAGTGCAGCAGTGCAGCAGTGCAGCAGTGCAGCATTGCAGCAGTTCAGCAGTGCAGCAGTGCAGCAGTGCAGCAGTGCAGCAGTCCCGCAGTGCAGCATTGCAGCAGTGCAGCAGTGCAGCAGTGCAGCATTGCAGCAGTGCAGCAGTGCAGCAGTGCAGCAGTGCAGCAGTGCAGCAGTCCCGCAGTGCAGCAGTGCAGCAGTGCAGCAGTGCAGCTGGGCTGTGAGCTCAGCTGGGCCCGGCAGCGGCTCTACTCTACTAGTAGTACTTGCTCCTGCGCCACCTGCGGCCTGCTAATACAGCTCGGATCGGCGCGCCTTTGAACGCGACTCCGTTCAGAGTTCGCATCGACGGTGGTGCGCGAGTTGCTGCGTGAATTGAATCCTGGTGATGTCCTCCTGTCCCGCACAGTGTTCGCCAACAATTCGACGAGTGAGGATTCGATAAGTGGGGGGCGCGACGCGAGGACGCGCAGCGCCGGCGCTGCCATGCCAGGCCATTGGCCCACCGGGCGCTGGCAGAGGAGCGACGCTAACGTATCGAAGACCAACTGCGTCCAAAGCTCCCTACTAGTGCGGGCTGCCGCGTAAATGGAGATCATTTGTTCAAACGCTGCTACATAGCAGGGTGATTATGGTTTTTTTTCGTTCTCGTCATCTTTCGTAGCGACCCACAAACCGAAATTCTCATAGAAACAAATGCCAGGTTCCCTGGCTTGGTTCGAAAGGGGAGGAAGCGCATCGGCCTTGAGAGGAATAAACGATGGAAGACGATGGGAATGTTGACAGCGTGAGAGGAATTGAGGTAACGAGGAAGCCAACGCCTCCGGGCGCGCGAACATCAACCTGTCCGTCGCCGACGTGTGTGCGATGCTACTGTGCGATGCTACTGTGCGATGCGATGAAACGAAACCGCGCGATGCGACGGCGATACTATCGTTACCTGCACGTGGTCGGCCGCGGTCATGAACTGGTCGCACACGGCACATCACACACCACATCTCGCTTAGGACTCCTGAACGTGCTCCGCGTAACCATCGCAACTTTGCGGGTGTTGGAGGGAAGATTGCTGGCAGACAATTCGGCGACATCGGGTTCCCGCAATTTGCCAACAGTGTTTTTTTCTAACTGCCCACCGACTTCGAGTTGATTCTGATCGCGCGCAGTTACCGAAATCGTGGTTGGAGTTGTCACCAAAATGTTTTCGGGAAAACAACCAGAAACACAGGCATTCAAGTGCTCGGTGAAGCGTGGTTCGACGGGTTTCCGACATATTTTCATACCCGGCAAAAACTTTTAACGTTTTGTCCAGGACCAAGTGGGTCTTAACATAATGTACACTACATAATGAGTTGTATGAAACATTTAATTTATCAAGCCTGCACGTTGTTGCATACCGTTACATTGTTGGCAAAATCAATATTAAAGATATTATGTTATTGTTTTGAGTATTTTTTATATTGGTAACAAATTATTGGCTTATGAATGGTTGTTTTAATAAACAGCTGTTTTACTATTTTAAACATGTTACTATATTTTACTGTAGGCATCTCTCTTAACCGTGCAGTATCACGATTTCCCAACAAGCTAACTCACGATTTCCTGAATTGCTTTGCTGTGTCAGCAAAGATTTACAAGATGGTAGAACAGCATACATTTTACCAATCACCACTCTTGCTCGAGTGGACTCAGCTCGATGAGTGCTGATGTGTGTGCTTCGGAGCGGCACCCAATCGCTGAAATTGAGCATCGAGCCAATGGATGAGGGTGTGCGCTGTACTAGCATCCAGCCTGGCTTCGCCACATCCCCCCCACAATTTCCAGCATCCAGCCTGGCATGGCCCGGAAAATCTGATTTGCTGCCGTTTTTCCCCGGACTGTACATTCCCTTCTCAAACTGCAAATGCTGCCTTGTCGCGAGCTGTTGTTTCTGCCCACGGTCAACCAAGGCAACATTCGTATGTCAATTTTTGGTTTTCATACAACATTAATTTGTCCGTAATTGCACGCCAGTTCTGTCCGGGCAGCACCTTGTTTAACCAGTGTTTTTTTACGGGAAACCAGTTTCCCAACTGTCAAGCTCCTCCTCACCACACATCTTGGCAAGGTCGAACTGAGCAGAGAACGAGCAGGGCCAACAATACAATACGACTCATTTGAACTCGTGTTCTACTTGTGTTAGTGCCTCATTTCAACAGAGGAGTTTTAGTTTCCTTGGTAGTTTTTCAACTCATTCGCCATGTTTCCCACACCCCCTTCGCGACGGACAATCGCAACCTCGTGTTGAGCATGATGCCGCCTTGACTGCTGGTGAGGTTTTTATGTGCTAGTCCGTACATGTGCTCTTTCTCTGTGTTTGTATCTTTTTCGCTTTGTTAAACTTTCTAGAAGTTTTAACGTGTCCTTCATTAATGGCTATGCTTATTATCTCACTGACGCTGTCTAATTCTTGCCGTATGTCATTTTTTCAGATCCTCGCCGTCAAGTATTTCATAATGAAGCGAAAGCTGCTATCTGTCACTGCGAGGTGCTGGGGAGAAGAGTAGTGTGGCTTGCTTCGATAAGAATCAACTGAGGCTTGCTTGAAGACGGTAAAGTCGCCTGCAGCGCCTATGCGTGGTCCATCGTTTGAGGTGAGTTTCGACGTGTTTTATTGTTCTTGTTCCCAGACCTATTTAACAATGTGGTTGTTTTATGCAGCGGATATATGGACCATGGTATATTGATTACGGCAAGTGTTTCATCGTACTAATTACGGTAAGTAGATGTTATGCGTTTTTTGTCTTATCTTTAGTTTAACAGTTGATGGTCTTTGTCGTCTGTAATTTCAGATAGGCCAAAGTCGACATCGTGTTAAACCTTTTGCGCTCTTGTTTGTACATTGCTGTATGAATATGTTTATTAATGAAAATTTGTAAAATTGCCCTGTAACATCCGCTTCAAGATTTTGTTGTAGCGGGTGATTATTACTGTAATCACGGTTCTGATTATTTAATGCTGTATCCGGTGGTGTATTTATCTCAATTAAAGGCGATAACGAACTATCAATTTCGTTAAAGGAATAAATAAACTAGCTATAACTTTTTGATTTATAACGCATTCCAAATATATTGGGTAACACAAATGGTTACACCTGGTAACAAAGCAACTGATCAAGCCTCGCATGTGCGATATCCTCTTTTCGGCTCCGATGGTAACAAAATCGAACCACTCGTGCCAAGTGACATGCGATGCGTTGGTAATACAGTGCAGTCGGCCCGCAGGTTGGTTTCGACAATTTCCAGGTTGACTGCAGGGTGGTTCTGTTGCCCCGCAATTACCCCCCCGCATTGATTCGCGACTGACAGGACTCCCGAAATCGGGAGTTACCGGGAAGGCTTCCAGCTAATTGCTGGAAGCCACAGTTCTTCATGCGATGACTGCACGTGGTGGGCCGTGTACCTGCACGTGGTGGGCAGTGTACCTGCACGTGGTCGGCCGTCAGCATGAACTGCTGCTGCAGCGAGCGCGCGCGACCGGCGCACCAGGTGTCGAGCTCCGCCTTGCGATTGTCGTCGAAGCCCTTCTGCACCCTCCACGCCACCAGCCCCGCCAGCACGCCCGCGCACCCCATCCACACCGCCACCGCCGCCGTCATTCGCGCTATCATCCTACGGTCTAACACCATCTCCAGATCGTCAGTTGCTTGGCTATTCTGGTGCTTCTGTTTCTCTGCTTCAGGCAAATACAGAGCTAGCGAATCGGAGAGACTGCTCCTCATGCAACACTCAACAATTGATTTCGCTGTACTGTACCCTCCAGAGTCCCGGTTTCGGTGGTTTTAGCGCAACAGGATGAATGCCAAATGCTGACGTCGTCAATTTGCTCATCCAACTCAAAAAACGAGAGAATTACTGTAGAACCTGGATCGGCGATTCATTCTTACTCGCGTGGTCTTGAATTACTCGAGTGGCCACCGAACTTGGTGATAATTACTCGAGTGGCCACGCCAGGGGATTCCCGCTGGAATTTTTTTACCCGGCTCATTAGCCTAGAAGGGTTTGTATCCCCGAAACCTCTGTACTGATTAATGCGCGATCTTCAATATCCAAAATTTAGGATCGCGACCACATATGACCGCGCCTGATTGGACGCGCATTACAAAACAAAGCACCTCACATATAATCGACCAATCATGCGCGGTCATTTAATGTCCCGCGCATTGACGCCCGGGCATTGTAGTTTATGATCACGGAAATACATGATCGAGCATTAATATATGATGTGCCCGACCATCAATGACCGCGCATGATTGGTTGACTATATGCGCGTCCAATCAGGCGCGGTCATATAGAGTCACGAACATAAATTTCGAATACAAATCATCACGCGAAAACATCCATTATACATCATCGCGTAAATTGAAAATCACGCAATTATCAATACAGAGGTTTCAGGAATACGAACCCTTGTAGGGTAATGCGCCGGGAAAAAAATCCAGCGGAAATCCCCTGGCCTGGCCACTCGAGTAATTATCACCAAATCTGGTGGCCACTCGAGTAATTCGAGGCCACGCGAGTGAGAATGAATCACCGATCCAGGCTCTACAGTAATTCTCTCTCAAAAACCTCATCCCTCGTGCGTTTGAACACGGGCAAGGTCCATCCTATCGCTCAACTTATCGCGCTGTCGCAGGGGTGTTTGGGGTGGGGCACGCGAAAAATCACGTATGGTCCCATTTTGGCAAATCGCGCGCATCGGCGAAAATCGTGTTTGTCTCAATTGAATCGACCTAAATTGCTCCCCGCTCGCCACGTGGGCGTTTTTCTAAATTGGATGGACCTCCCTTCCCCCCGCCACCCCAGCCCCCTTTTCCCGCCCTTTCCCCACCGTCATTCGGGCAGCCGCATGCTCTCGCGTGAACTTCGGAATTGCCACAAGCAGTCACGAAAAGCAACCAACCAACCCCATGCCACGTGTAATTGAACGTGCAGGAAGCCACATCATTTGTCCCAGCAAAATTTCGGAATTTTCTGGGCCATGTATTATAACTCGAGAGGCTTATATACAGGTTGATTGTACTGTGTCCTTCGGGATCTGGCCATGTCATTTCCGGCCTTCACGGTTTCATGATCGAAGCATTCGTGATCCTCAACGGTTCATGAACCCTTCCGTTAGCATCATGTTCCTGTGAAGCTTAGGCGAGTCTCCCGTTTTACAATACCGGGTAGACACTCAACGCAGTCATTACTTTAGGCAACTCATATCCGGGCCCGCATTAGTACTCCACTCAATAGTCATAGCTTATCTCTGACAAAACTGGTCACCATGTAGCGTCTAACGCGTGCGTATGGCCTCTAATCCCTTAGCGCAGGCCTTGCGACAGCTTAATGCGGCTCCCGAGTTCAACCCTAGGTACGACAGGCCTAATGATTACACGCCATTGGAGCTGGGGGGCCTGTACTCTAGCCGTGATAAATGCAAGGAGGCCGTTTATGCGTACGCTCTAGAGCATCGGTTTGGTGTAAAAGTCCTTTTAGTGAAGCATAACTACGCAGTGGTTGGATGCAAGGCTTCATCGGACGGATGGTTACCCGCGTGCCTATGGAGCTGCACATATGGGCAAATCGGCCACGGTGGTTTATGGCGTATTACGCGACTCGTTCCTCCGGAGATGCATACGTGTCCGTTGCATTGGAGGCAGGGTTACGCCGAGGGGTTAGCCAACACTATTCCCATCTTCGTTCGGCGATACGGCAATTTGGTCCGCACAAATCCATTCATCTCACCCGTGGAGCTCAAAAGAATGCTCGAGGGTCATGGAAGGGTAGTGATCCACTACTGGCAGGCTTGGCGGCTTCGAGAGTACATCTTAAAGGAGCGATATGGAGATCGGAAGGAGTCCTTTCGCCAGGTTCGGTGGCTTCTCACTCGTTTCACAGTCATCGATCCGGAAGTTCAAGTGCGGTTGGACACATTAGATCGGTGTTTCCACCGATTCTACGTGCGTCCCTCTGCAGCACGGCATGCGTTAAATTATTGCCGCCCGGTTGTTGCGCTCGACGGTACACATCTCATTAGTGCGCAGAAGGCTGTGCTGCTCATCGCCGTCACCATTGACGGGAACCAGGAGATTTTGTTACTTGCATGGGCCTTGGTGGAGTCGGAGAACAAGGACGCGTGGACCTGGTTTATGAAGCTGTTCCTTGAGGGGTTCCCAGAGTGGGCGCGTAAGGACGTTGCCTCCATCATCAGCGATCGCGATAAGGGGTTGGTGCCGGCAGCAAGGGAGGTGATGCCAAGCCACATCCCCCATTATTTCTGTGCCTGGCATCTGGAGCAGAACCTTAAGCGGTTCGGCAAAGCGGCAACAGCGTTCTTCTGGCGCTTGGTGAAGTGTCGGTGTGAAACGAAATGGGTTGCGCTTGTCGGGGCCGCACGACGAGATTTTCCTGACATGGCCGCATTTCTGTTCGGGCCTGTCCGGCAGCAGCCACAGCCACAACCCCAGCCGGCTCCTCAGGTCCCCCCTCATGGAGCCCGGGCAACATTTGAGGGGGCCAGGGATTTCGTGTTCGCGGATGCTCGCGAAGGGAGGAGGGCACAGCGAGGGCAGGAGCGTGGTGGCAACGCGGGAAATGGTGGCGTCGACACCGCGTCCCAACCCGAAGGGAGTGGGTTCCCGGAGGGCAACACGTCCGCGTACAACAGGCGTGGCGGCGGTCTGGCTGGCAGGGGGGGGATGAACGCACCTGGAAGACGGGCCACAGCGCACGAGGGTATTGGAGTCCCATCAGGGATACCAGACGAAGGGGATGGCGGAGCGGCTGCTTTTGGCATCGGCCGTGGAGGGCGAGGACGAGCTTCATCTGGACGTGGTCGCAGAGGGAGAGGCGGTGGCGTTGCAGGGGCGGGCCTTGGCAGGGGAGGTAGAGGAGTGCCCCCCGCGGGCGATTGCGGAGGGCAGGGGGGTGTCGGATCAGACTTCACGGGGGTTGGTGGTGGAGTACGGGGAGTGCCGCTCGGTGGGGCCGCCGGGGAGCAGGGGGATGCCGGCGCGGGATGGTCCGGCATTGCAGGTGGAGGGAGGGGAGTCCCGCTTGGTGGGGCTCCTGGAGGGCAGGGGGGTGCAGGAGCAGGATGGTCCGGCATTGGAGGTGGAGGGAGGGGAGTCCCGCTTGGTGGGACTCCTGGAGGGCAGATGGGTGCCGGAGCAGGATGGTCCGGCATTGGAGGTGGAGGGAGGGGAGTCCCGCTTGGTGGGGCTCCTGGAGGGCAGGGGGGTGCCGGAGCAGGATGGTCCGGCATTGGAGGTGGAGGGAGGGGAGTCCCGCTTGGTGGGCCTCCTGGAGGGCAGATGGGGGCCGGAGCAGGATGGTCAGGCATTGGAGGTGGAGGGAGAGGAGTCCCGCTTGGTGATGCTTCTGGAGGGCGAGGACGCGCCGGAGCAAGATGGTCAGGCATCGGGAGTGCGGATGGGGGGGAGCCGTTGTTCGGCCCTGGAGCAAGAGATAGTGTATATGCTGCGAGCGGTGAATTGGTGGGGTCTTGGTCCAGTCCTCAGACTGCAGGACCCAGGCGACACCAAAGCGGGCCACGCGGTGATGTTACGTTTGGGGTTGGCCTGGGCGCGAATTTCATGGGTGGGGTGGGGTCCGTTGGAAGGGGGGGCTCACCAGTGCCCTCTGGGGACGACGTGCAGCGAGCTCCAGCATCTGTGAGTGATAATGGTTTGGCATCATGCTCCACGGGTGATGGGATAGGCGCTCTCACCACTGTGGGGAACCCGGGTGCACGAGCATTTGACGTCAACACGGTCCTGCGACGTGCCCGGGAGTGGTACCGGGCAGAGGACATTGACACGGGGAGGACCACGGGCACTCAGGGATCAGAGATGGGTGGGTTTACTGAGCACTTCCACCCAGCATCGGCTCTGGCTCTGCCATGGCCAGACTGCGGGCAGCGGGGGAACATTCCTGCGCAAGGGCCGGACGAGCCAGCATGTGAGGATGATCCGGTGCCAGTGGATGCTAGGGAGGATGGGGATGAGGCGGCCGATGGTGAGGGAGAACCCGGAATACATGTGCGCACCGGGTTCTATCGTAACAGGCGCGGATCATCTTATCGCATTGGGGGAATCATGCTGCTGCACTGGGCCCGTCTTTTTGCGGTGACACTGCGTTTTGGCATCTACACAAGCAACGCCGCCGAGTCCATCAACAGCGCTGTCCGCGGCATCCGCATGCTGCCACCAACATGGCTCCTGGCATCCCTTTGGGATTGGTCTCGCGACAACTGGTACGAGAGGAAGGAGAAGGCGCGCTGCAGGGATGAGTATCTCACGGCTGCCGCATCGAAACGTCTGGACCAAAAGAAGCAGAGGTGCCAGGGGTATTGGTTCATCGGTGGGGACAACACTGTGGGAACCATCCAGACCAGGGGGGGGGAAAACGAGTTCCAGTGGCGGAGCTTCAACGTGAACCTCGATGCCCGGACGTGCGAGTGCGGGAACTGGGAGGAGTACCAGTTCCCTTGTGCCCACGCCGTGGCAATGTGCATTCTGAAGCAGCGGAGTGTGGAGATCCTTGTGTCTGAGTACTACACCACTCGCAATCTTCGCCAGACATACAACCGGGATGTGATGGGTACCTGTGTGGACCGGCTGATTATGGAGGCTCCACTGGCAGAAGTGGGCGAGTGCGATGCACCAGCGCTGATTGAGACGAGGGTTGGGAGGCCAGAGAATCACACCCGGTTTGAGGCACCGCCGCACGCTTATCGGTGTGGGCGATGCCGACAGTATGGGCACAACCGCAAAAGGTGCAAGTACAAGTACGGTGGGTACGGTCAGGCGCAGGCTGCGGTGGGGGAGGAGGTGGAGGAGGAGGAGGAGGAGGAGGAGGAGGAGGAGGAGGAGGAGGAGGAGGAGGAGGAGGAGGAGGAGGAGGAGGAGGGGGAGGATGGAACTGCTACAGGAGAGCATGGAGGGGGGCACCAAGCTGCCCCTGAATGAATGGCGAGTAAAACTGGCTTTCCCATGCGAGTATTGGGCCTTGTTTTGTGTCCTTGGATCCCTCCCGAAGCATACTTTTCAGTGACGAGAGTACTGAATGATTTAATTCACGAAACATAATTGTTCATTTGAGTGGTGCTGGTGTGCAATACTTATTCAAGAACACCCAAACAAATCAGGCCAGGAAGATAGGCGATTCACGTGTGTAAAGTGTGCACTTGACTCCGTCTGCTTTCTCCATCACCTGTGCATATAGCGTCATGATTGACCCTTGTACATGCATGATTCGAGGGCCTGGAAATCGCGGGGCGATGCCGCGCAGCTGTTCATGACGAATCATGTACTCTCCATAGTGCGTGAACGCATCTCGACCTGTCATGATTCGAACAGCTAACAAGCGCGGGGCCTGGAAGTCGCGCGTGAATGCCTACACGATGAATCATGAACAAACTCGTGGGAGTGGCTCGGAAGTTGACTACCTGCACGGACGAACATGAACTGTCATGGACGTGATGCCTGCCACATGATTCGTCGTCGGGGTTGACCCTAATTTGCGCGAAGGAACATGAACCGAGAATGGCCCCTTTATTGCGTGTCATTCGATGTGCGTATTCGTTGTGCCGATGTTGTGAAAAATTATACACCCTCATTCTCTAATAAAATATGGCGTGCACAATGCCACCGCTATAATTAAAACTCCAAACATTGACTACATGTTAACACGCAACTGTGGCGCCCAGCAAAACACCATAGCAACAAAACTGATCCCACAGCAGCCACGATACTTACAGCACGCACCCCATAACTCTGGTAAAAAAACACCACTACGTTACATGGAGCATGAGATTTGCTACTATTGTCATTGTTCATAATTTCCTCAGGATCACCTCACTAAGGTAGACACTGGCGTACCACTGACCAGGAGATGATGCTAGTCCAAAGCACACCACTGACCATGATGTGCTGAGCCCTTGAGCTCAAGGGCTGAATGAAAACTCTGATTAAGGCTACCAATCGCACACCACAGACCCCGAGGCGGGGTACTATGCGTACTCGGGACAACAAGTGAAAAGATAGTGTTTTATGAAAAATCTGTTGTACCATGCTACTCTCTTTATGCAAGTGTCTTGCGCCGGGGTTGTGGAACACGGCATTATCAATTCTGTGAGACCTTAGATACCGTTTATGGCCCCTAAACCCGTGTTCATGGCCGTTGTCACTGTTTGAGTTGTTTCCTCTGCATTTCTACAACCGAAATAAAAAGTGTTGCAGACGCCGTTATAAAAAGCCACGATTTGTCACTGGTACCCGATCGTTATAGCTTCTCGGGTCGCGCAGTAGGGGGGTGATAATTCGTGGCGGTGTGGCGTGCGGAACCACCACGCGTCATGAAAAATCCCGCATGACTATCGACGAGTTCATGATGGTCTGTGCTGTCATGATCGTAGGCCGTACTCCCATGTCACCACACATTGGGCCGGCTGGTGAGCTGGTGCGCTATCGTTTGGGTTTGTTGCCGCCAGGTTGGGGTCTTTAGTGAACTCAAAAACAAGGCTGACAGCCAACACTTCAACATACTGTTAATACTACAGTCCTACAAACCCCGCAAAGAGCAACAAAGGCCATAGAGCGAAAAACAGCATAGTGTTCATGAAAATCAGCTCCAAGCAAAAGAGATTACACGACGATATGCCGCATTGGATCATCGTCACACATTCGTCAGCTGTTGGGCTCTGACACACTGAAGACGACAACAGCAGGTTAATGTCTAAACCCTGGCTAGTGCGCACCCTGATGCATAACAACACCCCGATGCAACTAATCAATACCTGGCGGGTGGGTTGTCGCGTTGTTGCCCACATCCCCCTCGTCGCTCTCTGGCAACGACAGCGAGGCAAACGCCACCACATCAGCCTGCACAGGGGGGTTGGTCAATGTGGCTTGCGTAGAATGGGCTGGTGGGGCGGGAGTAACCCCCGCAGGCACACGAGTTGTTCCGACGTGCACAGCAGTAGCTCCACCGGGAGGGGTGGGCTGTGCAGGTGCAAGAGCCACGGCAGGAGGGGCGATGCCTGCATTCGCCGGGGCAAGTGTGGTTGGAGCAGCTGCGGGTGCGGTTGGCGCTGCTGCCACGACAGCGGGGGTGCAGGGGCGGGGTTGGCACCACCGAGGGAAGCAAGCTCGACGCGCCACCTTTCCCACCGCCCCCAGACGCGTGCGGTAGTGAGCTGCCGCACGATGTTGGCCGTGCAGCCATCCAGCAGGTCCATCTCCTCGCCGGTGAGCTGCCACACACGACCCCGGGGTGGCTTGCTCCGCCTGATCACGGCTGCAGCTGCAGCGAACGCGCGGGCCGCTTGCTGCTGGTCTTGGAAGTTGCCAAGAATCAGCGTCCTTGATGACCCGGGCTCAGGGACAATCTTCGCTTGCCAAGTTCCGTCTGGGAGGAGCCTAACACCCGCGTACTCCCCCGATCCACCCACTCCCCCGACAGAGTGTGATGGCGGTGGCGGCGGGCCCATACACCCAGAGTGATCCTCCGAAGGGGCAGGCAGAGCTCCACCGCGCGCACCGCGACGAGACGAGGTCAATGCATCGCCGGTCGTACCGTGCAGCAGACCGTTGATAACGCCGTGGGCCGCTTGAATCTGATGAGAATCCCCTTGCTGCTCGAGTTGCGCAGTCGGCGCCAGGGTTTGCTGGGTGGCAGGGTCGTCGGTTCTCGCGCTGGGTCCGCCCGCTCCTCCAATACGCCCCTGCTGCGGCGGTGCTGGGAAGGCTGCAACTTGCGCAGACAATGCGGTGAGCTCGTCGCGGGTGGTGGACAAGTCGTTGGTGAGACTCTCCACCAGGAGCTCGAGCTTGGTGATGTCTTTCTTGTCAGAACATATTTATAGCTTATACTGCTGTGTAGGCTGTAGTGGGGTATCCCATAGGGGGTACAACCCAGTTAGGGTTTCACATTTGTACTGCTTTCATTCATAGTTCACCTCATTCCTGCTTACTCATTTACACATGGTATCAGAGCTAGGTCCCTCCAGGACCAATTTTTTTTTTTTTTTTTTTTTTTTTTTTTTTTTTTTTTTTTTTTTTTTTTTTTTTTTTTTTTTTTAAGCAGTAGAGGGTCCACCGCCTGTCCAGTCGCAGTCCCTACTGGAGCCTTCCTCTCCACTGCCTGCTCCCTCTCCTTACACTGGTCCTACTGGAGGTCTTGCTGAGCGTCGTGAGCCTGCGTCTCGCCCCGCGTCGCCTGTTCGTGCTGCTCGCGCTAGTGGTCGCGGTTCGCGTCAGCGTCCTCCTCCTGTCCCTGGCACGCACCGGATGTCTCTGCGTCCGTCCACTGCTCCTCTGCGTGCCCCTTTGCCTTCTCCTCCTGAGTCCTCTCTTCCTGCGCTTGCCGACCCTGAGTCGGACTCTCTTCGCGCTGCGAGTCCTACTGTCACGCGTCTGCTTGCTACTGTCGTCACTGACCCCTCTTTTGAGTCCACTGCTGCGTCTGCTCTAGTCGCTGAGCTCGTCGACTTTGCTGCTCGCTGTCGTCTCGACTACGCTGCTAGTCTTGTTGCTGAGTCTGCGTCTGTCTGTCCTCCGTCCGTCGGGGGTGAGTGTGCTCTTGGCACGGACGTCCTAGAGGACAGGCAGGAGGAGTTACAGTGTCTAGCGGCTGCTTCACCTCATCTCGCGTCTGTACTGCTTGCCCCTGAGGGAGACCCGGATGCACTAGACATCCCGACTCCGCGTTCTTACGCGGAGGCCGTAGAGGGCCCCTACTCCTCTCAGTGGCAGGCAGCCATGGATGCAGAGATGGCTTCCTGGAAGTCCACAGGCACCTACGTTGACGCAGTTCCCCCTCCTGGGGCGAACATCGTCAGTGGCATGTGGATCTTCAGGGTGAAGCGGCCGCCGGGCTCTCCACCTGTCTTCAATGCACGGTACGTTGCTCGTGGCTTCAGTCAGCGGCAGGGAGTTGACTACTTTCAGACCTTCTCTCCCACCCCGAAGATGACTACTCTTCGGGTGCTGCTGCACATAGCCGCTCAGCGCGACTACGAGCTTCACTCTCTCGACTTCAGCACTGCGTTCTTGCAGGGTAGCCTGCACGAGGAGATCTGGCTTCGCCGTCCACCTGGCTTCACTGGGACTTTCCCTCCTGGCACCCAGTGGAGCCTCAGACGGCCAGTCTACGGTCTCCGCCAGGCACCGCGTGAGTGGCACGACACACTGAGGACTACGCTTGCGGCTCTTGGGTTTGCTCCTTCTACTGCTGACCCGTCGCTGTTTCTTCGCACCGACACTTCCCTGCCGCCGTTCTACATCCTCGTGTACGTCGACGACTTGGTCTTTGCCACAGCAGACACTGCTGGACTCGCCTACGTGAAGTCCGAGCTGCTGAAGAGACACACGTGCACAGACCTGGGTGAACTGCGCAGCTACCTTGGCTTGCAGATCACTCGGGACAGAGCACGCCGCACCATTACCTTGACTCAGTCACACATGGTGCAGCAGGTCCTTCAGCGCTTCGGCTTCACGTACTCCTCGCCTCAGGCCACTCCTCTGCCTACTCGCCACTCACTCTCAGCTCTGCCTTCGGATGAGTCCGTAGAGTCGAGTGGTCCGTATGCAGAGCTTGTTGGCTGCCTCATGTACCTGATGACCTGCACACGACCTGACCTTGCATACCCTCTGAGCATTCTTGCACGCTATGTTGCTCCTGGGAGACACAGACCGGAGCACATGGCTGCAGCGAAGAGGGTATTGCGCTACCTGTGCAGTACGTCAGGCATGGGGCTAGTGCTTGGAGGGCGGAGTCCAGTGGTCCTTACCGGCCACGCGGACGCTTCTTGGGCTGACGACCAGGCTACGCAGCGGTCGTCACAGGGTTACACCTTCAGCCTTGGTTCCGGCTCTGTCTCGTGGCGGTCTACTCGCTCGTCTTCGGTTCTCGGCTCCAGTTGTGAGGCTGAGATCTACGCCGGAGCCATGGCTGCACAGGAGCTTCGCTGGCTCACCTACCTGCTGACTGACCTTGGAGAGCCGCCTCGTTCTCCTCCAGTGCTGTACGTAGACAACAAGGCTATGCTGGCCTTGTGTCGAGAGCAGCGCTTGGAGCACAGAACGAAGCACATTGCTCTCCGCTACTTCCTTGCTCGTGAGTTGCAGCAGCGTGGTCAGTTGCGACTTGCGTACGTGGCCTCTGAGGCCAACACTGCTGATGTGTTCACCAAGGCACTTGCGCCTTGTGACCATCAGCGCTTCTGCACCCAGCTGGGTCTTGTGCCTGTCTTGCCTCACTTGCTCTCCTCTTGACTTTACTTGTACTGTGACATATATATATACCTGCTCTTGTTTGTCTAGTTTTATATATATATGTCTGTACTCTTGCTTGTGAACTGGCCTTTGGCCTTGCTCTTGTGCTCGGACTGTGTGGTGACTTTGTGATCCACCCTGAGCTTTGCTTTGTCTTGCTTGACTAGTCTTGTGACCCCTTGTTCTCCCCCACTTTGCCTATGGGGGTGTGTCAGAACATATCTATAGCTTATACTGCTGTGTAGGCTGTAGTGGGGTATCCCATAGGGGGTACAACCCAGTTAGGGTTTCACATTTGTACTGCTTTCATTCATAGTTCACCTCATTCCTGCTTACTCATTTACACATTTCTCACAGTACCCCACGCGGCAGGTGATGTTGTGGATGTCGCCGACAGCATCACGCAGCTTCGCGTCGATTTCGGCCAGCTCCGGAGACACTGGCTTGTTCACGCGCTTGCTGAGCGGCGGATCTTGGTGGGGCACCATAACTCCAGACCTCTCCAGGGTTGGGATCAACCGCTTGAGTGCATGTTAGACTATGTCCCCACGCATCCCCCTCCGGAAAAGGCCACCACCATAGGGCAAGGCTGGCAGCCCATCGTCCAGATTAGCGAAGCCACGGGCAACCAGCTCAGATGCGTAGATGCAAACGTAGACACCACAGTCTACTTGGTTGGCCTGCATCGGGCACTGATAGTACTGCACACGCGAAAACAAACAAGGTGAGCAACATTGATTGACGTTCCATGGATGAGGTCTGTTAAAAAAAAGCTGCGCGAAAGATTTGAGTGCTTACCCCAAGCGGGACGCAAGGCATCGGATCAAGCCGCTGCTTGATTTCGGTGGCAGAGAGGCCGGGCTCCTCGGCTTGTAGCGCCAGACCGAGCAGCCTGGACACAGCAACGATGCATGCATTAGTGCATTACAAGCGGCGAAGCAACCATGCGATCATAAGCACGACGAAACTTAGGAGGCGATGCATGCCCGTGCAACTTACGTTTGGATCTCGGCGAACACCGACGGAGCCATGTTCCGATGATCACCAGTCGAGTCGAACAGGTAGGCCACCGGAAGCTCCGTGTTCCCCGATTTTATAGCAGTTGTTCTTGCCCTGCCATGCTCCTTGACAACAACAAGGCTGAAATGCCTTGGCTCACTGCCACAATACCAACGTAAATGTAAGTACACAGCATGGCGATGCCGCGGTACGCGCGTACATCGAGATTGTGCATGCATGTCTTACAGTGTAGTAACAACTACAAGGACGTAGTTGTAGTCAAGGATGGAGCCGCCCTCGTAGCCAGTGAAGAGAACCTGTTGATTCGCCGCCATCAGATACGCTCCAGTGTCAAGCGCAACCCATGTCTCCCCGCTTGGTGTTTTGGAATGCCTGATGCTCAGCAAACTGCGCGGGGTGAATACACAGACACGGAGAGCCGGTGTTAGGTGTCGGCAGTATAGTGTGAGTGTGCTTACCCCGCGGGAACAACGCACTCACATGTTGTGGAAGTCGATTAACGCCGTGCTGAGCTCGTATCCATCCTGAATGCGCATCGCGTCGAGAGGGCTCACGAAGGCGTTTTGGCCGAGGGCGTTGTACAACGGCTTCGTTGGGAAGTGCTGACTCTTGATGGTAGGGCCGCGACAGCCTTTAGTTTGAGCTGGCGGCCCACGACCTTTGGTGAAGGCGGTGATGATGTCATCGACGGGCGGCAACACCTCCTTGTTCACTATGTTGGTTTTGAAGTTGAAGCCACCGGTGCTAGGCTGCTTCTCCGGTCCTTTCCGTTGCTTCCCCTTTCTCCTGCCTTTCCCGTGCTCGTCGGTGACGAGCTTGACGTCCGAATCGTGCGATTCACCGCCGTCGGACTCCTCGCGGCCCGACTCATCCTGCCGTTTACCGAGGACCGTTTTGCTACGAAGATCCATCACACGCCCAGAACGCTAAACGCCACCGAATAGCTGGCAATTTGCAATGACTAAGGTATCGCGAGTACCCTACAAGAAACAAACCACAAAGAGCACAAAGGTTGGATGATTGTTGATAGCTATCACGGAGGGAAAGGGTACGAGAGAGGGGAGCTGTGACGGTCGTGATGTGGCATGAAAGCTCATGTTCAGAGGTTGGCGGTGAGGATAAGTTTCATGTGCGGAGATTCACTCTACAACGGCAGTGAGCTAGACTACAGGGTTGGCACGAACTACTAGAGGTGATCTCAGCTTTGCTTGGTTCCTTAGTGCTTGCACATTCACAGGAGAAATTGGCAAGAGTTTTCACTAGCAAAGTTGGAATTACAGAATTGAATCAAAGAAGCAATGACAACGATGACTACATCAGGCACCTAGCAACCCTGCAGCTAGCCTGGTCGACTGCCAGCGCAGCTCGGTCGACCGCCTGCCAGCATTGCGTAGAGGAGCCGCGCCAGCACTGCAGAAGGGCGACCTGCCAACAAAGCAGGTCGACGGCGTGCCCCGTAGAACACAGCAGTGCGCGCGCTCGCAGGTGTGCGCAGACGATTGGTCCAACTTGCCTCGTTGGGCATCCGTCGGCTGTTGTCTGCGCCTGACGAGCCACATCGACTTCGGGATACCAGCCCGAAGTCGCCTGCGCCATCGCGATCTCGACGGCATTCGCGTGCCTCCGCAGAACTCGTCGAGCAGGTTACCCAGTCGACCTGGTCGATCCCTGGTGCTCTGGTCGACTCCCAGGTGCCTCCCGTCGACCACTGGGTCTCTCTGGTCGACCACCGGATGCTCCTGATCGACCACACCTCCCGTCAAGCTACCCCTTGGTCGACGGACCCCTTCCGTCGACCAGAACTGCTCCGTCGACCTCCCGGTCGAACTGCAGCTCGACGGGATGCTCCGTAGACCTCCCCGTCGAACTGTAGGTCGACGGACTGCTTCGTCGACCTCCCGGACGGCTCACCCGTCGCCCAGGCCAGTCAGTTGCAGCTGTCGAGCATCCTGGTCGACAGCAACACCACAGCGGTCCGCTGCCGCTCGACGTAACCTGTCGAGCAGCTATCCCACTGTGAACAGTCGGCTGCTACTCCCGTGCATCCGACCAAGTCGTCGGCGTTGCCCAAGCGAGGGCGCGGCCAACACTCCATTCCCGTTAACACTCCCCTGCCGCGCTCACGCTTGGGCCTCCAGCCCACACGGCAGTACTCCACGCAGAAAGCTCGTCCTCGGCGTGCACCCCATACGCAGCACGCCGTCACCGCACCAGCCGTGCAGAAGGGCACGGCACCTACTGCTGCACCTCGTCATCGCCGTCGCCGACGTCCACCAGGCGAACTTGGCCGATGGCGACAGAGCACCGGTTGAAAGCCGGAAAATGCAGCGCCTTCGTCAGGAAATCCGCCGGCTGCTCGGTGGTAGGGATGTAGTTCAGCACAAATTTCCCGCGCCTCACCATGTGCTGCAGCCAGGCGTAGCGTCGCTCCATGTGCTTGAGGTTGCCCGTCAGCCCCAAGCCCTCAGCGACCGTGATTGCCGACTTGTTGTCGACGCGGAGGATGGTCGCCTTCCCAGCGTCGAGCAGCTTGAATTCCGCAAGGAGGAAGCGAAGTCGACGCCCTTCCTTGCCGGCATCCGTGGCCGCCACGTACTCCGACTCGGTCGATGATAATGTCGCGCACTTGATGCGCGAGCTCGACCAGGAGACGGCGGCCCCTCCGTAGACGAACACGTAGCCTCCCGTGCTCGTCCGGTTCTGCTTGTCGCCCGCGTCGTCGGCGTCGACGTAGCCGATCAGCTCCAACGATTCTGGTCCACCGCCGAACTCCAGGGCGGTGTCGCGGGTGTCGGCGAGGAAGGCGAGGCAACGGTCGACCTCACGCCAATGCTGGTCGCTCCTCACCGTGAGGCCGCTCCCCAGCTTGCTGCAGGCGAACGCAATGTCCGGCCTCGTCGTCGTTGCCGCGAACTGCAGCGAGCCGACCTTCTGGCGGTACTCCTCCTCTTCGCGCTCCTGAGCCTCCTCGTCGTCGAACGTCAGATGAACGTAGGCGTCGACCGAGACCGGCGTCTTCGGGACTCGACCGCCTAGCTCCTCGTCGACGAAGCGCCTGCGCAGCTTGTCGGCGTAGCCCTGCTGGTGCAGCCACAACTTCCTGGCCGGCCTGTCGCGCACGATCTCCAGCCCAAGGTACTTTTCTACCGGCGAGATCTCACGCAGCTCGAAGGCGGCCTCCAGCAGCTCCTTCAGCTCCTTCAGCATCGCGGTGCTGCTGCTAGCGGCGAGCAGGTCGTCGACGTAGACCAAGACCCAGCAGGTCACACCGTCGTCGCCGGTCTTGAAGTAGAGCGCCTCGTCGACCTGGCTCTTCTTCCAGCCAGCGCCCAGCAGCACACCGTCAAGAGCCCTGTACCACAGCAGCGGCGACTGCTTCAGCCCGTAGAGGCTTTTCAGCAGCTTACACACACGGACGGTCCCGTCGTCGAAGTAGTCCGGCTGGTACATGTAGAGCACTCTGTCGAGCTTGCTCTGTAGGAAAGCGTTCTTCATGTCAAGCTGCATCAGGTTGAGGTCGAGGACGGCGACTATGCTGAGGAAGATCCTCAGCGTGACGTAGCTGCTCACCGGCGAGTACGTCTCGTCGTAGTCGGCGCCGTACACCTGCGTGAAGCCCTTTACGACCAGCCTCGCCTTCTCGCGCTCGACGGTGTCGTCGATGCGGTACTTGGTCGTCAGCACCCATCGGTTCTTCATAATGTTCACCCCGCGTGGGCGTTCGACCAGCTCCCAAGTCCCCATAGCGATGAGGCTACGGATTTCTTCTTCCATGGCGGCCTTCACCGCCTCGCCCTTCCAGCTCGACAGCGCCTCCTTCACCGTCATCGTGGCGATGTCCCAGCGGTGTTCGGGGTCGGCATGCACGTCGGGGTCGAGCTCCGACAGGTCTTCATCCTCCTCGGCATCGTCGTACAGCAGGTCGTCGTCGACCTCGTCGTACACCGTGGTGAAGGCAGCTGGCGGTAAGTAGGCGTGAAAGCTCAACCGCTCCGGCGGCCGTCGAGCTCGACCTGAGCGTCGCAGCTCAGGCTTCGTGATCGGTACTTCCATCACGTCGCTGTCGGTGGACTCCTCACCCGCCGATAGCTCCCCTTTCGTTTCAAGTAGAACGTCGTCGACCAGCTGCTTCGACCCTTCGACCGGCTGTTCCTCTGCTGCTACCTTCGACCATTCTCCTGTCGACCGCTCCGGCTGCCGCTCCCCTATCGAGTGTACCCCTGCCGATGGCTCCTCTTCGACCGGCTCCCCTGTCTTCGACGGCTTTCCATCGTAGTCGTCGAGCTTGGCGCCTTGTCGTCCGCCGGCGATGCCACTGGCCGGCGCTACAGGCGACGCCTCCAGGCTCCCCTCATCGTCGGTGGCCGACACAGGTGTCGGCGCAGGCAGATCGGCGACGGGAGACGAAGGGGCAAGAACAGGGGGAGGTGGAAGGACCGCCACAGCATCTTCATCAGCAGGCTCGTCGAATTCGGCGAGCAGGGGAACCGTCGCCGTCGAGGTGTCCGTCGGCGGGTGCGCCTGCGTCCGCTCCGACGCCGGCCCATACTTCGCCTTCCACACCTCCAGCGACAGCGTCTCATAGAAGATCACCTCGACCGACGTGACCATCTTGTTGTCGGTCAGGTCGAGCACCTCCCAGCCCTTGCTCGCTGGCGACACGCCCAGGTGAAGTCCCCAGCGAGCCTTCGGCGCCAGCTTTCCACCTCGTTGCTTCTCGAGAACCATGAACTGCACCATGCAGCCCCACACCCGCGCCAGCGTATGGTCGGGCCTCTGTCCGGTCAGCAGCTGGTACGGAGTCGTCCCCGGCGGAGTCGTCGACCGCTCCAAGCAGTTGCGCACCCAGACAGCTTGTCGTAGAGCCAGGTGCCACCAATGGTGCGTCACGCCCATGTGTAGCAACATCGTCCGCACGGACTCGACGGCCGTACGCATCTCCCGCTCGGCCATGCCATTCTGCTGCGGAGTGTAGGGGCACGTCAGGTCGTGGACGATGCCCTTCCCGCCGACGAAATCGGTGAACGCCTTCCCGAGGAATTCCCCCCCTCGATCGGAGCGAAGCGACAGAACCGACTTCTTCGTCTGTCGTTCCACAAGCACCAGCCACTTCTCGAACTCCCGCAGCACGTCGCTCTTCTTAGCGACCGGCATCGCCCATACAAATCGAGTATGGCGATCCTTCAGCAGCAGGAAGTACAAGCTGCCGTCCTTGGCAGCCACCCGAAATGGCCCGCACAAGTCAATGTGCACGACAGCCAGCGCCTCCGCTGCATCCGAGCCCTTGGCGGGGAAGGTGTGCCGCGCCAGCTTTCCTCCGACGCACGAGACACATGGCGGGTCTGCTCCGGTTGACAACGTGATGTCAAGCCCAGTAGCCACATCATGTTTCGCCGAGCTCTTGATTGTGTCGACGTTGACGTGGGCAAGCCGCGCATGCATCCTATCGGGGGTCGTCTTCGTCGCCGAGGTGATCGTCCGCAGAGCCACCACCTCGGTCGACTGCAACTGCGTCGGGCAGGGGCGAAGGTCGGTGCAGAGGACCCGTCCGGTGTAGCGTGCTCGACCAAGCACCTCTCCAGTCGCGTCGACGAGCAGCATCTCATCGCCATCGCCCTGCAGTAGCACGCCGCTCTCCTTCAGCTGGCCAGCAGACAACAGGTTTGCCTGTACGCCTGGAACGTAGAGTACGTCGGGGATGAGGATTCGCTTCCCGGCCTCCCCTTGCAGAGCGACGGTTCCGCGACCCTCGACAGGCTGCAATGCCCCGTTGAACCCACGCACATGCTTCACCCCATCGCTCGGCCCCATGTCAACGAAGACCGATTTCGTCCCCATCAGGTGGTGGGAGCACCCGCTGTCGAGCAGCACCGCCATCGGGTTGGCCTGCACAGCTGCTGCCACCGCCTGGAAGTCCTCGCCAGCCTCCGGTGCTAGCGAGACCGTCGGCTCCACTACGCCGACCATCGAGCACGACGCCTCCCCGTCGCCTCGGCTCTTGCCGCTGGAGCCGTCGACGTCCTTCGTCGAGGGCGTTTTCTTCGACGCTTGCTTCTCCTTGCGCGGCTTCTCAGCTCGACGGGAGCGACGACTGGTCGATCGACCGCGGCCTTCCTTGTTGTCGTCCTCGTCACTCTCATCGCGATCGGGGCACTCGAAGGAGAGATGGTCGGGGTCGCCGCAGACCCAGCACTCCCGCCGTCGACCACCACCTCGTCGACCCTTGTCCCGCGTCGACCTCGTTTCGTCGACGTCCTTCTTCGACCGCCCACCTCCGCTACCACTTCCGACCGGCCTCCCGCGCTGCTCCCGCTGTGTATTCGACTTTGTCGGTGCAGCGTAACTCGCCTGGGGAAGGAACTCCGTGGGCTGCTCTGCCTCCTGCATCGCCTCATCCTGGAGAATGTAGCTGGTGATGGAGTCCTCGTCGAGGGACTCACGCGTGCCGGGCACCATCATCATCCTCTTCATGAGATTGTAGCTGCGCGGCAAGCCCTTGACGATGTGGGTGATGTAGGACGCCGTCGAGTATTCAACGCCCGCCATTCGCATCTCAGCCAGGATCCGTCGAGCACGGTTGCAGTAATCCGTCGCCGACTCCTGCTCGCCCATCCGAATGTGAGTCATCTTCTCCTCCAGCTGCCCGATGTACAGGTCGTCCCTGACCTGGTACGTCGATATGACGAAGCGCCATGCCTGGTGACCAGCATCCAGTCGCTCTCGACAGCTCCTGAGCGCCAGCTGTACCACCGGCGAGCAGCACCTCGAGATGACCATGAAGGTGAGCAGGTGAGCAGAACGAAACTCCCCGCGCAGCCCGACATCCTCCTCGGGCGGAATCGGCACAGTGCCGTCGGCGAAGCCCTTCAGCCCGGCGACCTCCAACTGAGGTTCGATCGACTCCCTCCAGGTGATGAGGTCCCGTCGACCTTGCAGCGGAGCGACGGTGATCCGATCCGGCGAAAACTTGAAGTAGCCATACGCCGGTGCAATCCCGCCCGCAGTCACATGCGTCGTCGCCGAGAGCCCGCCACCACTTCGTAGAGGGGAGCGACGTCGAACATCGACGTCGGCGTGCGAGCTGCGTGCAGCCGCCGTCGACCGCTGCACTCGCGCCTGGATTCCGTCGACACCACCGTCGACCTTGATCACTCCTCTATGCCTCGTGCCTTCGCTGCCGCTGACTCGTGCACCACCGTCGACCTCGTCGTCGACGCCACCTTCGTTGCGCACCGGTCGAGGGGAAGCAGGACGGGAAGGGTGTTCCGTCGCCCACTGCGACCGGATGCCCAACTCGGCGATCACTAAGGGGATCGTCCCGTACTCGCCATTCGCGTGGCGTCTCCTCGCGTCAGCCAAACGTGCCTCCAAAGTGTCAGCTACACCCGCATCAACTACGGGGTCGACCATGGCGACTATCGTTGCTGCCAGCCTACGAACGACTTAGTAGGTGCAAAAGTCGGCTCCTATCTGAAGGTCGCGTGTTCGTTCCACGCTCACCGCACCATGCGGAGATTCACTCTACAACGGCAGTGAGCTAGACTACAGGGTTGGCACGAACTACTAGAGGTGATCTCAGCTTTGCTTGGTTCCTTAGTGCTTGCACATTCACAGGAGAAATTGGCAAGAGTTTTCACTAGCAAAGTTGGAATTACAGAATTGAATCAAAGAAGCAATGACAACGATGACTACATCAGGCACCTAGCAACCCTGCAGCTAGCCTGGTCGACTGCCAGCGCAGCTCGGTCGACCGCCTGCCAGCATTGCGTAGAGGAGCCGCGCCAGCACTGCAGAAGGGCGACCTGCCAACAAAGCAGGTCGACGGCGTGCCCCGTAGAACACAGCAGTGCGCGCGCTCGCAGGTGTGCGCAGACGATTGGTCCAACTTGCCTCGTTGGGCATCCGTCGGCTGTTGTCTGCGCCTGACGAGCCACATCGACTTCGGGATACCAGCCCGAAGTCGCCTGCGCCATCGCGATCTCGACGGCATTCGCGTGCCTCCGCAGAACTCGTCGAGCAGGTTACCCAGTCGACCTGGTCGATCCCTGGTGCTCTGGTCGACTCCCAGGTGCCTCCCGTCGACCACTGGGTCTCTCTGGTCGACCACCGGATGCTCCTGATCGACCACACCTCCCGTCAAGCTACCCCTTGGTCGACGGACCCCTTCCGTCGACCAGAACTGCTCCGTCGACCTCCCGGTCGAACTGCAGTTCGACGGGATGCTCCGTAGACCTCCCCGTCGAACTGTAGGTCGACGGACTGCTTCGTCGACCTCCCGGACGGCTCACCCGTCGCCCAGGCCAGTCAGTTGCAGCTGTCGAGCATCCTGGTCGACAGCAACACCACAGCGGTCCGCTGCCGCTCGACGTAACCTGTCGAGCAGCTATCCCACTGTGAACAGTCGGCTGCTACTCCCGTACATCCGACCAAGTCGTCGGCGTTGCCCAAGCGAGGGCGGGGCCAACACTCCATTCCCGTTAACATCATGAACGCAGGATTAGGTTCATGTACGCTGTCAAATCCGCCCTCGGCAATTGGTCAGAAATCATGCTCGAGCATGACCGTCGATTGGTCGCCTGGTTGTACATTACCGTACATGATCGGTATCGAGGTACCACTCCATGTCGTTGTTACACTACCTATAACGTTGGCGCGTCCAAACGGAGCCAGTGCATGTTACTCTGCCGCGCTGAACAAATCACCAATTTTTCGACCAATAAGAACAACCACCCGTGGCGAAAGTGTGGAGGCTGGCTGGAATTTGGAAATTGTGACTCTTTGTGAGTTTTACGCCAGAGCATGCGGCTGCCCGAATGACGGTGGGGAAAGGGCGGGAAAAGGGGGTTGGGGGGGCGGGGGGGAGGGAGGTCCATCCAATTTAGAAAAACGCCCACGTGGCGAGCGGGGAGCAATTTAGGTCGATTCAATTGAGACAAACACGATTTTCGCCGATGCGCGCGATTTTGCCTCCCATTTTTCTCTTGGCGGAGGTGGCGAGGCGAGGCGAGCGGTGTGCAGGCACAGTGGAGTGTAGGGTGCTTAGAAAGGGACCACACTGTTGCGACGCTGCAGAACCTGCCAAAACTGTCCTTTCTACCTCATGCCGAATAAATATACACAGGATGCTTGTTTGAGAGACCACTGTAGCCTTCTCACTGGGAGTTTGAGTGTTTCTTGCATTTCGCATAGGTTTCGTCAATTCGCACCTAGCAAAAAAGTGCTTATAGAAAACTCGTAACTTCCGGTTGACTTTTTGACTTTGATCTCTTCATTTTGACTTTGGTTTCTGTGGTTACTATTGGTTCATATTCACTGCAACCTGCTCGAGGTTCTTGTAACGTGGATGCAACTGGCTAGCGCAAAATGCACGGTTGCAGACCTTCTGGCGTGTACAAGGCAAATTCGCGCAGAGCAGCTGAGCAACATTTGTACAGTATGAAAATCTTAAAAATACTGTACGCGATCTTTTTTCCAAATCGTGTGCATAAAAACAAACCATTTGTTCAATTGTATATAAAAGAGCTAATATTCCAGTATAAAGCACAAGCAAGAAATGCAAACCACATGCTACATTCAATGTGTGCCATAAGAAAGCAGTAAAATAGTAATTTCAGCATATTAATATATAACCATTGTTACAATTCTCAGATGGAAAGGCAGAATAAAGTTACGTATTTAGGGTTAATCAATCTGATGATGCATCCATATTCCTTACGGGTTTTATTATTTTTTCACAGTTTTATATATGACCATTTTCTTTACTTTCCCCGACTGATCGTGTGGAACGTCTTATCAAGCAAGTGAAAACCCCTTTTCTTTGACCGTACTCTTTTTTTTACCACAAATGTTGTCCAGCCATTAATTTTCACTAAGGGCATATTATCTCTTTAAGACTCGGCTTGTGTAAAGAGTTTCGAATCTTTGGTAAGTGAAATCGGGGTGGGGCTGAATTTGGCTTGGACGAGGTTTGGTTGGGCACAGCGGTGCCCTTGACGAGGCTGTGCAAACACAGGCTCTCACCAGCCTGTGCCTGGGTGGAATTCCGATGTTTTGGACATTCTGTACAACCCTGACAGAGCGCTTTCATTTCAGCCTGATCAGCATATAATATGGCTCGGCTATTCCTAGCTCTCTATCTCTCTCGTCTGCCGAGTAATTTCTTACTGATCAGTCTCTTCCAGACTCGATTGCGGATTCTGAGTCATTTTATCAGCCATTTATGGATTCTTCGTGTGGTCTTCGCCAGCGTCGGAGTGCTGCCATCTATGTCGACAGAGAGTCTGACATGATCGACCCGTTAGCAACTCATCAGGCTATTTCTCGACCCTCCATGGGTTCCCAAGTTCTTTCATCATCTGGACTTCGCGAGCGGAGAAGTGCTGCCGTTTATGTCGACAGAGAGTCTGACTGTTCTTCTCCGAGAGGTCGCATTGGCGATTTGAGTTTTCAAGACGATGCTCAATATGCCGTCGAGAGCTCTCCTTGTCAACAACTACCGTGGATGACGTCCCCAGCGACGGTTCTTCACATTGAACCCTCTCCGGTTGTTTCGTTTGGAGACCAGGTTGCTGACAAGGAGAGTAGGCTCAGATGTGCTCGCCGGCTTGCACCTCTTGACGTTCTTTACGAACTTGACAAGGTATTATGAGCAAAATCGTCGACCCAATGTTCTCCTACGAACTTTCTTGCCTTCTTTTTCTAATCGATTTTTAGTGGCTTTGTCTTTCAGGTTGAGGAAACAATCACCGTCAGAGTAGAGGATATTGTCTCTTCGTTGCAACTTGATAGCCAGCAACGTCAGCAGGATTACGTCAAAGATATTGCTGCAGTAAGACCTATTCCTCTACTCAGTGCTTCATTTCAAGCCAAGCAGGCCAACTAATGGCCCTTCCCTTCAATTGCAGGAATGCAAGGAGTTCGCTCTACTATTAGCTTGCGGTTTGCAACAACCACAGGATGTTCCAGATGCTGAGAGGCTTTTCCGAAGCCATGATCTGTCTGGAGAAGATGCGCGGAGAACTATACTCGATGTGCAAAATGTCGTGGATTCTTATACCCTTGAAAAGGCTCTAAGGTAGCCATCACCACAAGGCTGTCAGAAATGTCATAGAGCTTCTTTCTTGTACATAGACCACTCGCCGAAAGGGGCAAAACAAGCCTGCTCTTGATTCCCTGCATAGCTGCATTTCTATTTGTTGTTCATGGGAATGCTTCGGAAAGTTCAGTATTCATTAAAAGTAGGTACACCAGAATTTTCAAAGCCTAAGAAAATCACCTTTTACACACTTCAAGGTTCAACTGTCCCTACACGCATAAAGATGGGGAAGCAAACTCTCCTGTGCACCACGCTAGAGCTCCTCTCATTGCTTCCCTCCACACCACCACTTTCTTCAGCCAACCATGCCTCCTCCAACTCAGCACACGCGTCAGGTGCCAACAGGTCCACCCCTTTCGCCTTGGCAGTAGCAACAGCCGACCAGGAGGAGAGAAAACCAATGACATCTTCGAAACTCCACTCCACAATGGACTCGAATCGCAAGGGACCCGTCCCCTGCTCCTGGAGCTCTGTCACGCGAAGAGTCAGAGAGCAGGAAGCACATGGGATACAGGTGTGAGTGAGAGAGAGAGAGAGAGAGAGAGAGAGAGAGAGAGAGAGAGAGAGAGAGAGAGAGAGAGAGAGAGAGAGAGAGAGGGAAAGCGAGACCATGAGTGAGGGACACACTTACGGGGCAAGGGTTGGAAGTGGAAGGGAATGTCCCGGTAGCAGCGGTCAACATAGCTCTTCTGCGGCTCCCAGAAGGGGTCTGAGAGCGCGTAGAAGCGATCTAACGCACTGTCCACCCGCGGGTTCACACTGCGAGAAGGGACGCAGGGGGTGGTGGTGCAACATGAACGAGGATAGGTGATGGGGCAACAGGAACGAGGATAGGTGATGGGGCAACAGGAACGAGGATAGGTGATGGGGCAACAGGAACGAGGATAGGTGATGGGGCAACAGGAACGAGGATAGGTGATGGGGCAACAGGAACGAGGATAGGTGATGGGGCAACAGGAACGAGGATAGGTGATGGGGCAACAGGAACGAGGATCAGGGAAACGAAGGTGAGGGGAGTGGGGCTTGAGCTGATTCACTTCAGGGAACAAACGAGGGAAAAACATACGAGCTTAGGAATAGGAGGGAGGGAAGAGAAGCAAAGGCAGGCATCCAGTGGCATGCAGTAACAGTGGCTAGGGAGGCTACGCGCTGAGCAGCTAGCAAAGAAAGTAAGTATAGATCCGAATCCAGAGGGGCGAGGAGGAGCAAGGGTCAGTGCATGGCATACCGAGGCAGGGTGTAGCACCAGGCGGCAACGACCCCAGTGTGTGGCTTGAGCACGGCGCGCACATTGGCAGCAAAGCGGTCAAAGTGGAACCAGTGCATGGCCTGCGCTACCGTCACCAGATCCACACTCGCTGCCCCACCGCACATGCCAGCGACCGGAGGGCAGGGGAGGGGAGGGAGGGGAGGGGAGGGGAGGGACAAACTGGGAACGAAACAACTCGGAAAAAAGGGGATCGCGAGCGCGTGACACTGGCAGGGCCAGGAAAGCAGAGCAGAGGAGACAGCAATAACTCCTTTCGTCTCCCCCACTCCGAGCCGGACAACCCCCCAAGTTTGCCCCCGTTAGCAGCACTGCCGAGGCGTGCTCGCAGCTCCTAGAAGGGCGCGAGCAGGGCGCTCAGCTGTATTAGCCACGACGCGACTCACCGGGCGGCCCGACGATGTCGCGCACGTGCGCGTCGTCCATGGCGGGCGGAGTGGTGGCGTAGCGCACGTTGGGCAGCGCGGGCGCGTGGCTCAGCTGCGCCGCGCTGATGTCCGTCGCCACCACGCGCGCGAACGTACCCGCCAGCTGCGCAGAACGGGGCGAGAAGGGGGGGAAGGAGGGGGAGGAGATCGGGGGAAGGAGGGCGGGCGGTAACGGTGGAGATGGGAAGCGGGAAGGAGGGAGGGGGGAAGACACACAAGAATGATGAGACGGAGTCCTGTTCGTAGCATGGCCACCGAAAGCATCACAGTTGCATGGGTGAGACCAGAAACGCTCCCCTCGTCCCCTTCGTTTCGCCAAGGCCTACCTCGGCGGCGCACTGCCCGTTGCCCGTGCCCACGTCCCACGCCAGCTCGCGCGCGGGGCAGAGCTCCGCCAGGAACGCGAACAGCGCGGGGGGGTATCGCGGACGGTGCCGCGCGTACTCCGCGGCCTGCCGGGAAAACAGGTCCGGATTCAACGGCGGCATGGCGGTCCCCGGCGCAGCGGCGCGCGCGTGAGGGACACGACGGGGGGGTTGTCCGGCACGGAGTGAGCGGGAGGCGCGGCCTCCAAGGGTGTGAAACTCACGGCTCCTCTTAGAACAGAGGCGCCGTTTCGAGTCGCAGTTTGATGAAGCCTGTGTGTGCCGGCAAGTCGACCCTGTACTCCAAGAGTCGCGGAAAAGGCGCGTCTCAAAACTCGCGGAAAGGGCGCGCGTATGTATCGTCGAATATCTCGGAGGGGCGCGCGGACGAGTCAGATTCGAACCAGCGCGCGTAAACGAAGACGACGGAACGCGCTGCTAGGTTGAGAATGTCGTGCTGTTCAGATCGGGTTAAAATACACGCGAGTGCAAGCCCGCCGCTGGAAAGCGCCGATTACGGTGCGCGCGCGATGGGCTACTGCAACGGTGGGGACGTGTGCGAATTTTAAATGGGTTCGGAAAGTGTGCTCTCGGATTGCGTGGCGCACTGGGTTTTACGCATTGAACATAAGGGGGTTCGTCGAGAGAATCGACGAAGGGGACAGGTGCCAAGGAGGGGCGCTTTGCCATGGGCTTGGCTTGGCTGGCAGGCACGATCAGGCAGCTGTGACGTCATCCTGTTCAGCAGCAGCCACGAAGCTGGGGTTGCTACGGACCGGAACGACAATTTCATCAAACAAGTTACCCCAGAACTGTTACAGGTGCAATCTACATCTGAAGTGTTGGCAGCTGGAATGTAAGGAATTTTCCGGATTCCTTACTGGGTCACACTGTACGCGTACAACTCCGACTTTCGGAAAACCAGGCTCGGCCCGCCGACCTCGCCTTCCGAGCCACCACTGCGTCGCTTTCGGGTTTTCCAACCCCGAACCTACACCCAACCATCCCGCGACCCCGCGACCTCGGCCTACCGTCAGCCCCCGGATAGAAGCGCCCCTGGGGTTATAAAAAAACACTGTTTTTTAGGGGGTGGGCTTATAATTGAGGATTTTTATAAGCGCCAGGGCTTATAAAATGACATATGAAAATCTAGTTTTTTTACACCAAAGTGTTCATCTCGTCCTTGCGATTTGAATCGAATCGATATTGTAGGGGGCTCGAATGTGAATCTCGCGTAAATTGGCAGTGGCTGATTCTCTGCCAACACGCACAGTCAGAATGAGTCAGATTAACCCCATGACAGGTCATTCTGACTGGACGCGAAGGCATTGAGTCGCGCGATGGTGAAGGGATCCGAATATCTGAATGTTGGGATGCAAAAATTGTGTTTCGTTACAGCGTTTCCAGTAAAAATATTAAAAATAATTCAGAGGGTGGCGCTTATAATTGTCAGAACATTATAGCTTATGCTGTTGTGTAGGCTATAGTGGGGTATCCCATAGGGGGTACAACCCATTTAGGGTTTCCTATATGTACTCACTTCATTCATAGTTGAAACATTCTCGTTCTCATTCTCACATGGAATCAGAGCTGGTCCCCTCCTAGGGACTGTTCCTTGGGCCCACCGAAGCGCGCCTCGAGTCGCGCCTGCCTTTTATTTTTTAGCGGCCCGTCGAGTCGCACCTAGCGGCCCGTCGCGCTGCCCTTGCGGTCGCGTCGAGCCGCCCTAGCGGCTGCGGCGCGCCGCCTTTTCCCGGCCCGTCGCCGCCCTTACCCGCGGCTTTACGCCGCCCTCACCGGCGGCTTCGCGCCGCCCCTACCTGCGGCCTCGCGCCGCCCAGGCCCGTCGCCGCCCTTCCCGCGGCTTCGCGCCGCCTCTACCTGCGGCTTCGAGCCGCCCCGGCCCGTCGCCGCCCTTACCCGCGGCTTCGCGCCGCCCTTGCACCGGCTCGTCGCCGCCCTTACCTACAGCCCGTCGCCACCCTACCTACGGCCCGTCGCCGCCCTTACCTACGGCCCGTCGCCGCCCTTACCTACGGCCCTCCGCCGACCTACCTGCAGCCCTACCCGCCGCCCTACCTGCGGCCACCCGCCGACCTACCTGTGGCGCACCCGCCGCCCTACCTGCGGCCACTCGCCGACCTACCTGCGGCGCACCCGCCGCTCTAACTGCGGCTCACCCGCCGCCATACCTGCGGCCCACCCGCCGCTCTACCTGCAGCCCCACCCGCCGCCCTACCTGCGGCCCCACCCGCCGCCCTACCTGCGGCGCACCTGCAGCCCTACCTGCGGCTCACCCGCCGCCCTACCTACGACAGCCGCGCCGCCCTGAACCAGCGCCGCCGCGCCGCCCTGCACGAGAGCAGCCCTGCCGCCGAGCCGCCAGGAAGCCGAGCCGCCCTGCCGCCGAGCCGCCCTGCCGCCGAGCCGCCCGGAAGCCGAGCCGCCCTGCCGCCGAGCCGCCCGGAAGCCGAGCCGCCCTGCCGCCGAGCCGCCCGGAAGCCAAGCCGCCCTGCCGCCGAGCCGCCCTGCCGCCGAGCCGCCCTGCCACCGAGCCGCCCAGCAGCTGGACTGTCAGAGCTGCCCTGTCTGGTGAGCACAGTGCCTTCTCCCCCTGCACGGCCCTCCCTCCCCTACTATTTACACTGCTCGTCATCTGTAGTCATGGCTACCCCTAGTGTCCTCACGTTTGACGCTGAGGGACGAGCCGTAGACTTTGAGGTCTGGGTCGACGACATGCTGCTGTTCTTACAGTGCGATAGGGCAGACGACCTCTCTCTCTTTGACCTTACCTCTGGCGCTTCCCCTGCCCCTGCTGCTAATGCTGACGCCACTGTTCGCTCCCAGTGGGCCACGCGCGACGCTGCTGCACGTCTTGCTGTGCGTCGCCACCTCCCTACCTCCGAGCGTGCGCACTTTAGTCACTACAAGAGTGCTCAGACCTTGTACGACGCTGTAGTCGCGCGCTACTCCTCCCCTGCCACTGCTGCACTGAGCCGTTTCATGCTGCCGTACCTCTTCCGTGACCTTGCTGCTTTTCCCACCGTAGCTGACCTCATCACGCACCTCCGCACTAGTGACACTCGCTACCGCGCTGCACTCCCTGCTGACTTCTGCGCCGCGAACCCCCCCCCCATGTACATCACTCTGTACTTCCTAGTCACTCGCCTCCCTGACTCCCTTCGCGTAGTCAGGGACCACTTTCTCTCAGTCTGTCCCACCACGCTCACCGTAGACCTCCTCGAAAAGGCCCTCATAGCAATAGAGAAGAGCATCGTCGCTGTAGGAGCCTCTCGAGGTGACCCGCGCACCCCCATCTTTGAGGGGTGTTCTCCCTCCCCCCTGCTGCCCTCTGTTGCCTCTGCTGCTGCGGCCGACCTCCTTGGTCTTGAGTCGGTCGGCACGGCGTCTGCCCCTAGCGGGAGACGCCGCCCTGGCAAGGGCAAGGGGGGCAAGGGAGCTGGAGGAGCGGGCGGTGGAGGTGGAGGTGGAGGCGGTGGGGGGAGTGGGGGTGGCGGTGGGAGTGGAGGTGGGGGTGGAGGGGTCGGTGGCGGCAGTGGAGGCGGAGGCGGCGGCGGCGGTGGCGGTGGGAGCGGAGGTGGCGGAGGAGGCGGCGGTGGAGGCGGCGGCGGAGGCGGCGGCAGTGGTGGAGGCAGCAGAGGAGGCGGAGGCGGTGGGGGTGGCGGTGGAGCTGGTCGCGGGTCGTCCCAGAGGAGTGGCTCCCGTGGTGGCTCGCGCCAGCAGCAGCAGCGCGGTCGTGAGTCCCTGTCTCCTCAGCAGCTCCGTGAGTGGTACACTGCACGCCAGCGGGGTGGGGGTTTTGGTCCGTGCACCTACGTCCTGCGCACCGGCGACCGTGCTAGTGAGCAGTGTGGGGGTGCGCACCTCTCCCAGCGCTGCTTTGGCCGCCTGACGGACGCGTGGCGTCACCAGTTCCCGGAGGAATCAAAGATCCCTTGCTGGGGCGAGCTGTCTAGGGCGGGTGTGGCCATCTTTGATCTTGACTTTGATGCTATTCTTTCTGCCATGTATGCTGTGTCTATTAGTGATGAGGGTGACTGTTACCGGTGTTTCCCGCCCGATCCGGGCATTGAGACTGCTACTCTAGGTACTGGTACGGCTGCTGCCCTAGGTGCGTGCGACGCTGCTGCTCTAGGTGCTAGTGTGTCTGCGTCCTCAGGTACTGGTGAGTCTGCGCTCTCAGGTACTACGTCGGCTTCGGCCTCCCTCACCTTCACCCTTGACTCTGGGGCGTCTCGCTCCTTCTTTCGAGACCGCACCACACTCACGCCGCATAGTCGGCCGGTTGCGGTGTCTCTGGCTGACCCCTCTGGGGGTCCTGTCCTGTCTCGCTTCTCCACAGTCCTCCCTTGTCCGGCGGCTCCCTCTGGCACCCTGTCTGGTCTCTACCTCCCCTCGTTCTCGACGAACCTGGTGAGTGGTGCTGACCTACAGGATGCTGGGGTCCACCAGTTCACTCTTGCGCGTCGGAGAGTGACCCACTCTACAGAGGCTGGCACAAGCCGCCACCTGGCTACGTTCACCCGTCAGCCGGGGTCGAGCCTGTACACTCTGACCACTGCGTCCTCTCCAGTCGCTGAGTCTGGTAGGGTATCTGCGTCGGGTCAGGTGTTTGCTGCGGCGTCCAGGTCTGGTCCTGAGTCTGCCCCCTGTTCGTGTCGTCTCCTGTCTCACGAGACTCTCCTCTGGCACCACCGCCTTGGCCACCCCTCTCTGCTTCGGCTCAGAGGCATGGCCTCCCGTCTTCTTGTGTCTGGTCTCCCCCAGTCCCTCCCTCCCCTTCCTCAGGGCCCTGGCCCTGCCTGTGTCCCCTGTGTCGAGGGGCGCCAGCGTGCTGCCCCCCACTCCTCCCAGTTCCCTCCGACAGAGGCCCCGTTGCAGACGCTTCACATGGACGTGTGGGGCCCAGCCCGCGTCCGTGGACAGGGTCACGAGCGCTACTTTCTGCTCGTTGTTGACGACTAGTCGCGTTACACCACAGTCTTCCCCTTTCGCAGCAAGGGTGATGTCACTGAGGTGCTGATCGACTGGATCCGCGCAGCTCGTCTTCAGCTTAGGCAGCGCTTTGGCTCGGACTTTCCTGTTTTGCGTCTGCACTCGGACAGAGGCGGAGAGTTTTCCTCTGGCCTTCTGCGAGCCTTCTGTCGTGCACGAGGCATCCGTCAGACCTTCACGCTTCCGGACTCACCGCAACAAAATGGGATTGCTGAGCGCCGCATTGGCATGGTCATGGACGTCGCTCGTACGTCTATGATGCATGCGGCTGCCCCCCATTTTCTGTGGCCGTTTGCGGTCAGGTACGCGGCGCATCAGCTCAACCTCCACCCCAGGGTCTCCAGGCCGGAGACCTCCCCAGCCCTGCTATGGACGGGGAAGGTTGGCGATGCGTCGGCGTTCCGGGTCTGGGGATCTCGGGCGTTTATCCGCGACTTGTCTGCGGACAAGCTATCCCCTCGTGCTGCTCCTTGCGTCTTCCTGGGGTTCCCCCCTGACGCGCCTGGGTGGCAGTTCTACCACCCCACCTCTCGCCGTGTTCTGTCCTCCCAGGACGTCACGTTTGACGAGTCGGTCCCCTACTACCGCCTCTTCCCCTACCGCACTCCGTCCCTCCCCCCACCCCCACTCTTCCTGGTACCAGGTCCCCCTCAGGTAGACCCCCTGCCCCCTCAGGGTCTTGCCCCTTCAGGTGTGACCCAGGTAGACGCAGTCGAGCCTGTCGAGGTCACTGGTGACTCTGGTGCAGCTGAGGGTGCTGCCGCTGGGGGTGTTGAGCCTGGGACTGCTGGACCCGGGGGTGCGGGACCTCGGGGTGCTGCGTCTGGGGGTGTTGAGCCTGGGGATGCTGAGCCTGGGGGTACTACGTCTGGAGGTGCTGAGCCTGGGGGTGCTGAGCCTGGGCTTACTGAGCCGGGGGGGTGCTGAGCCTGAGGGTGCTACGCCTGGGGGTACTGCGTGTGGAGGTGCTCCACCTGGAGGTTCTCCGAGTGCTTCGTCTCGCCGGGAGCCACTCTCTCCACAGGAGCTGCGCGAGTGGTTTGCCCGGCGCTGGCGTCGTGCTGCTGGTGCTGGAGGTTCTTCGGCTGCTGAGGGTGCTGCGGTCGCGGGTCCCGGAGGTGCTCGTACTGGTAGTATTTGAGCTGCTGGGCCTGCAGGTTCGACTGGAGCTGGTGCTGCTGCGGGTGTTGGCGCTGAGACTGCCGCTGGCGGTCCTGCTGGAGGTGCTCTCGGTGCTGCTGGAGGTTCTGGAGCTGCTGGAGGTGCTACTGGAGCGGGTGCTCCTACTGAGGGTACTAGTGCTGTCCCTGCTGCTTCTGGCGTCGCCACGCGGCCTGGACCGTACTTCGTTCCACTCCTGCAGCAGTTTCTTGGTCTTCCACCTTCTACTGGTCCTCCTCCTCCCTTCGAGTGTCCGCAGCCTGTCCAGCCACAGTTACAGCTGCACCCTACCTCCCCTTTGCCTGCTCCTTCTCCCTACATTGGTCCTACTAGAGGTCTTGCTGAGCGTTGTGAGCCTGCGTCTCGCCCTACGTCGCCTGTCCGTCCTGCTCGCGCTAGTGGTCGTAGTTCGCGTGAGCGTCCTCCTCCTGTCCCTGGCACGCACCGGATGTCTCTGCGTCCGTCCACTGCTCCTCTACGTGCCCCTTTGCCTTCTCCTTCTGAGTCCTCTCTTCCTGCTCTTCCCGACCCGGAGTCGGACTCTCTTCGTGCTGCCAGTCCTACTGTCACGCGTCTCCTTGCTAGTGTCGTCACTGGCCCTTCTTTTGAGTCTACTGCTGCGTCTGCTCTAGTTGCTGAGCTCGTCGACTTTGCTACTCGCTGTCGCTTAGACTACGCTGCGAGTCTTGTCGCTGAGTCTGAGTCTGTCTGTCCTCCGTCCGTCGGGGGTGAGTGTGCCCTTGGCACGGACGTCCTTGAGGACAGGCAGGAGGAGTTCCAGTGTCTGGCAGCTGCTTCACCTCATCTCGTGTCCGTACAGCTTACCCTTGAGGGAGACCCGGATGCACTTGACATCCCGACTCCGCGCTCTTACGCGGAGGCGATAGAGGGTCCCTACTCCTCTCAGTGGTAGGCAGCTATGGATGCAGAGATGGCTTCCTGGAAGTCCACAGGCACCTACGTTGACGCTGTCCCCCCTCCTGGGGCGAACATCGTCAGTGGCATGTGGATCTTCAGGGTGAAGCGGCCGCCGGGTTCTCCGCCTGTCTTCAAGGCGCGTTACGTGGCTCGTGGCTTCAATCAGCGGCAGGGAGTTGACTACTTTCCGGCCTTCTCCCCCACCCCGAAGATGACCACTCTTCGGGTACTGCTGCACGTTGCTGCTCACCGTGACTACGAGCTGCACTCTCTCGACTTACGGGTCTCGGTCGGAGATCAGCACGGTTGGAATGCCATGTTGCGAGATGACGTAGCGAAAGAATATTTGCGCTGTCTCCTCGGTGCGAGCCGTTGTGTGTGTCGGAATGAAGTGTCCCATTTTGGAGAATTTGTCGATGACGACTAGAATGGCGTCGTAACCAGCTTTGGTAGGTGGTAACCCGGTGATGAAGTCGAGGCTAACCACTTGCCAAGGCTGTTCAGGGACTGGAAGAGGCTGTAGTAATCCTGCTTTCTTCTGTTTGCTGCTCTTCATCCGTTGGCATGTGTCGCACGAGGTGACGAATTTTTGTACGTCATCCGCCATGTGGGGCCAATAATAATGCTTCGCAATACCGGCAAGCGTCTTGTTACTACTGAAGTGGCCCGCGTAGAGAACATCATGATATTCTTCGAGCAGTAACTGGCGTAAGGGAGGGTAATTAGGTACCCATATTTTTGTGGAGCCCTTGCGGTATGCGATGTCTTGATCCCAATGTAGAAGATGGCGCTTTTCTGCTACAGAGACTTCGGGGTCGATGGTGTATCCATGCGTGAAGAGTCCCTTCAAAAGTTGGTTCATGCCATCGATTTGTAAGGCGACAACGTGTGCAGGGCGACTCAGTGCGTCTGCCTTGTTCTTGTGCCCCGGCTTATACACGATGTCGTAATGGAAGTGGGTTTCGAGAAAGTCAATCCACCGGACCTGCCGCCTGGAGAGTGTTGGTTGGGTCTTCAGGTACTTGAGGCTGCAGTGGTCGGTGTAGACAGTCGTTTTTCTTCCTTCGAGATAACACCTCCATGCCTTAAATGCGTTGACGATGGCGAGGGCCTCTTTGTCATGGATGGGGTGATTGAGTTCTGCCCCGTGAAGTTTTTTACTGAGGTATGCAATGGGTTGCAGTCCCTTCCCTTGATCCTGCATGAGTACTGCGCCCACTGCTTGATCGCTAGCATCGGCCTCGATGACATAGTCAAGTTCAGTGTCTGGCAGGATAAGAACAGGTGCGGACGTGAGTGCGGTTTTAAGTTGTTCCACGGCTTCCTGGTGCTTCGCCTCCCATTGATATGGTGTATTTTTCTTCAACAGGTTCGTTAATGGTGCGGCAATCTTGGCGTAGTTCGGTACGAACCGGTTGTAGTAGTTGGCGAATCCAAGGAACTGTTGTAACTCCTTCACGTTCTCAGGGGTCTTCCACGTTCGCACTGCTTTGATCTTCTTAGGATCCACGTAAACTCCTTGAGCGCTCACTATATGTCCACGGAACTGGACTTTTTCCAACGCAAACTCGCTCTTGGATAGTTTCACGTAGAAGCGTTCTCGTCGAAGAATTTCAAACACCCGTCGTAGATGCTCAACGTGCTGCTTCATATCTTTCGAGTAGATCAGGATATCGTCCAAATATACCACCACGCACTCGTCCAGAAGGGGCCGAAGGATGTGGTTCATTTCCGCCTGAAATGTGGCTGGTGCGTTAGTGAGTCCGAATGGCATCACGAGATACTCGTATGACCCGTACCGAGTTCGAAAAGCGGTTTTGTGAATAGAGTTGTCCGCCATACGAATTTGCCAGTATCCTAATCTGAGGTCGAGCTTGGAGAATACCGTAGCACTGCGAAGTTGATCGAGTAAGTCGTCCATCCGTGGTATCAGGTATTTGTTTTTTACAGTCTGCTTGTTCAAGGCTCGGTAGTCGATGCACATTCGCAGACTTCCGTCTGGCTTCGGAGTGAAGAGAACTGGAGCTCCGTACGGCGAAGTCGAAGGTCGAATCAGCCCTTTCTCCAGGAGATACTCTATTTGTTTTTTCATATCGGCAAGCTCTGTCGGGCTCAGCCGGTATGGTGCTCGAAATGTTGGCTTGGACCCCGGCTCTTCTACAATCTCGTGTTGATGTGTCCGGTATGGCGGTAGTTGATCAGGTAAATCGTCGGGGAGAACGTCCTGGAACTCTTCAAGAATTTTCTTGACTGCTGGAGGTAGTTCCTGGGTCTGCTTCTCTCCGTTGTCTGCCTCGTTGACTATCGCCATGAATCCCGCCGTGGTCCGTTTGACGTCCTTTTCAAATCGTGCGAGTGTCTCGACTGGAATATTTCCCGTGTCGTCCCATTTGGGAAGGCTGATTCTCCTCCCGTTGTTGTTGATGTTGGCCGTCTGGTTAACCCAGTTGATCTCGGGGTTGAACTTTTTAAGAAAGTCTCTCCCGAAGATTACGTCGAGTCCTTTGATATTTGTGACGGGGAGAGCAGGCTTCCATCGAAGGGGTCCAATCTGGAGTAGCAACCGTGTTTCACCGTAGATAGGTAGCTTACTGCCATCCACCATCGTTGCAGAGAAGCTCGAGGACTTGATGTCACCTCCGAGTCGATCGATTGCCTTTTTGTTATAGACGCTGTGTGACGCCCCGCTGTCCACGAGTGCTTGGAGGCGCTGTCCGTTGCAGATCACCTTGAGCAGGAGTGGTGAGCGTTGCTCGGAGTACCCAAAAATAGTCTCATTAATAGGATCATAGGGTACATCCCAATATTCAGTACACACCGTGGTTCCACTGCTTTCTTCTGGACAACTAGCTGGCCTGGGCTGCGTGGAGAAAGGCTCTTCTCCAATGCCAGGAGTAGAGGTAGTAACCGTACAAGTTGACCCTGAGGGGGTGGATCCGGTCGACGCCTGCGATCCACTGGATGCATCCTTGAGGAGTTTTCGGAGTTTCTGCAGCTTCTTTTGAACTCCCAGCTGCCTCTTCAGCTGCTTCAGCTCCATAGCCTTCTTCCCTGGGGAGTGGAGAGTCGTCTTGGGCTGGTTCCGGGAGAGGACGTTGACGCCGTGAAAAGGTCTACTCCTTTCCACACTCCTTAATTTTTTCCCCAGCTCCGTAGGCACCGGTACCACTTTTTTAATTGTTTGCTTCCTCTGGAGTTCTTCCCGGAATTTGTTTATGGCTCCGGACCCGCGAAAATCGCCAGTCTTCATTAAAGCATCTTTGAAAGATAACTTTAACGAATTCTGTTTTTTTCCGGGGTCGAATTGGAGAGTTCCCGTCTTGGTCGAGTCTGTTTTCGCGGAGGTTTTCTTTTCCTCGGCGAATTCCTCTGACAAATTTCGGTCAAGGGGCTTGGGATTTCGCCCTTGATTCTCCAAATCTCGCGCCCAATGCTGTCCTTCAATTTCGATTCGGACCAGATTGCGCTGACGCTTTCGGATCTGTTTTTTCTCGCCAGCACGATCCGCAATCACTGGCGAGATCCGTTTTTTTGACTTTTTGTTTTTAGTTTCGCAACTCCCACGAGCTCGGAATGCCGCACGTGCAGATTTCATGTGAAAACAGTCGACAATCCGACGTCCGTTTCCGCCGCAAAATTCGCAAAGTGTTTTGTTTTTTGCAGGACGTGAACTCGCGTCGAATTTGTCGACTTCCATGGGGTCGGCGAACGTGGTTGAAGCCGAGCGATCCCCTTGTCGTGATCCGACGACGTGGGGTCGTCGTGTCCCGGAGTTGACCAAGTCAAAACGTTCCGCGGCCGATACGATTTCGCTGTAGCTGCTGCAATTCGCTGCTGCAACCTGGCGCCGAATGTCGGTTTTCAGCCCCGCGATGTAGGACTGAATTTTTTCGCCCTCGGTAATGTCGGGAATGCGATTATAAAATTCCTCCATCTGCTGCGTGTATTGCGCGACACTCCCGTATTGCCTATGGTGATGTAATTTTTCGCGCGCAATATAAGTGGAATTAATCGGCTCAAAACGTTTGAGAAGGTCTGCCCGGAACTGCTGCCACGTGGCTTCGCCCTGGAAAATGCTACTGTTGCTTCCGAGCCACTCGAGAGCTGGACCGCGCATCAACGTTGTCGCGAGACGAATTTTCTCGCCGTCGTACTCCGTTGTCGTCCATCCGATCGCCGCGAAATAGATTTCCATCGTCGCGAGCCACCGCCTGACGTCGGATTTTCGATCGCTAGGGTCGAACGATTCCGGCGAGCGAAGTTTCGAAACCTCGAACTGACGCTGCGACTGCTGCGAAGTCGTCGAAGCAGGAATGTTCATGGTCGAGAGGAGCCGCGTAACGCGCTGCAGTTCGTTTCGCATCTGCTCGTTCTCCAATCGCGACCGTTCAGTCGTCGCTCGCATCTCCGCTTCCATCTTGGCGATTTGCGCGAAGAGCTGCTGCGTAACGTCGTTGGTCGCCGGCGAACCCATCCTGTTCAAAAACCACGCGAGGGGGTTAATTCGAAAAGCGCGGAACTGGTACTTACCAGAAATCGGCGTCGAATTGGTCGCCCCCGGCGGTTTTTCGAGGCGATTTTTTCCGCGACCGCTGCTTAGCCGAGAGTTATCGAGTGAGAACGGCTCTGATTACCAAGTGTCACAGGATCGAATTCTCAATCGAAACTTGTCACTAAAACTGAATACAAGGCCTATTTATACTCGGAAAGTACAAGGATAAACGAGATAAAACGAACCTTCGGGAACACACCCTTCCCGATACTACAATCACAAGTGCGCATAAGCACGCAAGTCTATTGGCACTTGGGATTACGCCCAGATTACACTGTATACACCACTGTCGGCGCTGTCGGTGCCGTATAATAGGTATGTCGGTGGGAAAAGTAGGAAATAAGAGAAATAAATAGAAGGCTCTAGAAAATAGAATAGTAGGCCGATTGAGATGAGATAAAGACCAAAATAAAGAGGAGAAAAGGGAGAATAGATAACGGAAAAATATAATAGTGAAAAAATATTATAACGGGGACGTCCTCTCACACTTGGTTCCGGCTCTGTTTTGTGGCGGGCTGTGAAAGAGAGAACGAGGATGGAATGACTATGAAAGAAGTGAGTACAAATAGGAAACCCTAATTGGGTTGTACCCCCTATGGGATACCCCACTATAGC